>CM030359.1:94976149-96176149 GCA_017893485.1 Hemerocallis citrina
CTTTGACTATTGAAGAATCCATGCATGTTTTATTTAATGAATCTCTGACTTCATCTGCTATTATTAAAGATGATGAAATTGATTCATCACCTTTAAATAACATCATTAAATCTTTAGAGTAGACTACCCTAGCGGATAAGTCGACCGATAAGGAAATCAAGTGACTGATGTGAATCAGTCAACTGACGGACAAGTCAAGTCGACTAATCCTGTTGTGATGACTCAAACTTTACCAAAATCTTTTGTTGAAGTTAGAGATCATCCTCACGACTTAATAATTGGTGACATCTCACGTGGTATTCAAACCAGATCTCATGTTAACATGATTTCTCATACGGCTTTCTTGTCAGATTTTGAACCTAAAAATATACAAGAAGCCTGTGAGAATGAGTTTTGGATGAATGCCATGCAAGATGAATTAAACCAATTTATAAGAAATGATGTAGGGAGAGTTCCACGACCTCCTGACCATACTATAATTGGTTCCAAATGGGTATTCTAGAATAAATTAGATGAATCAGGACAAGTCGTTAGGAACAAAGCTAGATTAGTTGCTCACGGGTATAATCAAGAAGAAGCCATAGATTTTGATGAAACATAATGCTCTATGTGGTAGACTAGAATTAATTAGAATCTTTGTTATCTTTTGTTTGTTTTATGAACTTTACACTTTTCCAAATAGTTCTTAAAAGTGGCTTTTTCTTAATGGTTTTATAAAGGAAGATGTTTTATGTTAAGAAACCACCTAGTTTCGAACATGAACAATTCCCAAACCATGTTTTTAAATTGAAAAAGGCTTTATATGGTCTTAAACAAGCACCTTGTGCTTAGTATGATCGATTGAAGACTTTTCTTTTAGAAAACTAGTTTTGAAATAGGTAAAGTAGATACTACTTTGTTTATTAGGAGAAAAAGAGACATATATTTTGATCATACAAATATATGTAGATAATATAATCTTTGGTTCTACTGTTAGTAATCTATGTCAAGAGTTTGCTAAATACCATGAAAAAATAGTTTGAGATGAGGTCACATGGGTGAACTCAATTAATTCTTGGACTACAAATTAAGCAGTCACCAAATGGCATATTCATTAATCAAGAAAAATATGCTAAGAAATTACTCAAACGGGTTTGGCATGGATAACACGAGTAGTAAGACCACACCTATGGCCTACTACCACTACCCTTAACAAAAGATGAATTAGGTAAGAGTGTCGATCAAAAACTCTATCGAGGTATGATTGGCTCACTCTTATACATAACTGCTAGTAGACTAGATGTTTATGTTTAGTGTATGTTTGTGTGCTAAATATCAGTCAAGTCCTAAGAGTCTCCCTTAAAAGCTTGTGAAACGTATTTTAAGATAGATTAAAGGCACGTCTGAGTAGGGTCTATTTTATCCATGCACCGATAATTTTCAAATTTGGTCGTATAGTGGACGCAGATTTTGCTAGCAAGTAAAACTGACCACAAAAGTACTAGTGTAACATGTCACTTTTTGGGACATTCCCTAGTCACTTGGTGCAGTAAGAAGCAAAATTCGGTATCTACTCTAGAAGCTGATATATTGCTGCAAGTTTGGGCTTGTGCCCAAATTTTGTGGATGAAACAAAACTCTATTTGATTATGGTATTTCATTTTCAAAACCTGCAATAATGTGTGATAATACAGTGCCATTAATTTCTAAAAATCCGGTTCAACATTCACGTACAAAACACATTGATATTAGATATCATTTTTTACGTGATCATGTTTTAATGGGAGATATATCTTTAGACTTTATTTCTACTGATAAATAAGTAGCATATATCTTTACTAAACCACTTAAGAAGACACATTTATCACCTTAAGAAGAGAAGTACAGTTTTTATGATATTTCTTTGATTTTTTTTATGGTACGTCGACTTAGCACTAATTTTTGGTCGACTTCCGAAGTATTTTTCGAGATTTATTGTGTCTAAGTTTTTTTTTGTGTGCTCTAGACAGTTGACTGTGAACAGTACTCAGTCGACTGCCAGAAATATTTACTTGTTATTTTCGTTTGATCTTTTTTGCTCTCGACTATGTCGACTGTTGGTACAAATATAATTGACTGTCGCGCTTCAGTCTGTCTTTTAGATTAAAAAAACGGCACACCTTTTGAGGCAATTTCTTTTACCCTTTCTTACCCTTTGACCGATCTGATCCTTGATTACTCCTAGAACTCAATCTCAGCCTTTGATTCTAAAGTAAAAAACCTTAGTATCCCGCTCTTTTTCACCCTACTCAATCTTTTTGAAGAAATAGATAGTCGGCTGCTCTCAACCTGACGATTTCAGATTTTTGAAGCTCACCAATTGAAGACTTCGTTCAGATTTTGAGTCAATCACTTGCTGAAGTTCTTTCAAAGATCTCTTGAAGTCCTGTGCTTTTCTTTGCCTCTCATTGTTGGTATAACTCCTTGATTTCTTTTTCTTGTTTATTGTTTTGGGTTTGAATCATGCCTCCTAAAAGATCACGTAGTTCTAATGTTGATGAGGGAGAACCCTCTAGGAATTATCTCCAATATTTGAGAAGTCCAAACCTTGTTGAGAAATTTTTTATAATTTGTCAAATTGCAATTTTTCTAGGAAGATTTGTTAATTTTCCTAATCTAGATAAGTTTCCCTTAGCCCCGTTGTTTGAACAATGTGGTGTTTGAGTTGTTATCTTTGGTGAACCAACCTTCCTATTACCCTCAGCTTATATATTTGTTTTACACAAATATGAAAGTTGTAACTTCTGAGGATGGTAGCGAAATATTTTTACTAACGTCAGCGAAAAATATTCGCATGAAACTCACCTCTGCTAAATTAGGAGTTATTTTGGATCTTCCTAATGAAGGGATGACTTAGGCGAGATTGAAATGGATGACGACTCTGTTTTGTCTAAAAAAAAATTTACCAAATCGCGGTCCCCCTATGACAAACAAATCAATTAGACCGTTTGCTAAACTTGTTACAAGAATTTTGTCGTATAACATTATCCCTAAAATGGGAAGCTATGACTAATTCTCTTTTGAATCGCAACAAGCAGTGTATGGCATTTTCGGCAACATCCAAATCAATTGGAGTCGGGTCATCTTTAGTCGTCTTCATAAGACTCATTCTTCTTTTCTTCCTTTTGGTGCATTACTCACTCATGTTTTCAACTTCTTTGAAATTGATCTTGCTTCTGAGACGAGTGTAGTAAATCACTATGAGTCTTTTGATCGTGCAAGTTTAGCACGTATGAAGTTGCTTAACTCTCCACCTAGGTCTCCTTCTAGGAATGTTCCTCCTATCCCCTTAGCTACTTCAGCTCATCGGTCTTCTATTTCTAGTTCATCTTGTCCTCGTACTGATTTTGATAATCCTAGGAGTCTTTACACTTCTGCAAATTATCTCATGGACCATCAGGACAACCTTAAAGCCAGTATTTCCCATCTTACTCACTTGTTCACTTCCTAGTTTCCACCTCCACCTCCTCCCTCTCAAGGTGCCGCAAACGATGATGAAGACAAAGATTGATTAGCTATATTTTCTCTATATTTTTCTACTTTTTATGTATTTTCTATTTTATGTCGTCTTTTGAACAATGTACTTCAAATTTCATATGTAAAACTTTGCTTTGGTTTTGACTTGTGTTTGTTCTTCTTTATTTTTTCTCCTTCTATTTTTTGTTGATGCCAAAGGGGGAGAAAAAGTTTGTGTATGTTATATGTGTATATGCTGTTTGCATTTGGTGCATGTTTTTCTGTGCAAGTTTTTTAACTTATACATATTGTACATTAGTTAGGGGCGCATTTGTATTTTTATTATTATTGTAAGCTATTGTGTTGTCATCATAAAAAAGAAGGAGAATGTTGATCCTTGATTTTGATGACTACAACACAATGCAAAGTTGTGCTACTTCTTATATATTGCAGGATGTATCAATGTTAATACCATGTGTGATACACAAAGGCAAAGTTGATCAAATGAAGCTCTCAAAGAAATTTGATCAAGCTACAAAGTTCTGAGTTCAAGACAAGATTGATGAAGTAAGCTTCAACAACTAAAGACAATGGCTCAAGCTCAAATTCAATACTCAAGATCAAGACAAGATTCAGCGCTTCAATGTGTTTTATTAAATGTCTTATAAACAATTGTAATTTTATTTCTTTGAGTTGTGGAATGATGTAATAGCCCTATCACACATAAACACTCACATATCTTTATAATTGAGTGTTTTTCACAAGTTTAAAGGTCGAAACAAGCTTGATTAAGATCAGTTGTAAAGTACCAGTCGACTGCCATTTGGCACCAGTCAACTGTACTAGTACGAAACTGTCTAAACCGTTTCAAACTCTGGCCAGTCGACTCATCATGGAAACCCAGTCGGCTGTTCAAGTCATTTCGATAGCTTTCAGAATTTAAAACTTGTTTTTCGAATTCAAAAGTTTTATATCCGTTTTAAATCAGTCTTATTAACTATTTTACAATGTCCTCCTCTCTATAAATAGAGCCTAGGAATCACCATGGAGAGGTTCCAAGCATTTTTGATAAAAGTTTAAGTTTTTGCTTTTGAAAAAGAGAACAAGTATTCAAACAAGCATTCATAATCTTCTAAGTCTTGGTTCTCTAAAATCAGTCTAGTGTAACATTCAATTCGTTTTGGACTGATTTCGAAAGTTGACCTATTAGCCTCCATACAAAAATCACAATTACAACAGGGCTATAGGTTGTTGTAACTCTTTTATTGTTTTCTTTCACTCTCGGGTTGTGAGAGTGGTCCTCTCGGTTGGAGAGTAGGACCCTAGGTTGTAGAGTCAGGTTTTCACTCTTGGTTGAAGAGTGGGTTTGCTCTCTCTAGTGGTGAGAGAGGTCTACGGATTGGACAAGGTTATTGTCAAACGCCGTAGGGTATTCTTGTATTTTTTCAAGAATAGTGGAAAATCTCCCCTGCTAGACTAAGTCTTATTTTGAGTCTGTCTGATGAAGGGTGTGACTTAGGAGATGTTGATATGGATGATGACTCCATTTTTTCTAAAATTTATTTGCCAAATCGGGGTCCTTCTATGACCAATCGATCTATTACTCCTATTGCTAAACTAGTTACACGCATACTGTAATATAACATTATTCCCAAAACCGGGAGTTATGATCAGTATTCCCTTGAGTTGCAACAAGCTGTTTATGCAATATTCGGCAACATTAAAATAAATTGGGGTCTAGTCATCTTTAAACGTCTTGCTAAGGCTCAAATTTCGTTTCTTCCATTTGGTGCTTTACTCACTCACGTCTTCTATGCTCATGATGTTGATCCCGAATCTGAGACGGATGTTGTAAAACACTTTGATTCATTTGATCGTGCTAGTTTAGCAGATATGAAATTGCTAAATTCTCCACCAAGGTCTCCATCTAGAAATATACCTCCTATTCCTTTAGCCACTTCAGCCCGTCCTTCTTCAGCCTCTAGTTCCTCTCATCCTCGGGCAGATTTTGATGAACCTCCCAGTATTTATCATGCTGTCAATTATATCATGGATCGTCAAGATGTTCTTGAGTCGAATGTTTCTCATCTTACCCACCTATTCACCACTCAGTTTCCTCCTCCCTCTCATGGTGGCTAAGATGACGATGAAGAAGATTAATGAGTTGCCTTTATTTTCTTTTAATGTATTTTCTACTTTTATGTAATCTTTTGCACTTTGACTTTTAAGTTTCCATGAATAAGCTTTGTTTAGTTTTATTCTATGTCTAAAACTTGGCTTTGTTTGTTATGTTTTTGTTCTCTTGCATTGCTATATATATATTTTTTCCCCTCCTATTTTTTTGTTTTTGTTGGTGACGAAGGGAGAGAAAAAGAGCTAGTATGTGTTGCTTTGTTATGTGTTGTTTTGAGTAGTATATCTTTATGCATGTTTTTTAAAACCTATGCATGTTGAGTAGCATATCTTTGTGCATGTTGTACATTTGATAGGGGGGGCATGTGTAATATCTATTTCCATAATTGTAAGCTATTGTATTGTCATCATAAAAAAGGGGGAGAATGTTGATTCTTGATTTTGATGATTACAATACAATGCAAAGTTTGTTGTGCTATTTCTCATATATTGCAGGTTGTATCAAAGCTTATCTTGTATGATACACAAAGGCCTCAAAGCAAATTAATCAAGCAAGTCACAATGTTCTAAAGCTGAAGAATGATCAAGCAAAGCTTCATACAAAGACAATGGCTAAAGCTTCACTCAAGACTCAAGACTCAAGTCAAGACCAAAGCTTCAATGTCTTATATTTTGTGTCTTGTGAAAACAAATGTAATTTTTCTCTTTGTTGAGTCTTTGATTGATGTACAGCCTTGTCACACACGCACACTCACACATAATTCTATAACTGTGTGTTTTACAAACTCTAAAGGTCGAAACAGCTTAAACTAGATCAGCTGTTGAGTACCAGTCGACTGTCGTTAAGGACCAGTCGACTGAATATGTACAAAACTGTCTGATCTTCTTCAAACTCTGGCCAGTCGACTCATAACGGCAACCAAGTCGACTGTTCAAGTCATTTCGACAGTTTACTGATTTCAAAACTTGATTTTTCGAATTCAAAAGTTTTATTTCCGTTGGTTGACAATTGGTACAACTGTTTCTCAACATCCAGTGATTCTCACTCTATAAATAGAGTGTAGAAATCACTTGGAAGATGTTACAACTCTCTTTTTGATAAACTTTCAAGTCCTTATTTTTAAAAAGAGAAGAGTTCTAAAGTTTTCAAATTCTCTAAGTCTTGGTTCTCTGTTTTCAGTCCAGCATAACATCAAATTCGTTTTGGACTGAATTCAGAAGTCGACCAAATAGCCACGTACAAAATCACATTCACAATAAGGCTATAGGTTGATTGTAAATATCGTTAACGTTTTCTTTTACTCTCGGTTGTGAGAGTGGTTCCTCTCGGTTGGAGAGTAGGACTCTAGGGTGTAGAGTTAGTTTTTCACTCTTGGTAGAAGAGTGATTTTTGCTCTCTCCAGTGGAAAGAGAGGACTACGGGTTGGACAAGGTTGTTGTCTAATGCCGTAGGGTATTCTTGTACATTTTTAAGAATAGTGGAAAATCTCAAGTGGGTTGCATGAGGACTGGATGTAGGTTGGGAGGATCGAACCAGGATACATCGTATGTACTCTGTGATTGGTATCTCTGTGGTTGTATCTCTTTGAACTCTTTTCATTACTTGCATTTCAGTTTACTCGAAATCTTTCTGGTAAGTCGACTGGATCTCCATCCTAAGTCGACTGATCAGACTGGTATAACAATCGTCTAAAAAACTCTTCTGGCACGTCGACTGTCTATCCTATTTAAGTCATCTTATCATACTAGTCTCAAAAATACTCTTCTACTCTGACGCCCCAGTTGACTGATATCTCTTTTACAGTCGACTGGACAGAAGAAAACTTTTAGTTCTGCAATTATTTTTTATACAACACTATTCACCCTCCCTCTAGCATTTCTTGTCTTGCCTACAGGATCCAAGACTTAGTATCAGAGCCTGGTTGAGTGCAATGACAACTACTTCTAATGCAAATCAATACCATGAAGGCCAATCTACACAAAGGTCACCCCTCTTCGTTGGAACCAATTACCACTATTGGAAGTGTAGAATGAAGATCTACCTTCAGTTTGGCAACTATGAAATATTGAACATGGCAGAGACCGAGTACACTGCTCCTACCATTCCATATGCACAATGGAACGATGACATGAAGAACCAAATAATGAACAATACAAAAGTGATGAATGCGTTGTTTTGTGCCCTTACAAAGAAGGAGTTCAACCGTGTGTCCAATGTAACAACCGCACATCAAATTTGGCACACACTCGAGATTACTCATGAAGGAACAAATAAAGTAAACGAATCTAAAATATCTGTTCTTGTTCACAGGTTTGAAATGTTCCGCATGAAGGAGAATGAGAATGTGTCTGAGATGATTACAAGGTTCACTGACATTACCAATTCACTTGTGGCACTTGGAAGGACGTACACTCAAGCCGAGATGGTGAGGAAGGTACTTCGTGCACTAACCCCCGAATGGGAGAAGAAGACCACCGTCATAGAAGAGGCCAACGATTTAACACAACTTTCTCTTGAGAATCTTGTGGGAAATCTTATGGCTTATGAGGTACAACTTGAAGAGCGCAAAAAGGATCAAGAACCTCAACAATCCAATAAGACGACACTAGCATTCAAGGCCATGTCAGACTCCGAGGATGACGAAGAAGATGAGGAAGAGATTGCCATGTTCACGAGAAAGTTCAAAAAGTTCCTAAGGAAAGGTAAGTTAAATTCAAAATCTAAGGAATCTAATGAACCTTCAACTTGTTTCAAGTGTAACAAAACAGGGTATATGAAGAAGGATTGTCCACTAGAGAACGTGAAATCTAAGGGAAAGGAGTCCAACTTCAAGAAGGACAAGTACACAAAGTACAATTCCATGAAGAACAAAAGGCGTACCAAGCAACTTGGGATGATAGCGACTCTTCATCAGAAGAAGAAAATGAAGATACAAACGAGATTGCTAATGTGTGTTTTATGGCATCTCAAAATCAAGTAAGTAATGACTATGACTCTAAAGATTTACTTGATGCTTTCAACGAGATTTTTCAAGAACTAAAAAAGAAAAAAATTAGAGTTAAGAACTTGGAGAAAGTTAATCAAACACTTTCTCAAGAGAATCTTAACCTTGATAAAGAAGTGAAATCTTTAAATTCTCGTATTCCTACTTTAGATATAGATCTTGTGTCTCTAAAGAAATATTATGAAGAGATATCCAAGAACGTATCTAAATTTAATAAAGAAAAGGAGAATTTAAATGATGTTCTTCAAAATCAAGTTCAATCCAATAAAATGTTTGGACTTGGTTTTCAAAAATCTCTTGAAAAATCTCATGCATCTAAGAACACTAGTGTAAATAAAACTGCATCTATTTCTAGTGTTAAGCATAAACTGTATGAGGTTTTAAAAAAGTCTAAAACTGTAAGTTTTCATGATAAAGGCAAATCTGTAGTTCAGACTAGTCGACTGAACCCCACCATAAGTCGCCTGTCTAGAGGTACTGAGTCTCATTCAACGAGACAAACACCTCAGGTAAGTCGACCTATACTACCTCACAGTCGACTGCTTATCAGTCATAGTCAACTGAAAGGTATAATAAATTCAACTGGACAGAGCAAAAATGTATGGGTTCCAGTCAACCTGAGTGCGAAAGATAGAATTGCCTATATTAATTCATATGTGCTTGGTGTATGTAATTTTGCTAATTATATTTCTGCTTATGGTGGAAAATCAAACTCTTCTTGGGTTTGGTTTCCAAATAACTAATCTGTTTTGGACCCAATGAAAAGGATACCATATTCACATTGAATATTTTATAGGTACCTAAGAGAGATCGTTGGATACTTGACAGCAGATGCTCGAAGCATATGACTGGTCATGCCAATCTCCTATCTTCCATTCAAGACATTGATTGAGGAACAATCACATTTGGTGACAACAACAAAGGAAAAGTCATTGAAATTGGTATGGTCGGTAAGTACACTAATCCTTCTATAGAAGATATTTTATTAGTTAGTGGACTTAAGCATAACTTGTTGAGTATTAGCCAACTATATGATAAGGGTTATAAAATCATGTTTGAAAAAGAAGCATGCTTAATTTATGATTCTATCATGCAAAATATAATTTTTCAAGGATTTAGGAAAAATAACATTTATGAACTAAGTTTAAAGGCATATGATTTTTCGAATGATTTTTGCTTAGTAGCTTCTAATAATGATTCTTGGCTATGGCAAAAATGTTTTGTCCATGTGAATATGAAAAATCTCTCTAAATTGTCTAAGTACAACCTAGTTAAAGGGCTGCCAAGACTATCCTTTAAAAAGGATAAGTTATGTGATGCATGTCAACTACGTAAACAAATTAAATCTACTTTTAAAACAAAAGATGTAATTTCTACTAGTACGCCGCTCGAATTAATCCACATGGATTTATTTGGCCCTACTAGAGTTACTTCTTTAAATAAAAGTAGATATGTATTTGTTTTAGTAGACGATTTTTTACGATTCACTTGGACTTTCTTTTAAAAACATAAGAATGATGCTTTTGTAGAATTTGCTAATTTTTGTAAACGAATTCAAAATAAAAAGTCTCTAACCATAGTCACTATTAGAAGTGATCTTGGTGGAGAATTTGAAAATAAAATGTTTGCAGAATATTGCAACAAGAATGGTATAACTCATTCGTTTGCATTTCCAAGAGCTTCACCACAAAATGGAGCGGTTGAAAGGAAGAATAGGACTTTGAAAGAATGTGCACGCACCATGCTTGTTGAAAGCAATTTACCTAAGTATTTTTGGGCTGAAGCCGTTGCTACAGCTTGTTATGTTTTAAATAGAATTTTGATTAGGCCTAAGCTAAAGAAAATATGTTATGAGCTATTTTTTGATAGAATTCCTAAGGTCTCTTACTTCAAAATATTTGGATGTAAGTATTTTATTCTGAACACTAAGAATAATTTAGATAAGTTTGATCCTAGATCTAATGAGGGTATCTTTATAGGATACTCAAATAGGAGTAAGGCTTATAGGATCTTCAACAAGTCAACAATGACTATTGATGAATCCATGCATGTTGCATTTGATGAATCTCTGTCTTCATCGACTTTAATTGAAAATGATGAAACTGATTCATCACCTTTAAATAAAGTAATTACATCTTAAGAGCAAACTAGCCTTGCAGATAAGTTGACCGATAAGGAAGTCAAGTCGACTGTTGTAAATCAGTCGACTGATGAACTTGTCAAGTCGAATGATCCTGTTGTGATGTCTCCAACTTTACCAAAATCTTTTGTTGAAGTTAGAGATCATCCTCATGACTTAATAATTGGTGATATTTCACATGGTATTCAGACAAAATCACATGTTAACATGTTTTCTCACACAGCTTTCTTGTCGGATTTTGAGCCGAAGAATATACAAGAAGCTCGTGAGAATGAGTTTTGGATAAATGCCATGCAAGATGAGTTAAACCAATTTATAAGGAAAGATGTTTGGGATTTAGTTCCACGACCTCCTGATCATACTATAAATTTTACCAAATGGGTATTCAAGAATAAGTTAGATGAATCAGGACAAGTTGTTAGGAACAAAGCTAGACTAGTTGCTCAAGGGTATAATCAAGAAGAAGGCATAGATTTTGATGAAACATATGCTCCTGTTGCTAGATTAGAATCAATCCGTATCTTATTATCTTTTGCATGTTTTATGAATTTTACACTCTTTCAAATGGATGTTAAAAGTGCTTTTCTTAATGAGTTTATAAAGGAAGATGTTTATGTCAAGCAACCACCAGGTTTCGAACATGAACAATTCCCAAACCACATTTTTAAATTGAAAAAGGCTTTATACGGTCTTAAACAAGCACCACGTGCTTGGTATGATCGATTGAAGACTTTTCTTTTAGAAACAAATTTTGAAATAGGTAAAGTAGACACTATCCTGTTTATTAGGAAAATAAACACAAATATCTTGCTCATACAAATATATGTAGATGACATAATCTTTGGTTCTACTAATAGTAATCTCTTTCAAGAGTTTGCTAACACCATGAAAAACGAATTTGAGATGAGTCATATGGGTGAACTCAACTATTTCCTTGGACTGCATATTAAACAGTCACCAAATGACATATTTATTAATCAAGAAAAATATGCTAAGGAATTACTCAAACGGTTTAACATGGATAGCATGAGTAGTAAGACCACACCTATGGCTACTACCACTACCCTTAACAAAGATGAATTAGGTAAGAGTGTCGATCAAAAATTCTATCGAGGTATGATTGGCTCACTCCTATATATAACTGCTAGTAGACCGGACATTATGTTTAGTGTATGTTTGTGTGCTAGATATCAGTCAAGTCCTAAAGAGTCTCACTTAAAAGCTGTGAAACGTATTTTAAGATACCTTAAAGGCAGGTCTTTATATGGTCTATTTTATCCACACACCGATAACTTTCTACTTTTGTCATATAGTGATGCGAGTTTTGCCTATAGTAAAACTGACCGCAAGAGCACTAGTGGGACATGTCACTTTTTGGAACATTCACTAGTCTCTTGGTGCAGTAAGAAGCAAAATTTGGTATCCCTATTTACTACAGAAGCTGAATATATCGCTGCAAGTTTAGCTTGTGCCCTGTGGATGAAACAAACCCTATTAGACTATGGTATTTCATTTGAAAAACCTTCCATAATGTGTGATAATACCAGTGCCATTAACTTATTTAAAAATCTGGTTCAACATTAACGTATGAAACATATTGATATTAGACATCATTTTCTACGTGATCATGTTTTAAAGGCAGACATTTCTTTAGACTTTATTTCTACTGATAAACAGATAGCTGACATCTTTACTAATCCACTTAAGGAAGATACATTTATCACCTTAATGAGAGAACTAGGGATTTGTAGTTTTCATGATGTTTCTTGAATTTTTCTCTGGTAAATCGAATTACAAGTATTTTTCAGTCGACTACCAAGTATCTTTATTTTTCTGAGTTTTTGTCTGAGTTTTATGCTCTGGACAGTCGACTGTGCAGAGTACCCACTCGACTGACCCATTGTATTAGTACTATGTTCGTTTTTTTTTCATTTTTGCTCTCGACTAAGTCGACTTCCCTTTAAGACCAGTCGACTGTCGCGAATCAGTATTCTTCAAATTCGAAAATTGACACATCTTTTGAGGCAATTTTTTCACTTTATAGCTACCCTTTGACCGATCTGGGCCTTTGAAATTCCCTAACCTTCATCTCAGTCGTCCATTCAAAGTAAAAACCCTAACTCTTTACTCTCATTCTTTCACTTTTACCCTAACTCTCTCTTTCTACCGAGCTCTCAAGTCGGCTGCTGCTGCTTGGCGATTTCAAGGATTTTAAAACCCCTGATTGAAGCTCTCTTTCAATTGCAAGTGACTCTCAGAAGATCTCTTGAAGTTCTTTACTTCTCTTTGCTACCTCTTTGTCGGTATATTTTCTTAGACTCTTTCCCTCACTTGATTTTTAGGATTTTTTGTTATGCCCCCCAAAAGATCCCGTTCCTCTAATGTAGAAGAAGGACAAGGATCTAGAAACTATCTTCAATATTTGAGAAATTCGAATCACATTGATACATGGTACATTATTTGTTCCATTATCATTTTTCCGGGTAGATTTGTGAATTTTCCGGATTTAGATAGGTTCCCTCTAGCCCCATTGTTTGAGCAATGTGGGTTATTTAATCTATTGACTCTTGTCAATCAACCCTTTTACTATCCTCACCTAACATATTTGTTTTATACAAATATGAAGATTACTACTTCGGTGGATGGTAATGAGATTTTTATTTTATCGTCTGCCAAAGATAAACGTATGAAAATCTCCCCTGCTAGACAAAGTCTTATTTTGAGTCTGTCTGATGAAGGGTGTGACTTAGGAGATGTTGATATGGATGATGACTCCAATTTTTCTAAAATTTATTTGCCAAATCATGGTCCTCCTATAACCAATCGATCTATTACTCCTATTGCTAAACTAGTTGCACGCATACTGTCATATAACAATATTCCAAAAACCGGGAGTTATAATCAGTATTCCCTTGAGTTGCAACAAGCTATTTGTGCAATATTTGACAATATTAAAATAAATTGGGGTCTAGTCATCTTTAAACATCTTGCTAAGGCTCATACTTCGTTTCTTCCATTTGGTGCTTTACTCACTCACGTCTTCTATGCTCATGATGTTGATCTCGAATCTGAGACGGATGTTGTAAAACACTTTGATTCATTTGATCGTGCTAGTTGAGCACGTATGAAGTTGCTAAATTCTCCACCTAGGTCTCCTTCTAGGAATGTACCTCCTATCCCCTTAGCCACTTCAGCCCGTCCGTCTTCAGCCTCTAGTTCCTCTCGTCCTCGAGCAGATTTTGATGATCCTCGCAGTATTTATCATGCTGTCAATTATATTATGGATCGTCAAGATGTTCTTGAGTTGAATGTTTCTCATCATACCCACCTGTTCACCACCCAGTTTCCTCCTCCCTCTCATGGTGGCCAAGATAACGATGAAGAAGATTGATGAGCTGCCTTTATTTTCTTTTAATGTATTTTCTACTTTTATGTAATCTTTTGCACTTTGACTTTTAAGCTTCCATGAATAAACTTTGTTTAATTTTATTCTATGTCTAAAACTTGGCTTTGTTTGTTATTTTTTTGTTCTCTTGCATTGCTATATTTTTTTCCCTCTTATTTTTTTGTTTTTATTGATGATAAAGGGGGAGAAAAAGAGCTAGTATGTGTTGCTTTGTTATGTGTTGTTTTGAGTAGTATATCTTTGTGCATGTTTTTTAAAACCTATGGATGTTGAGTAGCATATTTTTGTGCATGTTGTACATTTGATAGGGGGAGCATGTGTAATATCTATTTCTAGTATTGTAAGCTATTGTGTTGTCATCATCAAAAAGGGGGAGAATGTTGATTCTTGATTTTGATGATTACAACACAATGCAAAGTTTGTTGTGCTATTTCTCATATATTGCAGGTTGTATTAAAGCTTATCTTGTATGGTACACAAAGGCCTCAAAGCAAATTGATCAAACAAGTCACAATGTTCTAAAGCTGAAGAATGATCAAGCAAAGCTTCATACAAAGACAATGGCTAAAGGTTCACTCAAGACTCAAGACTCAAGTCAAGACCAAAGCTTCAATGTCTTATATTTTGTGTCTTATGAAAACAAATGTAATTTTTCTCTTTGTTGAGTCTTTGATTGATGTACAGCCTTGTCACACACACACACTCATACATAATTCTATAATTGTGTGTTTTACAAAATCTAAAGGTCGAAATAGCTTGAACTAGATCAGCTGTTGAGTACCAGTCGACTGCCATTAAGGACTAGTAGATTGAATCTGTACAAAACTGTCTGATCTTCTTCAAACTCTGGCCAGTCGACTCATAACGGCAACCCAGTCGACTGTTCAAGTCGTTTCGACAGTTTACTGATTTCAAAACTTTATTTTTCAAATTCAAAAGTTTTATTTCCATTGGTACAATTGTTACTCAACGTCCAGTGATTCTAATTTTATAAATATAGTGTAGAAATCACTTAGAAGAGGTTACAACTCTCTTTTTGATAAGCTTTCAAGTCCTTATTTTCAAAAAGAGAACAAGATTTCAAAAGCTTTCAAAATATCTAAGTCTTGGTTCTCTGTTTTCAGTCCAGCATAACATCGAATTCGTTTTGGTCTGAATTTAGAAGTCGACCAAATAGCCACGTACAAAATCACATTCACAACAAGGCTATAGGTTGATTGTAAACATCTTTATTGTTTTCTTTTACTCTCGGTTGTGAGAGTGGTTCCTCTCGGTTGGAGAGTAGCACTCTAGGGTGTAGAGTCAGTTTTTCACTCTTGGTAGAAGAGTGGGTTTTGTTCTCTCTAGTGGTGAGAGAGGACTACAGGTTGGACAAGGTTATTGTTTAACACCGTACGTTATTCTTGTACATTTTTAAGAATAGTGGAAAATCTCAAGTGGGTTGCTTGGGGAATGGATGTAGGTCGGGAGGACCGAATCAGGATACATCGTGTGTACTCTGTGATTGGTATATCTGTGGTTGTATCTCTTTGAACTCTTTTCATTACTTGCATTTCAGTTTACTCAAAATCTTTCTGGTAAGTCAACTGGATCTCCATCCTAAGTCGACTGATCAGACTGGTATAACAATCATCTTAAAAACTCTTGTGGCAAGTCGACTGTCTATCCTATTTAAGTCGACTTATCAGACTAGTCTCAAAAATACTCTTCTACTCTGACGCCCCAGCCGACTGATATCTCTTTTACAGTCGAATGGACAGAAAAAAACTTTCAATTCCGCAATTAATTTTTATACAACACTATTCTCCCCCCCTCTAGTGTTTCTTGCCTTGCCTACAGGATCCAACAAAAATCACAGGAAATTAAAAACTTTTATTACATCAAATTGTTATTACAATGTAATGATTACAACAATTACAAATTAATTGTTACAATAAGAATGTACAATATAATTTGGACATTAACCTTCACTGGGATGCTTTCCCCTGCTAGAGCTTTCCCGTGCTCCCAAGTCGGCAATCCTGCACTGATAACTGTGGGCATGTCAGTTGAATACAACTGAAGAAATGCTATATTCGGCTATCCTCTCTACGCCATAATATAACGATTCCAACCTCAATAACCACAAATAATATTTGATGTGAAGAAAAAGGTGAAGTCAAACAAGTGTCGGTGTATGCCATGGCCAAATCTAATGCACAGACTATGCACACATGCTCTTAAAGCTAATGCACGCTTAGTTGAAAGATATGCATCCCATACTACACATCTCCCAACAAAATGACGTTCTTCAATTTGATGGGACTCGATCCCCCGCTATGCATCATACTCTTGTGCTCTTGCCTGTTTCTGATTCCAGTGATGGCGAGGCTGTAGTCGTTTGGCTTACTCCAGTCGCTGCTGTTAATAGTGGTATCTAATACCTCGTATTTTATCCAGTATGCCCGTGATCTCAGCCACCGGCTTACTCCGTCACGGCTGTACTCATGGTTTGTTGCTATATCTACGTCTCCCCAGACCTTACTAAAATCATATATACAGACACCAGGGCTCCCCACCGAAGGACTTAGAGCATTTTTTGTAGAGTCTCGCTCACCGGGTCTTTCTCTAAACCTCCTGCCCGTATTGATCGACAAAGGACCTGACGGATATAAGGTTTTCCCAATTCCGCTGCACTCGTCCTTACACTAGAGCAGAACTTGTAGTCGAGATGACGTCAACACTCCAAACTTCCTTAAATTTTGTTACAGACATAAAGGTATTCCTGCCGAAACAGCGGAGCCCCCACAGAGTTTCCCCAACTCCCCAGGGCAGCTCAGGGTCCCTACCCGCATTAAACGAACCTAGTATTTGGCCAGGCGTGATGATGCCATGCGTTCCTCTGACAGGCGAACACCCTCGTTAGTGCTTGTCCCTACATTCAACCAAGACTCGATCTAGTCCTACCAAAGTATCCATGCCACCCTACTCCAAGATTAAAGGTAAGATTAATTACACGATTACTAGTATTTCTTTTATCAACCAATTACTAAAAGCCATCACTCTAGCCGAACTCTATATCTCTTTCATTTTCTTATTAGAAGTATATACCTCTAGGCGAGCCTAGAACTATCTCATATTATCCATTCCCTTAGTTAGGCGATCTATCTATCATTTCCACTCCCTAACTTGGTAATCAATTTACCTCGCTATGAACAACTAGTTAAGTTCTACTGGTAGACTCTTTCTAGTTAGTTACCTTTTATCATTAATGGATCTCAACCCATTGCACATTAGGACTCAACTAGACCTCAAGTCCGGCCCAAGGGTTGACCCGCCTCGGCTTACACTTGGCACGAACCAACGAAGAATCGACCCCGTCGATCGCCGCAACCACTATCTACGCTTGGAGTTTAATCGCAACCTCGGCCAGATCAACAAGTAGCTCCCGCTAAACTTAACGTTCCACAGTCCTCGACAAGTGGTAGCTCCAAAACACATCCATGGAATCCATCCATGCACGGTGAGTGCGTCAGCGCACGAGTCATCTCCTCCAATGCATTCGATGCGACACGGGTCCTATTCTACCCGTCTAGTTTTGTCAACAAGACTTAGTCCTAGAGTCTCAATATTCAACCGATGTATCCCAACAAGGTACACTACAGTAGGAGTAAGCCATAACTCATGAATACCCAAAAAGGGGTTCTAAGAGCCCTAAAATTGACAATCTCTAAATCCAAACAGCAAGCACACATTTGGCTTTTATGCCAAAACGGAGTCATTCCCGATCCCGTTTCTTTGAGAAATCGCGATCGGGCACTCCCATGCTTCTACTCAAGGTAGAAAGCAAGTATATGCACCCCTTGGACATGGATTTCATTCCAAAGTGGTCAACAACAATACCCTAACATCCAATATAATTTATACTTCAAAACAGTGAACAACGTTGTCTATATTAGGGTCTACAAGCAACTATAAGCTACTCTTCGCAAGGAACTTTAGATAATTTGAGTCCTAACTCATGTCCACACCTATAACATGATTCTTGACCTCAAACAGCAACTCTAAGCTAGCAAAGTACAAGTTCAAACTCATTTCTATGAACATGGTGCAAAACAGTAAGCTCTATGATTCACTGTGTTTCTGTCGTCACTTGCAAAAATCATATAAAATTGCATACTTATCCAAATCATGGTTTCCCAGTCATTCCGAAAAGTTCTATGTGTCTACTAAAATTTCTTAGTTAAAAGTTTCTTCAGATAAGGTCGTTTACAAGCTCTTATAGTCCCATCTTTAACAAGCATACAGATTCTCAGAACAGCACATCATATTAACACAGTCATGGGATAAAATCAATTTAAAATAGTAAACAGTGTCAGAACATTATGAAATTTTAGATTCTAGATCTTGACACATGATATTATAACACTTCCAAAAATCAGGTGATTATACCAAGTAGATTTTTAATTATGTCTCTTTGAATAACATCAAAAACAGAGCAATAACAGCAACAAATCTATTTACTAAAATAATTAGCTAAGTTTGCATGATTTTATTAACATAGCTACAGTGGTCCAAATCTCATGAAATTTAAAAAATAGACCTTAGATACACTTAAAAATGACATACTAAAATTTCAGTTCATTCCCATAAGCATGCATTAAGATACAAGTCATGCTTCTCACAACAGTAACAACAAAAATTGTTTCTTTCAATTCGGACCAGCATGCAAGTTGGCATTTTATTTTAATAGCAGACAAAATCATAAAAAATTTGGAAAAATTACTGAAGGTGCAAGATACATGAATGAACGACATATAAAAATTTCAAGTTAATCCAACCAGTAATGTTCAAGAAATGAGCTACGAACTGAGAGCAAAATTTCAGGTTTTCAACATGATTTTCTGTTTTGGGTTTCTTAGCACAAAACGAGTTATTTGAGTTCATCTAGAGCATGCAAGTAATTTTTCAGTCACTACAACTACCATCTAACAAACAAAAACAACCAAAGAGATTAGAATCACCCACCTTGTTTGGTTGAATGAAAGCAATGTTCTACAAGTTTGATCTTCTTGCTCTTGGTCCAACTTGCTTGTCCTTCTTGCTCCACTTCTTCTCCTCCTTGGCTCATATTTCTCCTCCTCCTTGCTCCAAATCAGTAGCTAAGTGCTTAAAAAGAGTAGTTTGAGGGTGTAGGAGATAGCTTAATTGTAGGGAAAGATGAGAAATTGAGCTAGGATGAGATGAGGGTGTTTAAATAGAAGATGGGGAAATGAATGTGGCCGGCTTTTTGAGTGAGGGGAGAGGGAGAAAGTGACAGGGCTGCATTGGGGGAGAATGGAGGTGGAGTGTAGGAGTGGAGAAGAACTCATCATGAGTCAAATTCATAAAAAATAAAATCTGGAAATCTCTTTACACCTCTGTAGTAAAATAGACATAACTCACAACTCGTAAAACGAAACTGAGATATGTCAGAAGGGTTAGAAAATAGATAGAATTCTCTACAAATCATGTTCGCAAAATATTTTCATATACTAACCTTAATAGGGTCTAAAATACTGATCAAAACGGGAAAACCGGCAAAACATAAAATATCTCTCATGCAGAAGATTAACTAGTTCACATAAAACTCATCCAAATAATAACCAAACATAAAATATGGTGTACTAGATGTCCAAACAACATGGTATAGGGTATTTTGCAAGTCCACGACAAGTTGTAGCACGAATAACACATCAAGAACACGATATCACAAAATAGCATGCATATATACATCCAAAAGTGGTCATCCCTAGTTGTTTCATGTCATGTATGTCGTGAGGAAACTATGGTCGAATCAACACAATAGAGACAATATATAACAAAAGATTCACACACGAATTTTCTCTAGAACCCAACTACACTACAGGCGGTATTTAGTACTTGTATTACACAAAGAAAAGAATACAAGTTACTTGCCTTAACCGATGAAAACGACAAAGCAAAAGCAAGAATAACAGGAACGGGTTCCCGAGACACGAACTCAAATGAACGAAACTCACGAACCGAACCAACGAACCAAATAACGAACAAACACCCGAACTATGAACACCACCTCTAACACAATGAACCACGGCCAAAACCTCGAACCAACATGTGCATGGGTGATGCACGAGCTCACCACCAATCACAACAGCAACACGATAGCGAGAGGGACGTCGGCAATGACTGTTGTTGCCATTTTCTGTTGCTACCAGCGGTCGGGAAAGGAGCACGGGGAAGGCGCAGCATGACTAGCTGTTGCAGGGTGTCAGGGCGACGTGTAGCTGCTGATGGTCGGTGCGACGGAGGAAGGGAACTAGGGGGCGGCACCGGAGGGACGTCGCGATGCTACTGCTGTGGGAGACAACAGGACGCAAGGGCGTCGGGATGAGAGAGAGAGAGAGAGCTAGGGCTATGAGATGAAGGTGGCAGCTAGCTTAGGGATGAAGATGAACAGTCGGCAACACATGGGTTATATATACAGGGTAGCTTTTATGGTTTTGGTGAAGGGGTGAACAGGTATGGGTTTTGGGTTGGGGTATAGGTAGAACGGGTATGGGTAGTTAGGTTCAGGTGTTGTATATAAATGGGTTATTGGGTAGGTTGGGCTGTTGGGTTAGTTAATGGGTGTGGGTAGTTGGATATATAAACAGGGTATTAGGATTTTAAATGGGTTTAGGTAAAAAGAAAATCCAATAGAATTAGAACAGGGTTTTAAAATAGGATTTTGGGTATAATTAGATCCAAGAGAAGTTATACAATAACCAATAAAAATATAATTTATAATAATTGTAATTTACATTACAAAATAGAATTTATTTAAAATACTACAAATACAATTAGTAAATAAAAGTGAGTTTTTAATAACTAGTAAAAAATAACAATAATACTAATAACAATAATAATAATAATAATAAGAAAATGATAAAAATAATAATAGTAATAATAATAATAATAACATAAATAATAACAATAAGAGTAATAATAACAAAAATACAAATTGTATTACAATATGAAAATCCTAGAAAATGTTACAAATAAAATTATTGATCGAAAACAGATTTTAATAGGTGATCCAACAATACATTTTGATAAAAGAATTTGAAAGCCGAAAAAAAAAATTACAAAAACTTTAAATACTTAAAATACACAGAAATACATTTTTAGGAAAACAAGGGTTACAAATCCTACCCACCTTACAACAAAATTACGTCATCGATGTTTGCTTAGGCAATACATAGGACAAGGCAAAAACAACTGGGGAAGGGTAACAAAACAGAGGATTAAAGGGGAAGGAACAAGACAGTGGCAACACCAGAAAAAGAAGGAAGTGGATAACAATGATGTCAAGCAGAATCAAAAGGAAGAATTAACACAAGGTAACAAAGCAAGATGGGGGGTAGGCAGAACTGAAATCAAGAGAGAATGGATAGGGGAGAATTGAATCAAATAAATGAAGGCAAATGCAAGATGTAGAATGGATAAATGATGCAAGAGAGAATAACCAATGCAAGAACAAAAAAAGAAAGAATAATAAACAAAACAACTCTACTGCTAAATACCTGTAGCTGCGTCTCTGGTGATCAGGTTTTAAGCTTGACCTCGTGCTTCTCCTAGAGCAGATCCTCCTGCAGGTACAGTAATCCTTCTTTGCGGACAGTCCCGAACCATGTGATCGCTTGCTCCGCATGCAAGGCAAAGACGGTTGGCTCCCCAGCAGTCCTTCCAAATGTGCCCAACCTTGTGGCAATAGTTGCAAATCGGATCCTTCCTCAAGGTGGCAGGTGAGTAGGGTAGTGCCCTCGCCGAAGCGGCCGAGGCTGGCCTCCGAATTGGCCCACCAGTATGCCTAACAGCAGCCACAACGGGGTGCTGAACAGTTTGAGGAGACAACCCACTGCGAGCCTGCTCCTAAGCTCGGGCTGCCTCAAGAGCCTCAACATAAGTATGCAAGTGAAGGGAGACAAGCTACACTCGAATATCTCGCTCAAGTCCCAGTGTGAACCTACGAGCCCTGTCCTCTTCGTTCGCCACAAGAACGGCTGCGAAGCGGCTAAGTCTAGTAAATTCTGCTGCATACTCATCCATAGGCCTGGAGCCCTATTCCAAGAGAGTTTAATGTTACAACATTGTATGAACAATATGTAACAAAAATTTCAAAATAGAACAACGACCAACCTGTTTCAGGGCCAGGAACTGTTGCTCCATCTCAACCCGAGTGCTGCTAGGGAAGAACTTTTCCAAGAAGCTCCTGGTGAATGTGGCCCAAGCAATAGGCCGCACGAGCCTTTCGGACTCAGACCTCCACCATATGTGGGAAAGGTCCACCAGTTGGATGCTCACCACATGCACACGTTCTGCATCAGCGATCCTAGCTGCCTGTAGCAGACTCTCTGTCCGGATCAGCCACTGCTCGGCCTCTAGTGGCGTTTCAGTGTCGAAAATTTGTCAGGGTGCCGCTTCATGAAGTCTGCAACTGTACCCAGACGAGGAGGGAAAGCTGCCTGCATAGGCACAGCAGGAGGCGGAACCCGAGTGGCCTCCAAAGCAGCCATCACCAAGTCACTGTGGTTCTGCTGCATTTGAATCAGCCGCTCAAGCACATTAGTAACCGCCTCAAGCCTAGGCTGATCTTTCTGGGGATGACAAGTAGAACCTCTGCGAGCAATAGTCTGCACAAGATAAAAAACAATTAGCATCCAGATCAAAGTTGATTATAATTTATTTATGTATGCATGGTTTATGAACTGTTGAGCCAATCCCAGATCGAGCCAAGCTTGTCTAATATATTAGTTAAACTAATACATTAGTCAAACCTGAGCTTTGATAGCACTAAAAACCTTATCACGCCCCGCTTTCCAAAAGAAAATACAGAATATGGATACGTGACTAAGTCCAGCGAATGATTTTCATCATCCATAAGCTGTCAGGATCTTTACAACATTTTACAGGAAATAAGCAGAGTCGGAAGCAAGAAAAGTCAACCATGCATGCATATATGAATCAAAATACCACAGGAATACTTGAAACAAAAATTAATTTCAAATAAACCAGATCTAAACAAGTCAAAAATCTTGGGTCACATTGCCCAAATACAAATAATCCAAGTACAAGATACATTATTCAAATAGCAACAGGAAATAATAATAATTGCAGGAAAATCATGATAGCAAAAATCTAGCAACTAATATCTCATATCACCAACTCCATCTGGCAGTTGATCTACAAAATATGCAACTAAAAAAATTGCAAGAAGAGGAAAAAGGAAACAAACTCTCATCAATGTATGTTACGGGTCGCTTGTAGTGCATGATACAAGTACATGAAAAAAGATAAACAAATAGCATGGAATAGGCATGGTAACAAAATAGAACAACTAGCATGAATCATAAACAGAATCAAATAACATAATGTACCAACAGGGTACGGATAACACGTATCATGTTTCAAGCAAGCAAGTAAACAGGTAACAGATAACAGGCAAGCATGTAACAGGCATCATGTAACAGGTGAGCATGTATCAGGTATTCATGTATCAGGTATTATGTCATGTCAAGTCTTGTATTATTACTATCTAGGTAGCACTTCATGCATCCATACTTTTACTATATTGTTGCTACATAAAAACAAGTTGTGTTTAGATTTCGTAAGGGATTCTATAGGCCATGTACTCAGGTAATCATTGAATCACAGAACTTGGTCGGTAAACTTGATCGTTAACAGAAATTAACGTGGTCAGGTAACTTGGTCGGCAACTTGATCGGTAACAAAAATTAACTTGGTCGGTAAACTTGATCGGTAACAGAAATTAACTTGGTCGGTAAACTTGATCGGTAACTTGATCGGTAACTTGTCATACGGGAAACACGAGTCCCCTTCCGAGTACAGGCTCCTATATTGTCCACTACTAGCTCTTTCCTTTAACCCCGACTTGGTTATTTGTTATTATTATCAAACGAGCATGCGTGTATCTCAAACAGGGAAATATATCATGGTATAAACAAGTAACAAGTTCAAGTTGCAAGATAAACATGTACGGGTGAAAGATAACACATAAAAGGCTAAAACAACAAAATTCCTAGTTTAGGACACTAAGACAGTACTGCACTAAAATTGAGATTCCCGTTGCTAAAAATGCAAATCTGGATCCATCAAAAGGTCTAGAAAATAGACTTCCGGCCGAATCCAGTAAGCATATATAAGTCATAGGGTATTTCAGACAAAACAAGTCTCAAAATAGGTTTGAATCCAGAAAACACGTTCAGTCAGAAATCAGAAGATTGTATTCAAGAACAGGAAAACAGCATGAAAACTCGTTAATTAAATCCACAAAAAATCTGGGGTATTCCGCTATATGTGAAGCATTAGAATATAAAGTTTCATAATTTTTCAATATAAATAGAGTAGTCAAGTAAAATCAAAAAACATCAAGACACGACAGTTTTATAAATCTGGAATCACAAACATTGCAGTACGAAAATAGCAATATCTCGCAAACCATAATTCAAAATCCAAATCCGCCAAAAGGGTGATAAAATAGATACAGTAGAATAACTTTCATATTCAGAAAGATTTTACAAATAGCAAGTAGAATTAGGTCGAAAATCAGGTTCTTTACTGAATAATATGAAAATTCTTCTAGTATAGTAATTGTTTGGAAATATAGAACGGTTTGTAAAACTCATCAAGTAATTCCACAAAAATTCAGGGTTAATCCCAATCAGATCTAGCTATATTGTGCAAAATATTGGATCAAAATAATACTTTTAACTTCATGATAAAAATAGATTACTCTTCAGAATTCATAGAAAACAAAATCTGGAAATCTCTTTACACCTCTGTAGTAAAATAGACATAACTCATAATTCGTAAAACGAAACTGAGATCTGTCAGAAGGGCTAGAAAATAAACATAATTCTTTACAAATCATGTGCACAAAATATTTTCATATACTGACCTTAATAGGGTCTAAAATATTAAATAAAACGGGAAAACCGGCAAAACACAAAATATCTCTCATGCACAAAATTTACTAGTTCACATAAAACTCATCTAAATAATAACCAAACATGAAATATGGTGTATTAGATGTCCAAACAACATGGTATAGGGTATTTTGCAATTCCACGACAAGTTGTAGCACGAATAACACATCAAGCACACAATATCACAAAATAGCATGAATATATACATCCAAAAAGTGGTAATCCCTAGTTGTTTCATGTCATGTATGTCGTGAGACAACTATGGTCGAATCAACACAATAGAGACAATATATAACAGTGGCTTCACACACGAATTGTCTCTAGAACCAAACTACACTACAGGCGGTATTTAGTACTTGTATTACACAAAGAAAAGATGACAAGTTACTTGCCTTAACCGATGAAAATGACAAAGCACAAGCAAGAATAACGGGAGCGGATTCCCGAGACACGAACTCAAACGAACGAAACTTACGAACCGAACCAACGAACCAAATAACGAACAAACACCTGAACTACAAACACCACCTCTAACACAACGAACCACGACCAAAACCTCAAACAAACACGTGCATGGGCGAAGCACGAGCTCACCACCAATCACAACAGCAACACGATAGCGAGAGGGACGTCAACAATGACTGTTGTTGCCATTTGCTGTTGCTGCCGATGGTCGGTAGAGGAGCACGGGGAAGGCGTAGCGTGACTAGTTGCTCCAGGGCATCAGGGTTGATGTGCAGCTGCTGACGGTAGGCACGACGGAGGAAGGGAACCAGGGGGCGGTGCCGGAGGGACGTCGCGACGCTGCTGCTGTGGGAGACAGCAGGGCGCAGGGGCGTTGGGATGAGAGAAAGAGAGAGAGAGAGAGAGAGAGAGAGAGAGAGCTAAGGCTATCAGATGAAGGTGGCAGCTAGCTTAGGGATGAAGATAAACAGTCGGCAACACATGGGTTATATATATTGGGTAGCTTTAGGGTTTTGGTGAAGGGGTGAACAGGTATGGGTTTTGGGTTGGGGTATAGGTAGAACGAGTATGAGTAGCTAGGTTCAGGTGTTGTATATAAATGGGTTATTGGGTAGGTTGGGCTGTTGGGTTAGTTAATGGGTGTAGGTAGTTGGATATATAAACAAGGTATTAGGATTTTAAATGGGTTTAGGTAAAAAGAAAATCCAATAGAATTAGAATAGGGTTTTAAAATAGGATTTGGTTATAATTAGATCCAAGAGAAGATATACAATAACCAATAAAAATATTATTTATAATAATTGTAATTTACATTACAAAATAGAATTTATTTAAAATACTACAAATACAGTTTGTAAATAAAAGTGAATTTTTAATAACTAGTCAAAAATAACAATAATAATAATATGAAGAAAATGATAAAAATAATAATAGTAGTAATAATAATAACAGAAATAATAATAATAAGAGTAATAATAACAAAAATACGAATTGTATTACAATATGAAAATCCTAGAAAATAGTTACAGATATAATTTTTGTTCGAAAACAGATTTTAATAGAATATCCAACAATATATTTTGACAAAAGAATTTGAAAGCCGAAAAAAATTTTGCAAAAATTTTAAATACAGAAAATTCACAGAAATACATTTTTGGGAAAACAGGGGTTACAATTTGTCCTGTATTATTCTTTCATATTATCTTTCCACAATGTGTTTTCCTCACCCTTGATCATCAATTTTTTTTCTCGTGCTTTGATTCTATCTTAGGTGTTGTCCTTGTTTGCTCTCTACCTGCTCATGTTCTCTTTGATTCCGGGGCAACCCATTCCTTTGTCTCTTCCCGCTTCGTGGCTCGCCATCAGTTGGAGTGCAGCTTTATGTCAGAGGCTTGGAACATTGTGACAGGTGGCGGTGTTGTCATTTGTTCCCGAGAGTGCAGGCAGAGTCCCGTGGTTATTGGTAGCACAGATTTCAAGGTTGAACTGATTGTAATTGGGAATTCAGGATTCGACGTTATTCTCGGTATGAATTTGTTGGGTGAATCCCATGCTATCATTGATTACCGTGTCAAGAAAGTTGTATTCCGAATTCCAGGTCGTGCAGAGTTTGAGTTCCATGCTGGGGAGATACCCCTTGGCCGAGCTAAGACTGCAGTTGATCAGGAGGTTTGTGCGATGGAATTGCATTCAGGCTATGAGGTTGTGCCTCTAATAGTGCGGGAATTCCAGGATGCTTTTCTGGAAGAGTTGCCTGGCTTACCCCCCGATAGGAATGTGGAGTTCGGTATTGAAGTTCAGCCTGATACGGCACCGATATCGAAGAGTCCCTACAGGATGGCACCGGTTGAGTTAGCAGAGCTTAAGGTGCAGATACAGGAGTTGCTTGATTTGGGATTCATCAGATCCAATGTTTTGCTGTGGGGTGCTCTAGTCCTTTTTGCTCTAGTCCTTTTTGTCAACAATAAGGATGGTAGTCTTCGATTGTGCATTGATTATCGGGAACTGAATAGTGTTACTGTGAAGAACCGAGATCCATTGCCCAGGATCAATGACTTATTTGATCAGTTGAGCGGAGCAGCTGTTTTCTCGAAGTTGGATCTTCGTTCTGGGTATCATCATGTCAAAGTGAAGGCAAATGATGTTCAGAAGACTGTGTTCAGGACTAGATATGGGCACTATGAGTATCTTGTGATGCCATTCGGGGTCACGAATGTGCCAGCTGTTTTTATGAGTCTCATGAACAGGGTCTTTTCTCAGTTCTTGGATAGATTTTTGGTTGTCTTCATTGATGACATTCTGGTGTATTCTCGGAACCGGGAGGATAATGTTGAGCATCTTAGGTTGGTTCTGCAGACCTTGAGGGAGAATCAGCTCTATGGAAAACTCAGCAAGTGTAAGTTTTGGCTCGACAGAGTTACTTTCTTGGGGCACATTATTCCTAGCGATGGTATATCAGTGGATCCGTCCAAGGTTGAAGCTGTGAAGGTTTGGCCAGTTCCCAAGTCAGTTTCAGAGGGGAGGAGTTTTCTTGGTCTAGCTGGCTATTATCAGAAATTCATCCAAGGTTTTTCGAAGATAGCAGGACCATTTACTAAGCTGACAGGGAATGATCAGAAGTTTTGTTGGTCTGAGGCCTGCAGTGAGGCTTTTGCTGAGTTGAAGAGCAGGTTGATGTCATTGCCAATGTTGACTATTCCAGATGGTTCAGGCGGATTTGTAGTTCACTGTGATGCTTCTGCCAAGGATCTTTGAGCAGTTCTGATGTAGAAGGGCCGGGTCGTTGCTTATGCATCGAGACAGTTAAGGTCGCATGAGAAGAACTATCCGACTCATGACTTGGAGTTAGCAGTAGTGATCTTTGCTTTGAAGCTATGGAGACATTATTTACTTGGGGACCGCGTGGACATCTTTACTGACCACAAAAGTCTCGAGTACGTCTTTACCTAGAAGGAGTTGAACATAAGGCCAAGGCATTGGTTGGAACTTGTGGCTGAGTATAACATCAGTTTGCAATACCATCCTGGTAGAGTGAATTTGGTGCCAGATGCTTTAAGCAGAAGACCGGTAGCTATGTTCCTAACTCAGCAGAGAGATTTGGTTGAGCAGATGCGGAGGTTGGAGTTTGATGTGTTGTTGCCAAGTTCCGATCAGAGTTGTTTGGTACTCCAGCTTCAGTCATCTCTTGTTGATCGGATCAAAGAGGCTCAGGCTAGTGATGAGCAGTTGTAGGGTTTCAGGGCAGAAGTTGAGGCTCGTTCCAGAACGGATATGGTTATTCATGCTGATGGATCTCTTCGTTTTGGGTCCAGGTTGTGTGTCCCGAAGGGTGAAGTTCGTCAGAGGTTGCTTAAGGAAGACCACTAGTCATCGTATTCTATTCATCCTGGAGGTACTAAGATGTATCGGGACTTGAAGCTTCATTTCTGGTAGCCTGGTATGAAGAGGGCTGTGGCTCGGTTTGTATCTCAGTGTTTGATCTGCCAACAGGTTAAGGTAGAGCATCAGAGAACCGCCAGACTTCTTCAATCGCTTCCCATTCCGGAGTGGAAGTGGGAACATATCACTATGGATTTTGTGACTGCTTTGCTGAGCAGTCCTAAGGGTCATAATGCTATTTGGGTGATTGTCGACCGATTGACGAAGAGTGCTCACTTCATTCCCTTCTGCGTCAGATAGTCTACTGAGAGCCTAGCTGAGAAGTACATGCAAGAGATCGTTAGACTTCATGGGGTTCCAGTCAGTATTGTTTCCGACAGGGATACGAGATTCAGGTCTCAGTTCTGGGAGAGTCTTCAAAGTAGTTTAGGGAGTAAATTGGAGTACAGTACAACTTTTCATCTCCAGACTGATGAACAATCAGAGAGGACCATCCAGACTCTAGAGGACATGTTGACATCCTGTGTTCTGTAGTTCGGTGGATCATGGGAGGACCATTTGCATCTCGTAGAATTCTCGTACAATAATAGCTTTCAGGCCAGTCTTAAAGCTGCATTGTTCGAGGCACTTTATGGGCGGAAATACAGATCACCAGTGTGCTGGGATGACATTGGTCAGAGGAAGTTGTTGGATCCAAAGTTGATCACTAGGATAGTTGATGCGATGGCTCAGATCAAGAAACATCTTCAGGCAGCTCAGGATAGGCAGAGGCGATGGGCAGATGTCCATCGGAGAGCTTTGGAGTTTGAGGTTGGTGACCATGTTTTCCTAAAGGTATCGCCTTGGCGAGGTGTCATTCGGTTTGGTGGTGAGGGCAAGCTCAGCCCTAGGTTTATTGGACCGTTTGATATCGTGGAACGAGTACGCAAGGTGGCCTATTGTCTTGCATTGCCTCCAGCTTTATCAGGAGTGCACGATGTTTTCCATGTCTCACAACTCAGGAGATATATCCACGATGAGAGCCACGTGATCGACTATTCTGAGTTGACCGTTCGGCCGGATTTGACTTGTGAGATTCTGCCAGTTGCTATTTTGGATCGGCGGGAGAAAATGCTTAAGAACAAGGTCATCAAGCTGGTTCGTGTTTCTTGGAATCCTCACTCGTCGGGTGAGTCGACTAGGGAGTTGGAGGAGGAGATTCAATAGATGTTTCCTCATCTGTTTGAGTAGCTTTTTGTTTGCTCTTTCTTTTTTTTTTCTTTTCGGGGTTACCCTATGTACTTCTTGTTTGAATTTCGAGGTATAAATTCTTCTTGTTAGGTGGGTAGGATTTGTAACCCCTGTTTTCCATTTTCTGTATTTTTGAGTGTATTTTTCTTTTTGGGTATTTATCCATCTTGTATCTCTTTTTTAACCGTGTCTTGGATCTTCATAAAATATATTTTCATCTTTTTGATTTTTCGTCTTTTTATTTTATCTTCTTGATTCGATTTGTTTGCCTATTGTTTCGTCTTTAACTAATCGAGCCATCATTTTTTATCCCCAATATTTTAATTGTTCATGTCCTATTCTACTTATTCATTTTGTTCCTAACTCATTATTAGATCACCCTATATTCCATTTGGATCTTTTGTTTTTAATCCAATGATCCACTACCCAATAACACCCTACCCTAAAACCTTAATGGATCTTTTATACCCATTAACCCTATATACTCCTACCCGTTACCCTCCTGTTAACCCTAATATACTACCTATTTATATACCCCTCTTATTTACCTGTTCATCTTCATAAACCCTAGCCGCTACCCCTTATCCCCTACCTCTCGTTCTCCTTCTCTCTCGCTGATTCCGTTTGCACCCCCTATCCGACTGCCAACCATCCGCCAGACTTAGTACGCCCTATGCTCTTCTCGACGACGTAGCTAGACCCCCCGACCCTCCCTGTTCTGCACCACCTCGACAGCAGCACCTCACCGTAGTCGCAAACTCCCTGCCACGATCTCTCGCGGCAGCGCCTCTGCATCCCTGTCGCACTGCCAGATCCCGATGCTCTGCCCTGCCCTCCTCCTGTCGCGACGCCAACCATCGCAACACAAGGTTGGCTCCCCGCCGCTCCCCGCCTCCATCGTCTCGCCGCCTGCCATTGTGTTCCCTTGTGCACACCCGAGCTATCTTGGCTCTTGTGTGCGTGTGTGATCCCGAGAGTTGTGATCATTGTTCGTGGGTTCGTTTGTTCGTTGAGTTCGTGCCGAGTATCCGTTCTCGTTATTCTTGCTCTTGCTTCGTCGTTTCCATCGTCAACTAAAAGGCAAGTAACTTGTATAATTTTCTGTTGCATATACAAGTACAAAATATCGCCTATAGTGTAGTTGTGTTCTAGAGACAATTCTTGTGCAAAACCCCTGTTATATCTTGTCTATGTGTGTTGATCCGTCCGTAGTCGTATCTAGTTACACACCCGACATGAAATTTAACGTAGATCAAATTAATTCCTATTGCATATATGTATGTTGGTTGTGAACCATAATATGATGTGTGAATCCTGCATGCTTGACGTGTTACTGGTAGTATATACTGTTGTAGATCTGTTAAATACCGTATACCATGTTTCTTGGACATCTAGTATACCCTATCTCACGCTTTGTTATGATTTGGATGTGTTACATATGACCTAATTGATTTTATGCATGAATAATAATTCTGTCGTTGTTGTTACCCCATTTTTATTCAATATTTTAAACCCTATTAAGGTCAGTATATGAAAGTTATTTGTGAATATGAATTATAGAAAATTTTGTTTACTTTCCAGAATTTCTGACAGATCTCATTTTCGATTTATGAGTTGCAAGTTATTTTCGTTTTACTACAGAGGTGTAGGAAAAATCCAAATTCTGTTTTATATGAATTCTGTATGGTAATTTATTTTTATGCTGTTGTTAAAGATAATATTTTGATCAAATATTTTGCTGAATATAACTAGACTTGATAGGGATTAACTCCTAATTTTTTTGGATTTAATTGATAACTTTTATATACTATTCTATGCTTGCAAATAACTACTATACTTGTAGAATTTTCATGCTGTTCTGTAAAGAAACATAATTTCAACCTGATTCTATTTGCTGTCTATAAAAACTTTGTGAATATGAATTGTAGCCTAATGTATCTATGTTATCACTCATTTGACGGATCTGGATTTCGGTATATATTTTGTAGTTTATTGCTATTTTATTACTGCTGTGTTTATTACTTTAGATTTACAAATCTTCTACATCTTGCTGCTTTTTTATTTTACTTGACTATTCTATCAATGTTGGAAAATTATGAAACTTTATTTTATAATACTAAACATACTAGGGGGTACCCCATATTTTTCTTGGATTTAATCAGTAAGTTTTTATATCATTTTCCTGTTTATGAATACAAACTTCTGATTTTTGGCTGAACATGTTTTCTGGATACAATTCTGTTTTGAGTCCTGTTTTTGTGAAATACCATATGAATTATATATATTTGCTGGATTCGACCAAGATTCTGTTTTCCAGATTTTCTGATGGATCCAGATTTACAGATTTGTGGCAACGGATATCCCAGATTTGGTGCAGTACTGTCTTGCTGTCCTGAACTAGAATTTTCGTTGTCCTAATCTTTTATGAGTTGTCTTTCATCTGTACATGTTTATCTTTCAATCTGAACCTGTTACCTTATTATGCCATGTTATTCTTGCTCTGTTTTGCACACATATATGTTTGTTTGATAATAATAACAAATAACCAAGCTAGGGTTAAAAGAAAGATCTAGTAGTGGATAATATAGAAATATGTACTTGGAAGGGGGCCCGTGTTTCCCACATGTTATCTGTTATCTGTTATCTGTTATCTGTTATCTGTTACGTGTTCATGACTACATGATGCACGATTCTGTTATCTGATTACCTGACTGCACACTTCCCTATAAGAAGGTGTACTCAGAAGAGAACCCGTAGGTTCTATCTGTCTGTATCTGTTATCTATTATCTGATTATCTGATACCTGAGCACACAGCCCTATACAGTCCACTACGAAATCTAAATGAAACTTGTTTGAATGTAGCAACCATGTGGTAAATGGATGGGATGCATGAAGTGCTACATAGATAGAAATAAATACAAGAGAGACATAACCTGACATTTGTTATATGTTTTCCTGTTACCTGCTACCTGACATCTGAAAGATATAACCTGACATTTGTTATATGTTTTCCTGTTACCTGCTACCTGACATCTGTTATATGTTTATCTATTTGCATGACACCTGACAACTGTTATCTGTTTACCTGTTTGCATGACACCTGACATCTGTTATCTATTTATCTGTTTGCATGATACTTGACATCTATTACATATTACCTGTACCTATTAGCACACCATGTTACTTGATTCTGTTTTCTGATTCATGTTAGATATTCAGTTTTGCTGTCATATCTATTCCATGCTATATTTGATTCTGCTATTACATTATATCTATTTATTTTTTCTGTACTTGCGCCTGCACTACAAGCGGCCTGTAACTTGCATTAACCGGCGTTTATTTTCTTTTTTTTTCTTCCTGCAATTTATTAAATTGCAGATTCTGGTGATCGGCTGCCCGATGGAGTAGGTGATCTAAGATTCTAAATGCTAGAGTTTTTTCTATTATTATTTTCTGTTGCTTATTTTGAACAAACTACTTGGATTATTTGTTTTGGGTAGTATGACCCAGAATTATTGACTTGTTTCCAGATCTGGCTTATTTGAGAATTATTAAATTTTGTTTCAAGTAAATTTTGTTGGTATTGATTCATTTATGCATGCGTGGTTGATTTCTCCTTGTTACTTCCTATTATTCCTGTGAAATATTGTAAAGATCCTGACAGCTTATGGATGATGAAAATAATTCGCTCGACTTAGTCACGTATCCGTATTCCATATTTTTCTTTTGGAAAGTAGGGCGTGACAACAATAATAGTAATCTCATGAACAATAATACTTGGAATGAAACAATACGAAATATCCCAATACAATAACCCAACGTCTGGAACAATAATAAAATCCGAGACATAAGCCCAATACAATAATAATCCAATCCCATATAATAATAAGTCTCGATACAATAAGTTTGATAAAACAATAAGCAATTAAAAGCATTAAAGTCCTCAGAATCTTTGTTCTCCATTCCCAACAGCCAATTCTCATTTATTACCTGTGTACATTTTATCTAAAAAATGGAGAAATTTTTTTTCTTATAGCAAGTCATGGACAGCAAGTAGAGAAAGTAAGGAACAATGGAATAACGATATAACAATGAATTAAATGGATCAATAAGAGTCAATAACATAGGACAATATCAATAATCAATATCATGGTAAACGATGCAATGGTATAAACAATGATTCAATATTCAATAACAATATTCAATGGTATCAATAACACTTGAACAATATTTAGTATCAATAGGAACAATGACGTACAATATGCAATGCCGATGTCGTGTCAATCCTTATGTCTATTAATCATTTTAATCCTAACTAATGCACATACTACTGGATCCCATACTACAGGTTCGATGCATACAATCAATTTCATTTAAACTGAGTGGTGAATTATATAGATCATGTCACTACGATAATTACTGATACGATACAATATTGTTGCACGATACATCAAGAAGATTAACTGATACGATACATCGATACGATTCATTGATGCAATACATGAAAGATTGGGGTGCCGTAGTCAGCGCTCCACAATCAATCGATAAACACTAGCCGACACAATCATTATATTATTCACTACTCAAGTCAATCCCTTAAACTCCAACTTGTTAATTATTTTATTAATGCAACAATACAATATGCAATTCGAGACATTGGATGAACAATAGTGAAAATAGAGGAACAATAAGATGGTAACATGAAATAGGACAATTAGAATGATGACATTAGGAAATTAGGATCATGCAATGCAATATACATACTTCAATTCATGCAATACTACAATGTTGGATTAATTAAACTATTAAAAAGTGGAATATAAAATTCTGGACAGCAAGAATAGTCTGTACAAAAATATAGTTTTCTGCTGTTTCAGAACTCGAAAACTGAATTCGTCAGAAGTTCTAGAAACTAGACTTCCACACGGTTACAATACATATTTAAAGTTTAAAATCCGACAACAGTAGCTAGGTTAATCACACCATTCTTTACTGATTTCATGTTCCAGCAGAATTTCGACATCATATTGTTAGAATTTTAGAATCAGTAAAAACTCAATATTAAATTCATTAAAAATATTTATTAGACTCCTAAACATGATAACTAACAATCTTGATATTATCAGAGCAAAATTGTATCATTTGATCAGCCTTTTTACTGTTTAAGCATGAAACGTACAAGAATTTGAGAATCTGGAATTAAAATACAGTTGTAGTAAAACGAGCATAACTTTTGCTACACAACCCGGAATTCAGAAATTCAAGATGTTCTCGAAACTAGAAAGATAAGGCTACAAATCTTATTCAGAAAATTATTCATTTGAAGATCATTTACTGGGTCGAAAATAGCAGACAAAACTTGAATTTGACAAATTAATTAAACATGATGGGTATCAATTCTGCTAGTCGATAATCTTCTCAATCAGCATGATGGGTGCAATAACATGATGAATAAAATTAGAATACACGCATACATCAATTTATCATCAACAAACATCAATCGATCAACCCCATACAACCTAGCAATTTTCTCTACAATAATTTATTTGTGACAATTATATAAACAACCATATTGTCAATTCTATATGCACACATGAAAGATTCAATCTTTGAAGTCAAAAGTGGTATGATGTCAAGTAAATTGGGGTTAGCTCGTGTAAACCCTCAATATACCTAACGAAAGAGATGAACAGTGTATAATATGATAAACAAATGGATCTACTTGCAAGAGTTTCAACAAAACTTGAATTTGATACAATTAACAATTCAAGGGGAAATGACTTGCCTTATAGACCGTGAAAACGAATACCAAGAATAACGGGATAAGGATTCCAAAGCAACGAACCCACGAACACACGAATCCACAAAATAGCATGTGCAATATACGTGCAATAAAGAGCAACAACAACTACCGATCAAGAGAGAGAGAGAGGTAATGGTAGCAACGGCTAGGGGGGACACGACGTCGACTGCGGTGGTCGGCATCGCAGACGGCGGCATGATGGAATCAGAGGAGCAGTGTCGGGGCGTCAGTTGCTGTGTCGATAGGAACAGGGACGGCAAGGGGTTTTCGGGATTGGGAGTTTGTGGGGGCAGCACTGTTGGCTGAGGGGTGCTGGCATCGACAAGAGGGTTGTCGACAGAAGTGGCGACGAGGGGGTGGCCGGAGTTGGCCGGAGAAGAAGGTGCAGTAATGGGTTCTGAGAATTGGGCGGGAATAGCTCAGGGAGAGAGAAACAGGAGGAGAGAGGAAGAAAAGAGAGAATAAGCAGCTTTAAGGTTTTGATTTGTGCAATTTTTAGGATTTGTACTAGGGTTGTATTTATAGGGTACAATTAGGATGTTGGGTTAGTGATTTAGGATCCAATAATAGCAGTTTTTGGGTCAAGAACAATTGGAATTGGGTTTTAGGATTCAATAAGAGATAGATCTAAAATAATAGGGTTGAAATAAAAATACCTACAATTAATAAAAGAAATTAGGATCAACAAGAATAGCTCAATCGACAGGAACGAAGAATTTCATGAACAAATTTGAAATAAAAAAATATAATCAAGAAAGAAAATAGGGTATTTTATTCGATTACAAATGAAATATTACAAAAGGGGGAAAATGAAAATAGCGGAAACGGTATTTACCATTGCACGTGTTTTGCACGTAAAAAGGTCAATGAAAGAATAAAGATAACCAGCCAATTAAATTAATAATTTAAAATAATATCTTTTATTCTGCAGGGTGTTACATAAAAGATGAGCAACATGAGGACACATATTTATGTGATGCAGATGAGTATGACAACATGGTTGATTTAGGGTCATGGAAGAAGAAGACAGTTTTTTTAAGCTGTTGTATTGGGAATTCAACTTATTGCATCATAATTTAGATGTGATGCATATCAGGAGAAATATAGGAGAAAATTGTATAAGAACAGTCATAGGAGATGATTAGAAGACAAAAGACAATCTTAAGTGTCGCCTTGATTTAGTGGCATTGGATATTCGACATGAGTTGCACCTATAGTACCTACATAACGGCAGAGTACGCCTTCCTCATACAATGTATTCTATGTCCAAAAAGGTGATGGAACTATTTTGCAAAGTTTTCCAGGAGTTTAAAGTCTCTGATGGCTATTCATCTAACATAGCGCAGTGCGTCAACTCTAAAAACAAGAAGCTTCACGGTCCAAAGTCACACGACTACCACAACTTGATGCAGGATCTCCTTCCCGTCGCTCTAAGGTTTTCAATGTGTGAGCAAGGCACTGCCGTCATCAAGGATCTTTATAGCATCCATAAAGGACTTTGCTCAAGAGTTCTACGAGTTGAAGATATTGACCAGTTGAGCATCGTGCAGTAGTGGTACTTTGTCAAATAGAGAGATTATTTCTCTCCTCATTCTTCACTATAATGATTCACTTCATAATTCACCTGGCCGGTGAAGCAAGACTCGGGGGACCGGTATATTATCGGTGGATGTATCCCGTTGAGAGGTAATTATACATGCCTCATTGATCATCTGGTTTCACTACTTTTTGTTTGTTGTATTCTACACATTTTATGATTAAAATATTTTACTATATATGTACCTTTATCGACTTAAGGGATATGTAAAAACTAGAGCATATCCTGAAGGCTCGATAGCTAAAAGGTTTCTCTCGGAGGAGTGTTCCAATTTTTGTTCAAGGTATCTTCATGGTTTGAGACATGTCTGACTAGGCCAAGGAGAAACCTAGAAATGTCAAACCTTGATGGGGCTAAATATATCTTCTAGATTGCTGAAACTACTATGGGTAAAGTTGATGCATTTGAGTTAGATAGCTTAACAAGGTAATAAACACATCGATATGAACTAGATCACCATACATCCGTTGAGCCATTTCGAGTGTAAGTAGATTTTGGATTGGTTTATATTACATTAAACCAGCTGAGAAATATACTAACTAAATATCATTTTGATCATTTTACTATTTCCAGCGAATTTGTCCGTGAAATTAAAAGAACAGCTAGACCGAGATGATTGAGACCACATGATCAAACTAAGATAATGAATGAAAAATTCCATATTTGGTTTCAGTCGCATGTAAGTGACATTCCAAATTATTGAATGATATTTTATATTTATATTCTTCACGGTACGAATACAATTTATCATCACATGTATATATTCCCAAGTTGCATGATCTGGTATCATCTGAAATCAAGATTCTTGGTAGAGGTCCCCATAGGATAGAAGATTTAGGGATATATATATATATATATATATATATATATATATAACGACTTTAGATTTCATACTAAGGATCGTGATTGTTTTTTGAAGTCCCAAAATAGTGGAATTGTAGTGAAGTCAAATACGAGAAGTTATGCTTCTTCAATCCAGTAGATGAGGATTTTGACTATTTTGGTCCTCACGGATATCATCGAGTTGGACTATTACGGTCATTTTAGGGTGTTCTTTTTTCGTGAGGATTGGGGCTGGTTTGGATAAGAATTATCCTAAAAACAAAGATAAACTAGGTTTCACAATTGTAAACTTCTCAAATTTGATTCACACATGCACACACATTTGTCATGAGCCATTTGTGTTCCTATCCCAAGTCCTTCAAGTATTCTATGTTGAAGATCCAATCTGTCCCAAATCTAACATTGCATTTATTATGCAACAAAGAGATGTATTCCAGTTGGGTGACACACCAGACGATGAGAACGATGGTGCCATGGAAAATTATATTGCAATTGAGTTTCCAATGTTTGATGTAATTATAACAGATGACAACAGTAGCCCTAATTTGTTTCGTACAGTAGGAGAGCCAGGAGATGTACTAGATGATATTGTAGTATAGTAATCAACAATCTTTGCACTGGTTTGCATTGTATCCGCTAGTTGATGTTTATGAATTGCATTATATTTTCCAGTTATAATTTTTTTCATATTTAGTTTCCCAGATATTTATTTTTATTTTTTATTTTTGGTTTAGATCTATTCTAGGATTCAAAGTGATTATCTGCCTCAAATTTTGTCTGAAATTTACTATTTGTCTAAGATAGACCTTCTTGTTAATTATATTAATATGTTGTTACTTTTTTTAAAGTGAAAAATGCCGAGAAGATCTACAAAAAAGGCTACCTCGCCGACTCCAAGCACGAGGCAAGTGCAGGGACAATCTCCAGAAGAGACAATTAGTCAGTCCGAGATGGGTGAGGGGAGCACACCCAGAACTAAAAGAAACCGGGGACCGGCGAAAATAGGAGACGTTTGGAAGCGTCCCCCAGATGACAGAATTATCGTGCCGGTAAACCAGGCAAATCAGGAAGGAATTGCAAGGAATGGGCACATACTTCCATTGTCTTAGGGTTACATTTGCGAACTTCATAGGGGTAATTGCAAGGAATCGGCAGATACTTCCATTGTCTTACGAGAGATGGTCAAAAATCTCTGCGACGTGTAAGGCGATTGCCATCAATACTAAGGTATTATCTATGTTTACTTTTTTGTGTTGGTTTTATTTTCTTTTGTGAACTCCATTTTGTGTCATTGATGAATATCAGATTGCTACTGTGTGCTCCTCTCCCATATAACAATAACAGTAGGTACATGTCACTTGTTCTATAAATACAAATACGGCGAACATGTGACAAGTGTTTCAAAAATATAGCTATGAATTGTTCTTCTTTTTATAATTATTGTTAGTGTTTAACACATAGTAAATTCTTAATTAACTGCTTATTTTCCTTGTGAACAGTTGATTCTCCAATGTTTTAAAATTCATTATAAGATAGTTGCATACATCTTGGCTTTGTATTATTTTTTATGTGTCATTGATGAATGATGATGAAGAGTTGTTTTTTATATCATAGCATTCATATATTCAGTCGAATAAGGTAAAACATTGAGGACTTTTTGAGTCAATATTTAAAGGATGTTTCATCAGTTTGTTTCAGAAAAATAAACAATTAGTGTTTAATTCCAGTTTCTAATGTGTAATATATCTTATTGATAAGAGGAAACCATGAGGAACAATGTTGCAAATGTGCTCCTCTGGAATATGAACCACTCGATCGACCAAACTTTTAGAAGTGCCTTAAGTATCTGGTATTACCCAATTGAATGCAAGAATTCCTAAATTGATATGAGTACAATATCCGTTTGTTTATTACAATGATTGTGAACCGTAATTATCTATATCTGGCATATTTTGTTTCTTCTTCTCCATCAATGATACAGTATTCTGACCTTTTTTCACACACAACATACTTGGCTACATGTTAAGGTTTTGAATTATTAAAGCTATGTTTTGAATTATTAAAGCTATAAGAAATTATCTACTGTTATTATTTTGAGGAGGAATCGCTTTTGGTGCTTGATTGGTAGGAGCATTTGTTATTTAGCAAGACTTCTTCAAACAAAGGTAAATTTGAAGCAAATATTTTTATTGATGAAAAATACATGAATAAGGCACACCTAAAGGGATTTTAAAAACTGCAGTTAGGCACAAGGGTCATTAAGGGTTATGACTATGAAGGGGGTTTCAAGCAAACCTATATTAACAAACATTAGCCAGAATCGTATACATTTCAGAGAGTATTATCTAATTGAAGAAGTTTTTCCAAAACTAGTTTCCCTAGTCAAATGAATTATGTTCTCATTTTTTGACATTCCTTTCTTTCGTATGTGCGTGTGATAACCCTGTCTATTACAACCATGAGCTGCAATTTATCATGTATTCCATCTGTGAATCAAATCTCATATAACCTAAAGAGTTATAACTGATTACGGGGTCAAACCCGATGTATTTTAAAGAGTTGCGACTGCTACAGTGAAACCATTAGGTTGGACTGACATCAAGGACCAATTATTAATTCTCAAGCAGTGGATAATTAAGTCAAACCCCTTGCTAACCAAAAGATCATGGAAGTCCTTGCTCAAAAAAAGAAAAAAAGAAAGATCATGGAAGTCCTATAATATGTAACAGGTCAATCAATTATATGATACATGTAATTCCTTTGAATGTCAAATTAATTATTCAGTCAGGGACTAATTAAGAATAACCTAATTACTCAAGCTTAAAGTCTTAATTTTTGCCATGAACAGAGTAATCTATTATGATACATAACTTGAATAAAAAGATAAATCTGCTAGAATATATGAATGCTATGATATAAAAATATATGTCCTCCTATAGCTGGTTGGATGCAATTTCTACGAGGAAAATCCAGTAATCTTGGGTCTCAACGAAACAATTAACTTAGCATAATAAAAAGGTACAAAATTTAATTTGAAATAGATGATCAATTGGTCATGACATAATATTTGCTAAATTATTTGTTCGTTGTCCTATATATTTGTTAATCAAACATTCTATAAAGCAAAAATTTGATTACCCCAACTGTGTTGATGAAAAATGGTTGAATAAGTCTATTGGAAAGAAGTGGAGAGACTGGAAATGTGAAATGAAGGCGGCTGTTTACAATGAAAATAAGTCCGCAGCCGAGAATGCAAGGGTTGTCCCTCCTGATGTCTTGGCCTCAGATTGACACTACCTAGTTTATTTTTGGAGTTCTCCAGAGGAAAGGTATTCATCTTAATATTACAATTTGTTTCCTTTGATTTTTACTAATTCTAATTGAGTTGTAATAATATGAAATATACAGAAACGATCTGAAATTGGTTTTGCCAGTCAGGGACAACAGGGGGTGTTGCACACTGCAGGAACTAGCAGCTTCGATGTAGTTGACGAGAGATTGGTAAGTGTTAGTATATTTTTTCCCAGTTTCATAGAATACTCTAATGTTTCCAATAACTATTACTTTCTAATATACAGGATGAGGAACACGGTGCTGACAACGTCGGTGATCTAGATTTCTTTGACGCTCACCACAAGAAATCAGATGGCCACGACTCTTCCACATCTTCCTTGAACAAATTATCACTACAACACGATGCTATGATCGAAGAGAGGGGCCCAGAGCGTCATGGTCGTGTGCGTGGAATGGGTTAAGGTCCAATGCCTACTCAAGTCTTCAAGGCTCGTGCATCTAGTTCCGAGGATCCAAGAGATAAAGAAATGCGCTCTTTGAGGTCAGGGCTATCACAACTTCAGAAGGCGTTTGCAGCACTTGTGCGTCACAAAAATCTCGAATAAGCCATTCCGACACAGGTTAGAAGTGTAACTTAGACCCGATACTTGAATAGTCTTGGTTGCTTGTTGTAGTTTGATTAGATTGTGTTAGAATTTTTGGCCTCTTCTTTCAGCTCCAAGAGGAACTATTACTCTTGGTGGCTTAGTTCTGGCGGGCATATATTGATGTTGTTGTAATACCCCGCAAAATAGCATATAGCTATTTTTGCATAGTAATCCGTGCACAGTTGAATATTGTACACGATTATGTATTTTTCTAATAACTATCAGTTTTTAATTGAGAAATTACAGATATACGAGCTGTTCTGAACACCGATGAGATAGAATCGGGATATCCTTGATTAAAGAGTAGATTGTCCCGATTGTTTTGACTAGACAATTTTCGGGAGAAAATAATAATTTAGGTTATTATTATTATTATTATTATATATATGTATATATATATATATATATATATATATATATATACATATATATATGTGTGTGTGTGGGAAATGCTCCATTGAAAACGTACTGTAGCGTGGAAAACGTGAAAACAACCCTAGGCTGTTGTTGGAAACAACGGCCTAGGTGGTTTTGATATATATATATATATATATATATATATATATATATATATATATATATATATATATATATATATTGGTTATTTAAAACCAAGTTAGTGCTCGAATTGTTTTGGTGCATGATTATTGGATTGAATAACCATGCCTATTTATGCACTAGGGTTAGGGTTGGGGTATGGTGACCTAGGGTTCCTTGACCTATCCTAGGGTTAGGAACCCTAGCATCCTGTGATCATGGCTTGGATCTTGATGAAGATCCAATGGTGGAAACAATTCACCATGTGTGTTGACTTTTGAAGAATGGGAAACTTCCATGAAGCTTCTACTTGTGTGTGTTGGTTTCATCTCATCCACACACTTCCACAAACCCTAACTCCCAATCTCCTATAAAATACCCTACTCCATTCTCTTCTCATCCCTTCTTCTTGTTTTGTTTTGTTTTTTTTTTTTGCTTCAAAAAAAAGTAGAGAATGAGAAGAAGAAAAGGTGAAGTCTTTTAAAAAATTGTAGTGGAAGAGAAGAGTGGTAGGAGATTGAGATAGCCAAGTTCTACAAGAGCTAGAAGCAAAGGAAGGGAGCCAAGCTACAAGGAAGTTTTCTTGTAACTACAAGTGGGTGATTCTCTAAACTCTAAAGATTAGTTTTTTTATATGTATATGTAATTTTAGCATATGGTAGAAGCTAAGAGAAGCTTGATTATCATGCATGAGTTATTGACATGCTAAGAAAGAAAGAAAATATTTGGTATGGTAGAATATCTCTTTTCATGAATATTGTTAAAGAGCATGTATAAGTATGTGAGTTTGAGAACTTCTAGCTCTCAAATGGTGGGAATTTTGGACTCACATTTTTAGGGCTTGTTGTGCTATGTATCTAGAACTCCCATAAATTTTTTTCATAATATTTGGAAGTTATTTAGTATCCCAAACACTCAGTCCAATTTCGGACGGAAAGCAGTCAAAAAAACTGCTGACTGTGTGATAATTGTTATGACTTTCCGAAGTCATAACTCAAAATTGGCTGGGTATTTTGAGCTGAAATATTTGTGAATACTCTTGTATGTGTCTATAACCATAGTCTTAAATTTCATAATTTTTTTAGATCAGTTGATGCCTAAAACAATTTGTAAGCTACGACTGGTCTGGATGTTAGAACTGACGCTGACTGTTTTTAGAATAAAGTTCACATGGCCATAACTACTTGTGTGTGTGTGATATTGCTATGAAACTTTTGCAGTAGCTTTTGGCATGAGTCTATTTGATGATTCTAAAATTTTAGAATTTTTAGATAACATTTGATCAAGTTTCAAAAATAAATCGTATATAGTGGTATGGACCCTGTTTGAAGAAGCAGCTGAAGTTTATGCTATGTTTGAAGGGTCATAACTCTTTGCGTAAGATGAATCTAGATGCAAATTTTGGACACAATGGAATGGTATATGTGTAGTTTAAGACTATCAAATTTCATGAGCTTTGGACGTAAAGTTGATTTGTTATTGAATTTCAAAGTGGACCAGGTTTAGCCTAGTTCAGATTGACTAGTCTGTAAAGATGTATAATTCTGGAGTTGTGTGTTAAGAATTGAGAAGATTGATCAACTATAGATTTTTAGTAGGGAGTCATATCTTTCCAAAACATCTGGAATTTTGTAATTCCAGTTTGTAGGTTGAAAGTTATGATTTTCCAAAGACTGTGGCAGATTCAGTATAGTTGATACCATGTTGTGAAATTAGTCAATTTTGTTCTGTTTGTACACCTAATAGAAATTAGAGATTTTGAGGACTTTAATGATTGAATCTGAGGATGTGTTCAACTGGGAAGTTGTAGTAGACACTCTCACCTTTCCATAGGATCTATAATCGAGTAATTCCGATGAGTGGGCAAACTTTTATGCTATTGGAGAAGTGTAGCAAGTACATGAGGAGATGTACAGCTGAGAGTATACGAGATTTTTATAGTATCAAGATGATTGAATTTGAGGAAATGATTAACTGGAGAGTTGTAGCCTAGGGTCTTAGCTTTCTAGAATTGATAATATTAAGCAATTCCAAGTTTTATGTTGGAAGTTATGGATGTTCCAAGATCAGCAACCTACTGTCTTGATTGACTTTAGGTTTGTATTAACTCAGGGAACGGAGTTCTATAAAGAATTTGAGAAAGTCGTCAACTAGGGGATTACAGTAGAGTCTCCTACCCTTTTAGAAAACCTGATTTTGTTGAATTCTGATGAGCGTAGTTTGGGTCACAACTGTTAGGATCGAGAGAAAAACAACAGAGATAAATTTGAGAAGAAAACAACACAAATATTATTTCTCAATCTCAAAAGATTTACAAAAAAACTCTCAATACTTTATAAGCTCTCTGTGGCTATCAATCTCTATTTTTCTCTTCAGTTGAGTGTGTATCCAAATGAAGAAAATAGTGAGTATTTATAGGAGGGGAAGAGACACCATGAAGAGACACCATGCTTTTGAAAAGACACCATGCTTCGGAAGAGACACCATGAAGAGACACCATGAAAAGACACCATGCTTCGGAAGAGACACCATGAAGAGACACCATGAAAAGACACCATGCTTCGGAAGAGACACCATGAAGAGACACCATGAAAAGACACCATTTTTGTGGCGGGACCTACAATTCTCCCCCTCACGCCACATCTGCACCAATCGTCATCTCTCATCCATTCCAGTTATGTCTCTGCATAACTCTAGTTTCTCCCGAGACACAATCTTTGTCAACATGTCTGCTGGATTCTCCTTCGTGTGGATCTTCATCAGTTTCAACAATTGTTGATCCATCACCTCGCGTATCCAGTGATAGCGAATATCAATATATTTTGTTCGGGAATGGTACATTGAATTCTTGCTCAAATCCAGAGCACTCTGACTGTCACAATGTACCTTGTAGTCATTCTGCTTGATCCCGCGTTCTTGTAGAAATCGCTTTAACCACAACATCTCCTTGCCAGCTTCAGCGGCAGCAATGTACTCTGCTTCTGTCGTAGATAGTGCAACGCACTTCTGCAACCTTGACTGCCATGACACAGCCCCCCCTGCAAAAGTGTAGATAAAACCAGAAGTCGATTTTCTACCATCAAGATCTCCGGCCATATCTGCATCTGTATAGCCTTCCAAAACCGGATCAGCTCCCCCGTAACACAAACATATCTTTGAGGTACCCTTAAGATACCTGAGAATCCACTTAACAGCCTCCCAATGCTCAGTTCCTGGATTGGAGAGAAATTTGCTTGGCACACCCACTGCATGTGCAATATCCGGCCTCGTACACACCATTACATACATCAGACTTTCAACCGCTGAAGAATAAGGCACAACTTCCATTTCCTCGATCTCTTTCCTGGATGAGGGACACGAACTCTTGCTCAACTTGAAATGATTAGCCAGTGGGATGCTAACTGGCTTGGCACCCTCCATGTTGAATCGCTTGATCACCCGTTCAACATATTTCTCTTGAGATAACCACAATCTTCGGGCCTTTCTGTCTCGAGAGATGTTCATACCTAAAATCTGCTGAGCTGGCCCAAGGTCCTTCATATCAAAGACCTTAGAGAGTTCTATCTTCAGCTGTCTGATCTTCACTGCATCTTGTCCGACGATCAACATGTCATCGACATATAGTAACAGTGCAATGAAATTTCTATCAGGGGACCTTTGAATGTAGACGCATTGATCTGCAGCAGTCCTCTTATAGCCTTGACTCACCATGAATGAATCAAACTTCTTGTACCATTGCCTTGGTGCTTGCTTGAGGCCATACAAACTCTTCTTCAGCTTACATACGAGATTCTCTTTCCCTGGAACCTCGTATCCCTCTGGCTGCTCCATGTAAATTTCTTCATGCAGATCACCGTGAAGAAATGCAGTCTTCACATCCATTTGTTCAAGCTCCAAGTCTAGGCTAGCTGCTAATCCGAGCATGGCTCGGATTGAAGTCATCTTTACAACTGGAGAAAAAATCTCACTGCTATTTCTTGAACTCCTTTTATTCGACGATTATTGAGGAATCCTCTGCATACCGCAGTATGATGATCATGAGCTATTGAGTTTTAAAAGATGTTTTTAGCATTTCATCTGGAACTTAGATACGTTCCTGTGCTTAGTACTCATGGTGGACATGAGAGAGTTGGGAGATAGCCATGGTCAATTTGTGTTTGGTGTCTCGATGCCTGGGTCTGTCAATGGTCAGAAATTAGTGGTTATGTGTGTACTTACCTTCATTCAAATTATATTGCATCCTTTGGGCACCGTTGGACTACTCGCTCAGAGTCACAGGCCGGGATTATGGTTGATAACCTGTGAAGGTATTGGGAATCGGTGAGTGTGATTCCCGTGATTATTTTTATTTTGACAGACCTGTTAGGCTCAACATTTTTGGATGCGACACCATGTATGATTTGAGTGGTAGCATGTTTTCAGTAACTGCATTGATTAGGTTTTCCTTATTTTTCGCTTGAAGACCGAATTGGTGTTATGGATGATTCCCTATAATACAACTCGTTCTGAGAGTCAGCACTAGGTGGTGATAACCAGGGATTGTCTCTTCTTGTCATGAGAGATACATGCTGCTGTGCGTATCTTGCACTGTTGATTCCTAAAGTACCGTGGTAAGAACGGGATGGGATTTCTTGGCGGATAGGGGTTTTAGACCTTCGAGGCCGTCATGTTCTATGTTGGTAGATACGAACGGATCATAATGGATCTTCTGCGCAATGGATATGCTACTGTATATCTGTAAGTTCGTCACGGTTTTTGAGGATGGTCCGATGCAACAATTATTGGTGACAACGGGGTAGCTTTCCAAATTATTTTTTTTATATACGTCCTCAATCATGTTGTACTATTAGGAACAGGAAGTGTACAATAATAGAATGCATTGCATGGCAAGGGTTCAAATCCTTGAAACTAGAGAAACGGCTTGATCCGGGGCGCATGTAGTATGGGATGCATGTGTGTCCAGAGTCTTGCTGACATTAGATTAAGTGCATCCGTTTTGTACTCTGTATATTGCATTAGGCCTCAGGTCTTGGTACACAGACACTAGAAAGTTAGGATGCACATTTCTTTTCCATTCAAGAAGGATTGTGACTACTAGTTGGAGATCGTTGTTTTCTTATCAGCTTTGCGTCAATGGGATTACTAACGTACCCCACTTTTAGGTACTGGATATTCGGGTTGCAGTGCAGGAGAACCCAAGACCATCAGGGCATCCAGGTAGAATGACAGTGTACATGCCTACCATTCAAGCAGATGCCAAAAATCAGAGTAGTGCAGCAAATGATTCGCGCTACGGGGCGCACAGTGAAGCAGCAGAACCACTCAACAAAGTTCGGCAGGGATCAGTCGATCATCACTCCGAAAGATATTTGATAGCATCATAAGTGGAATCTGGATATTTTTGTAAACATTTGTAATAAGTTTATGTAATTTTTATTTCTTGTTCAAAGACAAGATTAGGGTTGTAATTATTGATTGTAATGATCTTGTTTGGCAATAAAAGATTTAAAATTTTCGCGTTATTTACTGTGTTGAGATGCATTTGAAGACAAAGATTCTAGTTGTGTCACGGATGTCCAGTAACGGGGATCTGGGGCGTTACTGTAACACCCCAAATTTTTTTTTTAAAAAAAAAAACTAAACCTCTAAATTCAATTCTTTCAATTTCTATATCACTTTAAATATAAACTAAGATAGTTATATTTCAATAAAAATTTGGGCAGAGTTTCCCCTGTAATTTCTGCCCCGAAACACAATTAGCTTACGGAATTCTGCTCTAAATTCCGTAGCTCACATCACAGGCAATAATATCACGGGCTCCCAAGGCCAAAATGAGCAGCATCACACAGGCAATATAATATCATGCTCTGGGGGCCAAACTTATAACAGAATATCAGTTACCAATTAAAAACCATAATTTTCTTTGAAAACGTAGTAAAAATTTTAGAAAAAACATTATAAAACCTACCACAGGGCCCGATACGCCACAACGAGATGGGTACGCGTCAAGCACATACCGTACTACCCCACACTATACTCATCATCGACATCCAGGTACTTTTACATTCAATTTACAATTTAAATCACGAATTTCACTATTCACCTAACTAATTTATACAAGAATTTTAAAAAAAATTAAACTCCACCCTACAAATCTACGCATCACCTCTGCGCTGTTGAGGACCTGTAACAGTAGGGAATCTAGGGTAGTCCAGGGACTCCCTAACCCCCCAAACACTAAGGGGTCAGTCATTTTTGGTGTGAGTATAGTTATTAATCTAATAAATAAATTAGAATGGTATAAAGAAAATAATTTAAACTTACAAACATCAAGTTAAGATGATGCGGCCAGAATTTTGAACATAAAAACATCACCAATACGATGTTATATCTAAATACTCTTCCAATTTGCATCCAACTATATAATTATCCATAACTTCACACATTTCACTATATGCTTCACATCAACCTCGTATATATCCTTATTTTACATTCGCATAATACGAATTCACATACGATACATTACTTTTCAATTTGAATTCTTTAATACGAATATTCATCCTTCCACAATTATCGTCGTAACAACATTTCATTATTTATGTGAATAACCATTTTCTTATTGCATACATCGCACGCATCCAAACAACAATACCATCTACATCACCATAACATCTCATTACAAGTAATTATTTGATTGTATAACATCATGTTTATTTGTTTTTATAGCATCATAAACATATGCATTCATTCCCAGAATATCGCACTCACTTATGTCATATAACACAAACATCACATTTCATTTCACTATGCGAGGTTCTTGCATTTCATCACATCATTAACACATCACTAATTAGAATGCTTATTCACATTGCATCAAAAGCATGTTTTTTATCTCATTCTCATCTCTTTATATCACTTAGTTACTACTCAATCTTATTGAGAATTAAACTTACTTTCATTTTCACTTATTTCTCAAGTTACCATTAATTTCACTTTCATTCTCATCAATTTATACTCCATATCCCAAACATAGTTTGGGCAATAATATATCACACCCCAAAGCCGATAGCTTGGGTAATAATCACCGCACCCTAAATACATAGTCTGGGTAACATCACATCACATCCCAAGCTGATAGCTTGGTTATTAATTCTCTTCAATTACTTTTCATCTTCACTTTACTTAATTCTTCATTTCCATTAATCATTACCACTATCATGCCAACTCACCCTGCGAATTATGCCAAGGCAGGTAGTTCCCACCATTTCCACAGAAATAGCGGGCAGGTAGTTCCTTGACACAATTCCAAGGCGTAACAACTCATATCATACTGTATTTTACTTTAATAATCATTTACATAATATAATTACTTCATACTGTTCATATTAACACACGTCTCTTTTACTCTTTCATTTTAAATTAACCACATACTACAATTATCATTTCTTTTCATACACAACTCATAACTCGTATCTCTTTAGATTCATTTCATTCACAACCACTTTCTTTCACATTCACAATTCACTTTCCACTTTCTTTACTCTCACATTTTTATTTACACTTTGTTATTTTATTAGTTTGTCGAACAGTGAGCCACAGTATCCCAATATACTGAAAGCCGACAGCCCAGTAAAATACGCGGACCGATGCTCACACAGAGCCTTACACATCCGAGGCTACGTCTTCCTCCCAGCCTGTGCCAGCGAGGAAACTCCGCACCCCAGGTAAACTGGGTACTTCCTCCCAGCCGAAGCCAGGAGGAAAAAACACCGCACCCCAAGTAAACTGGGTACTTCCTCGCGACGACTGTCATCGAGGGAAAAACTCCGCACACCAGGTAAACTGGGTACTTCCTCCCAGCCGATAGCCAGGAGGGAACTCCGCACCCCAGATAAACTTGGTACTTCCTCGAGATAGCTATCATCGAGGGAAACCGGGCCTCAAGCTGATAGCTTAGGCGATAAAACTCCGTACCCCAGATAAACTGGGTACTTCCTCCCAGCCGAAACCAGGAGGGAAAAACTCCGCACCCCAAGCCGGTCCTTGGGTATTAGGAGGTCTAGCCCAAACCCCCAGAATTGCTGTAGGTACTGGTCAACAAAACCATCTGTTATTAACATTAATCATTTCATCTTTCCATCTTACTTTATCAACACGCGCATTTCTCTTTTGATTTACAACGAGTCATGTCTTTGACTTTACCCACATGAATTAATAACATATTTTATAATCACGTACCATCTTATCTTTTATCTTACCATTTAACGCATATCCGGTGTCCACGATATTAATTATCATCTCATTATATCACATATATACATACACCATGTGATTTAACATATAAACCATCATGTCATATAATATCATGAATGCACCATGTTATTTATTTTGCAACAACATCACACATTATGAATACCATGCTATTTACTACTTCATTATATCACATATAGACATATGCCAAGTTATATCATTAATAAAAGAATTATAAGGTGTTATTCCGTATCGTAAGCGTATCAAAATATAGTGCATCACATAATAATATCATATGATTACCCATTACTTTACTTCGAACATATTTAGAATGTAAACATGTACCCACTTATTAATTTCATCAATTATTGCATCACACGCCATAATCATCTATATATATCACAAACATACATCACATTTGCGGGTTTCCAAGAGAAAGGGGCCACAATCACTTATTTCATCTAATTGAACTCCATAACAACCAATCATAGCATGCTAACTCATTCACAATGCTCTATGTAAGTAAAATCACCTGTAAGGGCCTATATGCCCCAAAACATGCACAAAACATACACCAACATACACGGGTTTCAAAAACATGACCGCAATCACTTATTTCATCTAATTATACCTCATAACATCCATTTATAGCATACTAGTCCATACACAAGGCTCCACATATACAAAATCACCTATAACTGCTTATAGACCCAAAAACATGCACGAAACATGCACGGAGTAGAAAATGCATAAACCGTTTAATATATTTAATTTTTATACATCAACACATCACATTAATCCATAATATAGGTTTTATATACTTAAAATAGTTAATTTCACCAAATATCTCAAAAACCCATTTTCGGACCCTTAAAAATCTGTATTTTCATTGAAAATCAATTTTTGGCATAACTTCTACAAAATATATCAAAAAGCCACGAAATTTGGCCACAATATAAAATATTTATAAATACAACATACTCACCTGACGGATCGAGCAAACGATGTCCCACGTCCGCCTGGTAGCCAGTTGAAGTTCGACTTTTTACACCTTTCCGGAGTTATTTCTCCAAATCGATGCTACCACGGTGTAGAGGACCCTTCAATTAGTCATCCCCCCAAATTAATTGAAAAATCATGGAGAAACGGGGTGGATTTGGGCGGGAGAGAGAGAGGCCGAATGGGTTTCGGGAAAGGGGGTGTTCGGTCAGGATCCGGAAAAGAAAAGAAGGAAGGAGGAGGAAGAAGGAATGGGAGGGGGTGTTTTGAAAAAGTAAAATAAGAAATATATATAATTAATATGGAGTATTAACATATAAGCCTCCAATCTCCAACTTATTTCAAATAAACCCCCAACTCTTACACTTTAAAAATACTAACAATGTAAAATACATAAAATTGTCTCATAATAATCCTCCAACAGTAGAAAATAAAGTAAACAATATTTCTTTACATAAAACTCAACTCATAACCCCCAATATATCAATAACACCCATCTAACACAAATATCCATACCAATATCAATATGTAAATAAAATATACACCAAATAAAAAATCTCTCCACTCCAGGAATATATAATATAAAAATGGGTACTTACGGTATTCTACAAATTCGAGGTGTTACAGTTACAGTTGTTCTTTAGGGAGTTTTCATGTACTGAGTTATATTTTTTTATTAGTTTGGGATTTCCTTCTCTCATACATTTCACTTGACTGATTAATCCACTTACCCAATTTGCGAATGTAGCACGTATTTCTACTTTGAAAGTACATGTTAAATTTAGTAAATTATGGTTCTATATATTATTTTGTTAATGTATATTGTTTAGCTAGTTTTAATTTTTATAGCATTTGATAGTATGCATTTGTTAGTTGGTCAAGTGCGTTTGCAATAGAATTCAGATAACTTAAGCTGTCAATGCAATATACATCAAATGGCGTAATGTATTAGAAACTTATGTTTTCATGCTAATTATATAGTTTAGGACCCAAAATTAATTGAATCATTCAAGCATTGCGTCATCTGTTAGGCAATGACCATATCCTATCTAAAGCAGTATGTAGACAATCTAGATTTTCACTCTGCAGAGAATATAGCTGGTTTTAGAACATAGATGTCAGTGGGTTCCAAGCTATATTATTTGTTCCCGGTCCATATTTATTTATTCTCACGCAGTGTTAGTAAAATAACTGGGGACAGTGAGCTATTTTTCCATTACTGTTTATTGAACAATTATGATTTTTTGTTATGTTTTAAAGAGAAGCATTTGTCATTGTGGTATTGCGATATTGATTAGACTATAAATTCTGATATAATCTATCTGGCTTTGTTGGTTAGAGCATATGTAGTCGTTGGCCAAATATCCAAAAAATAGATAATTTGGCCAAAAATCTACACAATTGTTGGCCAAATACCCATTTTTTGGGTTTGAGGTGAACAGTTGTCTGTCTAATTTGGACGAAGAAATGGCAAAAGCCAAAATTTGGAATTCAGAACATGATATCTCGTTCGTCGATGAGTTTTAAATTTTTTTTTATTAAATAGATCGGACGGGATATGACCGATCAATTTTCTAAAATTAAAATAAAAAAATAAAAAACGAGACCATATCTCGTCTAAGCCATGAACATATCTCATTTTCGATTTTTAAATTTTATACTTTAGGCCTATACTTCATAATTATGGGCTGTTAACTCTTTTATTCAGAAATTCTTTTTTTCGGATGGGATAGATATCCCGCCTGTTTTTTTTTTTTTTTTGGAAAAAAAAAATCGCTCTCACGGAATATGATATTCCGTCCGTCGAAGAAATGACAAAATTTGGGTTTAGACGACTACAACTCATTTCCAAAATTTCTATTGCTATATGCCAAATACCCAAATTTTGGGTAAAGACGACTACAGATGCTCTTATACCTGTAATTAATTTTTGGGATCCCAATATATTTATGCTTTGTAAATCTAATCATAATATGAGCACTTCTAAAAAAAAACACTCTCTAATAGTTTGACTCAAACTAAGATGCTCAGTATCACCATGGATGTGGAGAACAATGTAGTTATTTCCTTTAAATATTATAATCAACCAAGTCTTATATTCTGAAAATGCTTGTTCCTGTATCACTGTATATATCTATATAATAAATTACAAAGAGAGCTATCAAGTGGCTCTCCTTCAATCTCCCTTTAAACTAATGGCCCAGATTGATTCTCACAAAACATATTTTCCCGCCCAAAATTTCAAACCCCAAAATACATTAACTCAAGCAACTCTCTCTCTCTCTCTCTCTCTCTCTCTCTATCCTCACTTCCCGACCCCCTGTCCCCCCTCTCTCTCTCTTCCTGATCCCCTCTCGACGCCCCGCCTCTCGCAGCCTCGACGTCCCGCCTCCGTCGACGGCGCTGCTCTCCTCATCCTCCCCTCCTCTAACGGGTCAGTCCAATATCCAGTTTTTATGCTCATTCTCATGTATAGATTGGACGGAAAAAACTCATCACTACTCATCATGATGGTTAGTTATGGGTTAGTTAAACTTGGATGGTTTGAGATATGATTTTGATGCTCATTCTCATGTAAATTTCAATTTCAATTTTGATGCTCATTCTCATGTTCTTATTGGTTAGTTAAACTTGATGGTTTCAGAGTTAAGATTGTTCGGTTACTACTACTCATCATGATTCTATGAATATCACAAAGTGCAAGGATTCATCAGAAAATAAAGTTACATATATCAGCAAATAAAGTCCTCAAATTTATATGCTGATATATGATCACAAATTCAAGTCCCAAAGGAGTGCAGGCAGGAATAATTTGATAGAGTGTGATTTTGATGCTCCTTCAATTTTGATGCTTATTCTCAATTTTGATGCTCATTCTCATAGGTTTGGAATTGTAGCTTATAGGCTTTGTTTGGGAAAGGCCCATCACTGGTAGTTAGAATTGTAGCTTAGGTGAATTGTAGTTTAGGTGAATTGTAGTTAGAATTGTCCACGGGCAAACCTAGGTAATTTAGGTGAATTACAGTCAGAATTTTTCATGTAGATAATTTGGGTGAAGCCGTATTTTAGAATTTTTCATGTAGAATTTTTTTAAATCTCCTTGCAGATAGCTTTCTTCTAAAATTTGTGCACATAATCAGAAGCTACTTGATAACTCATGTATCCTGTCTACTCAGTAGTAATGAGTATTATAGTCAAATGAGTTTTTTTACAAAAGAATACCCATTTCTAGCTGAATCTATGTTTTAGAATTTTCTTACAGTGTGCTTAGGGCAGATTTTATTAGATAGATATTGTTATAAAGACACTGGAAGGGAAATTGGCTGAGGGGGCAAATTGGTTTGGCGAACCAAGAGCCAACACTCTTTGCTGCCACCATGCTCGAGAACGTACTCTATGGGAAGCCTGATCCCACTACAACTAAAGGTTAAGTTGTTGCTTCTATGGCCAATGCTCATAGCTTCGCAACACTGCATCCAATCGGATACATTACCGAGAGGTTAGTTTGTAGGTTTATTCCAGCTGATTAATTAAAGATAAGAGTTTGAATAGAAAATAAAAATCAAAGAGGATTCATATTTCTTTAAGCTGTACCTTTTAGTAGAAAACTTAATATCCAATATCTTCTCTTAAAGTCAAGGTTGATCATACTCAAGATATTAATCAGGTTCTTTAAGATACATGAATAATGAAGAAACAGCTAAAAAGTTTTCTGGTTCTGAATCATCATATATATGATATTTGAATGTAATTAAAATGATGGATAAAACAAATGAGCATAGTGGAGCTAGCAAAACAGCAAAGAAATTAGCAATCATGCATGCTTGGAGATCAATTAACGGTGGAGCTCTATATGGATTAAATATTACCATATTATTGGTTTTCTTCATAAAGGACATCTCATAGTATAATAAAGAGGCACTGAATATTCAACTGTACACACATTCTGCAAAAGTTCACCTTTATATCTAAATTAGGTAGCTAGTTTCAAAGTAAAACCATTACCAGAATTCTTTAACCCACCATCAGAGTAAATCAGTGACCTCAATTAAAAACCACCGCCATGTTTTGCAGTGCTAACATTTCCCATTGAATTAGTTTGGTTCAGAACATTGTAAATTATGATCCATTTTGACCTACTAAAACCAACCAAATCTTATTCATAGATAGGGATTTTAAGCTGTAATTTTGTAACATAGTTGTTTAGAAGTGGGTATATATAAATATGATGGAATGTGATATCATAGTCATCTCTTCTTACCAATATCATAGGCAAAGGCTCCAAATGTTCAATTTGTGAAACTTCCAAGGGAATACTCTAAAAATTGACTTCCTGCCAATGTTATTCCTCCTGCAAAAAAAAATTAGTTGGCAAGAATTGACAAATATTAACAAAAGTACTGAGAAGGAAATCTAGCTTCCCACACTTTCCAGTAGTAGGAGACTAAAAAGCTGATTGATAAAGAAAAATTATACCAAAGTCTTTTGACATCACCTTTAGAACAAACTCAGTTAATCATATACCAACATATTCTTGATGGTTACTATAGTCGATGATTTGACTATTAGTAGTGTCATTTTAAAATAAATTACCCTGAAATTGCACGTCCAAACCTTGAAATGGGATTTATGTGGCCAACCACAAAGATTTGGATAAAGGATTAGTTTTTGTTTTGTTAGTGTCGTATCTGAAGAAAATAAACTAAGTTAAAGATTTGGATAAAGGATTAGTTTTTGTTTTTTTAGTGTTGTATCTGAATAAAATAAACTAAGTTTTGTTGCTTTGAAGTGATACCTGCGGTGGAGATAAAGATCAATAGTATAGGATCTCCACAAATCTCCCAAATTGAGCATATATATGTTTGTACCTGCATTTTTAGTTATGTAAAATGTATGTGGGTGCCCTTAATTTGATTTTGAAGTATTTGAAATGTTGATTGAATAAGCAAGAATATTTTCAACTGTAAATTTGGACTGCAAGTTGGATCTAAAGTCCATTGCCCTGCAAGCGCATAATGCAGAGTACAACCCCAAGGTATATACATGCATCTTCAATTTATGCTCATTAATTATTGTCTAGATGATTTTTCTAGTTATTGTTCTGTCCCTGAATGTTATGCCATCATGTGTTGATGTAAAAGCTAAATTTTTACTGGAAAGAGAAGAACAGATGTCATTCCGAGGCTTTTTTTAATGTTATTGAAGTTTTTATACCTCATTAGTGGCAGATTGGCACATGAATACCGTGGTAGATTCACGCCAACAATATGGTAATGGACTTTAGGGATTAGGCATTATGTATAAACAGGGGCCATGTGACTAGCCGCTAAGGCAGCCTATTTTGTTTATATTTGTTTTGTTGTGAAGGAAGGAATAGAAGGAAATGCAATGAAGAGAAGAAGGCTATTGTTCTCACCTATGTTGGCAGGTGTTGTAAAGAGAGAACTCAGAGATACTTAAGAACTCTTTTCACCGTCTCTACATCTCAGGTATTGCGTTCGTTTTGTTGGGTTTGTGTTAGATTGATACTGTTTTGCATCTAATTTTGCATCTAATTTTAGAATTGATACTGTTTTGCATCTAATTTTTGGATTGATACTGTTTTGCAGCTCCGTCAACCCAACTTTCACCTCGGTGCAGATTTTAGGATTGTAAGTGTTATTCAAAATTGATACTATTTTCCATCTCATTTTGCATTTAATTTTAGGATTGTACCTGTTTAGGGTTACACCGAGTATATTATTTGTTACATCTCAGGTATTATTTGTTACACCAAGTATATTATTTGTTCACTTACAATCTTTATAGTGAGGCTGATTATATATAGTGAGACTGAATGTCATGAACTCGCTTGATAAGTACCTTTAGATTTAAAATAACTAAATAATCTTTTTTTTTGTTCGGTGCTGCCAATAGTTATGAGTTATTGTTTTGCATGCTGATTACTGCCCATATTTATAAGGACTGTCGTATTGTGCAATGTTGATTTAGTTTTTAAGTTATCTTTCCAATATAATTTAGCACATAAGTCATTAGCTGTATAAACCACCTGAAGTCTATTTGGCTGTATAAACCACCATCGGTCTTTTTTTTAATTTTATTTAAGGGATGCCCAAGGTCAACATATAATAAACACATATAATAAACATGTTTTAGCTATTCAAAGATGAGTTTCGGAAACTGATTGCATTTGTTGTGCCCAGTCAAGGATAACTCCTAACCATAGACTATATCATCCCGAGGCATCGAGTTGGTTGTCAATAAGATATACACACTTAGTAAGTAGAGACCGACCAATAATGTAAACATCTTGATACAGTTCATAATAATGTCAACATTTTGATATACCGTTCTCTCTGAACACTGCATTTATAGCTATCGCCACCATTAGCACCCTGAAACTCTTCTCTCTTCTTCTCATCTTGGCCTACACTATCGCCACCCTATCACAAATGCATTTCTTCCCAAACCTCCAATCACTCTGTTATATCTTCAACAAAGTCGTTGCCACCACCACCACTACAAGCAAAAAGCCATTCCTTCCCATCCATAATCTTAACCAGGAATAAAGTTTAGGGAAGCTCAATGTTAACTCTGCAAAGAACTACATGAGCGTATATGACAATATGAAGAGAACAGGTTCGTTACCAATCATTGAAATTTTGATGAAAGACATAACTCCAACATAATCCATAGGTTCATACACATCTTTTTTATGGCCATACTGGCTTCAGAAATTATGAATCATATATCTGCAAATGAAGGTTATTAACACTTTTGTCGCTGAAAATATATATTCAGTAGTCCCTTCCAAACCAGCCAAACTAATTTTGCTTAATACTCTCACAAACCATCAAATTTGGAAGCAACAAGATTTACAATCAAAACAAGAATTTCAGAGGATGCATTCATGAAACTTTCCGAAACCTGGGATTCATCTGACGTAGTCTCAATTAATTTCATGCAGAGTACCACAAATTTGGCTCCAAATTTCACATGTTCAATTTGAAATATAGTAAACAGAAAACTGCACTTCCGATTATACAGATAGCATATTATCATTATCAATAAACACTAAAATTTAAACTCCAACCCAGACAACTATATCTATTAAGAAAAATTAAATCAAGCCTAACACAAACTCAAACAGAATTAAGAACACAAATTTCAAAAGTCTAGAGATCACAAAATTAAGAACACAAAGCCACAGGTCAGCAACAGTTAAACAATGGCATTGGCAGCACTAGCAATTCTTGGCCACAGATCAGCACATTCTTTTTCAATGGGCCCAGTAATAGTAGATCGTACAACCATAGCCAATAGAACTCATTAAATTTATGGATCTGAGACTAATCAAAGAAAAAGCAAGTAACCAATTAATAATCATTCTGAGGCCAATTTCAACAGAATAAGCTCAAAAATTACGATATGCATTTGGAAATATTTACAAATTATTTAGTTAATCCTTGGGTGAGAGTGAGAGGAGAGGGGAGAACGTTAGGAGGGGGGAAATAGATTGATATATAAATGGGGAAAAACTCAATTTCCAAGCTGGACAAGAACATGAAAGAAAACTGGTGGTGGGTTTTTTTTTTTTTTTCTTTTCTGGGAAAAGATCAAATGATGCAAGCTACAGTCTGTATATATCCACTTCTAACAAAGAAAACGAAATAGCCCTAGAAATCTTACATTCATAATTCTATATCATAATAAAAAAAAAGTTAGGTGAGTAACATGTACTAAGCATTGATTAGTTTGTATTTTTCATAGTAAAGTGCATTCAATTTCTCAAATCAAGAGTTAAATATTTTGTCAACTGACAGGATGAACATTGTGACATAGTATTAACAAGACAAGTTTCTGCAATAATGCACTTAAAACAGAATAAGTGGATCGCCTTACCTTTCATTTCTCCCTAAGGATTTACAATCACCCCAGCATTATCTGCAAATTGCAAAAAGAACATAACCATGTTAAAGAATGAGATGCATCCAAAATAATGGGCTCCAACAAATTTTCACTTCTTTAAACTTTCAAATTGCAACAGTTAGTAGTGTTTCCCTATAAAAAACATGGTTAGCAAGTGGACAAATCGGTATATTTCATGCAAAAACAAAATATTAAACATAACAAATAATAAACATGAAACCAACTGACAAGCATAAAAAAACTGAGAAATGTAACTGCGAATGCAATAGATGTAGGCTTGAAATGCATGGATATTTATAAACATAATCTAGCCAATGACTCAACAGTTTCTAGAAGATAGATCATAGTAGTTAATATTATCTTCGTATTTTGAACCCATTACTCTACAATGTCTTGATTGGTTTGTTAAAGTAATTAGAACGTCAAAGTTAATCATCATATACATCCTATATTTGTCCTTAATTGCCGTTAATTTAATACTTCTTTTTTTTTGCCAGATTATCGTCTACACTCAGAACCGTTATGTACATTGATATGGCTAAAAATGGGGTTAAATCGGAACCGTGCAAATTAGGAATGAATCTTAAAGCCTAGGGGTAAAATGGTAATTTCACCTACTAACGGGTGTGAAATGGGAACTGGGTCTTTCTTCAAGACCCAATAACCCACGAACGGATCCACCTCAACTGGGTACGGGTCCCAACCCGAAATGAACCCGATCCAGCAGGATAGAATTAGTGTTTCTGATTAATACTAATCGACGGCCCTGATTCACATCTATCCTTCTACTGGGGATTAGGGATTACATTCCTAATCTGATCACAGAGATTACATTCCTAATCTGATTCCTAAGGCGACTATAAATACCCCCCATCCACCACCATTAAGAGGTAATCAATCTTTTGCCAATTTACGCCGTTTCATAATCTTCCTGATTACCGACTTGAGCGTCGGAGGGTGCATCGCCGGGATCAACCCCAGTGTCTTGAAATTTTTGCAGGTTAACGGCGGGAGTCAGCGGTCAAACTCCGGCGACAGGTTCAGGTTTGCTATTTAAGTTTTCTAAGAATCCACAAATACTATCTGTTTGCCCCCACACCAGATTTAGCGGTAACAGATTGCCGCCGTCTGTGGGAATCAAACGAATAGTAGCCTCCCCTCTTCCCGTTGGTCAGATCTTCTCCAGCCATGCCTCTTAGGAAAGTAAGATCCAGAGGGTCCAACCGTGGACCCAACCCCATCGATCAGCAACAGGAAGTCCCCATCCAACCCGCTCAGCAGCAGGGGCAACTTCCTCCTCAAGCAGAGGACCCTCTCCAACAGGACCAGCCTCCTTTTCAGAATCAGCAACCTCCTAAGGGTACCCCCGGTCCTCAAAATGCCGGTGCAGGGACCTTGCGACCCAACCCGTAGAAACAACCTCTCCATCAGGACCATGTCTCAATACACAATGCCTCTATGGATTGTATGGCCTCCCACAATCCCCAAGCTTTTGACCTTCGCAATACCATCCTAAATCGGCAGAAGGATGAGGATCTTTGCCGCCGTCTGGATGAAAAGTGGGCCCGAGAGGGAGCCTCCCGCCAACAACGTCCAGATGAGCGATCTCCTCACCGCCGAGATTACAGAAGGTCCCCTACCCGAAGAGGGCAAAGAGAGTCCCCCGAGCATCCCAGAAGAAGACCCCACTCTCCTACTGGTCGGCGACCTCCCAGGAGCGATGACGCACCCATCACTCGTGCCGAGTTCCAGCAATTCCAAGCAACCATCCTACAAGCTCTCAATCTCCGACCCAACAACACCAATGCTCCAAGGATTCCCACTCCTCCTCCAGTCCGAAGTCCTCGCTAACGGTCCCTAACTCCTTCAGCTCCTAGCAACCCCCAGCACATTCCTAGTCCTCAGCCGCTCCAGGAGCTACCGTCGTCGTAGCCCCCGCTCTCCTTCGTACGAAGACGAGTCTAGAGGCTCGGTTGATTACCGTCGAAGAGATGATGCTTTGTACCGTTCTCCACGAAATGGAGAGGTGCTTGGGTCAGTTAGATAGAGAAGAAGAGCTTAGAGGAAGGACCCTTCGCCCGAGTCGACCTCTTTTTTCCCAAACCATAATGGAGGCACCCGTACCAACTGGCTTTAAACCTCCTCAATTCGAGACTTATTCCGGAGAGTCTGACCCCGTCGATCACATCAAAAGCTTTAAGACCCTCATGCTCATCCATCAAGCTTCCGATGCTCTGCTGTGCAAGACCTTTCCCGCTACTCTCAAGGGTCCAGCTCGAGAATGGTACTCTCGCCTTGCCCCATCCTTAATATTCTCCTTCGAGCAATTTGAGACCCTCTTCGTCACCCACTTCGTGAGTAGCCGCCGAACTGAGAAGACCAGCATTTCGCTACTCTACCTCAACCAGAAGAAGGGTGAAAAGTTGAGAGACTATGTGAAAAGGTTCACAGCGGAAGCCAGGTCCATAGCATCCCTCGACCAGTCGGTCGCTGCAGCAGCATTCCAATCCAATGTCCTCAACTCCAGCCTCCGCTCCTCCCTCGCCAAGAAGCCCCCACAGAACTTCTCTGACCTCTTCCTTCGGAGCGAAAAGTATATTAGGGCCGAGGAAGCTGAGCACCGCCCCAACTTGGAGGGGCCTTCCTCCGGGTCCAAGAGAAAGGGAACAGAAGTGGAAGGGGCCAAGAAGCTCCAGAAGGATAATGGTGAGTGGCGCCGACCTCCTCCCAGATTTGAAAAGTTTACTCCTCTTAACGCCTATATCTCCACAATTCTCATGGAAGTTGAGAAGGAGGGGGTGATACCTCCTCCGCCAAAAATGAACACCCCTGGCAAGAAGAGGGATAAAGAGAAGTGGTGCCGCTATCACCGGGATCATGGTCACGATACCAATGATTGTCGGGCCTTGAAAAACGAGATAGAAGCCCTCATCCAGAGGGGTCAGCTAACCAAGTTCGTGAGAAATGACCGAACTGATCTTCCTCCCCCGCCTCGGGGGGCTAACAAGCGTCCTGAATGCGATGAAACACCCGAATTCGAAGAGGACCGTGTCCTACACCTCATCCATGGGGGCCCAATGGGGGGCTCCTCCAACTCCTCTCGAAAGGCGTTTATAAGGGAAGTTAATTCGGTTCGCGCCACACCTCCTCCTAAAGGCCTCGGAGTGCCCGTCACATTCTCAGATGAAGACCTTGAGGGTGTCCGAACCCCCCATTGTGACGCGCTTGTCATCAACCTCCATATGGCGAACTTTAAAGTGGAACGGATCCTGGTGGACAATGGTAGCTCCGTTAACATCCTCTTCCTCGCCGCTTTCAAAGGCCTCAAACTATTCCGGGACAGACTTAAGCCCGCCGGCTATACACTCCATGGGTTCACGGGAGTGCCAGTGACTATTGAAGGGGTGATCATCCTCGACGTAACTGCTGGCAAAACTCCTACTACCCGAACGGAGTCGATGGACTTTATGGTCGTGGATGTCCCTGCAGCTTATAATGTCATTTTGGGTCGGCCCGGCTTAGTTGCTCTCGAAGCCGTCCCTTCCGCCTATCACCTCAAGATGAAGTTCCCCACTCAGGCAGGAGTAGGAGAAGTAAAAGGCAATCAGGAAACGGCCCGCAGATGCTACATGATCTCTACTATGGGTCCAGTCCTCTCCCTTGAAACTCTTGAAATCCCCCAAGATGTTGTCCGACCAACGTCCGAGCTGGTGGATGAGTTGGAGGAAGTGCTCTTCTCTGAGCAGGATCCGAGCCGAAAGTTCTTTGTTAGCAAGACCCTCCCATCTGCCCTATACTCCGACATAGTCCAGTGCATCCGTAGGAATTGCGACCTCTTTGCTTGGTCGGCCGCAGACATGCCCAGAGTTTCTGAAGAGCTTTTAGTCCACCACCTCAGCGTTGCTCCGGGGTCCAAACCGGTCCAACAGAAGAAGCGCAAGTTCGCTCCTGAGCGCCAGCAAGATATAAAAGAGGAGGTGGACAAACACTTGAAGGATCGGTTCATACAAGAAGTCAATTATCCCGAATGGCTCTCGAATGTAGTGATGGTGAAGAAGTCCAATGGGACCTGGAGGATTTGTATCGACTTTACCGACCTCAACAAGGCATGCCCCAAAGATCCATTCCCTCTTCCAAGCATCGATACTTTGATTGACGCCACATCGGGCCATGAACTCCTCAGCTTCATGGATGCCTTCTCAGGTTACAATCAGGTTCGTATGTTTCCCCCGGATATCCCGAAGACCTCCTTTATAACCGATCAGGGCCTCTACTGCTACAGGGTAATGCCCTTCGGTTTGAAGAATGTAGGCGCCACTTATTAACGCCTCGTCAACAAGGTTTTTCAAACACAGATCGACCGGAATATGGAGGTATATGTTGATGATATGCTTGTGAAGACCGTCCACATGGCCGATCATGTGGCCGATCTACAAGAGGCGTTCGACGTACTCAGGAAGCACGATATGAGGCTCAATCCGAACAAATGTGCATTCGGAGTCTCGTCGGGGAAATTCCTAGGCTTCATGGTCAGCCAAAGAGGAATTGAGGCCAACCTCGAGAAGATCAAAGCCATATTGGACATGGCTCCCTAGAAGAATGCTAAAGAGGTCCAAAAGCTAACAGGTCGCCTTGCAGCCATAGGGCGTTTCCTTTCCAAGTCAGGGGAGAAGTGTCTTCCCTTCTTCAAAGCTCTCAGGAGGGCCAAAGGTTTCAAGTGGGGTTAGCAGCAACAAGATTCATTCGACCAGCTAAAGGCTTACCTAGTCAATCCTCTTCTCCTCAGCAAACCTCTTCCAGGGGAAGCCCTCTACCTCTACTTATCCGCCTCAGAGCAAACCCTCAGCGCTGTCCTCATGAGGGAAGAAGATAAGACTCAAAAGCCCATCTATTACGTGAGCAAGGTACTTCGAGATGCCGAGCTCCGCTACCCGAGGATAGAGAAGATGGCATACGCCTTGGTCATGGCCGCAAGAAAGCTTCGCCCATATTTCAAGTCCCATTCGGTGGTCGTTCTTACCGACCAACCGCTGAAGCAAGTCCTCCACAAGCCGGAGACCTCCAGTCGCCTCATGAAGTGGTCTATCGAGCTGAGCCAACACGACATATCGTACCAGCCTCGGACCGCAATCAAGGCTCAGGCCTTTGCTGAATTCATCGTCGAGACTACCATTCCCGAGGTCAGCCAAGCAATGAAGGGACCGCCTTGTCTGGTCGGTTTACGTAGATGGATCCTTTTGTAACGAGGGAAGCGGAGCTGTGGTCATTCTGGCCAGCCCGAATGATTTCGTCCTCAAGTACTCCCTCCGCATCAACTTCAAGGCCTCTAACAATGAAGCAAAATATGAAGCACTCATAGCCGACCTCAGAATGGCTCGCCATGCAGGGGCGCAACGCCTCCGGATCTTTAGCGACTCTCAGCTGGTCGTAAATCAGGTCCTAGGCGAGTATGAGGCACGAGATGACCGAATGGTTAAGTACCTAGCCAAGTTCAGGAATCTCATGACCCTATTTGAAGAAGCTATCATCCAGTGAATCCCCCGAGAAGAGAATTCCCAAGCCGATGCCCTCTCCAAGCTAGCCTCCTCCTCCCTCCAAGGTCTAGAGCAGACCGTCTTGATCGAGGTGCTCCTGAAGCCAAGTATAGAGGATGAAACTTCCAACTCGATGGAGTCGCTACCTGTCCTGCTTTAAGATAATTGGATGAAACTCCTGGTAGAATTCCTAAGGGATGAGCTCCTCCCCGAAAACCCTAAAGAAGCTCACCGAGTGAGAACTCGAGCAGAGCGATACACACTTATCGAGGGCATCCTATACAAGCGCTCCTTCACACAAGTAGACGGCAGGCCTTATTTGAGATGCCTCTCCCCAGAACAAGCCGATTACGCCCTGCAAGAGCTCCACAAAGGCATCGGCGGGGCACATTCAGGGTCTAGATCCCTAGCCCGGAAAGTGTTGAATTATGGATATTTCTGGCCCACTCTCCTTCAAGACGCCGAACTGCACGTTCGGCAATGCAGCTCTTGTCAGAAGTACTCCAACGTCCGTCGCCTCCCACAAGCTTTACTCACCTCTCTATCAAGTCCTATCCCTTTCGCAATGTGGGAGATGGATTTACTAGGGCCATTCCCACCAGCTCCCGGCCAGCTCAAATTCTTAGTCGTGGCAATCGACTACTTCTCGAAATGGATAGAGGCCGAGCCCTTAGCCACAATCACCGAGAACAAAAGTACTTCAGTTCTTCTAGAAGAACGTTATCTGCCGATTCGGTGTCCCTCGAGTCCTCATAACAGACAACGGAACCCAATTTACCGGGGCTGCCTTCTAAGCTCTATGTGAAGACCTTGCCATCCAACAACGTTTCTCCTCCGTCTTCCATCCACAGTTGAATGGTCAAGTGGAGAATGCTAACTGACAGATCCTCTCCGGTATTAAGAAAAGGCTGAATAAGTGCTCTAAAGGCTTATGGGTCGATCAACTCCCTAACGTGTTGTGGAACTACCTCACAATGAAATGGACCCCCACAGGAGAGTCGCCATTCAACCTCACGTATGGGTCCGAGGCTGTGATCCCATTGGAAGTCGGCATACCTTCTCCTCGCCTTGTTGCCTACAAAGAAGAACAGAATGCCAGAGAACTTCGGGCAAACTTAGACTTGGTCGACGAGCTACGGGAAAGAGCGTCAATCTGCCAACAGAGTTATCGGAGGAGGATCGAGTTGGCGTATAATAAGAGATTCCGTCCTACCGACCTCAAAGATGGGGACTTGTTCCTCAGAAAGTTAGCAATCTCTTTTCCTGGTCAGAAGAGTAAACTAGCTCCAAATTGGGAGGGACCCTACAAGATCACCAAAGTAGTTCGGCCCGAGACATATCGTCTAGAAGACCTCGAAGGTAGAGAGATCCCAAGGACTTGGAATGCCGACCATCTTTTGAAATACCAAGAGAGAACATTAACGCCTCTCTAAGTATTCTGGGATGTCGAACCGTTCCTCTCCTTTTACTTGTATTTTTTCCTTTATTTCTCTTATGTAATAACGGATCGCAACTTAGAAGCAGCTAACTATTAGTTATCAATAAAGAAAGTTTTTTCATCTTTTACTTGTAAAATTGCGCGTATCTCTCTGCTTTTACTCTTGACCCTAACGACGAGTTCGGAGTCCAACAATTGGCTTGACTCCTCTTTGCAAGCTCGCTCTTAAGCGAGCTAGAAGGGGTTCGCCATTCGGAATTGCTCCCACAACTGTTGAACAAACTCTAACGACGAGTTCGGAGTCCAATACTTGGCTCGACTCCTTTTCGCAAGCTCGCTCTTAAGCAGGCTAGAAGGGGTTCGCCATTCGGAATTGCTCCCACAACTGTTGAACAAACTCTAACGACGAGTTCGGAGTCCAACACTTGGCTCGACTCTGCTTCACAAAGCTCGCTCTTAAGCGAGCTACAAGTGGTTCGCCATTCGGAATTGCTCCCACAACCGTCGAACAAACTCTAACGACGAGTTCAGAGTCCAACACTTTGTTCGACTCTGCTTCGCAAGCTCGCTCTTAAGCGAGCTAGAAGTGGTTCGCCATTCGGAATCGCTCCCACAACCTGTTGAACAAGCTCTAACGACGAGTTCGGAATCCAACACTGGGCTCGACTCCACTTCTCAAGCTCGCTATTAAGAATGCCAAAATTGGTTCGCCCATAAGAAGGAAGATTTGCTTCTAATTTTGAGTAGTTGTCAAAAGTTGGAGGAGTTTTACTTAAACTAATACCAGCCAACATAGCATTCGAACAGCAGAAGCAAAACAAACTTTTTTAAAATTAAGAGCTCAAACAAGGCTGACACTACAACAGAGTTTTACAATAACTTGAAGTGCATAATACAACTTGTTTAGCGCTTCTTTGGAAGGGGAACACATCGGTTCAGAGACACACGAGGGCGGCGTCGCCTTACCTCTGAGCTCGACTCTAAACCAGCGAAGTGAGACCCCCCTTCGCTGCTAATTCTAGTTGTGGCCCCAACCGAGGTGCCACTAGACGAAACAGCTACACCACTCTGAGCGTCAGCTGGGCTCCGCCTAATGACAGGCGAACGAGTCGCAAGTTCGTAGAACGAGATTCCTCTTTCACTCTCTTCGCGAGTACACGACGTACTGCGAACACTGATCCTTACGGGTTGAGGCTTCAGCATTGCAATCTCCTCCTCTAGCTCGACGATCCTATCTCTCGGGATATCGCCCTCCGCCGATACTTTGAAACGGGGAAGTTTAGACGAACCTGCGATGTTAGTGCTGTCGGCCACAATACGACGAAGATGAGTCACTTCGATACCCCTTGTCGATCGTGATCCGCCTCAGTTTGTCAATTCATGTCGTCAACTCATCACGCTCGGACATCAACTTTCCCCACCCTCGAAGCTAACTCCACTTCCTCCGCCGAATGTTCTTTCACCGTTACCTCCAAATGGCAAACCTCCTGTAGAACCCCGTACTTTCAAATATTATTTTTATATTTGAAAATGAATTTAAATTTATTTTTGGAGATTTAATGAATATTTTTAGAAAAATTTATCTTTTGTACACATGCAAAACACGTGCAAATAATTTTTGAGAAGTTGGAAAAATTAAGTTTTCTTTATGAAAAATCATTATTTAATATTTGAGATTTATTTAGTATTTTTCCAGATTTTTCTAAAATTTATTGGAACTATTTACAATTTTTGAGAAAAGAATGACCTTTTTGCAAAATTGACATTTTAGGGGTTAAAGTGCAAAATACAATTTCTGGACGTTTTGAACAGTATTGATTGAGATTTAGAATGTATATTTTCTTTAAAATCCTAATTTAAATGAGTTTTGATGGAATTTCCAAAGAATGATCTATACATGCAAATTATATTTTGGGAAGGGTTATTTTGCAAAGTGTGGGTAAAACCCTAATTACCCATCCGGCATATTTAAGAGAATTTCTTTCCCAGTCGTCATTGCTGATAAAATATTGTATTTTGGAGATTTATTTTTGGTGGAGCAAGGAGCTTTTTGGATCTAGCAAAAAGGGAGATTTTGTGGACTATTCTCAAAATCTAAGGTGAGAGATATGAAAATTTGTTTTCTTTTGTTGTTTGAATTATGTGAGATATATGTAAATTGTTTGGTTGTGTGATGTATGTTTTGTTGTTTGATTTGATGTATGCATGGAAGAAATTTGTCTTGTGGGTGATCCATGTGTGCTAGTATCATTGATAAATGGATTTGATGTTGGGAACAATTTAGATCTCGTAATGTGCTATGAATCTTGTGAATTGGCGGATGAAATAGTAGATCCTTACTATTAAAATTGTTTGCTAAAAGCATGTTGAGACTTGTGTATGAACAACTGGACTTTAGAATTATAGATCAGATTCTTATTGGTTTTGTGAAAGAAATTTAGATCTTGTAAAACCCTAACAAAGGACTTGTGATTTAGAATATGAGACCTTAGATCTTGACACATTAATGTTTTGAGTGAAATATACATATACCTGATGAGAATCGTTGAGAATCATTACTTTTCCCTGAATAAGAACTATTTACATAATCATTAATTCATTAAGAGCTTCAGAATTCGATTTTGTAATCAGACCTAATTTTGAAATTCTGTAGGCCGACAGTCGACTGGCCTACTGTGCAGTCGACTGGTACGAGCCTGATACTTATTTCCGAGATTGTTGAAAAGTTGTTCTGAACAGTCGACCTAGCTCATAGGCAGTCGACTGGTCCACTGTAAAAGTTATTTTTGTAAGAATAAATTGTCCTTCTGGACAGTCGACCTATTAACCATTTTAGTCGACTTATACACTTAGAATATTTTTGAGAAAATTATTGAAAAATTACTTCGGGTAAGTCGACTGACCCTCTTCTAAGTCGACTGTTACGAGACTTAGTTTATTTTTGAAAAATCTTGAATTTGGTCCTCTGGACAGTCGACATATCATCAGTATGAGTCGACTGATACTGAAGGACATTTGTAAACTTCAGTGTTTATTCGAATGATTGGTTTCTCAGATAATTTAGTACATACTTGTTATTCAATTCAGTATATAATTAAGCAATTGACCTTGAGATAATTCAGTTGAGTATGTCATTGAGACATTTAGTTAAGCCACTTTGTTTAGTGGGACTTTAGTTTAGACTTTTGAGTTTGAGTCTCTAGATGCGTATGACCCTAGTATACCGGTGTTGAGTATTTGGTTGAGCCCCAATGAGGCATTTCAGTTATTTGGATTTGAATTTAGGCCGGTAGGGTATACCATTCTAGGAGATTCGTTAAGTAATTAATTAACCCAAAATAAGGCACTAGTGGTGATATGATGAACAGGAACATGAGTCACGAACCTCAGTATGGCTTTCGATTTGGGATTTAATCTCCGGAATTATCATAGTAGATTACTAGTGGTGTGGGATATGTCTCCGGAATTATCACAGTCATGTGGTGTGGGACAATCTCCGGAATTATCACGGTAACTATTGTGGTGTGGGATTGATCTCCGGAATTATCGGAGTCGAGGTGAAGCACATGTGGTATATTGTGGTGACGTGTCAATGTTTCGGTGTGGGATGATCTCCGGAATTATTCAAGTGAAATATCTTGTGTGTGGGATCCATCTCCGGAATTATCGGGCATGAGATACTATCCATAGTTTATCTTTATCTCGTAGTAATCATCGTGTTAGGGTTAGTTCATAACGTGGAGATTGAACCCTATGAAGTGAAGACGATAAGGACTTGCACCGAACCTATGTAGAATGGGATGCATAGACTTCGACAAGTACGCATTAGAGAGTCTGCATATAGAATATGTGTTTTCTTGGCTTGGTTTTACGCATGTGGTTTTCTTGTTTTCTACACCTGACACTTAGCTTAGTCCCACTTGATGTTTTATGTTACTTTCATTTCGTACTTTCCATAATCATTTAGTACTTGTTGTTTAAGAATTTATGAGATATGATCTTCTATGTGGTTTGTTTATTTTTATATTTCTCACACCATTTATGGCTGACCCCTTTAGTTTGGGGGTTAGGGATCATCTCTAGCCTCACATGATACAGGTAGTTGCTTAGTGATGGAGATTTGGATGCTAGAGGCATATTTGAGTTAAATTGCATCCTAAGTGCTTATGTAAAAATTGTAATATCAGTTTGAGATGAATTTGGGTTGTAAATAAAGAAAGTGTTGAGTTGAGTTTGTTTTGATTTCCGCTGTGCATTGTAAAAGATTTGTTGAGATAAAAGTTAAAAATTTTAGTGGTGTTGTTTATGTTTAATATTGTATTGAAGTGGATCACTGGGAATGTGCCACGTAATTTCTATGTTATTAATCTGGAAATTCGGGGCGCTACAGAGATTGGTATCAGAGCGACGCTTCCATAGTAATACTAAACATAACATAAAAACAACCTAGGTGTGGACACTAGAGTGTGAGTACCTAGGTGTGGACATTAAAGAGTGAGTATCACATAGAATTGAATATGATGTTTTACCTTTGGGGATTCAATTGAGATTTTGCCAAAGGACATAGATGTGAATTTGAATTGTGTGTGTGATGCTCTAACTTTTCCCTCGTTTTGCTGTATTCAAAATGGTTGCACCCAGGGGCAGGAATGGTGGCAACAATGAGGATGGAGCTGGTGGTTCCTGAGGAAATGGGATCGACCTTGAGGCTGAATTTGCCAAAGTATATCAGACGTTGAACACGCTGATGGCATTCAACGTGGCGCAGCAGCAAGCGCAGCAACAGAATCCGCAGCCAAATCATGGAGCTGGACATGGATTGGTGAACGCTGATCCTATTAAGCAGATTGAATCCTTTAAGAGGATGAGGCTGCCAGTCTTTGAGGGGCAAGCTGATCCAACAGTAGCAGATGATTGGATTCGGAAGATGGAGATGATCTTCGAGGTATCGGAGACTCCAGCAGCCAGCAAGGTGAAGTTAGCTTCGATGCAGCTTGAGAAGGACGCTGGTGTCTGGTGGGAGTCAGTGAAAAGGGCTTTGGGAGATCAGCCGTTGACTTGGGAAGCTTTTCTGGAGGAGTTCAGAGATCGCTTCTTTCCCCTAGATGTTCAGGAGAAGAAGGCGACTGAATTCTTGAACCTTCAGCAGGGAAGCATGACCGTGCGGGAGTATGAGACCAAATTTGCTCAGCTTTCGCGGTATGCACCAGAATTGGTTGTTGACGAGGCAAAGAAGGCCAAAAAGTTCGAGCAGGGCTTGAGGTCGAGGATGATTCCGTTGGGTATCAGACGGTTCGACAAGCTGGTCAGGAGAGCAGCGATGACCGAAGAGGATATGGACCAGTTCCAGAAGAAGCAAGATACATGGAACCGGAACAAGAGGCCAGCATCAGGCCAGAGTGGGAAGGGATTCCCAGCAAAGCAGGCCAAATTCAGTGATCCAGTGCAGAAGGCACCTGCAGCTCAAGGGGTGACCTGTTACTACTGCAAGGAGGCAGGACATTACAGGTCAGCATGTCCGACGTTGGCAAAGCAGGTTTGTTCCAAGTGTGGGTAGGCAGGACATTCTCAGTCTCATTGTCCACAATCGAAGAAGGATGTTTCTGGTGGGAGCAAATTTCAGAAGAGGCAAGGGCGAGTATTTGCATTAACCGAGGAAGACGCTAGTAACTCGGAAAATGTAATACAGGGTATGCAAGAATTCTGAATTTTTATTTTGAATCAATGTAATAAATGAAACCTTTATTGAGAAAAATTTAAGATTGAGTATCATTCTTATTGTAACAGAAGTTGTTTTAATTAATGGAATAAAGGCCAAGGTTTTATTTGACACTGGTTCATCGCATACTTTTGTATCGCCAAGTTTTGCAAAGATCTTAGGTGTGGAACCGAAGCTGTTTCCAGACAGGGTTTTGTCGGTGGCAACGCCGTCAGGTGAAGAGCTGATTGCGGATCGATATTACGAAGGCTGTGATATCGAGATTGGTGGGAGGTTGTTTGGCATTGATATGATCGAGCTGAAAGTATTGGGTGTGGATGTCATCGTGGGCATTGATTGGATGGCAATATATGATGCCACAATTGAATGCAAGCAGAAGGAGGTGTTAGTGAAAGCACCAGGTGGACCTGCAGTGACTTTCCAAGGAAAGAAGAAGATTCCGAAGGTGACTGCAACGGTATCTAAGATGACAATTCCAGATGAAGTCAAGAGCATTCCGGTTGTCAGAGATTTTCCTCAGGTGTTCTTGGATGATTTTCCAGGATTACCGCCGCAGAGAAATGTGGAGTTCTGCATCAATGTTCAGCCGGAGAGTGTGCCGATTTCCAAGGCTCCGTACAGGATGGAACCTGTAGAGCAAGATGAAGTGAAGAAGTAGATTGAGGAGCTGTTGAGCAAAGGGCTTATCAGGCCGAGTTCTTCTCTGTGGGGAGCGCCAGTACTGTTAGTCAAGAAGAAGGATGGGTCAATGAGGATGTGCATTGACTACCGGGAGTTGAACAGGGTGACTATTCAGAACAAGTATCCACTGTCGCGGATTGATAATTTGTTCGACAGGCTTCGAGGAGCAGCTGTATTTTCGAAGATTGACTTGAGGTCAGGATATCATCAGGTGCGAGTCATGGAGGAAGATATGAGTAAGACAGCTTTCAGGACTCGTTATGGGCTCTATGAGTTTCTGGTAATGCCATTCGGGTTGACGAATGCGCCAGCATTTTTCATGAATATGATGAATCGGGTTTTGAGGCCGTTTATTGACTCCTTCGTGGTAGTTTTCATCGACGACATTTTGGTGTATTCGAAGTCGGAGGAGGAGCATTCTACGCACTTGACAACTGTATTACAGAAATTGCAGGAGCATAGCTTGTATGCCAAGTTGTCGAAGTGTGAGTTTTGGAAGTCTGAGGTAGCTTTCCTTGGGCATATTCTTTCTAAGGAGGGAGTAGCTACTGATCCTCAGAAAGTGGAAGCAGTGAAGGATTGGCCCAGGCCAACGTCTGTGAAGGAAGTCAGGAGTTTCTTGGGTTTAGCTGGTTACTACAGGAGATTTATCCAGGGTTATTCTCAGATCACTATTCCTTTGACAGGTTTGACCCGAAAGAGTGTGGCATTTGTGTGGACAGATAAGTGTGAGGAGAGTTTCCTTGAGTTAAAGGAAAGGTTGACTACTGCACCTATCTTGGCTTTGCTGCAAGCTGGGAAGGATTATGATATCTACAGTGATGCATCTCTCAGAGGTTTGGGATGTGTCTTGATGCAAGAAGGCAAGGTTTATTGCTTATGGTTTGAGGCAATTGCGTCCGCATGAGAAGAATTATCCGACGCATGATTTGGAGCTAGCCGCTATCATTTATGCCTTGAAGCTGTGGAGGCATTATGTTTATGGTGAGAAGGTCAACATGTACACCGACCACTAGAGTCTGAAGTACATTTATCAGCAGAAGGATCTTAATCTTCGGCAGAGAAGGTGGTTGGAAGTATTGGAAGACATTTGTCCCGAGATCAAGTATCATCCGGGCAAAGCGAATGTGGTGGCTGATGGACTTAGCAGGAAGAGTAGTTTATCGAGTTTGATCACTACTCGCAAAGAGTTGGCCGCAGAGATCGATCAGGCAGGTATCGAGGTGGTACTGCAAGGTTTAGGGGCATCTTTGGCTCAGTTGAGGCTGCAGCCGTCCTTGAGAGAGAGGATTGTGGAAGGTCAGAGATCAGATTCAGAGATTCAGAAGATGCTGCAACAGGTTTCAGAAGGCAAGTTATCAGAGTTTCATGTCCAAGATGGAGTTCTTTGGATGGGTGAGAGATTGTGTGTTCCAGATAATACAGATTTGAGAGAGAGTATCTTGCAGGAAGCACACAGAACATTGTTGTCAGTTCATCCAGGAGGCACGAAGATGTACAGGGACATCAAGCAGCACTTTTGGTGGACTGGTATGAAGCGGGATGTAGCAGATTTTGTGGCAAGGTGTCTGACTTGTCAGCAGATCAAAGCAGAAAATTAGAGACCTGGAGGTTTGTTACAGCCGTTGCCCATTCCGGAGTGGAAGTGGGAGAATATCAGCATGGATTTCATCACAGGTTTGCCGAGGAGTTCGAAGGGCAATGACTCGATTTGGGTTGTTGAGGACTGTTTGACTAAGTCGGCTCACTTTCTAGCCATGAAGATTACTTGGTCGATGGAGAAATTGGCTGAGTTGTACATTGGGGAAATTGTGAGACTTCATGGAGTTCCTGTGTCGATTGTATCTGACAGAGATGCAAGGTTTACTTCAAGGTTTTGGAAGAGCCTACAAGCAGCTTTAGGCACCAGAACTGATTTCAGTACAGCTTTTCATCCACAGACCGATGGTCAGACTGAGAGGGTGAATCGAGTGCTGGAAGATATGTTGAGGGCTTGTGTTATGGATTTCGGTGGTAGTTGGGAAAGATACTTGGCATTGGTCGAGTTTGCTTATAACAACAGTTACCATGCGAGTATTGGGATGGCACCATATGAGGCTTTGTACGGGAGGAGGTGCAGGACACCTGTTTGTTGGTATGAGGTTGGGGAGAGGCAGATGTATGGTCCTGAGATTGTACAGCAGACATCCGAGCAGATTGAGCTGATACGCAAGAGGTTAGTTGAGGCTCAGAGTCGGCAGAAGAGTTATGCTGATACTCGACGAAGAGACTTGGAGTTAGAAGTTGGGGATGCAGTTTTTCTCAAGGTTTCTCTGACCAAAGGAGTGATCAGGTTCGGTAAGGGAGGCAAGTTGGCACCAAGGTATATTGGTCCATACAGGATCATGGAGCGGATTGGCAAGACCGCTTATAGATTGAAGCTTCCAGAGGAGTTGGCACAAGTGCATGATGTATTCCATGTGTCATTGTTGAGGAAGTATGTGCCAGATCAGAATCATCAGTTGGTAGAGATTCCTGAGGGATTACAGGTGAACTTGAGTTACAAGGAACGGCCTGTTGAGATTGTTGACCGTAGAGAGAAAGTTCTGAGGAGGAAGGTGATACCTATGGTCAAGGTGTTGTGGAGGAATCAGCAGTTCGAGGAGGCTACTTGGGAGCCTGAGGATCGCATGCAGAAGGATTTCCCTGAACTGTTTGTATGAGTGTATTTCTATTATGTGAATGTAATTCTTTTGAATGATAGTACTTTGATTTGAATTGTATTTCTCTTATTTTGATTGAGATGTCTTATACAATTGTTTGAATTATGTTTCCATTATGAGATGTTGATTTCTTTGAAGAAATGTTGCTTGAACTCATTAGTAGTAGTTCTGAGGACAGAACTCTTCTAAGGAGGGAGTGATGTAGAACCCCGCATTTTCAAATATTATTTTTATATTTGAAAATGAATTTAAATTTATTTTTGGAGATTTAAAGAATATTTTTAGAAAAATTTATCTTTTGTACACGTGCAAATACGTGCAAATACTTTTTGAGAAGTTGGAAAAATTAAGTTTTCTTTATGAAAAATCATTATTTAATATTTGAGATTTATTTAGTATTTTTCCAGATTTTTCTGAAATTTATTGGAACTATTTGCAATTTTTGAGAAAAGAAGGACCTTTTTTGCAAAATTGACATTTTAGGGGTTAAAGTGCAAAATACAATTTCTGGACGTTTTGAACAGTATTGAATGAGATTTAGAATGTATATTTTCTTTAAAATCCTAATTTAAATGAGTTTTAATGGAATTTCCAAAGAATGATCTATACATGCAAATTGTCTTTTGGGAAGGGTTGTTTTGCAAAGTGTGGGTAAAACCCTAATTACCCATCTGGCATATTTAAGAGAATTTCTTTCCCAGCCGTCATTGCTGATAAAATATTGTATTTTGGAGATTTATTTTTGGTGGAGCAAGGAGCTTTTTGGATCTAGCAAAAGGGGAGATTTTGTGGACTATTCTCAAAATCTAAGGTGAGAGAGATGAAAATTTGTTTTCTTTTGTTGTTTGAATTATGTGAGATATATGTAAATTGTTTTGTTGTTTGATGTATGTTTTGTTGTTTGATTTGATGTATGCATAGAAGAAATTTGTCTTGTGGTTGATCCATGTGTGCTAGTATCATTGATAAATGGATTTGATGTTGGGAACAATTTAGATCTCGTATTGTGCTATGAATCTTGTGGAATTGGCTGATGAAATAGTAGATCCTTACTATTAAAATTGTTTGCTAAAAGCATGTTGAGACTTGTGTATGAACAACTGGACTTTAGAATTATAGATCAGACTCTTATTGGTTTTGTGAAAGAAATTTAGATCTTGTAAAACCCTAACAAAGGACTTGTGATTTAGAATATGAGACCTTAGATCTTGACACATTAATGTTTTGAGTGAAATATACATATACCTGATGAGAATCGTTGAGAATCATTACTTTTCCCTGAATAAGAACTATTTACATAATCATTAATTCATTAAGAGCTTCAGAATACGAATTGTAATCAGACCTAATTTTGAAATTCTGTAGGCCGACAGTCGACTGGCCTACTGTGCAGTCGACTGGTACGAGCCTGATACTTATTTCCGAGATTGTTGAAAAGTTGTTCTGGACAGTCGACCTAGCTCATAGGCAGTCGACTGGTCCACTGTAAAAGTTATTTTTGTAAGAATAAATTGTCCTTCTGGACAGTCGACCTATTAACCATTTTAGTCGACTTATACACTTAGAATATTTTTGAGAAAATTATTGGAAAATTACTTCGGGTAAGTCGACTGACCCTCTTCTAAGTCGACTGTTACGAGACTTAGTTTATTTTTGAAAAATCTTGAATTTGGTCCTCTGGACAGTCGACTTATCATCAGTATGAGTCGACTGATACTGAAGGACATTTGTAAACTTCAGTGTTTATTCGAATGATTGGTTTCTCAGATAATTTAGTACATACTTGTTATTCAGTTCAGTATATAATTAAGCAATTGACCTTGAGATAATTCAGTTGAGTATGTCATTGAGACATTTAGTTGGGCCACTTTGTTTAGTGGGACTTTAGTTTAGACTTTTGAGTTTGAGTCTCTAGAGGCGTATGACCCTAGTATACCGGTGTTGAGTATTTGGTTGAGGCCCAATCAGGCATTTCAGTTATTTGGATTTGAATTTAGGTCGGTAGGGTATACCATTCTAGGATATTCGTTAAGTAATTAATTAACCCAAAATAATAAGGACAGGCACTAGTGGTGATTTGATGAACGGGAACATGAGTCACGAACCTCAGTATGGCTTTCGGTGTGGGATTTAATCTCCGGAATTATCATAGTAGATTACTAGTGGTATGAGATATGTCTCCGGAATTATCACAGTGATGTGGTGTGGGACAATCTCCAGAATTATCACGGTAACTATTGTGGTGTGGGATTGATCTCCGGAATTATCGGAGTCGAGGTGAAGCACATGTGGTATATTGTGGTGACGTGTCAATGTTTCGGTGTGGGATGATCTCCGGAATTATTCAAGTGAAATATCTTGGGTGTGGGATCCATCTCCGGAATTATCGGGCATGAGATACTATCCATAGTTTATCTTTATCTCGTAGTAATCATCGTGTTAGGGTTATTTCATAACGTGGGGATTGAACCCTATGAAGTGAAAACGATAAGGGCTTGCACCGAACCTATGTAGAATGGGATGCATAGACTTCGACAAGTACGCATTAGAGAGTCTGCATATAGAATATGTGTTTTCTTGGCTTGGTTTTACGCATGTGGTTTTCTTGTTTTCTACACCTGACACTTAGCTTAGTCCCACTTGATGTTTTATGTTACTTTCATTTCGTACTTTCCATAATCATTTAGTACTTTTTGTTTAAGAATTTATGAGATATGATCTTCTATGTGGTTTGTTTATTTTTATATTTCTCACACCATTTATGGCTGACCCCTTTAGTTTGGGGGTTAGGGATCATCTCTAGCCTCACATGATGCAGGTAGTTGCTTAGTGATGGAGATTTGGATGCTAGAGGCATATTTGAGTTAAATTGTATCCTAAGTGCTTGTGTAAAAATTGTAATATCAGTTTGAGATGAATTTGGGTTGTAAATAAAGAAAGTATTGAGTTGAGTTTGTTTTGATTTCCGTTGTGCATTGTAAAAGATTTGTTGAGATAAAAGTTGAAAATTTTAGTGGTGTTGTTTATGTTTAATATTGTATTGAAGTGGATCACTGGGAATGTGCCACGTAATTTCTATGTTATTAATCTAGTAATTCGGGGCGCTACACCTCCGCCAGCAGTTCACTATTCCTTTGGTCGACATCGAAGAACTCCTTACGGAGCAACTCTATCTTGCCTTCGAGACGAGTCTCTCGAGGTTGCTTCTGCAGTTGCCTCAACTCACGAAAATACCCTCTCGCAGTTGCTTTGATGTCCTCCAACTTCAAGAAGTCATAAAACGAGTTATCCCGACTATGAGAAAGAGCCCGCTTCGCTCTCTTCAGCTCCGTACGAAGATGAGAGACCTCAGTAATCGGACCTAACTCGGCCTAAAAATCGAAGAGATGATGTCAACATGGAAAGGCGAAGAGAAGTTCTCAATGCAAATGAAAAGTTTCCAACACTTAGAAAAATTTCGGGGTGTTAACAACGCTTAAGTTCACAACTCTCGAAATTCTCAATACCAACAAAAAGCGAGCCCTTTCATTGAAAACTCCATAAGCATACACAAAAGCGGTGGCCAGTCCGCAGTTAGGCATTACAAAAACAAAACGAAAAAAGCCAAAACAATTAAGAAGAGACGACTAAGTTAGGGGTCGACCTCTTGGTGTTGCTCCGAGCCATCATCGCTCGGCACAATAGCCTTCGTGACTTTCGCCTCGTCCTCGTCCTCGTCCTCGTCCTCATTCTCCGTCTCATCCTCGGCCTCTTCCTCGGCCTCATCCTCGGTCTCGCCCATACCTTCGACGCCCTCACCTCCCTTGGGTCCGAGCATTGCCGGAAGAATTTCTTCCTCCCCCTCCACAGGATCGTAAAAGTAATAAGAGGAGGTGTCGAACCCGGGGTTCCGAGCCGAGATGTGTAGCAATGCGCGGCCATAGGCTTCCTCCATGTTTTTAAACATATGGGCTTCGGCCTCATCCTGGATGGCCTTCTTCGCCTTAGCCACCTTTGACGCGTGCTTGGCCAACACCTTCTTGGTCGTCTTCCGAGCCTTCTCCGCCTCCGCCTTGTGCCTTGGCCAGCTCCTCCTTGAGCTCGGCATTCTCCTTCTCCAAGGCTACGACCTTGGATGCCTCGTCAGCCGACCACTCCAGTGCCTCGGCCAGCTTTGTCTCCAGCCCAGCCACCTTGGCCGCGCGCAAAGCAGAAAGAAGCTGCTCGGCTTCAAACTGCTTCACCGCCTTCACGCGCTCCGACCTCTCTCGGTCGCTCAGTGCGGTCAGCTCCTTCTCCTTGCTCGCAAACTCCTCGAGCAAATAGTTGAAGTGGCAGATGGTCTGAAAACAATACAAAAAGCAGTTAAGCACGATCACAAAAACTTGGAAAATTTTTGAAGAAAGTCCTCTAGTACTTACCGACATGGTGTTTCGAGCAATCTGCATCGCGGCGTCACCAACTTCACCCGCCTTGAGCGCCGCTCGGTCTTTAGGGGTCGGCAGGTGCTTCACCGCCTGCATGCAGATATTACCGTCCCTTAGGAACCCATCGACCTTCATCACCCGCCAATCAGGGACGAAGATGCGCTTGTGCTCCTCGGTCAGGATTGTCTCCGCCTCGGCAGTAAGGGGCGGGACCTCGAGAGCCAATGCCGCGCTCACGTTGAACGCTCCGCCCGAAGACCCTGGAGCATCTGTTCGTGCCGTTTGGGTCGGCGCATCCGAGGTAGGTGGGGAGGACGCCACAGCGAGGCCTTGATCGGGCTCGACCGGAGGAGCCTCGACAACCTACCGCTCGATGGTCGGAGAGACCGAGGGGATATTGTGCGCTCGGCCGCCTTGAGGCCTGGACACGGTCCTCTTTCTCTTCCTCGCCTCTTGCTCCTTAACTGCCCGGGCCTTGGCCATCAGACCCTTGTAGTCCATTCCGGGAGTTTCTACAAAAACCGAGCAAAAGAAGTTAGAATTTTTTTTTAAAATTCAAAGTCAAAGCAAAGCAAAGAAAAAGAGAAGCGTACTAGGGTAGATCGGACTGAGACCCCCTCAGAATAGGACCTCCTCGGTAATGTCCATGTAGTTGAGGACCGGAAGACCGAGGAGCTTTTCTACAATCTCTGCCTCCTCGTTGCTGAGCACGGGCTCCTTCTTCGCCCGTTTCGGAATCCCCTCCCTCAGCCACACTATCGGGATGACCCACGGCTCGGGAGCCCAGACGAGGAAATACTTCTCTTTCCAGTGCTTGATCGAGTCCGGGTTCTCGATAAGCTTGACGCCCTTCCTCGGCGAGAGATAGTACCTCTGCTCGTTCTTGTTCATCTGGCAGGGTCGGTAGAGGCTTCGCAGTAGGAACATCGAAGGCTGCACGCCGACCTCCCGGCATTGAAGGGCGAAGGCCATCACGTGCCGCCAAGTGTTCGGCATCCACTGGGCTAGGCTCAAGCCGAACCATTGCAGCACCTCGATTATGAAAGGGTGCAATGGCAGCCGAAGACCGGCGTGCAGAGCGTCAGCAGGGAATATGCACACGTCGGCCAAAGAAGACGTGCATGCTCGGATGCCAGGGCCGGAGAGAAGGAGGGCATACTCCGCCGGATACCCACTTCGAATCCGATGCAGATCCGCCTTGGTTAAGATCGACGAAATCTGATCTACCTCGGAAGTCTCCCTCGGCTCGTTCTCCTCAATCGACTTGGCGGTGCCCTGCATCACCTTCTCCAGCAAATCCCCGGGGTAGCTCCGCACACCGCCAACACTAGACAAGACGCTCGGGTGCCGACCCAACTCCCCAGCAGTCTTTGGGTGCTCGACTATCGTCACCACCCCCTGCCTTTGCTGGCTCTGACGGTTACCTCTTGGAGTGGCTCGGCAACCTCTTCGCCTTCACTCGGCCTCACCGTTGTCTCTACGGTCGGCTCGGCAGGCTCCTTCCATTTTTCCGACCTGATCGTCATTGCTCGGCTGACAACTTGGTCCGAGGTAGGGGTCTCATCCGTAGAAGAAATCTTAACCATATTTTCAAGAATAAGGAGAGAGACCGACCTTGAAGTGACTAGTACGGTCGGAAAAGATCGCTGGAGCTTAAAACGCCTTGCCGCGACAGCTAACAGTGCCGCCCAAGAGCAAAAAACTTCGCTGCTAAGGAGCAAAACCAAGAGTGAGAAAGTGAAAGTGAGAAATGAGGTTAAGTATTGAGGGGGTGAAAACTTATAGTAAAAGAAATGCCTCTTCGGCTTTGTAACGTAAGGGCGCAACCCTTGGGCCTCCCTTGAAGCGTTACAAAAGCCCAAACGACTAAGTAACGAAGAGCGGCAACTGTTGGCAAAGGGAGCGACATTTTGATACAAGTAAAACCGCTCGGCGCCCTCGGAACCAAAACCCGAGCGACGGGCGATCCGAGCTAACAATTCAGCCACCGAGCCATATGCTCAGCCACCGAGCAAACAATTCGGCCACCGAGCCAACAATTCGGCCACCGAGCTATACGATCGGCTACCGAGCTACATAGCTCGGATTCCGAGCAAGTGCCAATTCGAGCTGCGAATTGAAGAAAAACGACTTTCCCCTCATAATTCGCGTAAGATTTCGATCAGACGGCCCAGATCTTGCCAGCGCCACTAAACGACAAGATAGTGTTTTCTTGGGAACTGAGCCACCCTCGAGATCTGTGCCATCATCCAACGGCTCCGATCGCCCCACGTCCCTCGGAACCAAAATATGAGCGACAGGCAATCCGACCTCAACAACCAAGAGGATAGCTCGGATTCCGAGCAAGTGCCAATCCGAGCTACGAAATGGAGAAAAATGACTTTCCCCTCAAAATTCGTGTAAGATTTCGATCGGACGGCACAGAGCGCAACTAAACGACAAGATAGTGTTTTCTTGGGAACCGAGCCTGCCTCAAGATGCGCGCCAAGATCCGACGGCTCAGATCGCTCTACGACGTTCGGCAGTCCGAGCCGAGCAACTGGCGACCCGAGCTAACAGTTCGGCCACCGAGCCATACGCTCGGCCACCGATCTAACAATTCGGCCACCGAGCTATACGATCGACTACCGAGCTACGTCGCTCGGAGACCGAGCAAGTGCCAATCCGAGCTGCGAATTGGAGAAAAACGACTTTCCCCTCAAAATTCGCATAAGATTTCGATCTGACGGCGCAGATCTTGCCAGCGCCACTAAACGACAAGATAGTGTTTTCTTGGGAACCGAGCCTGCCTTGAGATGCGCGCCAAGATCCGATGGCTCAGATCGCTCTACGACGTTCGGCAGTCCGAGCCGAGCAACTGGTGACCCGAGCTAACAGTTCGGCCACCGAGCCATACGCTCGGCCACCGAGCTAACAATTCGGCCAGCGAGCTATACGATCGGCTACCGAGCTACATCGCTCGGAGACCGAGCAAGTGCCAATCCGACCCGCAAAAGTGAAGAGAAATGCTGTCGAGCATCTCCAACCGTTGGATCATTGCGAAAATCGTGCCTGAGATGATGGACGGTCCAGATTACGCCACGTCCACTAAACGACAAGATAGCATTTTCTTGGGAACCGAGCCTACCTCGAGATCCGCACTGAGATCTGACAGCTCAGATTGCTCCACGTCGCTCCGAATTCCGAGCCGAGCGACTAGCGATCCGAGCCACTCGCGCGAGGGAAAAACCGAGCCACTTCGCTCGGATTCCGAGCAAGTACCCATCCGACCCACAAAAGCGGAGAAATTGTTGCCCAGCGATCCTGTCCATCCGATCTTTCAGAAATTCCCACCTGCACAAGATCAACGTTCCAGATCGTGCCACGCCATAATTCGGTATTTTGTTTATTAAAATTGTTTTATTTATTTAAAAATTGCGAAAAAATGATTAAAAATTCGGGAAAATTAATTAAAAATCCTAGAAAATAATTATAAAGTCGGGGAAATATTTTTGAGTCCCCGAGTAAGTAATTATCTCCTAGGACAATTTATTAAGACCCTCGAACGACGAATCGACACTTCGCAAAATTAAGTAAATATTTCGAAAAAATAGATGAAAATCACCAAATGTCCAGAAGAGATCAAGAACAACTTAGAGCGCACAACTAACTTAGAAAATCACCATACTACCTCCTGCAAGGATTCGAAACCTCCCATTTGGACTCCGATACAACTCCACCAGCCATTAAAACAGTAAAACTATTCCTCAAAGGCTGATCAAGCTCGGTCTTCGGAAGTGGGGGGCTCGTGATATGGCTAAAAATGGGGTTAAATCGGAACCGTCCAAATCAGGAACGAATCTTAAAGCCTAGGGGTAAAATGGTAATTTCACCTACTAATGGGTCTGAAATGGGAACTGGGTCTTTCTTCAAGACCCAATAACCCACGAACGGATCCACGATAACTGGGTACGGGTCCCAACCCGAAATGAACCCGGTCCAGCAGGATAGAATTAGGGTTTCTGATTAATACTAATTGACGGCCCTGATTCACATCTATCCTTCTACTGGGGATTAGGGATTACATTCCTAATCTGATCATACGGATTACATTCCTAATCTGATCCCTAAGGCGACTATAAATACCCCCCATCTACCACCATTAAGAGGAAATCAATCTTTTGCCAATTTACGCTCTTTCATAATCTTCCTGATTACCGACTTAAGCGTCGAAGGGTGCGTCGCTGGGATCAACCCCGGTGTCTCGCACTTTTTGTAGGTTAACGGTGGGAGTCAGCGGTCAAACTCCAGCGGAATAGGTTCAGGTTTGCTATTCAAGTTTTCCAAGAATCCACAAATACTATCTGTTTGTCCCCAACACCAGATTTAGCGGTAACATACATATTGACAGTTTAACTTTTTGTAGGGTGATAAAGAATATGTTGGGTTGAAACCACTAAGTTAAAAGGCATTGTCCTGTTTGAAAGGTATTAGTTTCAAAACCCTTACTATTTGTTTCTTTAATAATTATCATGGTTTTGATTGATTATTGAAAAACTCTTACTGTTTGTTTAGGCTCACTGTTTGGTCCCACATTGAAGACTCGAAGCATTGTGTTTTCCTACAACTCTGTAAAAAAATTTTGGTAATTGGGTTGGTTGGTGTATATTTTGATGGAGGATGTAATAGTTATAATATTTATTATTTTGGGAGATGATGTAAATATCTATATATGATGATGATATAATATAGTTATGTTAATACCCGTACCCACAAAGTTGTGGAGTATTGGGTTCTGTGTTTGGTTTTTGAAATGTTTTTCAAAGATTTTTCTAAAAATTCATTACGTTATCAAACGAAATTTTGGTTTTTATTTTGTATCTTGTATCATATTATGATTTTTCCCCCCAGAGCCTTATATATATGATGCATGTGTGATGTTGTTTGGTTTGGTCTAGGGAGGATTCATATTGACTGCCGTGATGTTATATTTTTAATTGTTAACATAATTCCGTAAGAATTGTTGTAAAAGGGTTAATATTTTAGGGGGGATTTTGTCAAAATTTTTACTAAAATTCCTTAAATTCTATTACGTTTACAAACCAAATCTTGGGTTTTATTATGTATCTTGAGTCATATGAAGATTTTTTCCCCCATGTGCCCTATATAAATATGATGCATGTGTGATGTTGCTTTGATTGGCCTGGGGACGATTCATATTGACTATTTGTGATGGTAATTTTTTAATGGTGAGCAGAATTTTGTAAGGAATTCTTGTAAAAGGGCTAATATTTAAGGGGAGATTCTGTCGAAATTTTTACTACAATTCCTAAAAAATCTATTACGTTTTCCCACGAAATATTGGTTTTAATTTTGTGTCTTGGCAAATATGAAAATTTTAGGCTGGGATTAATATTAACTGCCTGTGAAATAGCATTTTAGGAGAGATTGTCGAAAATTTTACCAAACAACTTAATTAATTAATCATTCTTCGCTATGACGTGCCTTAGGCACGTGTCCACGGACATACCTAGTCTATATAATAAAACACAAAGAAAGCTATCAAGTGGCTCTCCTTCAATCCCCCGAAAATCAAAGGCCCATATCTAACATCACAAAACACATTTTCCCGCAAAAGTTCCCCTCAAAACACAAATTCAAATCCCCTCCCGCCCCCCCTGCGAAACAACTTATTTATTTCTCTCTCTCTCTCTCTCTCTCTCTCTCTCTCTCTCTCTCTCTCTCTCTCCCCCCCCTCCCCCCTCTCTCTCTCTCCTTATATATATATATATATATATATATATATATATATATATATATATATATATATATATATATAAACATGTATATTTATACCTCAATTTATAATTATTTTTCACCATATACTAATGGAAACATGGACTTTTATTTACAACTAATTATTGTCATGCTATTCAAACTTCAACTATATAATTGTTGATTTACTGTTTACAAGACTTTTTATATGTTGTATCGTTCTGAAGACGTGCCGTAGGCACGTGGCCATGGCCAAATCTAGTGTTTAAACAATATCTGAAAATTCTTATTTCGGCTCAACTCCACATTATGAACATACATTTTCAGCTATTGTATAAACAAGCATCATTTCAAAATTCATGTTTGAACTTATTGGGTTACTAGATTTGCCCATGGGCACGTGCCTACGGCACGTCTTCAGAACGGTACAGCATATGAAAAGCCTTGTAAACACTAAATCAACAATTATGTAGCTCAAGTTTTAATAGTATGACAATAATTAGTTGTAAATAAAAGTCAGTGTTTCTATAAGTGTGTATATATATATATATATATATATATATATATATATATATATATATATATATATATAGAGAGAGAGAGAGAGAGAGAGAGAGAGAGAGAGAGAATTAAATAAATAAAGAAGTTGTTTGGGGATTTGAAATTGAGTTTTGGGGTGAAACTTTTGGAGGGGGGGGGGGGGGGAATATGTTTTGTGTGGTTAGATCTAGGCCTTTGATTTTAAGGAAATTGAAGGAGAGCCACTTGATAGCTTTCTTTGTGTTTTATTATATAGATATATCTATCCTTCTGCTGCATGTATACTTACATCCATTCTTGTTTGAACTTGTTGAGTCATGTTTCTTAATTTGTAGTACAACCATACAACGATACAGTAAAAAATCGTATTATAACTTTATGTTAGATGTAGCCATCCTTCAACTTTATAAACAACTCATTTCATATCTATCTTCTTGTATTGTATATGTTTGAAGGAAATGGTTAGAGTTAAAATGCATGCTTCAACAGCTTAGATACTTGTAGCTCTAATTTTTTGTAGATTTTGTGGCTTACACAGTTCCAAAATAGAGTTCCAAAAGGTTCAAGTCGGACCAATCAAGAGGAAATACGAGTATGATGGAAGCAACTCTGACAGAAGGCGACATACACAGTAACTTGTTTCTGCGAATTGTGATAAACTCTTTTTAGTGGTTTTTTGTGCTCGAACTATTTTGAATTGTAAGGTAAAACTTGTGATAACTTTTTTTGTAATCAAGCTATTTTTATCTTAAATTGTGTGAGAAACAAGTTTAAATTATGAATTTTAGACTGCAGAACGTTAAAGTTCTTCAGTTGTGTCTATGTTAGTCATTGAAAATTATAATGAATTTCATCATTTTATTGTTTTTATTGTGGATTTGGAATTATTATTGAAAATTATTAAATGTTTATTAATGCAAAAGAACGGAAATTATTATAGGTTTTTAATAGAAAAGCAGCAGAAAAATATTTTAAAAAAATACTGCGTACCTCGGCATTTTATACAATGCCGGGGTAAATGAATTTATTTCCTACCAATTTACTGATTTTAAATTGAAGTTAAAATTAAATTTAACATTAACTTTAAAAAAATACTTTTCCCGGTGTTTGTAAACGCCGGTTAGGTTAATTTATGTAATTTAAAAAAAAAAAATTGAAATTAGTATACCCCGGCGCAAAGAAAATGCCGAGGTACCAGCCGGTGGTTAGGGAAACGCAGGGGTAGGGTCGCAATTAAAGCCCGGCACGCGCAACCCCGGCGTTTGTTGCGAGGTTGTCTGAAACACCGGTACTGTATTCCCCGACATTTAAAGACAACAGGGTTGACTAAAAGATTGCCTATGTTTCCCTTGGCCGTTGTAGTGACACCAAAAAAATATAGTATATCGAATGACATATGTTTTGGTTATCATAATTTTCTTGAGATATTGGAGTGAATTGATCAATGAAGTTTTGACTGGTATTGAATAATTTGCTTGGATTCCCGAACATTCAAATATGGGGACAAAAATCAATATTCTAGCAAGCATATTTGTTTTGATTATTTTGAGGTTTAAATCCCAATGTCAAATATTTTGTATTGTCCGTTTTCCTATATACTTAACATTATTCCTTCGTGTTTGCGTTGTTCACTCTTTTTTTTATTATTTAAAAATGTAATATATATATGTTGATTACTTTGTCTAAAGATATTTGTTAACTACTAGTAGATTAATGGTGAATTTTAAAGCATTTTATCCCTCTATATTCAGTTGCATTGAAGATTTAGCTCCAATTATTGGATTGGAAATATAATTCAACTATGACATTCCACGAAAGAGAAAGATACAGCGCAAAACATACATAAATTTTCTCAAACTTTTGTTTCTTTTTCTTTCAAAGATACAATCCTCCAATACAAAAAAAAATGTTGGAGAGAATCTGCATAAAAAAAATTGCTATTTCTCTGCCTTGAGAAAAGGAAACCTATCAAATGAATTAGTACATTGGATGAGAGGCGCGCTGTCCGACCATCCGTCGAACTGGTCTAGTTGTAGTTATCTTATTCCCACTTTCCTTTTTCTTATGCAAATGAATGCCAGGGCTGGACCTGAGTTTACGGAGAAGAGGCCACTCTTGGAATGGGGCTTCTATACAAAATTTATTTTTAAAAAAAGCTGATAAATAGTTTTTTGATTTTTTTGAATTTTTTTTCTACAATTCTTAAAATCGATATATATAAAAAAATAGATAGAGATTTAGAAATTTAAAAAATATCTTCAACAAATTCAAGCCCAAATAAAATAAGCCAGTAGTTCAAGTACCAATTTTAAAAACAAAAGTCGAAAAAATTAAATTTGTGGACCCCTAAAAAATATTACGTACAAAATATGTATATGTAAATACAAGAAAAAAATTGGGGGCTCCTAAAATTGTAAAAAATTCGGGGGCCCGAGGCGGCGGCCTCCCTGACCTCCATTGGGGGGCCATGCTAATGAGTATATGAGACTAAAATAGTTGAACCAAAAAAAAAAAAAAAAAAAAAAAAAAAAGTGTAACGTTTGTGAATTTGATCTTTCACTAAATCATGCATGCCTCCTGTTTCATCCTTCAAACATAGTAACATACTACGACAGATAGAAACAAACCCTAGGATCAGCTTTAAAAATTGCTTAACAAACCTTTCCCTCCCAAAACTCCACCCCTCCGTTATCAAAGTTTTAAACAAACGCAACCATTACCCGGCCACTCCACCTTCCTTCTCTGCCTCTCAATTCTCCAAAGAAAACACAACGATTCTTTTTGCGTACAGTCCCTCATTCAACAATCTACCCCTCAGACCAAAAGTCCGTACCATTCCACCACATGGAAAGGCCTCCCTCCTCAACCATTACCTAATCTCATGACAACCCCCGACGCCGAGACTCCAAATCCACATATTTCCACCTCTCCCTGAGTCCCTCCAACCGCCCTTCTCCAACTGCCCTTCTCCAACCTGCAACACTGAAGAAAAATGGTTCAAAGAAGGTGCTCCAAACTTTTTGCTGTCATATGCTCCTTCCCCATCTTCAACCCTACATGCACTATGAATGGCACGATCCCCTGTGTGTCGGCTGACAGCGATGGTCACATCCATGGAGCACGACGCATGTCCGGGACCCTTTTGGGTCACCACAAGGTCCGAATCATCATCGGCATCCAAGAAACCCCCCGAGTGTGCCCATCCCTACTCGAGCTTGGCCGCCAAGTTCATGGAGGAGATGGGCACTGGGCCTATACGAATATCCCTAGAAGCAGAAAAGAAGCCCGACAAGTCCAAACTTCTTAAAGAGCCCCTTTGGACTGCCTTTATAAATGGAAAGAAGGCAGGATATGGAAGACGGAGGGAGCCGACAGATACAGACCTCAACATTATCCAGATCCTCCGTGCTATCTTTATGCCTGCCGGAGTTTACCCCTCCGACATTACAGGCCCAATGGATGATGAGCTCACCTATATGAGAGCCCATTTCAACCGAGTAGTCAATAGCAAGGATTCAGAGACATGCTACATGCTCAATTCCGACGGCAACAGCGGACCAAAACTCTGTGTAATTTTTTTGTCAGAATATGAAAACAAGTCAAAATAAAATCAAATCCAGCTGAATAGTGCTTATGGTACTGCGTTTAGTGTACCAATTTTACGCTACAAGAGACAGCCTGGTGCCCTCAAACATTTAATGCAAAAACATTTTACATGAACTCCATCTTGGGCAATAGTGCTTAACGAGGGTAAAAGTCGCAGCAAATTAGGGTAGTACGGTTCCAATACAGGTTTTAAAGTTTTTACATGCAGATTAATCATAATTGACCTCCTTAACAGGCTCGGGCCTTCTCCAGACCCTTCTACAAGACATGGGCATTTTTCAAGCCCATAAAAAATGACAAACTAAGCACACTAGGATAGATACCCAGCCCATGCAGGCTATGAGTCAAATCTTTTATCCCCTAACTAGAGAACTTATCTCTTGAGGGGAACAAACATAAAGAAGATAAGGAATTCATATTGATCCAACGGATCTAATTCAATCTCTTGATATGTTTCTCAGGCCTATAAATACCCCCCTCCCCTCCACAGTCAGAAGGTAATCAACAAATCGCCAGTTTCTCTCTCAAACTCTCTTTCTCTTTTTGGTTCTGACTTGAGCGTTGGAGGGTCTGTCGCCGGGGCCACCCTTGGTGTTTCAGGCTTTTTGCAGGTCCATCGGCAGCATCAGCAACTGTCGGAATCAGATCATGGTGTTCAACTAATGATCCAGATTCAATCTTAGGAGCTCTAACCGCATTTCACGGCAAAGATCAAAGGTCAGATTTTTAGTAGTTTCCATTAAATAAGAACTTACTATCTGTTTGCTCCCACACCGAAATAAGTAGAAACAGATTGATGCCGTCTATGGAAATACAGAAGTCAGACTTGCTACCATGCCACAAAAACTAAGAGGCTATGAAGGGTCTCAAGCCGTCGCATCAATTCTCTTCGTCAACTAGCCCTCCTATGAAAGATCCGATTCGTCCTCAAAATCACCCCGACAGCAGAATTAAGCTCCTTCCAATGGAGAGGCACCGGGGGGCTCCCAACCAAACCATCATGAACAACATCCTCAGCACGATCATATCTCTGTCTATAATGCTTCAAATGATTCAATGGCCTTGTGAAGCCCTCGGGGGTTTAGAGATCTCCGCCAGACCATCAGTGTCAGGCAACAAGAAACCGATTTGTGAATCCGGTTGGACGAGAGGCGCATCCGATCTAAGGCATCCCGCTCGGGACATCAAGCAAACCAGAGAACAACTTTCCTAGACAGGAATCAAGGCAATCATCCTCTCACAGGGGTCGCACCACAATAAGGAGCCCGTCTCGTTTGAGTCGAAAGCTTCTTGTCTAGAATAAAGGGAAAAATGCCCCAGTCACTAGGGCTGAATTGGAGAAGTTCAAGCTCGACGTCCTCCAAGCTATTCAAGGAAGTGAAGATCTGGGCCCGCCCCTCAACGAAGGATCCGCTGACTCAACCGGGTCTCATGGAAAGGACGACCAAGTTTTTTGCCGTATCCAAGAAGTAGAAAATCATCTAGAACTGATGAAGAATGAGAGAAACCGCTCCAGCATGGCTTATCGTCCTAGTCGACCGCCTTTCAGCTGAGCCATCCTCAATGCACCCATCCCAAGGGATTTCAAGGCACCTTAATTTGAATCCTACAACGGAGAATCAGACCCGACCGACCATATAGAGAGCTTCAAAACTCTCATGTGTTGATTCTTGATTTTGATGATTACAACACAATGCAAAATTTGTTGTACTATACTTCATATAATTGCAGGTTGTATCAAAGGTTATCATGTATGATACACAAAGGTCTCAAAGCAAAATGATCAAGCAAGTCACAATATTCTAAATCTAAACAATGATCAAGCAAAGTTCCAGATAAAGACAATGGCTAAAGCTTCCCTCAAGACTCAAGACTCAAGTCAAGACCAAGGCTTCAATGTCTTATATTATTGTGTGTCTTGTACAATGTAATTTTCCCTTTGTTGAGTCTTAGATTGATGTACAACCTTGTCACACACACACACACTCACACATAAATTTTATAACTGTGTATTTTACAAAATCTAAAGGTCGAAAAAGTTTGAACTAGAACAACTGTTGACTACCAGTCGACTGCCGTTTAGAACCAGTCGACGGAATCTGTACAAAACTGTCTGATCTTATTCAAACTCTGACCAGTCGACTCATAAAGGAAACCCAGTCGACTGTTCAAGTGATTTCGACAGTTTACTGATTTCAAAAGTTATTTTTTCAAATTCAGAACTACTATTCGTTATTTATCCGTTGTTTAACAGTTGTAAGAAACTGTTTTTTCAACGTCCAGGGATTCTAATCTATAAATAGAGCCTTAGAATCACCATGGAAAAGTTCCAAGCATTTTTGAGAAAAAGTTTAAGTATTGTGCATTCAAGAGAGAAAAATTTTCAAACTCACTAAGTATTGGTTCTCTGTTTTCAGTCCAGCATAACATCGATTTCGTTTTGGACTGAATTTAGAAGTCGACCAAATAGCCACGTATAAAATTACAATCACAACAAGGCTATAGGTTGATTGTAAACAATTTTATTATTTTTTTTTTCCTCTCGGTTGGAGAGTAGGACTCTAGGATGTAGAGTCAAGTTTTTCACTCTTGGTGGAAGAGTGGGTTGCTTTCTCTAGTTGTGAGAAAGGACTACGGGTTGGACAAGGTTATTATTTATTGTCGTATGGTATTCTTGTAATCTTTTTCAAGAATAGTGGATAATCTCAAGTGGGTTACTTGGGGACTGGATATAGGTCGGGAGGACCGAACCAAGATACATCGTGTGCACTCTGTGGTTGTATCTCTTTGAACTTGCATTTTATTTTTCTCAGTTAATAATTTTTCTGTGAAACTTGTCTGGACAGTCGACTGTGTACTTCTGTAAGTCGACTGATCAGACTCGTACTACTCTCTGAAAATTTGTGTGATAAGTTGACTGTCTCATCTTCAAGTCGACTGAGCAGAAGAAAATCTTAATTCTGCTTTTTATTTTTATAAAAAACTATTCACCCCCTCTCTAGTGTTTCTTGCCTTGCCTACAGGATCTAACACTTGGTATCAGAATCTGGTTGAGTGCAATGACAACTACTTCAAATGCAAATCAGTACCATGAAGACCAATCTACACAAAGGTCATCCCTCTTCGATGGAACAAATTATAATTATTGGAAGAGTAGAATGAAGATCTACCTACAATCCATCAACTATGAAATATGGAACATGACGGAAACAGAGTACACCGCTCCTACTATTCCATATGCACAATGGAACGACGACATAAAAAACCAAACAATGAACAATGCAAAAGTAATGAATGCGTTATTCTATACCCTAGTTCAACCGTGTGTCCAATGCAACAACCTCACATCAAATTTGGCACACACTCAAGGTAACTCATGAAGGAACAAAGTGAAAGAATCTAAAATATCTGTTCTTGTTCACAGGTTTGAATTGTTCCGCATGAAGGAGAATGAGAAAGTGTCCGAGATGATTACTAGATTCACAGACATTACAAATTCACTTGTGGCACTTGGGAAGACATACACTCAAGCAGAAATGGTGAGAAAGGTACTCTGTGCACTAACCCTCGACTGGGAGAAGAAGACCACCGCCATAGAAGAGGGCAATGATTTATCACAACTTTCTCTTGAGAATCTTGTGGAAAATCTTATGGCTTATGAGGTACAAATTGAAGAACGCAAGAAAGATGCTGAACCACAACAATCAAAGAAGAAGACATTAGCATTCAAAGCCATGTCAGACTCCGAAGATGAAGAAGAATCATGGCTCCGAAGATGAAGAAGAAGATGAGGAAGAGATTGCCATGTTCACAATGAGATTCAAAAAGTTCCTAAGAAAATATAGGTTTAATTCAAAATTTAAAGATTCTAATGATCCTCCAACTTGTTTCAGGTGTAACAAGGCAGGCCATATGAAGAAGGATTGTCCACTAGAGAACACAAAATCCAAGGAAAAGACATCCAATTTCAAGAAGGATAAGTACACAAAGAACAAGTTCGTCCAAAACAAAAAGGCATACCAAGCAACTTGGGATGATAGCGATTCTTATTCGGAAGAAGAAATTGATGAGACTAACGAGGTTGCAAACGTGTGCTTCATGGCGTCACAAAATCAAGTAAGTAATGAGTATGATTCAAATGATTTACTTGATGCCTTTAATGAAATTTTTCAAGAACTTAAAAAGTAAAAGATTAGAGTTAAGAACTTAGAGAAAGTTAATCAAACACTTTCTCAAGAGAATCTTACCTTGATAAAGAAGTAAAATCTTTAAATTCTTGTATTTCAAGTTTAGATATGGATCTTGATTCTCTAAAAAAAATTATGAAGAGATATCCAAGAACGTATCTAAGTTTAATAAAGGAAAAAAGAATTTAAATGATGTTCTTCAGAATCAAGTAAAATCCAGTTAAAAATTTGGACTTGGTTTTAAAAAATCACTTGAAAAAGATCATTTTTCTAAGAACACTAGTATAAATAAGCCTATATCTATTTCTAGTGTTAAACATAAACTTTATGAGTTTTTTGAAAAGCCTAAATTTGTGAGTCCTACTGATAAAAACAAATCTATAATTCAACCAAGTTGACTGCATCCATCCACCAGTTGCCTGTCCAGAGGTACTGAGTCTTATTCAGCAAGACTAAAACCTCATATAAGTCGACCTATACTACCTCCCAGTCGACTGACAGATAGTAAAAGTCGACTGAAAGGTGTTATAAAATCGACTGGATAGAGTAAATATTTTTGGGTTCCAGTCAATCTGAGTTCGAAAGATAGAATTGCTTATATAAATTCATATATGCTGAATGTATGTAATTCTGCTAATTTTATTTCTGCTTATGGTGGAAAATCAAACTCATTATTGGTTTGGTTTTCCACAAACTAATATTTTTTGGACCCAACGAAAAGGGTATCATATTCATATTGGATATTTTATAGGTACTTAAGAAAGATCGTTGGATACTTGACAGCGGATGTTCTAAGCATATGACTGGTCATGCCAACCTTCTATCTACCATACAAAATATTGATGGAGGAATAGTTACATTTGGCAACAACAATAAAGAAAAAGTCATAGGAATTGGTATGGTCAGTAAGGACACTAACCCCTCTATAAAAAATATTTTATTAGTTAGTGGACTTAAGCATAATCTGTTAAGTATTAGTCAACTTTGTGATAAAGGTTATAAAATCATGTTTGAAAAAGATACTTGTTTAATTTATGATTCTACCATGCAAAACATAATTTTTCAAGGTTTTAGGAAAAATAACATTTATGAGTTATGTTTGAAAGTAAATGAGTTTTCAAATAATTTTTGTTTAGTAGCTTCTAATAATGATTCTTGGCTTTGGCATAGATGTTTTGGTCATGTGAATATGAAAAATCTCTCTAAATTGTCTAAGTACAACCTAGTTAAAGGGCTGCCAAGACTATCCTTTAAAAAGGATAAGTTATGTGATGCATGTCAACTAGGTAAACAAATTAAATCTACTTTTAAAACAAAAAAAGTTATTTCTACTAGTAGGCCGCTCGAATTAATTCATATAGATTTATTTGGCCTTACTAGAGTTGCATCTTTAAGTAAAAGTAGATATGTATTTGTTTTAGTAGATGATTTTTCACGATTCACTTAGACTTTCTTTTTAAAACATAAAATGATGCTTTTTGAAGAATTTGCAAATTTTTGTAAATGAATTCAAAATCAAAAGTCTCTAACCATAGTCACTATTAAAAGTGATCATAGTTGATAATTTGAAAATGAAACGTTTGCAGAATATTGCAACAAGAATGGTATAACTCATTCATTTGCATTTCCTAGAGCTTCACCACAAAATGGAGTGGTTGAAAGGAAGAATAGGACTTTGCAAGAATGTGCATGTACCATGCTTGTTGAAAGCAATTTACCTAAGTATTTTTGGGCTGAAGCTGTTGCTACAGCTTGTTATTTTTTAAACAGAATTTTGATAAGGCCTAAGCTAAAGAAGACTTGTTATGAGTTATTTTTTAATAAAATTCCTAATGTCTTTTACTTTAAAATATTTGGTTTGAAGTGTTTTATTCTGAACACTAAAAATAGTTTAGATAAATTTGATCATAGATTTAATGAGGGTATTTTTGTAGGATACTCAATTAGGAGTAAAGCATATAGAATCTTTAACAAGTCAACAATGACTATTGAAGAATCCATGCATGTTACATTTGATAAATCCCTGCCTTCATCGAATTTAATTGAAGATGATGAAACTAATTCATCACCTTTGAATAAAGTAATTACATCTTTAGAACAAACTAGTCTTGCGGATAATTCGACCGATAAGGAAGTCAAGTCGACTGATGTGAAACAGTCGATTGAGGAACTTGTCAAGTCGACTAATCCTGTTGTGATATCTCCAACTTTACCAAAATCTTTTGTTGAAGTTAGATATCATCCTCATGACTTAATAATTGGTCACATTTCACATGGTATTCAGACAAGATCACATATTAATATGATATTTCACACAGCTTTCTTGTCAGATTTTGAACCAAAGAATATACAAGAAGCATGTGAGAATAAATTTTGGATAAATGCCATGCAAGATGAGTTAAATCAATTCATAAGAAATGATGTATGGGATTTAGTTCCACGACCTCCTGATCATACTATAATTGGTACTAAATGGGTATTCAAGAATAAGTTAGATGAATCAGGACAAGTTGTAAGGAACAAAGCTAGACTAGTTGCTCAAGGATATAATCAAGAAGAAGGCATAGATTTTGATGAAACATATGCTCCTGTTGCTAGATTAGAATCAATTCGTATCTTATTATCTTTTGCTTGTAGTATGAATTTTACACTTTTTCAAATGGATGTTAAAAGTGCATTCCTTAATGGGTTTATAAAGGAAGATATTTATGTTGAACAACCACCAGGTTCTGAACATGAACAATTCCTAAACCATATTTTTAAATTGAAAAATGCTTTATACGGTCTTAAACAAGCACCTCGTGCTTGGTATGATCGACTGAAGACTTTTCTTTTAGAAACAGGTTTTGAAATAGGTAAAGTAAATACTACTTTGTTTATTAGAAGAATTAAGAATGATATTTTAATCATACAAATATATGTTGACGATATAATTTTTGGCTTTACTAATAGCAATCTATGTCAAGAGTTTGCTAACACCATGAAAAACGAGTTTGAGATGAGTCACATGGGTGAACTCAATTATTTTCTTGGACTACAAATTAAGCAGTCGCAAAATGGCATATTCATTAATCAAGAAAAATATGCCAAGAAATTACTCAAACGGTTTAACATGGATAGCACAAGTAGTAAGACCACACCCATGGCTACTACCACTACCCTTGACAAAGATATATTAGGTAAGAGTGTCGATCAGAAACTCTATCGAGGTATGATTGGCTCACTCTTATATATAACTGCTAGTAGACCAGACATTATGTTCAGTGTATATTTGTGTGCTAGATATCAGTCAAGTCCTAAAGAATCTCACTTGAAAGCTGTGAAATGCATTTTAAGATATATTAAAGGCACATCGGATTATGGTTTATTTTATCCACGCACCGACAATTTTCAACTTTTGTCGTATAATGATGCGGATTTTGCTAGCCGTAAAACTGACTGCAAAAGCACTAGTGGGGCATGTCATTTTTTGGGACATTCACTAGTTTCTTGGTGCAGTAAGAAGCAAAATTCGGTATCCCTATCTATTACAGAAGCCGAATATATCGCTGCAAGTTTGGCTTGTGCCCAAATTTTGTGGATGAAACAAACCTTATTAGATTATGGTATTTCTTTTGAAAAATCCTCAATAATGTGTGATAATACCAGTGCCATTAACTTATCTAAGAATCCGGTTCAACACTCACGTACGAAACATATTGATATTCGACATCATTTTCTACGTGATCATGTTTTAAAGAGAGACATTTCTTTAGAATTTATTTCTACTGATAAACAAGTAGCTGATGTTTTTACCAAACCCCTTAAAGAAGACACCTTTATAACTCTAAGAAGAGAACTAGGGATTTGTGATTTTCATGATATTTCTTGAATTTTCTTTTTGTAAGTCGACTTACACATGTTGTTCAGTCGACTGCTAAGTATTGTTTTAAATTGTCTGTAGTTTTGTGCTCTGGACAGTCGACTGAGATTCTAAACCAGTCGACCGACCAGTTGTGTTAATAAAATGTTCATTTTTTTTAACTCTCGACTAAGTCGACTGCATACTAAAACCAGTCGACTGTCGCGACTTATTTATCTTCCGATTCGAATCTTAGTACATTTCTTGAGGTGACTATTCATCTTGGTACTCTTCTTTGACCATTCTCGACTGTTGATATTCTTTTTCCCATGATCACAGCCGTTGCTATCTTTGTAAAAAACCCTAAAACCCTAAAACTCTACCCCCTTCTTTTTACTTTTACCACAACCTTTCCCAGATCTGGAGAAGAGAAGAGAGGAGAGGAGGAAAGAAGTCGACTGCCAGTGCTGCTGCCATCTTGAGAGGATCTAATCCGGTTGCTTTCGGGTCAATTTCAAGTTCCCTTGCCGTTGTTCTTTGCATCTTCTTGTTGGTATACTTTCAACCATCTTTTTTTTCATATTATGGCACCCAAGAGATCTAAAACCTCTCATGTAAATGAGGGTTATTCTTCTAAAGATTACACTTAATATCTTAGAAGTCCAGATCTAGTAGAAAAATGGTTCATCATTTGTTCTATGATTATCTTGTCGGGTCGATTTGTTAACTTTTCGTATCTTGATAGATTTAACCTTGTGTCATTATTTCAACATTGTAGTCCTTTTGAATTCCTGTCCTTAGAAAATCAACCCTACTACTACCCTCAACTCATTTACTTGTTTTATACAAATATGACGTTGTTCAATCGGATGATGGTGAGGTAATCATTTATTCTTCTGTCAAAAAAAAGAAGATGAAACTCACATCCAAGAGAATTAATCTTATTATGGGTATAAACGATGAGGGACTTGATTTAGGAGATTTCTTGATGGACGATGCCTCCATTTTATCTAAAATTTATTTGCCGAATCATGGACCCCCTATGACAAATAAATCCATTACCCCTGTTGCAAAACTTGTTGCCCTGATACTATCATATAATATCATCCCTAAAACAGGGAGTTATGATTAGTATTCCATGGAATTACAACATGCTGTCTATGCAATTTTTGGCAAAATTAATCTCAATTGGGGTCGCATTATTTTTCCTTGACTTCATAAGTCTCATTCTACCTTTCTTCCTTTTGGTGCCCTACTTACTCTTGTATTTTGTGCTTATGATGTCGATCTCGACTCAGAGATCAATGTTGTCAAGCACTATGAATGCTTTGATCATGCAAGTTTAGCACGCATGAAGCTTCTTGCTTCTCCACCTAGGTCTACCACTAGGACTTCTCCCCAAATCCAAGTTCCTTTAGCCACTTCAGCTCGTCCACCTTCTACTTTTAGTTCTTCTCGCCCTCGAGCAGATTTTGATGATCCACGCAGTATTTATAATGCTGTCAATTATCTCATGGATCGTCAAGATGCTCTTGAATTCCAAATTTTCCATCTTACTCAACTGTTCACTGCTCAATTTCCTCCTCCCTCTCAAGATGACGAAGATGACGAAGACAAAGATTAAATGAGTTCCTATTTTTCTTATTTGCTATATTTTTTTTTACTCATTGTTGCATTTTGTTATTTTGTATTAGTTTGAACTAAGACTAAGTTTCTATGAATACATTTTGTGTTATTTTGTTTGTGTGAAGTATTTCTTCTTCTCATTTTGTTTTTTGTTGATGACAAAGGGGGAGAAAACATCCAATATCAGTTTTTTTTATATATATATCAAGTCTCTTTATGTTAATTTTCTGTTGTGAGAATATATGCATGACTTTCTTTTAAGTTCTATGCATGATGTATATCTAATAGGGGGAGCATGTGAACACTTGTATTTTTTTCTATTCCTTTTATTATCAGCTATTTCGTTGTCATCATCAAAAAGGGGGAGAATGTTGATTCTTGATTTTGATGATTATAATACAATGCAAAATTTGTTGTGTTATACTTCATATAATTGCAGGTTGTATCAAAGGTTATCATGTATGATACACAAAGGCCTCAAAGCAAATTGATCAAGCAAGTCACAATATTCTAAAGCTGAACAATGATCAAGCAAAGCTCCAGATAAAGACAATGGCTAAAGCTTCACTCAAGACTCAAGACTCAAGTCAAGACCAAAGCTTCAATGTCTTATATTATTGTGTCTTGTACAATGTAATTTTCTCTTTGTTGAGTCATAGATTGATGTACAGCCTTGTCACACACACACATTCACACATAATTTTTATAACTGTGTGTTTTACAAAATCTAAAGGTCGAAACAGCTTGAACTAGAACAGCTGTTGACTACCAGTCGACGGAATCTGTACAAAACTGTCTGATCTTATTCAAACTCTGACCAGTCGACTCATAAAGGCAACCCAGTCGTCTGTTCAAGTGATTTCGATAGTTTACTAATTTCAAAAGTTGTTTTTTCAAATTCAAAACTATTATCCGTTATTTATCCATTGTTTAACAGTTGTAAGAAACTATTTTTTCAACGTCCAGGGATTCTAATATATAAATAGAGCCATAGAATCATCATGGAAAAGTTCCAAGCATTTTTTAGAAAAAGTTTAAGTATTGTGCATTCAAGAGAGAAAAATTTTCAAACTCACTAAGTCTTGGTTCTCTGTTTTCAGTCCAGCATAACATCGATTTCGTTTTGGACTGAATTTAGAAGTCGACCAAATAGCCACGTACACAATCACAATCATAATAAGGCTATAGGTTGATTGTAAACAATTTTATTGTTTTTCTTTTCCTCTCGGTTGGAGAGTAGGACTCTAGGGTGTAGAGTTAGGTTTTTCACTCTTGGTGGAAGAGTGGGTTGCTTTCTCTAGTTGTGAGAAAGGAGTACGGGTTGGACAAGGTTGTTGTCTAACGTCGTAGGGTATTCTTGTAATATTTTTCAAGAATAGTGGAAAATCTCAAGTAGGTTGCTTAGGGACTGGATCGAGAGGACCGAACCAGGATACATCGTGTGCACTCTGTGGTTGTATCTCTTTGAACTTGCATTTCATTTTTCTCAGTTTATAATTTTTCTGTGAAACTTGTCTAGACAGTCGACTGTGTACTTTTCTGTAAGTCGACTGATCAGACTCGTACTACTCTCTGAAAATTTGTGTGATAAGCCGACTGTCTCATCTTCAAGTCGACTGAGCAGAAGAAAATCTTAATTCCGCTTTTTATTTTTATAAAACACTATTCACCCTCCCTCTAGTGTTTCTTGCCTTGCCTACAGGATCCAACATCATGATGGTCTACAACGCCACCGATGCACTCATGTGTCGAACATTCCCCGCCACATTGAAAAGATCAGCAAGGAAATGGTATTTGCCCCTGACTCCCAAATCAATATTCTCTTTCGATCATCTCGATTTGCTTTTCATTGCACACTTCGTTACTAGCCATAAGGCTGAAAAAATAAGTTATTGCCGCTGAATCTGGTGTGGGGACAATAGATAGAATTTGTGGATTCGCGAGAACTCGAACGGGCTGAATCTGACCTCTTCCGTTGCTAGTAGGTTGAGTCCTTGGTGCTGTCGCTGACCTGTACGAAGTACGAAACACCAGGATGGATCCCGGTGATGCACCCTCCGACGCTCTTGTCAATACTCAGTAAAAGAATATCAAAAGAACTTTAGGTAGGCAAAGAGTGATCACCTTGTAATGGTAGGAGGTAGAGGGTACTTATAGTCACTGAGGGGATCTGCTTCGGAATAAGAACGAATCCCTACTTTCCGGTGTGGCTGGATAGAGGCGGTTAGCACCACCTCCTAAGGATGAGGACGGTTCAAGATTTCTCCTTATCCTCTTGAACTGCCTCCCAACGTGTTGGGACCTGTTCTCAGCTGAATAGATCCGTTCGCGGGTTATCGGGCCCAAGAGGAGAGACCCGGTTTCCATTTCGAACCCGTTTGTAGGTGAAAATACTGTTTTACCCCTATGAACTTTGAGATTCGTGCCTTATTTGAACGGTTCCGATTTAACCCCATTTTTAGCCATATCACAAGTGCCTCCTTGTTGGAACTGAAACAAAGAGATGGAGAACTGCTAAAAGACTTCGTCAAATGCTTTACAATGGAAGCAATGTCAAGTTCCTCCTTGGACTCTTCAGTGGCGGCTGGGCTTTCAGTCACAATGTCATGCATAAAGAACTGAAGGCTTCCATCGACAAAAGGCCTCCTCGAGATTTTATTGAGCTCCTAGAAAGGAGTGAAAAATACATCAGAGTTGATGAAGCCCTCAATCCACAAGTGTAACCCATATTGCTCATAGCTGTATTTTTAATTATATTTAATAAATTTTTTTATTATTTATTTTATTTTTGGTTGTATTTAATTTTATTCCCTTTTTATGGTGTGTTGTTCTTTTCTCTCTTGTGATTCATTTTCTATTGATTCAGCTTTTTTTATTCACATTTATTTGACCTACAATTTGTCTTTGATCTCGTCTATTGTTTAAACCTATTTCATGGCATATTTGTCTCTTATTGGATTCTTTTCTTCCTATTGGATACTACCCAGTTCACCCAAACCCAGTTTCCCCCTATATAACCACCCTAATTAATCACCAAACCCTAATCCTATCTCTCTCTCTCTAGCCGTCATCACCCCCCGACCTCACCTCCATATCCCCTCTCCTTGCCTCTTGCTATCGTCGTCTCTGTCTTCCGACGCCGGCGACACACCACCCCCAATCACCCCTCTCCTCATCTCTCTCCCGTGCTTACACCCGCAGGCCGACCCCCCTCGCTCCCTGTTCCGCTAGAGCAACACAACCCGCAGCGCCACCAACCCCAGCCGCCACCACCGTCCTAGCCGCCGTCATCTCCCCGAGGTGCTGCCGCCTACCTTGCTGTTGTTTGCTTGCTGCTGTCTCTTTGGGTTGTGTGTGCGTGTGTCGTCTCATGCACGTGATTCGGTTGTGTGATTCTTGTCTCTTTGTTCGTTGTGTTCGTTGTTTGGGATCCGTTCCCGTTATTCTGTTCTTCGTTCCATTGTCTTTATAACAGGCAAGTAGTTTATATGTGTTCTTTTTGTCATACAAGTTAATACCATAAGTAGTCTAGTATGAAAATGTGTGTGCTCTCATGATGATCCATATTTGTTAGTTTGACCGTTGACATCATTTTTTGATCATGATTAGTTACAACAACTGACACCCATTGCATGAAAACAATTAGATTCAATGACACTTGGACTGTATATTGTTTGTGACACACCGTATGTTGTAGATGACTGTTATAGATGTTTGTTGGATGTATGATCTCATTATAGACCATTTATTTCCTTGCCATGCTGATTTGAGTAACCCATTGTAACCCCTGTTTTCCATTTCTATATTTTTGAATGTACTTTTCTTTTTGGGTGTATTTTTGTTTTCTTTTTTTTTGAGTTTTTATCCATCTTGTATTTCTCCATCTCTCTTTGAAACGTGTAATCATTTTCTATATATCCATTTATTTGATTGTCGTCGTTTTATTTGATCTTCTTGATTCGGATTGTTTGCCATTATTCTATTCCTGGTTGATCGAGCTATTATTCTTGATCCTCTTTATTTTTTTTATTTGTTCATGTCCTATTTTTTTTTAATGCTCATTTTTTTTCCTATCTTTTTATTTGGATTATCCTTGTTTGAAAACCCTAACCGGTTATATACCCATCTGCTTTAACCCTAATACGCTACCCCTATATATATATATATATATATATATATATATATATATATATATATATATATATATATATATATATATATATATATATACCCATATATTCTTTACCCTGTTCATCCCCTAGTCGCCTGCTCCTTTCATCCCACTCCCGTAAACCCTAGCCTGCACTCGTCAACCCATCTCGATCCTCTTCCTCCCTGGCTCGCGACCTCCCCCTTGCTCCGCCCTGCACCACAGCACCGCCCAGCTTCCCCTGCCTCCCTGTCGCGTCGCTGATAGCCAGTTAGCGCCACTCGCAGGTAGCGCAACCTCCCTGTGCTGTCTCCAACCCCTCTGTCCCCTCCTCCTGTCACTCCGCCACAGCCAGCAAAGCCTCGCAGCAACCCCGATGTCCCCCCCTGTGTGCTCTCCCGCGATGCCAGCAGTAGCCAGCATCGCAGAGCCCCTCCTTCCCGTCCTTGTGCTGTCTCCGGCTGACAGTAGGCCGCAGCCCTAGGCCACTATCCGTTGTCTCCCTTTTGCTCTCTCCTTGTTGCATGTGCACGATATTTGCATGTGTTCGTGTGTTCGTGTGATTCGTGGTCGTTCATTGAGTTCGTTCCCAGGAATCCGTTCCCGTTATTCTCATTGCATCGTCATTTTCATCGTCGCCTATAAGGCAAGTAACTTGTATTCTTTTTATTGTGTAATACAAGTACTAAATACCGCCTGTAGTGTAGGTTTGTTATAGAGACAATTCTTGTGCAAAACCCCTATTATATTTTGTCTCTATGTGTTGACCCGCCTGTAGTTGTCTCATTGCACTCGCGACATGAAATAACTTAAGGATGATCACTTCTTGATATATACATGTAAGTGGTTCGTATGATGTCGTATGCTTGATTGTGTAGTCACAGTATAACTTGTTGTATACTTGCAAAATACCATATACCATATTTCTTGGACATCTAGTATACTATATCTCACGTTTTGTTATGATTTGGAGGAGTTTCATATGATTTAGTGAATTTTATGCATGAAGAATAATTCTGTCCTTGTTGTTACCCCATTTTTGTTCAGTATTTAAGTCCTATTAAGGTCAGTATATGAAAGTTATTTGTGAATATAAATTATAGAAAATTCTGTCTAATTTTCATATTTTTGACAGACTCAGTTTCGACTTATGAGTTGCAAATTATGACTATTTTACTACAGATGTGTAGAAAGATTCCAGATTCTGTTTTATATGAATTCTGGATGATAAATTATTTTTATACTGCTGTTAATGATAATTTTTTGATCCAATATTTTGCTGAGTACAACTAGACTTGATTGGGATTAACCTATAATTTTTTTGGATTTAATTGATAACTTTTACACACTATTCTATACTTGCAAACAACCACTATACTTGCAGAATTTTCATGTTGTTCAGTAAAGAACCATAATTTCAACCTAACTCTATTTGCTTTTTATAAAAACTTTGTGAATATGAATTGTAGCCTACTGTATCTATTTTATCACCCTCTTGATGGATCTGGATTTTGATTTATATTTTATAAGATATTGTTATTTTAGTACTGCAATGTTTCTGATTCCAGATTTGCAAAACTACTGTATCTTGCTGCTTTCTGATTTTAATTGACTATTCTATCTATGTTGGAAAATTATGAAACTTAATTTTCTGATACTAGACATATTAGGGAATATCCCAGATTTTTCTTGAATTTAATCAGTAAGTTTTTATGCTGTTTTCCTATTTATGAATACAAACTTCTGATTCCTGCCTGAACATATTTTCTGGATACAAATCTGTTTTGAGGCTTGTTTTGTGAAATACCATATGACTCATATATATTTGCTGCATTCGGTCGAGAGTCTATTTTCCAGATTTTCTGAAGGATCCCGATTTGTACATTTGTAGCAATGAGAATTCCAGATTTAGTGCAGTACTGTCTTGCTAACCTGAACTAGAATTTTCGTTATTCTATCCTTTTATGTGTTGTCTGTCATCTGTATATATTTATTTTTCAACCTGAACCTGTTACTTGTTTATACCATGTTATTCCTGCCATATTTTGTGACACATACATGCCTGTTTGATAATAATAACAAATAACTAAGTCGGGGTTAAGGAAAATATCTAGTAGTGGAAAATATAGAAATGTGTACTTAGAAGGGGGCCTGTGTTTCTCACCTGTTACGTGTTCATGACTACATGATACACCATCCTGTTTACCTGATTACTTGACTGCACGCTTCCCTATAGGAAGGTGTACTCGGAAGAGGACCAGTAGGTTCTACTTGTACCTGTTTACCTGATTACCAGAGTGCACGCTCCCCTATAGGAAGATGTACTCGGAAGAGAACCAATAGGTTCTACCTGTACCTGTACCTGTACCTGTACCTATTCCTATTCCTATTTTCCTGATCCCGGGGTACACGGCCCTATTGACTCTACTACGAAATCTAAATGTAACTTCTTTGAATGTAGCAACCATGTGGTAAAAACCTAGAATGCATGAAGTGCTACCTAGATAGTAATAATGCAAGACTTGACATAACATGATACCTATTACATGCTACTTGTATATGCTACTTGACACCTGTTTACCTGTGTACCTGTATATATTTGATTACCTGTTACATGTTACCTGTACCGTGTTAGTATATCATGTTACTTGATTTTGTTTCCTAATTCATGTTAATTATTCTGCTTTGTTGACATGCCTATTCCATGCTATGTTGTTTCTGCTGTTATTCTATTCTTGTTTATTCTTTTTCTGTACTTGTGCCTGCACTACAAGCGGCTCATCACTTGCATTGATGAGCATTTTGTTTTCTTTTTCCTCTTCCTGCAATTTATTAAATTGCAGATTATGGTGATTAGCTGTCTGATAGAGTAGGTGATCTGAGATTCTAGTTCCTGGAGTTCTTGCTATTATTTTTATTATTATTTTCTGTTGCTTATTTAAATAATTGCATCTGTTACTTGGAGTATTTTGTATTGGGCAATGTGACCCAGAATTATTGACTTGTTCAGATCTGGTTTATTTGAAATTTATTAAGTTTTGTTTCAAGTAAATTTCTGTTGGTATATTGATTCATATATGCATGTGTGGCTGACTTCTCTTGCTTTCTACCCTGATTATTCTTGTAAAATGTTGTAAAGATCCTGACAGCTTATGGATGATGAAAATCATTCGCTGGACTTAGTCACGTATTCGCATTTCGTATTCTCTTTTTGGGAAGCGAGGCGTGACACCCATATATGTCATGCTTGTATGACATCTAGATTGGACCGTTTGTAGTGAAGTTGTTTGATAAAATGCATAAAAGAATTTTTGTTTTGCTGCTGCCCAATTTTGTCGAGTAATTTAGACCCTGGTAACATCAGTAAAATAAATAAGTTTGTGAACAAGAATTGTAGCCTTCATTCTCTACTTTCCAGAAATTTCGACGGATTTGAATTCTGAGTTTTGATGCATGAGTTATTGTTGTTTTACTGCAGTCGTATCGTATATTCCAGATTCTGAACTATATGTATTCTGTATGGAATTATATTTTAAAACTGATATTAAAAGTGGAATTTGAACTCTATATTTTGCTGAGTATGTTTAGATATGACTGGGTTCAATCCCTAATTTTTGTGGAATTAGTTAATGACTTTTGTATCTCATTTCTTACTTATGAAACCAATCGAAATATCTCCAAACCGCATGCTGTTCAGCAAAGAATTATGTTTTCAACTTGATTCTATTTGTTTTTTATGACAACTTTATGAATATAAACTGTAGCATGATTTGTCTATTTTACTACCCTTTTGACGGATCAGGATTTCGAATTATATTTTATGAATTATCTCTTTTTTGGTACTGCTATGTCTGAACTTTCAGAATTGAGATTTTGTTGCATTACTCTGTTTTCTCAATTTTGTTGACCATACTATCTCTAATATAATTTCATAATATTTTATATTTTGAAACTATATATGTTAGGGAATCTTCGAGATTTTTCTCACATTTTATTATGATGATTTTAAACTCTTTTCATGCTTATAAACAAGATTTTTTATTTTCTGGCTGAACACGATTTCTGTATTAAATGCTGTTTTCAACCCTGTATCTGTGGCTGATACGTGACTTATATATATGTGTTGGAATCGGAAGAGAGTCTAGTTTCCGGATTTTCTAAAGGATCTAGGTTTGTTGTTCTTTAGCAACGGGAATCTCAGATTCGGTACAGTAGTGTCTTGCTGTCCAGAACAGAAAGTTTCGTTGTTTTGACTATTATGAGTTATTTTTATCAACCGTTGTAAGTACTACTTCCTCTTAGACTTATCCTTTGTTCATTCCATGTCTTTATCCTGTTGTATTTTTTCACACCTGTTGACAATAATGAAAAGAAATCAAGCCGGGGTTTTTAAGGGAAAAGATCGAGTAGTGGACAATATAGAAATGAATATTCTGAGGGAACTCGTTTTCCCCAATGTTTAGTGTGGTACCAACTGTTTAACTCTTGATGCATGGGGGTATGATCCATGAAACCGTTTGTTGTTATTACTGTTATGTTACTGTTACTGTTACTATTTGTCCGAATATATTGCCCTATAGAAGTTCCACTACGAAGTCTTAAAACGAAACTGTTTACTATAGCAACCATGTGGTATAATTTGGGACGCATGAAGTGCTACCTAGTTAGTAATGAACATTAGACATAAGAATAACTGTTGACACTGTCACATCCTGTTACTGTTGATTTACTTGATTGACTGAAACTGTTGATTTACTTGATTTACTGTTACTGTTGACCCATACTATTACTATTATACTTTTACTGTTATTTCGCTGTTTACTGCCATCTGTAGACTGTTATATTTACTGCTTCTCCATGTTAGTATTTCATGTTTAGTTAGTTTTTCCTTCCATTTCCTTACTTGTACTTCTTGCAGGCCGGACTTGCATCTAACGGGCGTTATGTTTTTCCTGTTTTCCTATTTTTCCTTGTAATTGCCATATGAGCAGGTTTTGTTGATCAATTGCCTTCTGGAGTTGGTGAGCAAAAGTTTTGAGCTGCAAAATTGGAATCATTTGCTTAAAATATTTTGATGAACTATTTATAATTGTGAACTGTATTGAGACTTGTGTTTGGGCTTGTAGTCCCAAGATTATTATTTTGTTTCAGATATTGTATTTGTTGGAATATTTATTATTGTTGCAATAAATACTGTTGAGTTATGATTGTTTTTGCATGCTTGGTTGGAGTATACTATTATATTTATTGTTGTGACGAGTCAAGCAGATCCGTAAAACTTATGGATGGTGAAAACTATTCGCTTGCCTTAGTCGCGTATCGTATTCTTTTGGGAAGCGGGGCATGACAACAAGTCAAGAAAGTGTCCTCTTCTGGGAACAAACGAAAGAACTCAAGCGAGGAAACACCCAAGAAGTTCCTGAAAAACGGTGCTAGCCAACGCTGTCCTTATGGCAGTTGAAAAAGATGGGATAGTTCATCCTCCACCCAAAATGACAACGGCCAGCAAGAGAAAAGGAGAAGAGACAAGGGCCTGTCGTGTACATTTCACAGAGGCCATAGACACACTACCGATAATTGCCGGACCCTCAAAGAAGAAATTAAAGACCTGATTCGGCGGGGCTATCTCTCTCAATTTGTCCAACGAAACAATAACGCCGAAACCCCTCCTCCACGGGGGGCTAATATGCGTCCAGAAAGGCCTTCTGAATCACGAGACTCCGAACATATGGCCATCGTACACACCATTCAGGGAGGGCCTATGGGGGGAGATTCTAACTCCTCCTGCAAAGCCTTCGTAAGGGAAGTTAATTCAATCCATAACACTCCACCCCTAAAGGGTCTGGGCCTCTCTGTGTCCTTCTCTGATAAAGATTTTGAGGGCATCAGAATGCCTTATTATGATGCACTAGTTATCAATCCAGGCATTTCAAATCATGAGGTGCGACGTATCCTCGTAGACAATGGCAGCTCCGTAAACATCCTCTTCATGGCCACATTTGATGCTCTAAAGCTCTCTTGAGATCGACTCACGCCCGTCAGTTATACACTTCACGGCTTCACAGGTGCACCTGTCCAAGCCGAAGGAATTGTCACACTCGACGTAACGGAAGGGACAGCCCCAGCAACTTAGATGGAAGCATTAGACTTCCTGGTAGTCGATGTCTAATCCGCATACAATGCCATATTCGGTCGCCCAGGCCTGACAGCTTTCCATGTGGTCGCCTCCACGTTTCACATGAAAATGAAATTCCCAACTCTAGCAGGCATAGGCCAGGTCGTAGGAAGCCAACAGGCAGCACGAGCATGCTACACTGCTACCATGGGGGGCTCGGTTCTCCCCCTCCATTCCGCAGAGCAACTACCAGAAAATAATCACAGTAACTCCGAGTTTGTAGACAGTGTCGAAGCCACTGCACTGGTTAGTCAAATCGAGAGTTTTTAAATTTCTCAAGTTATCTCCTCCCAGCTCCAAGTACGTCCTCATTAGAATGCAACAATAAACCTAAATCCACCACCCGCAGCCACTTCGCTAAGCTTGCAAGAAGAAACCGTCCTGCCAGTACTCATCACTGCACCAGAAGATGTCCCCTTCTCCCCACAAATCCAAGGGAGGCTACCTTCAAAGAAAATGTCTCCAAGCATGGTCTACCAAGTTGTTCACATTTCAGCTCACCAATTTGAAGACCCGAGGGGCAAGGATATGATAGTAGTGACTTGGAATGCCAAACACCTCATGAAGTGCAACAAGACCGTCTGAAGCTCCATCTTCTAACATTAGAATTTTTTTTAAAAAAAACTTGTAATAAAGGCCAGCCATTAGAGCAGCCATTTATTTTTCCTTTCAATAAAGACCGCTTTCACTAACATTCATGCATGTAATAAGGGTCAGCCATTAAAGCAGCCCCTTAGTTTATTTTTCAATGAAATTAGCTAGTTTATTTTTAAACATCTTGTTGAATTTCATTAAAGCAAACAACGATCTAACCGCCCAACTTACATCTAGAGCGGCACTAAGAATTCGTTACAAGCTTTCCGTAAGACGAGTTCGGAGTCCATACCCATGGCTCGAAGATACTCTAGCAATTTGCAATGAAGTAAGTTCAGAGTGCGCTTTGCAATTTGAATTGATCATGCAATTAGTTAGCGCCTCCATGACCGGTTCGGAGTCCATACCCATGGCTCGAAGATACTCTAGCAATTGGAAAAGAAGCAAGTTCAGAGTGCTCTTCGCCATTCGATCTGCTCTAGTAACTTGTTAATACTTAAACTAACAAGTTCAGAATTCATACCCATTGCTCAGAGTTACTTTAGCAACCTACAATTAAGCACGTTCATATTTCAACTCGTCATTCGATCTGTTCATGAAACTAGTTAAAATTCCTTGAAGACAGATTAGGAGGTCCATAATTGTGGATCGCAGTTACTCCAGTATCACTTGTAAAAAGCAACATTTAGAGTTCAACTCTCCACTCGATTTGACTCTCACAATTTATCGGAGGACCCATACAACAAGTTTGAAAAATGATTCTCCCTCAGAGTTGCTCCTTCAACTAGCTGAGTTCAAGACAGAGAAGTTCTAAACTCTGTCATACACCGTCGACGGTTTATTAGCTACACGCAACAGACTTGAGGCCCTATTATTTAACTACAAAGAACCTAGTCTATGGCACATCAACCTTAATAGAAAGGATCAAGCATATGACAAGAATTCTTCAAATCATAGAACTAACGCAAATATATGTATTTAGATCTAGTGTCACTATAAATATTACAAGCCTGATCACCTACTTCGTTTAGCTCCAGACAACGAATTCAATGCTCTGATCACCACTCAAGATCAGCGACCCAATGACTCAGAACAATGGTTTCAACATCCCGCTTACCACTATTGGCTCGGGTGAATCCTTTCAACAACCCGGTAACTTCATGCAAAAGTTTTAATCCCTACATCTCACGCACCGTCGACAATTCGTTATCTATACACAACAGGCATGAAGCCTTGTTATTTAGCCACAAAGAATTCAATCGATGGTTCATCAATATCGACAATAAGGTGCACCACAAGGATGAAGCATGCAAAGAAATTTCATTAAGAATCAGAGAACTATTACAAACCCATACATTCAGATCTAGTAGTGCTACAGATATTTACAAGTACAAAGTTATGAATCATACAATTCGATCTACAAGCCGTCCTTGCGACTCTGTGGGTGAGGGATGTTGTTCCTAAGAGATATGATCCTCCTTATGGGTCGCCTGACGGCCACCGCTTTGTCTTGACTACCAGCATCTTTGACAGAAAACATCGACCCAATGGATTGAGATTGCTGGCCGGCACACGAGCCGCATGACTTTCCACCAGCCAAAGCCAAACTCAACAAAGAAGACGTGCCGCTCCGGGCATCGCCACGATGTCGAGGGGGCACCCGCGCTATCGGCGCCATTCCCCCAATGATCGACTCGACTCCTCCAACTGTAGCAGTCTCTTTTGCATTAGTTGTGGTTCCTTCCTTCACTTCAACCATTGACCCCTTTTCGCACCAACAATGTGTGAGATGCTTGCCGTTTGTAACTCACCAAGTCTCGCTTGAAGGCGATACAACTCTAAGTCTTTCTCGACAACTACTTCTCTGAGTAGAGCACACTCTCCAATACTGTCTTTAGTCACTTTCGGAGGTAGGGAATAGTTGGCAAGACGATCGGTATACAAGAGTGCTAACTCGCAATCCCTCTCGATAAGCACCGACTTAAGGAGAACAGACTGCAATCATTAATCCTCTAACTGAACACGCAAATGCTCGACTATAAATTCCGTTATGCACAGTCGCTTGCGAAGGCACTCAACCTCATCACTACAGGGGTTCTCACCAGATCCCACGATAATCTGTCAACAGTTCCAAAAGCATGGTCAAACAAAAAGACAAAATACTAGGTGTCACGGGAAAGCATCGCTTCAAAGCACTTCAACGCAATATGAAAAATGGTAAAAATTCTAGAAGATTGTTTTTCAACCACTAAAACGAAGATATAAGAATGCGGTGACCAGTCCGCAATTAGGCATCATAGAAAATAGCTACAAGTCCGAAACAAAGGCAAATAAAGAAAGCCTGAAAGAAGAAGGGCATGAAAAGGTGAATCAAGCACCCACCTGCTTCGGCACCACCACGGACAAGGAACCCCCAGAAGTTTCTTTCCCCCTTGTCCTTTTTTCCAGAGCCGCTCCTCACGCTGTCCACTGGAGTGCCGATTCTGCCATCATCCTTCCTGCCCATATCAAAGGGCTCGTCAGATCGAAGTGTCACGTAGCTTTTCCAAACGAAACTGGGAACACGCTTTGTCACGTGTGAAATCGCTGTGGCGTAAGGCTTGAGCATCACCTCCTGCAGCTTGGACTTACACTCAACATGAACTTTAGCCCCCTCGACCTTCAGCTCTGAGGCTGCATCAGCGCGAGCCTTCTCCAACTCTTGTAGAAGGTGCCTTCTGCCTCTCCTTTGATGCCTCTAGCTCAAGGCGCATCCCCTCCTTACTGGTCGTCAATGCTTCCAACTCAAGGCGCGCCTCCCTTTCCTTCTTCTTCAGCTCCTCCAACTCCACCTTTGACTCCTTGACGGCTTTCTTCTTGTCCTTCTCGGAGCGAGAAATATGGTCCATCGGTTCTTCTCCTCGGCTGCATAGATGTCAACCAAATGCCCGAAATGACACATCACCTAAAACGAGGAGAAAACGATTAAAACATAATGACGCTAGGGAGGAAAGTGCAAGCTAAGGAACAAAGGAAACTAAATCATATCGTCATGTGTGCCCTGGCAATCTCTAGGACTGATCTTTCAGGGGGGCTCCATCTTCAGCCTCTCTCTATCAGCTGAAGTAGGAATGTGGCGGCTGGCCTCAAAGCAAGCAAGAGAGTTCCCCAAAAGCTCTCCTGGGGTTTCACATTCTAGTAAGGGGAATAGACTATGTCCCCCCAATTAGCGAGTACCGCGACAGCCATAGTAGTCAGTGGGGCTGACGTGGCACTCGCTATGACCACAGCTAAGGAAGAACCTGCCCTAGCAGCAGGCGGTACCTCTGCAGGGGGCTCAGTCCGCACGGCAGGGGCCCAGGGTGGCAAGTCTTGGGAAGGAGAAGGATGCGTAGCCGAACTCTTCCGCTTCTTCGGCTCATTTCCCCTCTTGTTACGCAATGCATCCAAACTCGCTAGAAGGTATTCGTTGTAGCGCACCGAATTCCTAACTTGGGAACTCGTGACACTCTCCAGGATCTTTCTTCAAATGAGTCACAACACAACAAAAATCATAGGAAATTAAAAACTTTTATTACATCGAATTATTATTACAATGACCAATGATTACAACAATAACAATTAACTGTTACAACAAGAATGTACAGAAAAATTTGGTCAGTAACTTTCACTTGGATGCTTTCCCCTGCTAGAGCTTTCCCGCGTTCCCAAGCTGGAAATCCTGCACTGATAACTGTGGGCACGTCAGTTGATTACAACTAACGAAATGATATATTCGGCTATCCTCTCTATACCATAATATAACGATTCCAACCTCAACAACCACAAATAAGATTTGATGCAAAGAAAAAGGTGATGCCAAACAAGTGTCGGTGTATGCCATGGCCTAAACTAATGCACACACTATGCACACATGCTCCTAAGGCCAATGCACGCTTGGTTGAAAGATATGCATCCCATACTACACACTCCCCAACCAAACGACGTTCTTCAGTTTGATGGGGCTCGATCCCCCGATATGCATCCTACTCTTATGCTCCCTCATATTTCTGATTCCAGTGATGGTGATGTTGCAGTCGTCCGGCTTAACTGTCACTGCCGTCATTAGTGATGTCCAATCCTCATGTTTTATCCACTATGACCGGGATTTCAGTCGCAGGCTTACCCTGTGTGACTGGTCAGTTACATGCTTACCCTGTATGACTTAAATCATGGTCAGTCGCAGGCTTACCCTGCATGACTGTAATCAAATCGGCTTACCCGATATGTTGTCTTCCCAGACCTCACAAAAAGCTGATATGCAGGCACCAGGTCTCCCCGCCGGAGGACTCAGGATCTTTCCCGTAGAGTCTCGCTCTGTGGGGACTTCCTCTAAAGCTCCTACCCGCATTGGTCAACAAAGGACATAACGGATATAAGGTTTCCTCAACTCCGCTACACTTGTCCTTACACTAGAGCAGAACTTGCAGTCGAGATGATACCCCCTTGACTGGCGAACACCCTCGCTAGTGCCTATCCTTACAATCAACCAAGGCTCGATCTAGCCCTACCTAAGTATCCATGCTACACCTCTCCCTTAGTTAGGCAATCTATCTACCATAACCAATCCCTAGCTTGGTAATCAACTTGGATTGCTATGAACAACTAGTTAAGTTCTACTTGCATACTCTTTCTAATTAGTCACTTTTATCATTAATGGATCTCAACCCATCCCTCACTAGGGCTCAACTAGCTCTTAAGTCCGGACCAAGGGTTGGCCCGCCTCGGCCCACACTTGGGACGAACCAACGACGAACCAACTCTGTCGATCGCCGCAACCGTCATCTACGCTTGGAGCTCGATCACAACCTCGGCCCGACCAGCATGTAACTCCCGCTAAACTTAACGCTCCACGATCCTCGACAAGTGGTAGCTCCAAACAAAAACCATGGAATCCATCCATGCACGGTGAGTACGTCGGTGCATGAGTCATCTCCTCCAATGCGTCCGATGTGACACGGGTCTTATTCTACCCATCTAGGTATGTCAACAAGACTCGGTCCTAGAGTCTCAAAACTCAACCAACGTACCCCAATAAGGTACACCACACTAGGAGTAAGTCCTAACCCATGAATACCCAAATAGGGGTTCTAAGAGTCCTAAAAATGACAATTTAAGATTACAAACAACAAGCACACACTTGGCGTTTATGCCAAAACGGAATCATTCCCGGTCCTGTTCCCTTGAGGAATCGCAATCGGGCACTCCCCATGCTTCTACTCAAAGTAGAAAACAAGTACAAGCACACAATGGGCATGAATTTCATCCCAAAGTGGTCTACAACAATACCCCAACATCCAATACAATTTTTATTTCAAAACATTGAATAATGTGGTCTATAATAGGGGTCTACAAGCAACTATGGGCTACTCTCTAGCAAGAAACTTTAGACAATTTAAGTCCTAACCCAAGTACACATCTAGGACATGAGTCTTGACCTCAAACAGCAACTCCAAGCCAACAAGATACAAGTTCAGACTCATCTCAATGATCTTGGTGCAAAACAGTAAGCACTAAGATTTACTGCGTTTCTGTCATCACTTGTAAATATCATATAAAATTATACACATACCAATAATTCCAGAAAGTTCTATGTGTCTACTAAAACTTCTTAGTTTCAAGTTTTTTCATACAAGGTCGTTTACAATGTCTTATGGTCTCATCTTTAACAGGTGTACAGACATCCAGAACAGCAGATCAGATCCGCCCAGTCATGGGATAAAAATCCATTTAAAATAGCGCATGGTGTCAGACCATCATGAAATTTTAGAATTTAGTTCCTGACACATGATGTTATAACACTTCCAAAAATCAAGTGATTCTACGAAGTAGATTTCCAATTATGTCCTTTTGAATGTCCTCCAAAAACAGGGCAGTAACAACAGTCGTTCTTCTTACTAAAATAACAAGCTAAGTTTGCAAGATTTTATTGACATAGCTACAGTGGTCCAAATCTCATAAAATTTGAAAAGTAGGTCTTAGATACATCCAACAATGACATACTAAAATTTCAGATCATTTCCATAAGCATGCAGTGAGATACAAGTCATTCTTTTCACAACAATAACAATAAAGTGGTCCAAATCTCATAAAATTTGAAAAGTAGGTCTTAGATACATCCAACAATGACATACTAAAATTTCAGATCATTTCCACAAGCATGCAGTGAGATACAAGTCATTCTTTTTACAACAATAACAATAAAAACTGCTTCTTTCTATTCTGAACAGCATGCAAGTTCGAAATTTATTTTAATAGCAGAAAAAATCACAAAAATCTTAAACATTACTGAAGGTTTACAACACCTATATGATCATCCTCTAAAAATTTCAGATCAAAATTTCAAGTGGTGTTCATGCAATGAGTTACGGACTGACAACAAAAATTTAGTCTTTTAACAGGATTTTCTGGTTTCGATTACCTAACACAAAACGAGTTATTCAAGTTCATTCTTAGGGCATGCATGTCATTTTTTAGGGAAGTAGTTTGATCTTCTTCCAGCTCCTTGTTCGTTGGTCCTCCTTCTTGACTCCTCTAGAGCTCCTTGCTTCTCCTCCTTGCTTTGGCCTCCTCTTTTCTTCTCCTTGGTTCTTCTCCTTCCAAATCAGTAGCAAGACACTCTTTCTCTTTTTCTTTTTCTCTATCTCTTAAATGTGGAGGTTGTAGAAGATGAGGAATGAGAAGAAGAAATGGGAGGGGTTTTTAAGGGTATGAGGAAGAGGAGAAATATCTCATCATGAAAGGGATTGGGAGATGAGGGAGGTGGAGTGACGGAGAAGAGAAAGACTCATCATGAGTCAAATGTGTTCAAACAAAAACCTTAACCCTAACTTGTTTTCCCTCCTTCTTTCCCTCCAACACTTGGCCAGCCATTCATGGGCCTCTCTCCCATTTTTTTTTGTTTAAGTTATGTTTTGTTTGTTACATTGGGCTTCACAAGCCCAACCTCAAAAAAATGCATGTGTATGTTCATCTGCATAGAAAAATTAGTTTCTTTAACAAACAAATAATAATTTTATAACTAGTAGAATCTAGTTTGTTTATAAAACGTATTTATCAAAAATTTTGGGTCGTTACATCACTCCCTCCTTAGAATAATTCTGTCCTCAGAACTACACTTAGTGGGAGAAAACAGAAATGAAAAGAAGAAAGAAAATTTTCACATAAATAACTCTGGGTAGGTCTCCTGCATTCAGCTCTCTGGCTCCCAAGTAGCTTCTTCGAAGAATTGATTCCTCCAGAGAACCTTTACCATCGGAATGACCTTGTTTCTCAGCACCTTCTCTTGACGATCCACTATCTGCACAGGTCGTTCCTTGTAGGGGAGATCCACTTGCAATTCTTCTGGAATTTTGGGTAGTCGATGATGCGGGCTGGCACGTACTTCCTCAGCATGGAGACGTGGAAAACATTATGCACCTGGGCTAATTCGGGGGGTAGTTCCAACCTGTAGGCGGCTTTCCCAATCATTTTCAAAAATTTTTAGGGTCCAATGTATCTCGGGGCCAGCTTGCCACCCCTTCCAAATCTAACCATGCCCTTGGTCGGCGAGACCTTCAAGAATACAGACTCCCCTTCCTCAAATTCTAGCTCTTTACAGCAGGTGTCGGCATAGCCCTTCTGCCTACTCTGCGTGATCAGTAACCTCTTTCTTATCAATTCAATCTTCTCCGAAGTCTGCTGTACAATTTCTGGTCCGAACACCTGCCTCTCGCCCACCTCATACCAACATACGGGTGTCCTACACTTCCTCTCGTACAGTGCTTCGAATGGAGCCATTTCGATACTGGCCTGGTAGCTGTTGTTGTAAGAAAATTCAACCAGTGCTAGATGCTTCTCCCAGCTCCCTCCGAGTCCAAGATGCTTTCTCGGAGCATATCGTCCAAAATTATGTTCACCCTTTCTGTTTGTCCATCAGTTTGTGGGTGAAAAGCAGTGTTGAAATCTGTCCTTGTCCCCAATGCCATATGTAGACTCTTCCAAAACCGTGAGGTAAACCTCACGTCTCTGTCGGAAACTATAGATACTGGCACACCATGTAGTTTCATGATTTCCTGAATGTAGACTTCTGCTAACTTCTCCATAGACCAGGTTGTCCTCACTGATATAAAATATGCTGATTTTGTTAACCGGTCCACGATCACCCAAATGGAATCATTTCCCCTGGGACTCCTTGGTAATCCTATAACGAAATCCATACTGATGTCCTCCCACTTCCATACTGGAATGGGCAAGGGCTGTAGTAACCCTCCGGACATTTGATTTTCTTCCTTTACCTTCTGACAAGTGAGACATCTGGTTACAAACTCCGCTATACCAGTAGAACGGCCTCATGTCTCGATACATCTTCGTGCTTCCTAGATGAACGGCCAGTAAGGTGGTGTTTGCTTCCTTCATGATCTCCTCCTTAAGATCCCCCGCCTTTGGCACACACAACCGATCTCCAAACCATAGCACCCCTTCTTTAACATTGAACTCAGGATGTTTCCCTTCGTTCACTTGCTCCTTGAGTGCCTGGATCTCCGCATCGCCATCTTGACTCTTCTTCACTCGGTCCTTCAGACTTGGTTGGAGTTCTAGTCGAGCTAACATAGCACCCAACTCTTCAGAAATCATCTCAATACTGGCTCTCCTTATCTCTTCTTTTAACTCCTTCCTCCTAGCTGTTAGCATGGAAATGCTCCTGTCACGCCCTGCTTCCCAAAAATATGGAATACAGGCACGTAACATTGGCCCAGCGAATGATTTTCATCATCCATAAGCTGTTCAAGAATCTTTACAACATCTCACAAAATAATCAGAGTCGGAAGCAAAAGAATCAACCAATCATGCACAATTGAACCAAATAGATTAATAGAAATTTACTTGAAACAAAATGTATTAATCTCAAATAAATCAGAATCTAGATAAGTCAAATTTCCTGGGTCACATCGCCCAAATACAAAATAAATATTCAAGTAACAGATACATTGATCAAAATGAGCAACAGGAAATAAATGAAGATAGCAAAAGCTCCAGCCAACTAGAACTTTAGATCAGATACTCCATCGGGCAGCTGATCACCAAAATCTGCTATTCAATAAATTGCAGAAAAGAGGGAAAGAAAAAATTAGTATCCGTCAATTGCAAGTTACGAGTCACTTATAATGTAGGATACAAGTACATCGGAAAAACTAAACAATTCTAAATAATAGCAGAAATAGGTATAGCATGGTATAACAGAATCAACTAGCATGGTATACTAATATGTGTCCAGTACAGTGTCATATGGCAACTAACAGTATCCAGTAACAGTAAGCTCAGTATGTCAGTGTAACAGTATAACAGAGTCACTCCAACAGTATCGGTCTAACAGTATCTGTCTTATGTTCTTAAAGTCTTGTGTGTATTACTAGCTAGGTAGCACTTCATGCGCCATCCTTTTATCGCCTGGTTGCTACATTCAAAACAGTGACGTTTGTAGATTTCGCAGGGGGATCATATAGGGCAGTGAACTTAGGTATTAGTAATAGTAGCAGTAGTAGTAACAGTCAGAACCTAGTGGTCCTCCTCCGATTCCACCTTCCTATAGGGAAGTGTGCAATCAGGTAATCAGTAACAGAAATCAGACAGTTAGAACCTATTGTTCCTCCTCCGAGTACACCTTCCTATAGGAAAGTGTGCAGTCAGGTAATCAGTATAACAGTATAACAGATGCTCAGTATGGGAAACACGGGCCCCCTTCCAAGTACACATTTCTATAATTTTCCACTACTAGATCTTTCCCTTAAACCCCGACTTGGTTACTTTTATTATGGTCATCAAACAAGTATGAATGTGTACAAAATAGTGTCAACTAACATGGTATAATCAACATTAGATTCAGGAAAACAAATAAACATATATAGATGATATACAGTCACATAAACGTGCAAAATAGTGTATGTTCATATTCAGGACAGCATGACAGTACAGTACTAAAACAGTGAATCCCGTCGCTACAAAAATGCAAATCTGGATCTGTCGAAGGATCTGAAAATAGACTCCCAAACGAATCCAAAAAATATAAATAAGTCACATAGTAATTCACAAAATCATAACTCAAAATTGATTTGAATCCAGAAAACATATTCAGTCAGAAATCAGTAAAACAAATTCTTAGTCCGAAAAACAACATCAAAACCTCTCAAATAAATCCAGTAAAAATCTAGGGTATTCCCCTATATGTCTAGAATCAAAATATAAAATTTCATAATATTACAGTAAAATTAGTTCAGTCATCAAAAATAAGAAAACATCAAGAAACGATAGTTTGGAAAATCTGGAATTCCCAACACTACTATACGAAAACTGAAATATCTCGCAAGCCGTGAAACGAAATCCAAATCCGCCAAAGGGATATAAAAATAGTTAAAATATACTAACTTTCAAATTTCACAAACATTTTCCATACAGTAAAAGGAATCTTAGTGAAAATAAGGTTCTTTACAGAGCAGCGAGTAAAATACAGCGAGTAAAATACAGCAAATATAGATTTCATAAACGAGCATGAAACAACACATAAAACTCGTCAATAAAATTCACCAAAATTCTGGGTAATCCCTAACTAGATAAAAAAACACTGACCAAAGTTTTAGATCAAAATAATATATGTAGCATCAGTATCAAAATTATTAAGTCATCAAAATCATCGAAAAACAAAATCTGGAAAAGATCGACACCTCTGTAGTAAAATAGTCATAACTCACTCATACAAAAACTAAATCGAGCAAGGTCAGAGGGGTTTGAAAATAGACAAAATTCTCTAAAACTCATGTTTTATACCGAAATTAAGATACTGACTTCAAGACAGTCCAAAACAGCAAACAACATAGATCAGCGACAAAATACAGATTTTTCCCTTCAACAACAACTCAGCATATATCATACAAAACTTGTTCGAAACACAACCAAACATAAAATCGAGTCTACCAAGTGTCTAAACATCATGAATTAAGGTATCTAGCATGTCCACACCAACTATATCACATGGGTCTCAACCAAATCACGAATTCTCACAAAAGTCTCACATACATAATCAAAATCAAGAACGGGTAAAACCTAAGTTAATTCATGTCCAAATTGTGTCGTAAGGCAACTATGGTCAAGTCACTATAGAGACAATATCAATAAGGGGTTTCACACATGAATTGTCTCTAGAACCCAATTACACTATAGGTGGTATTTTTGACTTTGTATCAAACAAAGGAATTGGAGTACAAGTTACTTGCCTGTGAGATGATGAAAACGACGATCAAACAAACAAGAATAACGGGAATAGATTTCCGAGGCACAAGCACGATCGAACAATCACAAGCCAAGAACGAACGAAGGAATAACCAAAACTCCACGTGCACCAAGAATCAAACGAACAAGAACCCAACAATGAACACGAATGAGTGAACAACGAAACCACGAACCAACCAACAAACCCACGAACCCAAAAGGAATCACACGAACCAAGATGAAACCACAAACACAAGCACACGAACACCACGACTACTCGAGATCACACCCTAACCCGGGCAAGCTCTCGCACGTGCAAATAAGAGAGCGAGAGGGAGAAACAACGGTACGGCTAGGGGACAGCCGACGGCGGGGCAGAAGACAGGCAGCAACTTGTGGCTCGGCTCTACGATGGCAGGGACAGCAGAGACGGCGCAAATGGTAGAGGGAACAACCGCACAGAAACATCGGGGTCTGTGTTCGGGTCGACTGGAGCTGGCTTGCTGCCGCAGGTGGCTGCAGCGGTGTCGCAACAGGAGGCAGCAGAGGGGGCTGTCGACCAGAGGATCGCGGTGCTGGATGGCAGCCAGGGGAGGCGAGGTGGTCAGGTGTGCTGCCGAGGTGGGGGTGCGGCTAGGTGGAAGGGGAGACGGGGAGATGAGACAGGGTCGTGAGGTCAGCACTGGCGCTGCGTCGTTGTTGTCGCTTCAGGCTGGTGGAGGCGACGCCGGAACGGAGCTACGTCACCCTGGCTGTCGGTGCACTGGCTACGCGACAGGAGGCCGAGGAGGGGACGAAAAGGCCATAGGGGTTGTTGTTGTGTCGCGGTGCGACGCGAAGAGGAGGAGGAGCACGGGGAGGAGAAGTTGGCTGCATGGATGGGTTCACAGTGGGAGAGAGGAAACAAAGTTGCTTTGGGAAGATGAAGAGGCTGAACGGGGAGTTTAAATAGGGTAGAGGAGTTAGGGTTTAAAGAACGGGGTAATGGGTTAGGTTGGGGATAAAGGGTCTGGGGTAGTTAACGGGTCTGGTGGGGAAAAGTAAATGGGTTAGGATATATGGATAAATGGGTTTGGAAAATCGGTTAATGGGTATTAAAATCCATTAGGGTTTCAATAAAATTAATTCAAAAATATAATTAGATTAATATTAAAAATAAATAATTTATTCAATAGAAAATATACAATTAGAAATACCACAGTATAATAAATCAAATAGTATACACTGAGTTAATACTTAAATACTACCAAATACAATAGGATTTTTAGTATACAATCAAAATGTAATAAAAATAAAATAATAATACTAACAGTAGAATTTAATAATAATAATAAAAATTAACAGTAATAATAATAATAGTAAGATTTGTATCAAAACATAAAATCATACAAAATAGTTACAATTAAAATTTTTGATTGAAAATAGATTTTAATATGAGATCCAACCATATATTTGACAAAAGAACTTGAAAACCGAAAAAATAATTTGCAAAATCATTTAAATACAGAAAAATACAAAAATATGTTTTTGGGAAAATAGGGGTTACAGCTCCTCTTCCTGCTGAGTGCATCTGCCACTATGTTGGCCTTTCCTAGATGGTACAAAATCTCCAGCCTGATATCTTCCAACACTTCCAAACATAGCCTTTGCCTCAGATTTAAGTCTTTATGCTGATAGATATACTTTAAGCTCTTGTGGTCAGTGTACATCTCCATCCTTTCTTCTTACATATAATGTCTCCATATCTTCAAGGCAAAGATGATAGCAGCTAGCTCTAAGTCATGAGTTGGATAATTCTTCTCATGTGGTCGGAGCTGCCTTGATCCATAGGTAATGACTTTCCCCTCTTGCATCAGAACGCATCCAAAACCCAAGTAAGATGCATCACTGTAGACCACATACCCTTTGCCCGGTTGGGGTAAGACCAAAACTGGTGCTGATATCAGTCGGTTCTTCAGCCTCTTGAAACTGGCTTCACACTTGTCGGTCCATTCAAACTGCTTGTCCTTCTTGATCAGAGCTGTGAGTGGTACCGCAATCTTGGCATAATCATGAATGAACTTCCTGTAGTACCCCATCAAGCCCTAAAAGCTCCCCACTTCCTTCTCTATCCTTGGCTGAGGCCAATCCTTCACCGCCTCTATCTTTATGGGTCAATGGCCACTCCCTCCTTTTTAAGGACACGGCTGAGGAAAGCTTTTTCTGTGTTCCAGAATTCGCACTTGGAAAGCTTCGCGTACAACTCTTGCTCTTGAAGCTTGCTTAGAACTGCAAACAAATGCTTGGCATGATCCTCCTCGGCCTTTGAGTACACCAAAATTTCGTCTATGAAGACCACCATAAATGAGCCGATGAATGGCTGTAGGACTCGATTCATCAAATCCATGAAGATTGCTGAAGCATTAGTCACTCCAAATGGCATCATCAGAAACTCATAGTGCCCATGCCGCATCCTGAAAGCTGTCTTTGGTATGTCTTCCTCCTTGACACGGACCTGATGGTAACCTGACTGTAGATCTATCTTTAAGAATATTGCGGCTCCTTGTAGCTGATCGAACAAGTCGTTGATCCTGGGGATTGGATATTTGTTTTGGACTGTGTCTTTGTTCAATTCTCGATAGTCAATACACATCCTTGACGACCCGTCCTTCTTCTTGATCAGTAGTACCGGCACTCCCCAAGGAGAGGAACTAGGCCTGATGGGTCCCTTTTGCAGCAATTCCTCTATTTGCTTCTTGACTTCATTTTGTTCCACCGGTGCCATACGATACGGCGTCTTTGATACAGGTGCGCTGCCTGGCTGGGTCACGATACTGAACTCCACATCTCTTGGTGGGGGTAACCCTGGTAACTCCTCAAAAAATACGTGTGGAAAGTCTCGTACAGTGGGTATCCCCTTGACTTCCTTTGGCACTTTACTCCTGGTTGTAGCCGCCAGCATACTTCCATTTTTCTTCTTCCTTGAAACACAATCTCCGGTCTCTCGGGTATAGCTAATGTTACCTTCTTCCTTTTGCAGTCGATATTTGCCTTGCACTTGGACATCCTGTTGAATTCTCACCTCGACATTGAGGTCACCTTCGTTGGCTTCTCCACTTTCTTCCTCGACTCTTGCATCGTGGGCTCTCCTTTATCGATGCTCGGCAGCATGCTTGCCTCCTCGACAACAGGCGTCAGATTCGCCTCCTCGACATCCAGTTGAATCATAAAAGTTAGTAAAAGAATAATCGCAGTGGGGTTAGGTCAAACGTAGGAAAAATTCGTAAACATAAGTTGCAAAAGTGCAACAATATGATTTACGACCATCCCACTATCGAAACTAAACCTATTGATGCACCCAAGTCTAATCTCCTGTGGTGTTGGACTACAATTTGAAGTAAGCTCTGATGCCAACTCTGTAGCGCCCCGAATTCCTAACTTAAGAACTCGTGACACTCTCCAGGATCTTTCTTCAAATGAGTCACAACACAAAAAAAATCACAGGAAATTAAAAACTTTTATTACATAAAATTGTTATTACAATGTCAAATGATTACAACAATTACAATTAATGGTTACAACAAGAATGTATAGAAAAATTTGGACAATAACTTTCACTTGGATGCATTCCCCTGCTAGAGCTTTCCCGTGCTCCAATGCTGGCAATCCTGCACTGATAACTGTGGGCACGTCAGTTGATTACAACTGAGGAAATTCTATATTCGACTATCCACTTTACGCAAAAATATAACGATTCCAACCTCAAAAACCACAAATAATATTTGATGCAAAGAAAAAGTTGATGTCAAACGAGTGTCGGTGTATGCCATGGCCTAAACTAATGCACCCACTATGCACACATGCTCCTAAGGCTAATGCATGCTTGGTTGAAAGATATGCATCCCATACTACACACCCCCCAACCAAACGACGTTCTTCAGTTTGATGGGGCTCGATCCCCCATTATGCATCCTACTTTTGTGCTCCCTCCTGTTTCTGATTCCAGTGATGGTGAGCTGCAGTCGTCCGGCTTACCCGTCGCTGCCGTCATTAGTGGTGTCCAATCCTCAAGTTTTATCCACTATGTTTAGGATTCTAGTCGCAGGCATACCCTGCGTAACTGGTCAGTCGCAGGCTTACCCTGCGTGACTGTAATCAAATCGACTTACCCGATATGTTTTCTTCCTGAACCTCACCAAAAGCTGATATATGGGCACCAGGGCTCCTCGCCGGAGGACTTAGAATCTTTCCCGTAGAGTCTCACTCTGTGGGGACTTCCTCTAAACCTCCTGCCCGCATCGGTCAATAAAAGACATGACAGATATAAGGTTTTCCCAACTCTGCTATACTCGTCCTTACACTAAAGCAGAACTTGCAGTCGAGATGACTTCCCCCTGAAAGGCGAACACCCTCACTAGTGCCTGTCCTTACAATCAACCAAGACTCGATCTAGCCTTACCAAAGTATCCATGCTACACCTCTCCCTTAGTTAGGCGATCTATCTACCATAACCAATCCCTAGGTTGGTAATCAACTTGACTTGCTATGAACAACTAGTTAAGTTCTACTTGCATACTCTTTCTAATTAGTCACCTTTATCATTAATGGATATCAATCCATCCCTCACTAGGGCTCAACTAGCCCTCAAGTCCGGCCCAAGGGTTGGCCCGCCTCAACCCACACTTGGCACAAACCAACGACGAACCGACTCTGTCGATCGCCACAAACGTCATCTACGCTTAGAGTTCGATCGCAACCTCGGCCCGACCAAGTAATTCCCGCTAAACTTAACGCTCTATGGTCCTTGATAAGTGGTAGCTCCAAACAAAAACCATGGAATCCATCCATGCACGGTGAGTACATCGGCGCACGAGTCATCTCCTCCAACGCGTCCGATGCGACACGGGTCTTATTCTACCCATCTAGGTATGTCAACAAGACTTGGTCCTAGAGTCTCAAAACTCAACCAACGTACCCCAACAAGGTACACCACACTAGGAGAAGTCCTAAACCATGAATACCCAAATAGGGGTTCTAAGAGTCCTAAAAATGACAATTTAAGATCCAAACAGCAAGCACACACTTGGCATTTATGCCAAAACGGAGTCATTCCCGGTTCCGTTCCCTTGAGGAATCGCGATCGGGCGCTCCCCATGATTCTACTCAAAGTAGACAGAAAGTACAAGCACACAGTGGGCATGAATTTCATCTCAAAGTGGTCCACGACAATATCCCAACATCCAATACAATTTTCACTTCAAAACATTGAACAATGTGGTCTATAATGGGGCTACAAGCAACTATGGGCTACTCTCTAGCAAGAAACTTTAAATAATTTAAGTCATAACCCAAATACACATCTAGGACATGAGTCTTGACCTCAAACAGCAACTCTAAGCCAACAAGATACAAGTTTAGACTCATCTCAATGATCATGGTGCAAAACAGTAAACACTAAGATTTATTGTGTTTCTGTCATCACTTGTAAAAATCATATAAAATCGTACACTTACCCAAATCATGATTTCTCAGTCATTCCAGAAAGTTTGATGTGTCTACTAAAACTTCTTAGTTTCAAGTTTCTTCATACAAGTTCTTTTACAAGGTCTTATGGTCTCATCTTTAACAGGTATACAGACTTCCAGAACAGCAGATCAGATCAGCACAGTCATTGAATAAAAATCCATTTAAAATAGCATATGGTGTCAAACCATCATGAAATTTTAGAATATAGTTCCTGACACATGATGTTACAACACTTCCAAAAATCAAGTGATTCTACGAAGTAGATTTCAAATTATGTTCTTTTGAATGTCCTCCAAAAATAGGGCAGGAACAACAGCAGTTCTGTTTACTAAAATAACTAGCTAAGTTTGCATGATTTTATTGACATAACTAAAGTTGTCCAAATCTCATAAAATTTAAAACATAGGTCTTAGATATATCCAACAATGACATAATAAAATTTCATATCATTCCCATAAGCATACAGTGAGATACAAGTCATTCTTTCTACAACAGTAACAATAAAAACTGCTTCTTTCTATTCTGACCAGCATGCAAGTTCGTAATTTATTTGAATAGCAGGAAAAATAAAAAAATCCATAAAAATTACTGAAGGTGTACAGCACCTATATAATCATCCTCTAAAAATTTCAGATCAAAATTTCAAGTGGTATTCATGCAATGAGCTACGGACTGACAACAAAATTTCAGTCTTTTAACAAGATTTTTTGGTTTCGATTAGCTAACACAAAACGAGTTATTCAAGTTCATTCTTAGGGCATGCATGTCATTTTTTTCAGTCATCACAACATTATTCAACCATAAAAACAACCCTAAGGTTAGAAATACCCACCCTTTGCTTGTAGTTTGATCTTCTTCTAGCTCCTTGCTTTTTGGTCCTCCTTCTTGACTCCTCTAGAGCTCCTTGCTTCTCCTCCTTGCTTTGACCTCCTCTTTTCTTCTCCTTGGTTCTTCTCCTTCCAAATCAGTAGCAAGACACTCTTTCTCTCTTTTTTTTCTCTTTCTCTTAAGTGTGGAGGTTGTAGAAGATGAGGAATGAGAAGAAGAAGTGGGAGGGGTTTTTTTAAAAAACACAAGAGAGCAAGGGTGGATGGTTGACCGGATTTCTAAGGGTATGGGGAAGAGGAGAAACATCTCATCATGCAAAGGATTGCGAGATGAGGGAGGTGGAGTGTGGGAGAGGCGAAAGACTCATCATGAGTCAAATGTGTTCAAACAAAAACCCTAACCCCAACTTGTTTTTTGTCCTTTCCCTCCAACACTTGGCCGGCCATTCGTGGGCCTCTCTCCCCTTTTTTTTTGTTTAAGTGTTATTTTGTTTGTCACATTGGGCTTCACAAGCCCAACCTAAAAAAAATGTGTATGTGTATGTTCATGTGCATAGAAAAAATAGTTTCTTTAACAAAAAAAAAATAAAAATTTATAACTAGTAGAATCTAGTTTGTTTATAAAACGTATTTATCCAAAATTTAGGGTCGTTACATTCGTAATCCATGTCTATTTTTCCTGCAAGGTGAAACACAGAGGAGTTAAAACTCGTAAAACCAAATGAAAGCAACAAAGGCATGGATAAAACAACCAGAAAGCACCAAAATTATGGATAACACGGCAAGAAAGCAACAATGGTAAAATCATACTTGAAACAGCTAGCCTAAGACCACCTTCAAAGAGTACTATGTTAGTGATGACTTGCCATGCCAACATCTTCATTCCAAGAAGAGCATCACTAACACTCTTCTCTTCCAAGGTCATTACCGGCTTTGCTTACACCGCCGAGGGAACCATTCCCCCCATGTAGTTGGGATTCCCCACAACTCAGTGCTGCGAACAACAAGAAACTTCTCCTTCCAACATCTAATTGAGAGAGGAGCATCGACTAACCCCTTATTCTTACGAGGGCTAAGGTACCAATGCTCCTCCATTTTGCTGAGTTGGATGAGTTTCAAATGACGTCTAAACACTGCAAGACACGACTCAGCTCCAAGATGGCGATATTGCAAGACAAATCCGACAATGTGCCTCCACATGTTCGACACCAACTGCACCGGACACAACCAATACCAGTTGAGCACCTCTTTAACAAAGGAGTGAAGGGGCAAGCGAAGCCCCGCGAAGAAGGCATCACAAGGAAAGAAATAGTACTCCTCAGACATGGTGTAACAAACCCTAACTCCGGGAATTGGTGTAACGCCCCTGCCCCTAGCTCGGACAATTTATACAATTTATAAGACAAATTAGATACTATGTAGTACAACTACCCACCACAGGTTGCCTCTCAAAAGTTGGTTAACCGATTAGGTGACTCTTGATCCTTGGCTTTTATTATTTATATTATATTTTATCTAGGTAAATTACCGATGTGGGATTAATATACTTAACACTACTCAAACTCTCAACCCGTGAGTACTTTTACCCACAGCATATTTCCTTCAATAAATCCCTAGTGGGCCCCAAAGTTCCCTACCACGTCAAAGCCACTGCACATTGCTGTGCTTTTCCTTCACGGTGGGCCCCCCTCATGCCATTTCCAAATCAACCTCTTTAACATATATTTTATCAAATCCAGCCAACATACCTTACATATATATATATATATGTATATATATATATATATATTATACTACTACTATTATTTTTATTTTATTTTTTTGAAAACTACGGGATGTTACAGACACCCCCCCCCCCCTTTTTAGAAATAAGCGTCCTCGCTGATGAGCACAGGGCATGCGCAATCTAGTGCATGATCTCCTTTCTGTCCGTTGTGGAGCATCTGCTCTTCTATCCGCCCTCTCTGGGCAACCACAGTCCAACGATTGGGTATATAGTCTCGTCAGACTAATTATAACAAGCAACCACAGTCCGACGACTGGGTCTATAGTCCCGGAGAATCGCTGCCAATGCAGTCAACCCACCGCCCGGCTAAAAGACATGCCCCACACTCGGTGTCGAAAGTCAACTCTGATACCATTTGTAATGCCCCTGCCCCTAGCTCGGACAATTTATACAATTTATAAGACAAATTAGATACTATGTAGTACAACTGCCCACCACAGGCTGCCCCTCAAAAGTTGGTTAACCGATTAGGTGACTCTTGATCCTTGGCTATTATTATTTATATTATATTTTATCTAGGTAAATTACCGATGTGGGATTAATATACTTAACACTACTCAAACTCTCAACCCGTGAGTACTTTTACCCACAGCATATTTCCTTCAATAAATCCCGGGTGGGCCCCAAAGTTCCCAGCCACGTCAAAGCCACAGCACATTGCTGTGCTTTTCCTTCACGGTGGGCCCCCCGTCATGCCATTTCCAAATCAACCTCTTTAACATATATTTTATCAAAGCCAGCCAACATACCTTACATTTTTCAACACACACACACACACACACACACATATATATATATATATATATATATATATATTATACTACTACTATTATTATTTTTTTTTAATTTGAAAACTACGGGATTTTACACCTGGCAGGAGTAAGCTATACTCACAAGGAATGCCAAAGCCCGTTCTAATCATGACAAGCTCATCCCGTGTAAGAATGGTGGCGGCATATTTGGCCTCAGTATTGTAGACGGGCTCTGGGTCGTCATCTTCCATGCCACTCCTAAAAAACTTTTGGTCAACTACCGGATACTCCCTAATCAGTTCTGGGACAAGGAACAATGGGTCTTAAGTACGCATCCCCTATCTCTCTCAGGCTCGACGATTGTTTCCACAAAAGTGGAACGACCGGCTGCACCACACCCACTCTCCCTTCCGTCGAAGGGGCTGGAGACTATAAGATCATCTGCATCTAAACTAACCGATCTAGGAGAAGCGCAGGGCGACGGAATGCTAGACATAATAAACGACGATCGTAAGAATGTTACCTAATCAAAATAATGGCAAACAACGAATCTACAGCCAAAAACTAGCACCACCGTCGAACACAAGATGAACCACCAATCCTGCCCGGTAAAACACCGCAACTTCTAAAGAGAGAAGCTCTCAAAATTTTCTGGAGAGAAAGTGAAAGTGGTAAATGAAGGAGTGGAAGGTGAAATCAACTCCTATTTATAGAACCCCGAAGACCAAATCACCACGTGGTAGGATCTGAGCCGTCCACAAGATTCAACGGTCAAATCACACTATACCAGGTCCAATAAGAATAGTAACTTAGCAACAAGAAAGTCGACCGGCAAAACAAGCGAACATCACAACGCTCGGCCGATGAAAGAAGCAGTATGATAGGGCAAAAAAATTCACAAACACTTGGTGGACTTGGTGGGGTGAAAAATTTCACAAACACTTGGTGGATATGGTGGAGTGAACAATTTCACAAACACTTGGTAGACGCCATGTTCACCACCAATAGAAGAAAACCCATCGCCAACCAAGCTTCCTTGTGACAAAGTCTACTAGCCCAGCGGAGTGCCTAAGTCCGTTCAATATCTCTCCACCAAGATCAAGCTCAAGAGACAACTCAAACTCCAAAAGAGATGATCAAATCCAAGCACACTAGTGCTCGTACCTCGATATAAGAGTAAGAACTCCACCGAAAACGGCACAATTCCAAACAAGGCGGGTTTTTTTCGAATCAAAAACTTCAAAAGTCTCCACAAAACTCCAACAAACTCGAAGTATATGCAAATCCAAAGCTCCAAAAATCTCCAACAAGTGCTCATAGTTCAATAAAAGAGGAAAAGAAGAAAATGGGCTCAGGTCGGGTTCAAGTTCACAAACCAAACCCGCAAAACCAAACACCCAAAACATCCTAAAGCTATTAACAGGTTGCGGATTCCAGACTGGAAAAACCAAATCCAAACACCCAAAACACTTCTCCTTCCTCTCCTCCTTCATCTTCATCTTCAAAAAACCCACCAGAGAATGGAGCTCAACGAACCTCGATAGCTCCACGCTCTTCTTCGCAACTCCAACTCTGTGCTCCGCAACTCTAACTCCGAGCTCTCGCTTCGTCAAGAGCTCCGCCAAAACTCCTGGTCAACAACTTCACCAAAGCTCCAAAGGCCACGAACTCGTCACTTTCAATAGCTAACAAATGAAGCTTCGCATTCCCATAGCTCGGCAAAGCACAGATTCCCATAGTTCAGTGGGTTCGACTAACGATAGCTCGGCGAAAGGTAGAAGTTCATATCTCAGTAGAAGCTCCATAGCTCGCCTATACTATAGCTTGCCAAGATTCTCATAGCTCGGTGACGAGTTTCAGAGCCCATAGCTCGACCACGATGTTCAACGACACCAACTCGAAACTTCAAAAATAGAGCATCACAAAAACCTCTCCATAGCTCGACAAGAGAATATCATAGTTCAATGAGAAGATGAGACTCCATAGCTCATCAGCAGCGAGAGTTCCGTAGCTAACCAATTTCATAGCTCACCGGCGCCATAGTTCATAGCTCGGCAAAAATTCGAGGCTTCATAACTCGACAACAACCCATTACCATAGCTTGACCATAGCTCTATAGCTCCGTAGCTCGGCAAAGCCCTCAAAATTGGAAGAAAATCACCATTGCTTGGCAAAATTGTCGGTCGAGCTAAGGGGTCCCCGCTACGACTGCTGGCCCTTGGATCGCTCCAAGATTCGAGCACGGGTGTGATCGATGCACGAGATGGAACCACGCTGCCCTTCTTCTTCCTTAGAGCTCCGCTTGCTTCTCCACTGCTTGATCTCACTCAGCAGGCGAGACTGCCACTGATAGACGCTCCAGATGGCGCTACATCACCACAGATCAAAACAGTAAGATCTGAGCCCCTCGATTGCATCAGCGTGCGAGCCAGCCTTGATCGATGCCTCTGATCGCATAAAAAATCGTGCGCAGCTCTGATTATTCAATAAAAGTCATAAAAATCATTTAAAAATTCAAAAAATTAATTAAAAATCTAAAAAAAAATTTTATTTGGAAAATAAATTTAAATTTCTGAAAAATAATTAAAATTGGATTTATTAATTTTAAATTCGAAAAAGTGATTTTAAAATTGGGAAAAATTCCAGAAAAATACAGAAAACTCTGAAAAAATATGAAAAAATCCAGGAAGATATTTAATGCCTTCAGAAGCCATATATTAGTTCTAGATATCTCCAAACACCCTGACGGCTAAGATTATACTCTAGAGTCTAATAGTAAGATGTACTACTTCCCAAAAGCAAAGTAAATTGCCTTCTGGGAGTGGGGGGCTTATGATGAGGGTAAAAATCACAGGAAATCTGGGTCGTACGATTCCAACACAGGTCCCAAAGCATCTACAGGTAGATTAATCATAACGGTCCTCCTTAACAGGTCCAGGCCTTCTCCAGGCCTCTATACAAGACATGTGCATATTTCAAGTCCATAAAAAGTGACAGACTAGGCTCACTAGGAGAGACACCTAACCCATGTAGGCTAGGAGTCAAATCTCTTATCCACTAACAAGAGAACTTATCTCTTGAGGGGGAGAAACGTAAACGAGATAAGGAATGCATATCGATCCAACAGATCTAAATCAATCTCTTGATATGTTTCTCAGTCCTATAAATACCCTCCCCCTCCTCGGTGAGAAGGTAATGAACAAATCGCCAGTTTCACTCTCAAACTCTCTTTCTCTTTCTGGTTCTGACTTAAGCATCGGAAGGTCTGTCGCCGGGCCACCCCCCTGGTGTTTCAGGCTTTTTGCAGGTCCATCGGCCGTGTCAGCAACCATCAGATTTAGATCACGGTGTTCAACCAACGATCCAGATTCAATGTCAGGAGATTTAACTACATTTCACGGCAAAGATCAAATGTCAGATTTTTTATAGTTTCCATTAAATAAGAACTCACTATCTGTTTGCTCCAACACCAAAATAAGCAGCAACAATGCCAAAGCAGTACAAAATAGTATGTTTAACATTTTAATTTCTCTATAGACGAGCAGTGTGTTGGGTTTATGTCATTCATAATAAGTTGAATGTAAACAGAAGATAGTGAATGAAAAGAGGTTCGAAGTGGGGACTAGAGAAGGAAGATATTGCTATTTCTGGCCATTAGCAGGTTGACATTTGATAGCAACATAAGGTTGGGGGTTCGACTTGCAGGTGTAGTCAACTGCTCTTGGGAGCAGTCGACCGACCGCAGTGCAGTAGTAGATTTGGGTTGGGTATGATAGATATGTTTCAGGCTTAGTTTCTTCTCCAAGTTAGATTGTATGGCTCCTATCATTTGACTTCTCTTTATGGTATATCAGACGGTGACTGTATCAAGACTACAACCTAGAATTTTTTTGATCTCTATATAATATTGTAATGATCTCCCAAAAAAGCATCGAGTACTTAATCAAAGAGTTTTCCATTGTAAACAATAGAGTATCTTCTAGTGAGGCTTGAGGTATAGTGTCACGCGCCGCTTCCAAATAAACAGAACTACGAGCATGCAACTAAGGCCCAGAAAATGATACAAACATCAACCATAAGCTGTACGGTTATAAACTCAACAAGATATACATAAATTCATCCATAAAAGCAATAAAAGTGATCACATAAATAAGAAATGTAATAAAATAATCCCCAAATAATCATAATTTGGAAAAAAAACATAAACATAAACTTGGGGTCAAAGCGTTCGAAAATATAATGTACTAGAATGAAAGCAATATGATAAACAGTTCGCTATGACAACTAGATAAAATACTGACTGAAAATAAAACAATATAAAGTAGCAATGATGCAGCAATTAATCATGTCGTCTAAAAAGTTTTTTCGGCAAGTTCTTCTTGTAACTCATCTTTAACACCTGCATAGAAATCATCTGGGGTTGTACGTGTGTGTGTGCGCGCGCGCGTGTGTGTGTGTGTGTGGGGGAGGGTGTTGTTGGAGCAAGCTTCAAATGGAAAGTAGTAACAAGACAATAAAATATGATATGGAAGAACAAGGAATAACAATACAAATACTCGGATGAGGTGATCATGTACTATGCAACTGAGATAATGGATTCATGACTGTAAGGTATAACAAATCAGTAATCGAAAATCAGGGATTAAGAATTAGTAATTAGGAATCATGTAATCAATACTAGTGTCAATGTTTAGTGTCCTTCTTACATCTATCAATTTTATTAACCTATCCAATGCATGCAATCCTGCGTCTCATACCACAGATTCAGGTGAATACAATTAAGTAAACATTTGGACTTAAGAGGTGAATTCTGCAAAATTATGTACTCGGGAACAGTAATTAGTAAACAGTAAACAGTAGATATCCGTTGGTATACAGTAATCAGGAAACATTAAACAATAATCGAGATACTACAGTAAGTAATCTGTCACCAGTAACCAGCAATAGAAATCAGTAATATGGAGAACATGGGCCTCCTTTTTAGTACATTGTTCTATATTGTCCATTATTAATTCGTACCCTTTATTACCCCCGACTAGTCATTATTTTACTATATAACTTCTTAGGGTATTGAATTCTAAAGATAACCCACACAGATTCTATAGGTGACCACTGCAAATTCTAGAGATGGAACCCGTTGATTCCTATGATGTGGCACTTAGCTCTATGTGGCACTTAGTTCCATCACCCAAGACAATAACAATAACCATAACAATAACGATGCATATAACCCAAATGCATGATTTAAAGGCAATCTGTTGATCTGCTGTAGGTTTACGATTTATCATGCACAAATAATAATAATAATAATCATTATTATTATTATTGTTATATATATATATATATATATATATATATATATATATATATATATATATATATATATATGACACTATCAACAAATATGGACATAAGCACATGTCAGCATTAAAACTCACTTTCCCACTACTACAGGTAAGCAAAACCAACACCATTAGGGGTTGCAGAAAATAAACTCTCCTACAAATCTAAGGCCTATTCCCTTGGCATAAACTAAGTTTAGTAGCTATGCCTACCCTTCAGGTCTCTGCAGGTCTAGTTTTCAGATAGCAACATAGGGTCAAATTCTCATGCTTATAATTCCACTGAAAATCATTAATAAATCTTACAAAAATCATAACCTAATAATGTCTATTAACACTCAGGTTAATCTCTTATTTTAATTACACCAACAATCTGTTATTCAATTAACTGACAAGGACGGTACACCTCAAACAATACTCTGAAAATTTACAATATATCATTACTATAATTTCGATTCATCAAAATCTAAAATTCGGATTTCGAAACCATAAGATGTTCTGGATTCTACACTCATAATGCTACACCATACACATATAAAGATCAAAATTTGGTTACATGGAATTGGGTCAAATCTAAGTACAAATTCAGGCAGTGGATAGGGTAGAAAACACACACTTTACATTATAAGTTTTGATTCACAAAATAGAATTTTATAATCAAAAATGCATTCATGCTCATATGCAGTGATTAAATGAAAAATTGACAATTAACATATCCAGAACATTATTACTTTCACAATATCAAATTCAAGGATTCAATTATACAAATGCATGACAATACAATCAAAAATAAAAATCTAGTATATATATATATATATATATATATACTAGATTTGCCCGTGGGCACGTGCCTACGGCAAGTCTTTGGAACGATACAACACACGAAAAGCCATGTAAACAGTAAAACAATAATTATGTAGTTCAAGTTTGAATAGAATGACAATAATTAGTTTTAAATAAAAATCCATGTTTCTATTAGTATATGTTGAAAAATAATTTTAACTTCTTAGACCTTTAATGGTAGAAAATGATGAAATTTAACTATTGAAGAGATATTTGCTATATTCAATATAATATGTGCAATAAAAAAAAGCAGAAAAATTCTAAAATTTTTACAAACCTAAAATCTTAATCTAAATTTCTAAGTAAATAAAGAAAAAATTGGATAGAGAGAGAGAGAAAGAGAGAAATATGAAAAAGTGAAGAGAGAAGAGAGAGATAGTAATAAAGTAATGAGTTTTGTAGTTTTGGGGGGAAAAATTTAGTATATGTTGAAAAATAATTTTAACTTCTTAGAACTTTAATGGTAGAAAATGATGAAATTTAACTGTTGAAGAGATATTTTCTATGTTTAATATAACATGTGTAATAAAAAAAAGCATAAAATTCTGAAAATTTTACAAACCTAAAATCTTAATCTAAATTTCTACGTAAATAAAGAAAAAATTGGAGAGAGAGAGAGAGAAAGAGAGAAATATGAAAAAGTGAAGAGAGAAGAGAGAGATATTAATAAAGTAATGAGTTTTGTAGTTTTGGAGGGGGGGGGGGGGGAAATATGATTTTGGTGTTTGAAATTTTGGGAGGGAAAATGTGTTTTGTGAGGTTGAATCTGGGCCTTCGATTTTGGGGGGATTGAATGTGAGCCACTTGATAGCTTTCTTTTATGTTTTATTATATAAATATATTGTTACAGAGAACTGGGTCAATCTGTAACCTCAATTCCCGCAAATACGTATTTCCTGAATATTTTCTGTATATCAATATTTATTAATTCATTATTTGTAAAATTCGATTTGAATTTTATATTAAAGTGTTTTTTTAATCAACAATTATATTTATTTCGAATAATGGTATATTTGAACTCATTTTCTATTCCTAATTGATTGACTATTTACATTTTAGCCCAAATCAAATTTATTTTTACTAGTTGGATTATTTTGATAAATGTGTTAAACCCAATTCCTATTTTATATAATCTATTGTTGTTATTACTATTACTATCATCATCATGAATATTATTTTTATTTTATTATTATTATTATTGTTATTATTGTTATAATTATTATTATTTCTATTGCTATTATTATTATAGGTGTTGTTACTAATATGATTATGATTATTTTATTTTATAAACCCTATAATGATAATTATTTTCACCCTATTTTTCTATTTTGGATGTTATTGTATTTTCTTTTCTTTTTCTTGAATTTGTATTTGAATTTTCTTTGAATAATAATTTTTTGCTTTTATGGGGCTCATTTAATCTCTCTTCATCATTTTGTACTCTTTTGACTTCAATTCTGCTATTTTTGGCTCACTGCAAATTTTTCTCTTTGTGTAATGAGTTTGAATTGATCCATTATATGTCTCTCTCAGTAATCTATATTTGTTTTTCTCTTTTTGGAGACTAAACCCATACCCTAAACCCATTAACCCGCTACCCAAAACCCTACATCCAATTACCCTATAAATACCCCTTTTAAACCCTAATTATTAATTAACCATAATTAAAATCTCTCTTTCCCATAACCTCCCGCCGCTCACCCTTTCTCTCCCATACTCTATTTTTCACCGTAACCCATCATCACCGCCCAAGCCTTCGACCGCTCGCCTTCCCGTCCTCCCTCCACCATCTCGTCACCTTCCTATCTCCACCTGCATCCCCTCGTCGTCGCTCTCTTATCCGTTCTCCGAAGAACCCATCGAACCCATCCTCGCCATTGTCGACGAAGCTTCGCCGCTCGACAACCACCCCGTCGAGCACCCTCATCCGATCCTCCACAGCAACCTCCACCCAGATGACGTCCAGTGTCGCTCTCCTTCCCGTCTCAATCCCGAAGCCCTGTTCCTTCACTATTCCTCTGTTTCGGAAGGAAACATAGCATCGATCCCTAACGCCGCTAGTCGATCCCCTCGCCCTGTCAACCATCGTCGTCGACCCCCCCATTGCTACTGTCTCCAGTCGTCGCCTAGCGCCGTCGATCGCCGTGTGGATGACACTGCTCTCTCCCTTCCTCCCTTGCAGATTGCGATTCAGGAGGAGGTGATTGGGTCATTTCGGTTGGCACGCCTCGCTTTCCAAAAGAATACAGAATACGGATACGAGACAAAAGCCCAACAGATAATTTTCATCATCCATAAGCTGTTTAGGAATCTTTACAATATTTTACAAGATAATTAGAGTCGGAATCAAAAGATACAACCAGGCATGCAAAATTGAAACATGATACCAACAGAATTTACTTGAAACCAAATATAACAATCTCAAATAATCAAATTCTGAATAAGTCAAATATTCCGGGTCACATCGCCCAAATACAATATATATATCCAAGTAATCAAGTACATCTTATTCAAGTTCAAGAAACAATAATAATAATAAAATCATAAAGCAGAAAAACCAGCCTAATACATCATCTCGCCAACACCGTCTGGCAGCCGACCATCCTGATCTGCAATTAGTAAATTTGCAGGAGAAGGAAGAAAAAAAAAGTACCCGTCAATTGCAAGTTACGGGCCACTTATAATGTAGGATACAAGTACATGGGAAAGGTAAATCTAAATAACAAACCTAGCATAGTATAATCTTGATAACAGGATATAAATCACAGCATGGCAAGATGAGAAAGTATAACAGCATGTGTCGAGTATCAAGTAAACAAGTGTCATGTATCAAGTAACTAGTATCAAGAATCATGTAATCATGTAGCATGTATCAAGTATCAAATCTCATGTATCATGTAGTCAAGTGTCAAGTAGGCATGTATCATGTTCAAGTGTTATGTTTAAATCTTGTAGTGATTACAATCTAGGTAGCACTTCATGCATTCCGGTTTTCACTACATGGTTGCTACAACAAACCGTTTCGCTTTAGATTTTGTAGGAGACCATACAGGGCAGTGTACTCAAGGACAAGCTCTAAGTATCATGTAATCATGTATCATGTAAACAAGCTCCAAAACCCAAAGAAGCTCCAGTGTCATGTGTGTACGTGTCATGTATATAATTTCAAGCTCCAAATGTAAACAAGCTCCAATAACCACTAGGTTCTTCCGAGTACACGTTTCTGCACTATCCACTACTATCCACTTGATGTCGGCTGTAGGTGGGCAGCGCAAGCAAGGGGAGAGAGAGGGAGGCCGGGTGAGAGAGGTAGAGGGACTAGGGTTAGGGTTTTATGTGAGGGAGGGTGTATTTATATGGATAGATTAGGGTTAATAATACAAGTTGGGTTAATGGGTAATGGGTTGTGGGTATATAGGAATAGTAATAGGAATTGTTTAATTTGGCTTTAATTAGGATACAAATTGTATAGGATAACAAATAGGATTCAGGATTTAATTTGGCTTTGGTAAATCTTATTAGGGACCAAATAATAGGATTGGGAAATAGGATCACAACCAATCACCACCACACACCCAAGACCAAAAATAAAAGGGACAAGAACAAAATGAAAGAAAGAACAAAATATTGAAGAACGAAACAAAAGAGACAACCAATCAAACACAAGGAGCTCAAAATGAAATAAAACGGATTTATATTGAAAACAACTCCAATATACGGTTCAGAAAGAATACAAGAGAACAAATACACCAAAAATGGAAAAGTTTACACAAATTGAAAAACAGGGGTTACAATCCTACCCACCTAACAAGAAGAATTTCGTCATCGAAGATACATAGGGTAACCTTAGAACAACCAAAAGAACAAAACAAAAACTAGTCAAACAAATGAGGAAACTTCTGCTGAATCTCCTCCTCCAGCTCCCAAATCGACTCACCAGGCGAGTGAGGATTTCAAGCAACACGAACCAACTTGATGACCTTGTTCTTAAGCATTTTCTCCCGCCGATCTACTATAGCAACTGGCGGAATCTCACAAGTCAAATCCGGCCGGACGGTCAACTCAGAATAGTTGATGTCTCTCATCTCGGATATATCTCCTGAGTTGTGAGACATGGAAAACATCATGCACCCCTGATAACACTGGCGGCAAAGCAAGACAATAGGCCATCCTGCCTACTCGCTCCAAAATCTCAAACGGTCCAATAAACCTAGGGCTAAGCTTGCCCCCACCACCAAACCGAATGATACCACGCCACGGTGATACCTTTAGGAAAACATGGTCACCAACACCAAACTTCAAAGCTCTCCGATGGACATCAGCCCATTGCTTCTGCCTGTCCTGAACTGCCTGCAAATGCTTCCTAATCTGAACCACAACATCCACTGTCTTGGTGATGAACTCTGGACCCAACAACCTTCTCTCACCAATGTCATCCCAGCACACTGGCGATCTGCACTTCTGCCCATAGAGTCCCTCGAACAGAGCAGCTTTAATACTAGCTTGAAAGTTGTTATTGTATGTGAACTCCACGAGATGCAAATGATCCTCCCAGGACCCACCAAACTGAAGCATACAGGACCTCAACATGTCCTCAAGAATCTGAATAGTCCGCTCTGACTGTCCATTAGTCTGGGGATGAAAAGCTATACTGTACTTTAATTTACTCTCCAAACTGTTCTGAAGACTCTCCCAGAACTGAGATCTGAATCTCGTATTCTTGTCGGATACAATACTGACTAGAACCCCATGAAGTCTAACAATCTCTTACATATACCTCTCAGCTAGGCTCTCAGTAGACTGACCGACACGAAAGGGAATGAAGTGAGCACTCTTCGTCAACCGTTCAACAATCACCCAAATGGCATTATGACCCTTAGGACTCCTCGGCAAAGCTGTCACAAAATCCATAGTGATATGTTCCCACTTCCACTCAGGAATAGGAAGCGGTTGAAGAAGTCCAACGGTCCTCTGATGCTCTGCCTTAACCTGCTGGCAGACCAAGCACTGAGAAACAAACCGAGCCACATCCCTCTTCATACCATGCCACCAGAAATGAAGCTTCAAATCCCGATACATCTTTGTACTACCAGGATGGATAAAATACGAAGACTAATGAGCTTCTTCAAGTAACCTCTGACGAACTTCACCTTTAGGGACACACAACCGGGATCCAAAACGAAGCGATCCATCATCATGAATAACCATGTCCATTCTGGGCCCAGACTCAACCTCAGCTCGAAAACCCTGCAACTGCGCATCACCAGCCTGTGCCTCCTTAATCTGATCAACAAGAGCCGACTACAGCTGGAGCGCCAAACAACTCCGACCAGAACTCGGCAACACAACATCCAACTCCAACCTCCTCATCTACTCAATGAGATCACTCTGCTGAGTAAGAAACAAAACTGCTGGTCTCCTGCTCAAAGCATCCGGCACCAAGTTTACTTTACTAGGGTGGTATTGCAAACTGATGTCGTAATCGGCCATAAGTTCCAACCAACGACTTTGCCTCATATTTAACTCCTTCTGGGTGAAGACGTACTTGAGACTTTTGTGGTCCGTAAAGATCTCCACTCGGTCCCCAAGTAAATAATGTCTCCACAGCTTCAAAGCATGAATCACTGCCAATAACTCTAAGTCATGAGTAGGATAGTTCTTCTCATGCGGCCTCAACTGCCTCGATGCATACAGCAACGACTCGACCCTTCTGCTTCAAAACTACTCCAAGATCCTTACCAGAAGCATCACAGTGAATTACAAATCCGCATGAACCATCGGGAATAGTCAACACAGGTGCTGACGTCAATCTGTTCTTCAACTCAACAAAATCCTCATTGCACACATCAGACCAACAAAACTTCTAATCCTTCCCAGTCAATTTAGTCAACGGTCCTGTTATCTTCAAAAAGTCTTGGACGAACTTCCAATAATAGCCAGCCAAACCAAGAAAACACCTGACTTCTGAAACTGGCTTGGGAATAGGCCAATCCTTCACAGCCTCAACCTTGGCCGGATCCACAGAAACACCATCGCCAAAAATAATGTGCCCCAAGAAAGAAACCCTGTCGAGCCAAAACTCACACTTGCTGAGTTTTCCATAGAGCTAATTCTCTTTCAAAGTCTGCAGAACCATTTTAAGATGCTCAGCATGATCTTCCCGATTCCGAGAATACACCAAAATATCATCAATGAAGACCACAACAAATCTATCCAAGAACTGAGAGAAAACCCGGTTTATAAGACTCATGAATACAGTCGGCACATTCGTGACCCCGAACGGCATCACAAGATACTCATAGTGCCCATATTTAGTCCTAAAAGCAGTCTTCTGTATATCTGTAGCCTTCACCTTGACTTGGTGATACCCAGAACGAAGATCCAACTTCGAGAAAACAACAACCCCACCCAACTGATCAAATAAATCATTGATCCTGGGCAACAGATACTGATTCTTCATAGTAACTCCGTTCAGTTATCGATATTCCATGCACAGTCAACGACTACCATCCTTCTTGTTGACAAAAAGGACCGGAGCACCCCAAGGCGAAATACTAGGTCTAATGAAACCCAAATCAAGCAAGTGCCGAATCTGCACCTTAAGCTCTGCTAGCTCAATCGGTGCCATCCTGTAGGGAATCTTCGATATCGGCGATGTTCCAAGATGAACATCAATACCAAATTCCACTTCCCTATCACGGGGTAAGCCAGGAAACTCATCTGGAAAAACATCCAAGAAATCCCGAACTACTAGAGGCGCAGCCTCACAGTCTGAGTACAATTCCATCACACAATCTACCTGTTCAACTGCAGTCTTTGCTCGACCAAGGGAAGACTCCCCGGTATGGAACTTGAATTCTGCTCGATCTGGAATTCTGAAGATAACTTTCTTGGCACGACAATCAATAACGGCATGGGCTTCACCCAACCAATCCATACCGAGAATGACATCGAATCCTGATTTCCCAATTATAATCAGGTTGGCTTTGAAATCTGCGTCCCCAATAACAACGAAACATTGCCTGCACTCACGAGAACATATGACAACTCCACCACCTATCACAATATTCCAAGCCTCTAACATGTTACTGCATTCCAACTGATGGCGAGCGACAAATCGAGAGGAGACAAAAGAATGGGTTGCCCCAGATTCAAAAAGAACATGGGCAGAAAAATAGCAAACAAGGATGATACCTAAAAGGAATAAAAAACAAGGAGAAAGAATAGATAATTAAGGGTGAGGAAAGAAAAAATAAACAACAATGCAGAAAGATAACATAAAGAAGAAAAGCAAGACCAAAAGAAAGAAAACAATAGAGAAACAAAACAACAAAACAACATATACCTGCCACAACTCCTTCAGCTGTCTCAGCATCTGCAGCAGTCAAGTTGAAAGCCTGACATCTCCTCGGAACAATGGTCCTCTGACCGACAATCTGATGCTGGGGAGGACGCGGTGGCCTGACTAGACCACGAGCTGGAACTGCCCGCTGGACAGGACCACGGACTGGAAGAGTCGCCCTCTGCTGTGGACAATCCTACAAAGTGTGGTCAGGAGCACCACAAGTAAAACAGTGGCGATTGGCCCGCCTACAGTCCTTGCGCTCATGCCCGGCAAGTCGGCAAAAGTCGCAAAAAACACCCCTCTGGGAACCAGCAGAAGAGTAAGGAGCTGCTCTAACTGGGTGGGCGAAAACAGACCTCCGAATAGGCCCACCAGAAGGCCTAGCAACAGCAGCGGGAACAGTCCACTGAGAAGAAGACGACCACAACGAGCCTGCTCCTGAGCTCGGGCTGCCTCAAGAGCCTCAGTGTAGGTACACAAGCGAAGAGAGACAAGATGCCTCTTGATATCCTGCTCAAGCCCATTTATGAATCTACGAGCCCTATCCACTTCGGTTGCCATAAGAACGACAGCGAAGCGGCTAAGTCTAGTAAACTTAGCTGCGTACTCATCCACTGACCTGGAACCCTATTGCAAGAAGTCCATGTTACAGCATTGCATGAACAATTATGTAACAAAATTCAAAATAGAATAATGACTAAACTTGTTTTAGGGCCAGAAATTGTTGTTCCATCTCAACTCGAGTACTACTGGGAAAGAATTTCTCCATGAATTCTCGAGTAAAAGTAGCCCAAACAATAGGCCTCTCAAGTCGCTCAGACTCGGCCATCCACCATATATGGGCCAGATCCACCAGCTGGATGGAAACCACATCCACCTGATCAGCCTCGGCAACACGAGCCGGTAACAACAAGCGATCAGTTCGGATCAACCACTGTTCAGCCTCCAAAGGCATCTCAGTGCCGGAAAAATGGTCGGGATGCAGCCTCATAAAATCTGTAACTGTCCCTAGACGATGCGAAAGATTTGCCTGCACAGGCACAACAGGAGGCGGAACCCAGGCAACTTCAAGAGCAGCCATCACAAGATCACTGTGGTTTTGCTGCTGATTAATCAGCTGCTCAAGCACAGTAGTGATAGCCTCAATCGGATCAACCTGCGACTGAGAAGTGGAACCTCTATGAGCCATAGTCTGCACAAAACCAAAACAATTAGCATCTAGAATAAGAGTTGGTGTACATTTATTTATGTATGTATGGTTGGTGAAATGTTGAACGGATCCCAGTTCGAGCCAAGCTTGTCTAATATATTACGCAACTAATACATTAGCCACACCTGGTGTTCTGATACCACTAAAAACCCTGTCACGCCCCACTTCCCAAAAGAATACGAAATACAGATACGAGACAAAAGCCCAGCGAATGATTTCCATCATCCATAAGCTGTTCAGGAATCTTTACAATATTTCACAAGATAATCAGAGTCAGGAAGCAAAAGATACAACCAGGCATGCAAAATTGAAACAAGATACCAACAGAAATTACTTGAAATCAAATATAATAATCTCAAATAATCAAATTCTGAACAAGTCAAATAATCTGGGTCACATCGTCCAAATACAAGATACATATCCAAGTAATCAAGTACATCTTATTTAAGTTCAAGCAACAATAATAATAATAAAATCATAAAGTAGAAAATCCAGCCTAATACATCATCTCGCCAACATCGTCTGGCAGCCGACCATCCTGATCTGCAATTAGTAAATTTGCAGGAGAAGGAAGGAGAAAAAAAAGTACCCTTCAATTGCAAGTTATGGGCCACTTATAATGTAGGATACAAGTACATGGGATAGGTAAATCTAAATAACAAACCTAGCATGGTATAATCATGATAACAGGATATAAATCATAGCATGGAAAGATGAGCAAGTATAATAGCATGTGTCGAGTATCAAGTAAACAAGTGTCATGTATCAAGTAACCAGTATCAAGAATCATGTAATCATGTAGCATGTATCAAGTATCAAATCTCATGTATCATGTAGTCAAGTGTCAAGTAGGCATGTATCATGTTCAAGTGTCATGTTTAAGTCTTGTGGTGATTACTATCTAGATAGCACTTCATGCATCCCAGTTTTTACTACATGGTTGCTACAACAAACAGTGTCGCTTTAGATTTTGTAGGGGACCATATAGGGCAGTGTACTCAGGGACAAGCTCAAGTATCATGTAATCATGTATCATGTAAATAAGCTCCAAAACCCAAACAAGATCCAGTGTCATGTGTGTACGTATCATGTATATCGTGTCAAACTCCACATGTAAACAAGCTCCTATAACCACTAGGTTCTTTCAAGTACACGTTTCTGTACTATCCACTACTAGATCTTTTCCTTAGCTCCGGCTTGGTTATTTTATTATTATTAGTATCCAACAAGCATGTAGATGTGCAAAACATATCAAGTATATCATTTCATGGTCATCTAACAAGTTCAAGTTGCAAGAAAAATATGTACGAGCGCAAAATATCTCATAAAAGAATAAAATAAATAAATCTCAAGTTCAGGGCAGCAAGACCATACTGTAGTGAAACGGTGATTCCCAGTGTTACAAACATGTAAATCCGTCGAAACGTCTAGAAAGTAGACACCCAAACAAATCCAGCGAGTATAAATAAGTCATACAATAATTCACAAAAACATAGCTCAAAACTGATTTGAATACTGAAAATAGGTTCAGTCCGAAATCAGGAAAACGAATTCAAAAGCAGGAAAACAACATGAAAACTCAGTAAATAAATCCATAAAAAATATGGGGTATTCTTCTTTATGTCCAGTATCTAAATATAAAGTTTCAAAATTTTCCAGTGAAATTAGATCAGTCATCGAAATTAAGAAAACATCAACAACGATAGTTTGGCAAATCTGGACTTCCCAACACTGCTGTACGAAAACTATGATATCTCGCAACCAGTGAAACGAAAACCAATTCCGCCAAAGGGATGTAAAAATAGATGAAATAAACTAACTTTCATATTTCACGAACAATTTCCATACAGTAAAAGGAGTCATAGTGAAAATAAGGTTCGTTACAGAACAGCGAGCAAAATACAGCGAGTATAGTTTTCATAAACGAGCATGAAACGACGTATAAACTTATCAATAAAATTCACCAAAATTCTAGGTAATCCCTAACTAGATAATGAAATACTGACCAAAGTTTAGGATCAAAATAATATGTGTAGCACAGTTAATAAAGTTATTTAGTCATCAAGAACATCGAAAAACAAAATCTAGAAAAGATCGACACCTCTGTTGTAAAACAGTCATAACTCACTCATACGAAAACGAAATCAAGCAAGGTCAGAGAGGTTTGAAAATAGACAAAATTCTCTAAAACTCATGTTTTATACCGAAATTAAAATACTGACTTTAAGATAGTCCAAAATAGCAAACAAAACAGATCAGCGACAAAATACAGATTTTTTTCTTTAACAGCAACTCAACATATATCATACAAAACTTGTTCAAAACACAACCAAACATAAAATCGAGTCTACCAAGTGTCTAAACATCATTAATTATGGTATTTAGCATGTCCACACCAAGTATTTCACATGGTTCAAACTAAATCACGAATTCTCACAAAAGTCTCACATACATGATCAAAACCAAGAACGGGAAAATCCTAAGTTAATTCATGTCCATATTGTGTCGTGAGTCATCTATGGTTAAATTTTCACAATAGAGACAAAATCCATCAAATATAACACAAACACGAGTCGTCTCTAGATCCAACTACACTATAGGTGGTATTTTTTGACTTGTATCAAACAAATGAATTAAAGTACAAGTTACTTGCCTTAACCGAAGATGAAGAACAACCAAGGCCAAGAGTAAGGAGCAAAACCCACGAACAAAAATCCACGAACCAATAAATCCAAGCAAACTAGAGCGAATCTCCACACGAAAAAAACTCCAAAAGCAGGATGACAATAGTGGCTTGCGGCCACAAGAGAACACCACGAGAGAGACTAGGGGTTATATGTGGTGGTGCGAGGTGGTGTGAAGGGTGGCCGGGATGGCCAAGAGGAGAGTGGAGGCTCGGGTTGAAGGAGATGGGGCGACTCGGGTTTGGAGGCAGGCCGGGAGGGGGAGTCGGCCTGGGTGTCGGGCTGGGTTGGTGTCGGCTGTAGGTGGGCAGCGCAAGCAAGGGGAGAGAGAGAGGGAGGCCGAGTGAGAGTGGTAGAAGGACTAGGGTTAGGGTTTTGTGTGAGGGAGGATGTATTTATATGGAGGGATTAGGGTTAATAATACAAGTTGGGTTAATGGGTAATGGGTTGTGGGTATATAGGAGTAGTAATAGGATTTGTTTAATTTGGCTTTAATTAGGATACAAATTGTATAAGATAATGAATAGGATTCAGGATTTAATTTCGCTTTGGTAAATCTTATTAGGGATCAGATAATAGGATTGGGAAATAGGATCACAACCAATCACCACCACACACACAAGAACAAAAATAAAAGGGACAAGAACAAAATGAAAGAAAGAACAAAATATTGAAGAACGAAATAAAAGAGACAACCAATCAAACATAAGGAGCTCAAAATGAAATAAAACGAATATATATTGAAAACAACCCCAATATACGGTTCAGAAAGAAAACAAGAGAGAAAATACACCAAAACGAAAAAAATACACTCAAAAATACACAAAATAAAAAACAGAGGTTACATCGGTGTATGCTGTTTTGTGGAGTGGGCGATCCGTTTGAGTGCTTGCTGTTTGAGAAGAGAATTGGGATTTGCTTATTTGAGTTGGAGTTGTTTTGTTGTGTGTTGGACTTGCACGTATAGCGCACGCATTTTTCGTTTGTGGATTCGTCGCCTGGGATTCTAATCCCATTATTCTGATATATTAAAACCTATCATCTAAAAGGCAAGTCTCTTCTTGAACTAGTTTATTATTTTGTTCAAGGTTCTTTGAACTTTGCATGTAGATCCAAATCCTTTTTATCGTACTGCTATTTGAATTCCGTTAAGCATATTGAGGGTTTACACGAGCTAACCCGATATATTCTTAATATTGCCTACATCTTTGATCTAAAACCTAGTCCCTCTTGCACATTGCATATGCACGTTTACATGAAAAATAACTAGATCCATGTTATAGAATTGTTTGATGAATTGAATATGTCGATTGAATTTGAGTTGATGAATTGAATACCATGCCTGTAAAATTGCATCTTAAACCTAGAAATATGCATGTTAAACATCTAGCATCACTTTGATTATTAATTAACATGAATTATATGTTTGTATGATGAGATTATTGCCTATTCATATCGAATTATTTTCTGGACTGTTGTTTGTGTCTTTTTGTATCAGATTTTAGACCATGTTACTGTTGTAATTTGAAATAACTTTCTGATTATGAATTATATCCCCATGAGTCTATTTTCTAGAACTTTTGACGGAATTGAATTCCGATATATAATCTGTTAGATATCAATATTTTAGAACATCTGTGTCTGAATTTCCAGATATACAAATTCATGCATATCTATCTGTTTCATAATTAAATAGAACATGATAAGATTAAAATAAAAATATGAAATAAATTTGGCTGAGACTAGAACATGATAACAGTAAAATAAAAATATGAAATAATTAATTAATGAGTTTTCTGATCCGTTTCACATGTATTTATATAATTCACAACTTCCTGCCTGGACATAAAACCTGAAAAGAATAGGAGTTTCAACCTAGTTTCTATAGCTTTTATATGTCATGTATATATTCGCTGGAACCGGCAGAGAGTTTAGTTTCTAGAATTTCTGACAGATCCAGATTTGCTTTTCTGTAGTAGCGGTAATCTGTGTTTTTGTACTACAACATCATACTGTCCAGATTGTGTGTTTTGTGTTTAATTAATATGTATGCTTCTTGCTCTGTCTGTAACAAGTAGACTTAGTCACACCAAGAATAATACAACCTTGACACCTTCTTGCATGCTCACATAGGATGAAAATAAACTATTAACAAGCCTGGGTATTATGGGTTAACATGGTAGTGAACGATCGGAAACTGTACTTGGTAAAGGCCTTCTTGCTCACATGAACACTAGACATGGAAGGAGGAGAAATATTGATTGGAAGGAGGAGTATTGATTGCAAATGAGATATTGTTAATTATTGCTTGTAAATTATTGTTATCGATGCTGAGTACACGATCCGTGAATTCACCATCAGTCTAAAACGTTCACTTATGTGCTTGCACCAAACCTGTGGTATGGAATATATGGGACGCAGTAGTACGTGCACTAGATATATTAATAAAATGATTAATAATCTTCATTTGACATTCTATGCTTGATCATGTATATCGTAATTAAGATAAAATTTAAATTGACATCATTCATTACATGTATGATTAAACATAGACCTTTGATATTATTGCCAATCTTTGACTTTGTTATTGACTTTGATCCCGTCCATTTCCTTTGATATACATGCTTCCGGTTATTCTCTGTTTTCTCTACTTGCTATCCATGACTTGCTCTAAGGACATTATTTTCTCTTTTTTTATATTAAGAATTTACAGGTATTGACGGAACACTACCAGAAGAAATTGGTGAGCAAACTCTCGGAAGATCGGAGCTGGACCATTAGACTACTATAGCTGTCTATTGTTATTTGCTTATTTTATTGCTTTTATCATACTTTGTATTCTAGAATTTTATGATCTGAAGTTTACTTTTTTCCAGATGTTGGATATTATTTGGTGAATTTATTTTATGATTATTTTGGAGTTTATTCATTGTTTATGTGGTTATTCTTTTCTTGCGTGGTTGTATTCACTTGTATATTGTTGAGTTAGACTGGTACAGCTTATGGATGGTGTTTACACCATTCGCTGGGTCTTCGTTACGTACACGTATTCCAGTATTTTGGGAAGCGGACCGTGACAGGTTTTTAGTGGTATCAGAGCCCAGGTTTGGATAATATATCAGTCAAACATGACTAACTTGTGGAGGTTTGGCTTTGACTGATATATTAGTCAGGTTTGGCTCTGGCCAGGTTAAATCAATAATATGCGTACCACGTTGATCACATGAACATATAATAACTTTAATATAATCTGAATACTAATCCTATTCGATCTACTTCTGGTCCCTTCACATTCAATTCTTTGATTCCTTATTTTCTTTTGTTCCTTGTAGTCCTCCACCTTCGTTGACTCTTTATTAAGTATAATTCATTCTTTTCGTACCTACATTCTCTTGATTTTCGGTGTCTCATTCTTTTGTTCCTGCTTTGTTCGTCGTTTGGCATCACATGGTCCACAGCAACATGTTTGCAGCTTGGAATGTCACCATCAGAGTTGTGCAGCGAAAGCGTGGTGGGCTCATAACCCACAGATCCTAGGATTCTCTTGTTGTTCCTTCTTTGCATCATTCAGTTCCTGTTCGTCCATTCCACTCGTCATCATCCGTCGATTTATTATTCGACATCAATCTCATCTATGTTCTTTCTTATTCCGGTGCTTCCATCACTTCAGTTCTCTTATTCTAATTTCCTGCTTTGTTATTTCTTCAGTTTGCTTTTGTTTTGTCCTACTGGCTGTCAGAATGAATTTCGTGGACGAAATTCTTTTTGTAAGGTGGGTAGGATTGTAACCCCCATTCCCGCAAATATGTATTTCCTGAATATTTTCTGTATTTCGATATTTATAAGTTCATTATTTGTTAAATTCGATTTGGATTTTACATTAAAATGTTTTTCTAATCGACAATTATATTTATTTCGAATAATGGTATATTTCAACTTGTTTTCTATTCCTAATTGATTTACTATTTTCATTTTAGCCGAAATCAAATTTATTTTTACTAGTTGGATTTTTTTGATAAATGTGTTAAACCCAATTCCTATTTTATATAATCTGTAGTAGTTATTGCTATAACTATCATCATCATGATTATTATTTTTAATTTATTATTATTATTGTGATTATTGTTACTATTATTATTATTTCTTTTGCTATTATTATTGTTGTTGTTACTATTATGATTATGATTATTTTATTTTATAAACCCTATAATGCTAATTATTTTCCCCGTATTAGTCTATTTTGGATTTTATTGTATTTTATTTTCTTTTTCTTGAATATTGTATCGGAATTGTCTTTGAATAATAAATTTTTGCTTTTCATGGGCTCATTTATTCTCTCTTGATCATTTAGTACTCTTTTGGCTTGAATTCTGCTATTTTTGGCTCACTACAAATTTTGCTCTTTGTGTTTTGCATTTGAATTGATCCACTATATGTCTGTCTCATTAATCTATTTTTATTTTTCTCTTTTTGGAGCCTAAACCCATACCCTAAACCCATTAACCCGCTACCCCAAACCCCACATCCAATAACCCTATAAATACCCTTTTTGAACCATAATTATTAATTAACCCTAATTAAAATCTCTCTCTCTCCCCTAACCTCCCGCCGCTCACCTTTTCTCGCATATCCTCTGTTTTTTCACCGTAACCCATCTTCGCTGCCCAAGCTTTCGACCACTCGCCTTCCCATCCTGCCTCCACCATCTGGTCACCTTCCTCATCGCCACCTGCATCCCCTTGTTGTCGTCCTCTTATCTGTTCTCCGAAGGACCCATCAAACCCATCCTCGCCATTGCCGACGAAGCTTCGCTGCTAGACAACCACCCTGTCCAGCACCCTCATCCGATCCCACCCCGTCGAGCACCCTCATCCGATCCTCCACTGCAACCTCCACCCCGTCGACATCCAGTTCCGCTCTCCTTCCCGTCTCGATCCCGAAGCCCTGTTCCTTTGTTGTTTCTTTGTTTTGGAAGGAAACAGAGCATCGATCCACAGCGCCGCTAGTCTATTCCCTCGCCCTGTCGACCGTCGACGTCGACCCCCCATTACTGCTGTCTCCAGTCGTCGCTTAGTGCCGTCGATCGCCGTGTGGACGCCGCTGCTCTCTCCCTTTCTTCCTTGCTATTTGATGTTCAGGAAGACGTGATTGGGTCGTTTCGGTGTTTGCTATTTTGTCAAGTGGGGGATCCGTTTGAGTGCTTGCTGTTTGAGAAGGGAGTTGGGATTTGCTTATTTGAATTTGAGTTTTTTTTCGTGCGTTGGAGTTTCTCGTAGAGCGCACGTATTTTCCGTTCGAGGATTCGTCACAGGGGATTCTAATCCCGTTATTCTGTTATATTCGAATCTATCATCTAAAAGACAAGTCTCTTCTTGAACTACCCAGTCAAAAATACAGAATACGAGTACATGACTTTCGCCCAGCGAATGACTAACGTCACCCATAAGCTGTTTATCCGATCAACTCAATAATATTAATTTCATGAATAATAATACTTGGAATGAACAATATGAGATAACCAAATATAATAATAATCCAACATCTGGAACAATAATAAAATCCAAGACATAAGCCCAATACAATAATAAATCCCAAACACAATAGCAACAAGTCTCAACACAATAAGTTCATTAAAAAAACATTCAATTATAAATCAATAGTTCTTTAGAAAGTTTATTCTCCAATTCCAGCAGGCAATTCTCCTTCGGTACCTGTGTACACTTCATCTAAAAAGAGAAGAAAAATTGTCCTTAGAGCAAGTCATGGACAACAAGTAAATAAAGCAAAGAACAATAGAATAACGGTATAACAATGAATTCAATGGATCAATGGGAATCAATAACATGGGACGATAATCAATAATCAATATCACGATAATCGATGCAATGGCTTTAGACAATGATTAAATATTCGGTTACAATAATCAATGATCAATAACAGTAACACTTAGCCAATATTCGATATCAATAGGAACAATGATGAACAATGTGCAATGTCGGTGATGTGTCAATCCTTATGTCTATTAATCATTTTAAATCCTAACTAATGCACGTACTACTGTGTCCCAAATGTTCCACACCTCAAGTTCGATGCATACAATCAATTTCATTTAGACTATAGTGGTAGATTTTATAGTTCATGTACTGGGTATGATGACGATAACGGTAATAACATGGTCCATGGCGTAATTTCTTACACGATGACGATAACGGTAATATCACGGGCCATGGTGTAATTTCTTGCACGAGAACGATAATGGTAATAACACGAGCCATCATCGAGTACAGTCTCTATATCATCAACTGCTCTAGTCAATCCCTTAAACCCCGATTTATTAATTATTTATCAATGCAACAATATAATATGCAATTTAAGACATGAGAGGAACAATAGTATCAATAGGAGAACAATAAGATGGTAACATGAATATGACAATTAGAATGGTGACAATAACTCATTAGGACCATGCAATGCATCATACATACATTAATTCATGCAATAGTATGATATAGGAATAATTAGTCTATTAAAATCTGGAATATAAAATTCTGTACTGCAAGAGTAGTCTGTACAGAAATACAGTTTCCTGCTGTTTCAAGAAAACAAAAACTGAATCCATCAGAAATTCTAGAAACTAGACTTCCACAAGGTTCCAACACATATTTAAAGTTCCAAATACGACAACAGTAGCTAGGTCAAACAGATCATTCTTTACATATTTCTTGTTCAGGCAGAATTTCGACATTATGTTATTTTATTTTTAGAATCAGCAAAAACTCAATAATAAATTTATTTAAAATATTTTCTAGAATCCTAATCATGATTACTAAAAGTCTGGAAATTGTCAGAGCAAAATTTTAACATTTGACCAGCCTTTTTACTGTTTAAGCATGCAAGATACAAGAATCTGAAAATCTGAAAGTAAAAATACTGATGTAGTAAAACGGGCATAACTTTTGCTACACAACTCAGAATTCAAATTCAAAATGTTCTAAGAAGTAGAAAGATAAGGCTACATATTATTGAAAAAATTATTCGTTTTAAGATCATTTACTGGGTCGAAAATAGCAGTCAACATATAGCCAGCAAGAAATATACAGAGTTTTGGGTAGTTTTCATGAAATAAATTAATTGAAACATGATGGGTATCAATTCTACTAGTCGATAAACTTCTCAATCAGCATGATGGGTATAAAAACATGGTAAATAAGATTAAGAACACATACATACATTAATTTATCATCAGTCAACCATCAATCGATCAAACTACATATAACCTAGCAATTCTCTCTACAATAATTTATTTGTGTGATAATTATATGAACAACCCTATTATCAATTCTATATACACACATGAAAGATTCAATCTTTGGATTCAAAAGTGGCACGACATCAAGTAAATTGAGATTAGCTCGTGTAAACCCTCAATATACCCAATGAAAGAGATGAACAATATATAATACGATAAACGAAGGGATCTACTTGTAAGAGTTTCAACAAAACTTGAATTTGATACAATTAAAAATTCAAAAGGACAGTGACTTGCCTTTAAGACGACGAAAATGAATACCAAGAATAATGGGATAAGGATCCCGAAGCAACGAACCCACGAACTAATACAAATAGCACGTGCAATATACGTGCAAAAGCAAAGAGCCCAAAGCAACAATAGTAAGAAAGAGAACTCAGCAACAACGACACAAGGGGGAGAGGCTCTGGCTGGGGGTCGTCGGCATCGCAGGTGGCGGTGCGATGGGATAGGAGGGCGGCACGACGGGTGGTCGTCGATCGGAAAGGGGCAGCAACTAGTTGGGGGTGTGCTGTTGTCGACGAGGAGCAGGCCAAGGAGGTCGGGGTTAGGGACTTGGGTGCCTGGCCATCGAGGGAAGGTGGGGCAGTGCTCAAGGGGGTGTCGACGTGGTGGTGCCGAAGAGTGGGTGGCCGGAGTTGGCAGGAGAAGAACGGGACAATATTGGGTTCAGGAGTATGGGCGGGATTTTGATCACCCACTTCGAACTCTAACGGTTTCCTATGCATGTATGCCCATTTCCTCTGCCTGTCTTGTGCGGCTTGCAAATGCTTCTTAATTTGGGCCACTGTATCAACAGTCTTCGTGAACAATTCTGGCCCCAAAAGCTTCTTCTCACCAATGTCATCCAAGCACACTGGTGATCTACACTTCCAACCATACAAGACTTCATACGGAGCTTCCTGAAGACTAGCTTGGTAGCTATTATTGTATGAAAACTCTACCAAGTGTAGATGATTTTCCCAAGACCCTCCAAACTGAAGCAAACATGACCTCAACAAATCCTCTATGGTCTGAATAGTCCTCTCTGATTGACCATCTGTCTGCGGATGGAATGCAGTACGGAACTTCAACTTACTCCCAAGACTGTTTTGAAGACTCTCCCAAAATTAATATCTGAATCTAGTATCTCTGTCTAATATAATACTGACAGGAACACCATGCAATCTCACAATCTCCTACATATACTTCTCTGCGAGGCTCTCTGTAGACTGACCAACTATGAAAGGAATAAAATGAGCACTCTTCGTCAAGCAATCCACAATCACCCAAATGGCATTGTGACCCTTGGGACTTCTAGGAAAAGCAGTCACGAAATCCATAGTAATATTCTCCCACTTCCACTCTGGAATAGGAAGCGGTTGAAGAAGTCTAGCAGTCCTCTGATGTTCTGCTTTCACTTGCTGACAGATCAGACACCGAGAAACAAATCTTCCAACCGCCCTCTTCATACCATGCCACTAGAAATGCAACTTCAAATCCCGATACATCTTCGTAACACCGGGATGAATAGAGTATGACGAGCAATGAGCTTCTTCAAGTAACCCCTGCCTGACTTCGCCCTTCGGAACACATAGACGGTTCCCACAGCGAAGAGATCCATCCTCATGAATCACCATATCAGTCCTCGAACCAGCTTCAACCTCAGCTCGAAATTGCTGCAATTGCACATCACCAGACCATGCCTCCTTAATCTAATCCACCAAAGACGACTGCAAATGAAGCACCATACAACTCTACTCAGAACCAGGCAATACCACATCTAATTCAACTCTCCTTATAGCTTCCATAAGCTCTTTCTGCTCAGTAAGAACCATAGCAACAGGTCTTCTGCTCAAAGCATTAGGCACTGAATTAATCTTGCCAGGGTGATATTGCAGACTGATATCATAATCTTCCATCAATTCTAACCATCGCCTTTGCCTCATATTAAACTCCTTCTGAGTGAACACATACTTGAGACTTTTGTGGTCAGTGAAGATATCCACTCGGTCTCCAAGTAAATAATGCCTCCAAAGCTTCAAGGAAAAAATCACAGCAGCAAGCTCCAAATCATGTGTAGGAAAGTTCTTCTCATGCGGCTTCAGTTGTCTATATTCATATGCAATAACCTTGCCTCGTTGCATAAAATCGGCACCCAAACCTCTTCCTAAAGCATCACATTGAATTACGAAACCTCCTGATCCATCCGGTATAGTCAGCACAGGTGCTGATGTCAACCAATTGTTCAGTTCAACGAAGGCTTCTTCACATGACTCATCCCATACAAACTTCCGATCCTTCCCAGTCAACTTGGTTAACGGCCCTGCAATCTTCAAGAAATCCTGAACAATCTTCCTGTAGTAACCCGCTAGACCAAGAAAACTCCAAACTTCCGATATAGACCTCGGCGTCGGCCAATCCTTAACCGCAGAGATCTTGGACGGATCGACAGAAACTCCATCACTAGAAATAATATGATCCAAGAAAGCCACATGATCCAGCCAAAACTCACACTTTCTAAGCTTCCCATACAACTGATTCTCCCTTAAAGTTTGTAAAACAACCTTCAAGTGCTTAGCATGCTCCTCACAGTTCCAAGAATAGACAAGAATATCATCAATGAACACAGGGAGAGAAAATCCAGTTCATCAAACTCATAAACACAACTGGAGCATTAGTAACTCCCAAAGGCATCACCAAGAATTCATAGTGCCCATATCTAGTACGAAAAGCAGTCTTCTGTACACCTCGGCTTTCACCTTAACCTGATGGTAACCAGATCGAAGTTTCAGCTTCGAATACAGAAGTGCCTCCCAATTGATCAAATAGGTCATCAATCCTTGGCAACGGATACATGTTTTTCACTGTGACATTATTGAGCTCACGGTAGTCAATACACAACCTGTGACTACCATCCTTCTTATTAACGAACAAAACAAGGAGCTCCCCAAGGCGAAACACTTGGCCTGATAAAACCTCTATCCAACAACTTCTGAATCTGCTCCTTCAACTCATCCAATTCAATAGGAGGCATTCTGTACGGACTCTTAGAGATTGGAGTTGTACCTGGCTGAACATCAATACTGAACACCACCTCACGATCTGACGGTAATCCTGGCAATTCCTCAGGAAAAACATCCAGAAAATCCTGCACAACCAATGGTGTGATAATATCATCAGCACACACTTCCTCCATAACTTCAACTTCTTGACTAGCCAACTTCTCCACACAAGCAAGCGGCATTTCACCGGCACAGAATTCAAATTCCTGACATTCTGGCATATGAAACAATACCTTCTTCTTGCGACAGTCAATCACAATATGAGTGACACCAAGCCAATACATCTCCAAAATAACATCAAAACCGGAATTATTGATGACAATCAGATCGGCAACAAAATCCACACCACCAATAACCAAGGGACTCTACTCACAAATCAGAGAACACACGACAATACCTCCACCTGTAGTAATGTTCCAAGCTATTGGCATAGCACTGCTAGCCAAGAGATGCAGATTGACAAAGCGGGGGAAATAAAAGAATGGGTAGCACTAGAGTCAAAGAGAACATGAGCAGGGAAGGAATGAATAAGGATAATGCCTAGCAAGAAGTCAAAGTGAGAATACAAAAGGCAGAAGCAAAATGCAAGAAATAGACATGAATGAGAGGCAAACATGAATAAACAACATGATAGAATTCCAAAATAAAATACAAAAGAATAAAGAATGAAAAACAACTAAAGATATACCTGTAACAATGCCCAAAGCAGTCTCAACATCTTGCGTAGTCAAGTTGTAAGCCTGACCACGAACTGCAGGAAGATTACCCTTAGAAGCGGCTCTCCTCTGATCAAAGACCTGCCTCTACGGTGGAATAGGTGGTCCACCTTGCCCACGAACAAGCACCCCCTGAGGAGCGGAACCTCCAACTGGTGCAAGAGGTCTGGCCCTAGGGCAATCATGAACCATGTAGTCCACACCTCCACATGCAAGGCATTGGCGGTTCGCTATCCTGCAATCTTGGTGCAAATGCCCAGTCTTGTGACAGTGCGTGAAAACTATGTTCAGCTTCTGGATAGCAGGTTGGTAAGGCAATGCCCTGATAGGAAGGGGTGGAGCTGGCCTCCTAATAGGCCCACCAGAAGGTCTAGTAGCAACAGAACGCTGAATAGCACACTTCCATGTACTGGTCTGTTCTTGAATTCTTGCAACATCCAGGATATCAACATAAGAGCGAAGACACAAGGTACAAATACAGTCCTGAATATCAATGTCCAAGCCCATTAGGAAACTACGGCCTCTATCTTCGTCATTTTCCACTATAGCAGTAGCAAAACGACTTAGTCGGGCGAATTCTGCAGCGTACTCGTCCACAGTCTGACTCTTCTGATTCAAGACAGTGTTTAGTTTAACGTCGATACTTTATGAAATAACAACGAAAAAGCATAATAAACAGTATATGACAAACCTGAGTTAATGAGACAAACTGTCATTCCATCTCATTCTTGGTGACATTAGGGAAGAACTTCGTGAGGAAACTCTTAGTGAAAGCGGCCCAGGGAATGGGTCGGCCAAATCTTTCAGCCTCGGTTTGCCACCAGATGTAGGCAAGATCAACAAGTTGGATGCTCACAACATCCACACGATCCACATCCGCTATATGTGCTGCGGTTAAGTACTGTTCAGTCCTGATAAGCCATTTCTCGGCATGAAGTGGACCTTCAGTGCCCGACAACTTATCTGGGTGGAGCGTCATGAAATCTGCCACATTTTCAGGTTTCGGCGGCAGCAATCCAGGTGCAGGCACAACGAGTTCTCTGTTAGCAGCTTCATCAGCCATTCTCAACTAGTCATTATGTTCCCATTGCATCCGCATCATCAGTTCGTTGTGCTCACGCTGCATTAGTATTAGCTGTACAACAGTGGGCTCATCAGATTGATCAACCCCAGCATGGGAAGAAAGATCACCTTTTCTAGCCATGGTCTGCAACAAGAACCAAACGGTTAGCGTCCAGATCATAAGTAGGATATCAATTGTTCATGCAATTCCTGTATTGCACATATGGTTGAGTCAACCCGATAAAACCCTAAACTGGTTAATATATCATCAAAACCAAACTTCCTTTCATTAGTCATGTTTGACTGATATATTATCCAAACCCGGGCTCTAATACCACAAAAAACCTTATCACATCCCGCTTCCCAAAACACGAAATACAAGTACATGACATTGCTCCAGCGAATGAATAACATCACCCATAAGCTATTATCCGATCCACTCAATAATATAATCAATACAGAACAATTGCACAGGCAATAATATTAATCTCATAAACAATAATACTTGGAATGAACAATATAAGATAACCAAATATAATAATAATCCAACATCTAGAACAATAATAAAATCCAGGATATAAACCCAATACAATAATAAATCCCAAACACAATAGAAACAAGTCTCAATATAACAAGTTCATTAAAAATAACATTTAATTATAAAGCAATAGTTTTTCAGAAAGTTTGTTCTCCAATTCTAGCAAGCAGTTCTCCTTCATTACCCGTGTACACTTCATTTAAAAGTAGAAGAAAAATTGTCCTTAGAGCAAGTTATGGACAGCAAGTAGAGAAACCAAAGAACAATGGAATAACGGTATAACAATGAATTCAATAGTTCAATAGTCAGTAACATGGGACGATAATTAATAATCAATATCACGGTAATCGATGCAATGACTATAGACAATGTTTTAATATTTGGAAACAATAATCAATGATCAATAACAATAACACTTGGCCAATATTCGATATCAATAGGAACAATGATGAACAATATGCAATGTCGGTGATGTGTCAATCCTTATATCTATTAATTATTTTAAATCTTAACTAATGCACGTACTACTATGTCCCATATGTTACATACCACAGGTTCGATGCATACAATCAATTTCGTTTAGACTATAGTGGTAGATTTTATAGTTCATGTACTGGGAATGATGATCATAATGGTAATAACACGGGTCGTGGTGTAAGTTCTTACTATATGACGATAACGGTAATATCACCGACCATGGTGTAATTTCTTACACGATGAATATAAAGGTAACAACACGGGCCATCATCCGAGTACAGTCTCTATATCATCAACTACTCTAATCAATCCCTTAAACCCCAGCTTATTAATTATTTATAAATGCCACAATTCAATATGCAATTTAAGACATAAGAGGAACAATAGTATCAATAGGAGAACAAAATGATGGTAACATGAATAGGATAATTAGAATAGTGACAATAACTGATTAGGATCATGCAATGCATCATACATACATTAATTCATGCAATAGTATGATATAGAAATAATTAATCTATTAAAATCTGGAATATAAAATTCTGGACAACAAGACTAGTTTGTACAAAAATGCAGTTTTCTGCTCTTTCAGAAATCAAAAACTATATCCATCAGAAATTCTAGAAACTAGACTTCCACACGATTCCAACGCATATTTAAAGTTCAAAATCTGACAACAGTAGCTAGGTCAAATAGATCATTCTTTTCAGATTTCATGTTCAGGCAGAATTTCAACATTATGTTATTTTATTTTTAGAATCAGTAAAAACTCAATAATAAATTCATTAAAAATATTTTCTAGTCTCCTAAACATGATTACTAACAATCTAAAAATTATCAGAGCAAAATTTTAACATTTGATCAGCCTTTTTACTGTTTAAGCATGCAAGATACAAGAATCTGAAAATCTGAAAGTAAAAATACAGCTGTAGTAAAATGGGCATAACTTTCGCTACGCAACTCAGAATTCAAAATTTTAAGATGTTTTGGAAACTAGTGACTTGGCTTTAAGACGATGGAAACGAATTCCAAGAATAACGAGATAAGGATCCTGAAGCAACGAACCCACGAACAAATACAAATAACAGATGCAATATACATGCAAAAGCAAAGAGCCCAAAGCAACAGAAGCAAGAAGGATAACTTAGCAACAACGACACAAGGGGGGAGAGGCTCTGGCTGGGAGTCGTCGGCGTCGCAGGTGGCGACGCGACGGGATAGGAGGGTGGTGCGATGGGTGGTCATCGATCGGAAAGGGGCAGCGACAAGTTGGGGGAGTGCTATTGTCGATGAGGAGTAGAACAGGGAGGTCAGGGGTTGGGGTCTTGGGTGCCTGGCTGTCGAAGGAAGGTGGGGCGGCGCTCAGGGGGCGTCGATGGGGTAGCGCCGACGAGGGGATGGCTGGAGTTGGCCGAAGAAGGAGGGGATAGTATTGGGTTTAGGAGGTTGGGCGGGATTTCGATTGGGAGAGAGAGAACGGGAGGAGAGAGGAGAGAGGATAGAGAATAAGCGGCTAGGATTTCAATTTGTGCAATTTTTAGGGTTTGCAATAGAGTTGTATTGATAGGGTACAATTAGGGTATTGGGTTAAAGGTTTAGGATCCAATAATATCAGTTTTGGGTTAAGGGAAATTGAAATTGAGTTTTAGGGTTCAATAAGAGGTAGATCTAAATCAATAGGGTTCAAATAAAATTACCCACAATAAACAAAAGAAAATAGAATCAACAAGAACAGCTCAACAAGAAGGAAGGAGAATTTCATGAACGAGATTTAATTAAAAATAATCAAGAAACAAAAATATAGTATTTTATTCAATTACAAATAAAATATTACAAAAAGGGGAAAAATGAAAATAGTGGGAACGGTAGTTACAATTAACATATCTAGAAATTTATTTCTTAAACAATATTAAATTCAAGGATTCATTTATACTCACGCATGGCAATATAATCATATATATATATATATATATATATATATATATATATATATATATATATATATATATATATATATCAATTGGTTCAAGACTCGAATAAATCAAGAAGGGATCATGAACGAAGTTGATAGTATGATAATTCGATACCAAAGAGATTATGATTAGAATCGATGGTACAATAATTCAATAACGAAAAAGAACTACTTGCAAGAGTTTAAGAAAATGCTTGCCTTGTGTACGATGATTACGAACATGGACGAACAGGCAATGGGCAGTGATACAAGGGCATCAACTCGACAACAACAACGACAGCAACAAGGCAGCAATGCGACAACAATGAGAATAATATTACAGCAAGCAGCGAGTTGAAGGATGGCAGCAAGGAGTTTTGGATTGAAGTGGAGTTTCGAGACGGAGGATGGAGGTTGAAGAGGCATTGGTGTTGCAGTTCGGGGATGATGGAGGTGGTGTGCAGGTTGATAGAGGCAGGGTGAGGTGGAGTACGAGTTTGGTGCTAATGGCTATTAGGTTGAAGGAGGGGCTGATGGTGTAACATCCCCAGAGAAAAATTATTTTTATTTATTTTTTTTGCACGTGCATTGCACGTAAAAAATTATGCATATGTTGATTCCTAAAATTTTCTCGAATCTTGGAAAAATTTTCTCTAATTTTTCTAGTCTCACTTTTGTGATTTATTTTAATTAAAATTCACTAGGCCTAAATCTATATTGTAACCCACTAAAACTATTACAATTTAAAGCCCATGATTATTTTTGTGTGCAATTAGTGTACATTTAAAATTTAGTTAAATTGGTACACTTTGTCATGTGTAACACACACATCTAACTTAATAAAAACTAATAATAAAATTTGTATGAAGGAGTGTGCACACACATTGGTTGCACATGCACGTGCATGAGCACATCCCCATTGGCCGGCCAAACATGACAGTGAGGGAGAGTGGGGGGAGTTTGTGGGGAAGTGGTGAGCTCTTTTAGGGAGTGGGAAGCTATTGTAATTAATCCTTAAATTTTCCTATAAATAGAGCACCTCATGTCATGCGAAAAATGCAAATCAAAATAATAATAATAAAAAGCGAAAGAGTGCAAGGAGTTGCGGTTTTGCTAGAGGAAGGTTAGGTTATTTTTTGGACAACTTTGGAGCATTTTGAGGGGTTCTACTACTAGGAATTCTACTTTTGAGGTGGGTGTCTCTTTAATTTCTAATTTAGTTCATTTTGATGAATGAAATTGTTAGGTAAATTGATTTGAGTAATCTAGATTGTGATTGGTGAATTAAATAGAGTATGGATGCATGCTAGATTAAATAAATTAGATGAATAGATGAAGATACAACATAGAAATTGATTTGTCATGCTTCTAAAATAAATGTGCATAAGATTTCTTGTGTGTTAATATCATGTCTGTTTGCTTATGTACATTAATTCATGATTAGTTGTTCATGTTAGATTTTTGCTACACCAGGATTGAATTGTATATGTGAAATTGAGAATGCATTGGAAATTTGCAAAATTGACAAGTATATGTTAGAATTGCATGTAGATTTGCATGTGGATTGAGTGTATGGGTATTTCTCCTAATCTTATAATAATTGGTAGGGTATTCATGCTAATTCTATAAATTGTAGTCTAATTTGAATCAATAAGGAACAAGAATGTAAAAGTTAAAGATTACACTATCTAAATTAATTTGAATAATTTTCAAGTTAGAATATATTAAATTAAAGAGACTTTTCGTTCTGGAAATTTTAGAGGTGTTGTGTATAGTAATGATCCAGAAAATAATGAAAGAAGAAGAAAATTTGAAGTTATATGAGAAGAAAAAAATAATCGAGAAACAGAGAGAGGATATAAAAATAATTAAATAGACTTATAATCAGAATTGATCCTTGGACTTCTCGGTTGACGGACTTCTTGGTTGACGCGTGAGTGCGGTTGGCGCTGTGGGTGTGCTCGGATTTGAGTCTTGGAAGGCTCTTTCCTTTTAAAAAATTTGATTTTTTTTACATAATAACCGTAGATTGAATATATAAACAATTGAAGTGGAATTTCTTCACCAACTGTGAGTTGGCAAGTTGGTTGTTGGGTGTACTGGGTTGCTGTCTGGGTTGCTGTGCACCTAGGTTCGAACCCGGTAGGGCACATTTATTTATTTTTATATTATTTTAATGGTCTTCCATGTTTCTAAATTTTGGAGAAAATTGTAGAATTATCTTAGAATACTACTAGAACTTTGGGAAATAATTCTACACTAGTATAAGTTATATTTTGGGGATAAAATGAATAGCAATTGATTTGAACAAGAGATATATTATCTTGAAATAGGATTATATCATGAGATTTAATATATGAGTTAAGGAGAAAATTTGGGAATTGGGTTGACTATAAAAATTGAGTTGGAACTAAATAAATACTAATTTACATTTTTTGATTAAGAAGCAAGCTTGGATTATTTTGACTAGAGGTATTTTAATGATTTTATCATTTGGATTATACTTGATCTAGAGTTAATTTTGAGTGTGTTAAAGAATAAAATTGGAAGTTGAATATTATATTGTTTAGAAAAAGAATCTATCGAATGTAATTACAACTTCATGAGAATTCTATTAGAAGGGGGTGAATAAACCATCTATTTTCCTTAGGAAATGTTGATTTGAAATGTTGGATAAGACTATGAAACTAGTCTTACAAATAACTGAGTTGTGTGAACAAGGGAATAATTGGATATGCGAATGAAAAAAAATTCAAAAAGTGAATAATGAGGGTATGAATAACCCATGATGTTGTGAACATTAATTGTGTTGATTCTAGAGGCTAAGTGAGACCCAAAATACCGGCAAAGTGATGAAAGTAATTATTGAAGTTTGAGAAGTGGCTAATATGGGCTATCGTTCTCGGTGTAATGTTGAAAACCGGTAGGAGAGTAAGCTAGCTCTAGGTGGTATTATTATTAATGTATAAACTTAAGGGTTAGCACTAGAAGAAGATGTGATGAAATCTAGGCAAACGTATGTGGGGCATTTCTATATAGTCCGGCGGTACTATAGATTCAGTCGGACGGTATACTCAAGGACTATAATTGCCCTGCATCCAGTCGGGCGATGTACTCCGGAACTGTGATTGCTATGCGGAACGAGATGAGCATCAATTAAATTCGGGATTATGAACGATCGGGCGGTGTACTCCGGGATCATGAATAGTCAGGCGGATGGGAGGTGGATCTCTGATATTCCGGGGCTAGAGCGGCACTTGCAGGATTTCGGCATGAGTTAGATTCTATATAGTCGAGCAGTGTACTCCGGGGCAGGAGTCGACACTTGTGGGAAGTCTAAACCTTATTTTTGTTACCGTAGTACGATTTCTTAGCGAGGGATTGAACCCTATAATGTGGAGTACGTAAAGGCTTGCCCTCGGACCTATGTTGTAACACCCCGCAAAATAAAATGATTTATTTTGCATTACTAAATAATGGTATATTGGTAAAGTTGACTATTTTACTATTTTCTTGAAATTACAATTTAGCACGTGCAACACACGTGCAAAGTTAAGAAATTTAAATTCTTGAAAATTTACGGCTAATGATTGATTTTCCTCATTTATTTATGATATTTTAATTTTCAGATTTATTTGAATTTATTTGACTATTTTATGAATTTCTCACTTTTACACGTGCATAACATGTGCAAATATTTTTTTTGGGTGCAAATCTCCTCTTTTAAATTTCTGGATACATTTTCCTATTTATAATTAAGTATATCCTAAATTTTGGGATTTCTCTAAGTAAATAAACTATTTTTGTAAATACTTTGAAAGAGAGAGGTTTTTATGTAAAAAGTCATTTGCATCTCAAACAAAAAATGAAAATTCATTTCTACTGATTTTTGGTCTTTCAATGGTAATCATTGAAAATAAAATCTATTTAAGTTTTATTAGAGTTGATTTGGAAAAAATTTAAACAAATATGGTGTTTTAGCAAATATGGAATTTAAGTGGATCTCGTGCAAATATTTTCTTGGAAAGTAAAAATCAGAAATTTTTAATTGGAAAATCTAATGTTTATTTTTAGACATTATTTCTGAATTTGCTGGATTTTTACAAATATTTTATGACATATTTGCAAATATTACAAAAAGAGGGACTTTTGTGCAAAATTACCACTTTAAGTACAAATCCGAATTTTTTAATTTTTGGGCTATGCTTTATGGTTGGGTAACTCAGTAGTAAAAATATTTGATTTGATTTTAGTTTATTTAACTTATTTAACTACTTTATTAAAGAAAGGTTTATATATGTAAAGTAATAATTTGTTAAGGGATGTTTCCATAAACTTGTAAAATTTTAAAAACTCCAGATTTAGGCCTATAAAAGAGCCACTACAGCCTTCCCTCACCTCTGCAAAAATAAAATATATTTTTACTATTAATTTTTTGGAGTTTCGAAGCGATGATCTTGGATTTTGCAAAAGAAGGGCTTGATCTCATTCTTTATTAATTCGATTTGATTTCTTCATTGAGGTGAGTGACTTGTGTTTGTTTTCTTTTTGTTCTAAGCTTGTTTATGTGATGATCTATCTATTCGGAAGCATGTTAGTTGATTGTATGTAGATATAATGAATTTCAATGAATAGATGAATTAAAAGTTAAATTTTTTCTTGAAATTATACTATTGATGACCAAAACCCTAATTTGATGACTTGTGATTGTTAAAGAACCTAATAGAAATTATGAGTAGATTGCTTTCATCTATATGCTTGCTGATTTGTTGGATTGGACAATTATATATGGGTATGATGCACAAATTTGAACAAAAGGGAAGTTTGTTACTGTTGATGGGTAAGTATACACTGTTGATACATAAAATTTGATTGAAATGTCTTTCCAATTGTTTATAATCATGGATAAACTGATGAAGATGATCAGGGTATGTGTATAAAAAGTTATAACACTAAAAGAAACAATGTTTTGAAGTGAAAGGAGGATTGTAGTATTTCGGGTCTGTGCATAGTTAAAAAATGAGAATTTTTCGGGGATTTGGTGCATGTTTCTGTTGTGCTTTTGGCAATGTGAGGACTGGGGTGATATAAACAACCTGAGCTAGATGCTTATATACACTTACAATCAACAAATTTACCAGTTCAAGAAGTAAGCTCTGTCAATTAAAAATTAATCATGCTATTGATTATATATGAACTTTTTTGGCCACTGTATATACCTATATGGGTACATATATAGAACTAGACATATTAGAGTAAGTTACTAATGCTTTGAAGGTCCTAATTTATATTATCAACCATCAAAAAACTAGTTCATAGTTTGAGTTAAATAGTAGGTTGCTAAAGCTTGGTAAGTATCAGCTTCTCTTGTTTATAACTGCAGATTGCTGCTCCTGCAGCACTACCGCGCATGTGCACACCCGAACAAACTCATTTTTACACACATCCTGTATATACCCCCTCCCCCTACTCAGCAAAGAGAGATTTCTTCGATATACATCATATATATATATATATATATATTGAATCAAACAGTGAAATGCATATAAAATTGACCATGTTCGGACTTAAAACAAAATATTAATAATAATAATAATGCTAATAATAATGATAAAAATAATAATACCAATAACAATAACAACAATAATAACAACTATTAATGTTGGATCCTGTAGGCAAGGGAAGAAACACTAGAGGGGGGGTGAATAGTGTTTTATAAAAATTTAAAAAACGGAATTGAGAATTTCTTCGGTTCAGTCGACTTGAAGGGATAAACCAGTCGACTGAAGTGACAAAAGAAAAGTATTTTAAAGAAGTCTGAGAAGTCAACTTAGAGATGAGACAGTCGACTTGTCACACAAATTACTCAGAGTAGTACGAGTCTGACAAGTCGACTTATAGAAGTACACAGTCCACCGTCCAGACAAGTTTCACAGTAAAAATATAAACTGAGAGAATTGAGTTGCAAGTAGAGAGATACAACCACAGAGTGCACACGATGTATCCTGGTTCGGTCCTCCCGACCTACATCCAGTCCCCAAGCAACCCACTTGAGATTTTTCACTATTCTTGAAAAAGATTTCGGTGTTTAGACAACAATCTTGTCCAACCCATAGTCCTTTCTCTCAACGAGAGAAAGCAACCCACTCTTCCACCAAGAGTGACAAACCTGACTCTACACCCTAGAGTCCTACTCTCCAACAGAGAAGAAAAAGAAAAAACAATAAAATTGTTTGCAATCAACCTATAGCCTTATTGTGATTGTGATATTGTACGTGGCTAAATGGTTGACTTCTAAATTCAGTCCAAAACGAATTCAATATTATGCTGGACTGAAGACAGAGAACCAAGACTTAAGTGAGTTTTGAAAGCTTTTCTCTTGAATGCACAATACTTAGATTTTTCTCAAAAACATGCTTGGAACTTTTTAAAGGTGATTCTTAGGCTATATTTATAGACTAGAATCCCTGGCCGTTAAAAGCAGTTACTCATAACCGTTTAATCAACGGATACATAACGGATAAAATTTTTAAATTAGAAAAACAGCTTTTGAAATCAGAAAGTTGTCGAAATCACTTGAATAGTCAACTGGGTTGCCTCTATAAGTCGACTGATCAGAGTTTGAATAAGATCAGGCAGTTTTGTACAGACTCAGTCGACTGGTTCTAAAGAGCAGTCGACTGGTACTCAACAGTTGATCTAGTTCAAGCTGTTTCGACCTTTGGATTTGTAAACACACATTTATAAAAAGTTATATGTGAGTGTATGTGTGTGTGACAAGGCTGTATATCATTCTAAGACTCAATTAAAGAAGTAATTACATTGTTTACAAGACACACAAATAGATAACCTATAGCTTTGGTCTTGACTTGAGTCTTGAATCTTGAGTGAAGCTTTTAGCCTTTGTCTTTATCTGGAGATGTGCTTGAACATTTGTTCAGCTTTAGAATATTGTGACTTGCTTGATCAATTAGCTTTGAGGCCTTTGTGTATCATATATGATGACTTTGGATACAACCTGCAATTATAGCATAGCACAGACACATTTTGCATTGTGTTGTAATCATCAAAATCAAGAATGAACATTATCCCCCCTTTTTTATGATGACAATAAAATAGCTGAAATAAAAGAAGATAGAAAAATACAGGCATTCATATGCTCCCCCTATCAAAAATACATCATGCATATATTTTCACAAAACCAGAGGAATGCATAAATTATCACAAAAATTAACAATAGAGATTAATAAAATTAACAATAGAGATTAATACTAGAGTTGATTAATACTAGAGTTCTCTCCCCCTTTGTCATCAACAAAAAAGACAAAAAGGGAAGAAAGAATATTTCACTTAAACAAAATAACACACAAACAAAATTAATTCATAACAACTGAGTCTTTAAAACTAGTACAAATTACCAAAATACTAAAGTGCAACAAGAAATAAAAAGTAGTAAATAAAAGTAAAAACTCATCAGTCTTCGTCGTCGTCATCTTCATCAGCTTGAGAGGGAGGAGGAAATTGAGAAGTGAACAGATGAGTCAGATGGGAAATTTGGGATTCAAGAGCATCTTGACGATCCATGAGATAGTTAACAGCATTATAAATACTGCGTGGATCATCAAAATCAGCTCGGGGGCGAGAAGAGCTAGAAGCTGAAGATGGTCGAGCCGAAGTAGCTAAAGGAACTTGGGTTTGGGGGGAAGTCCTAGTGGTTGACCTAGGTGGAGAACCAAGAAGCTTCATGCGTGCTAAACTTGCATGATCAAAGCATTCATAGTGCTTGACAACATTTTTCTCTGAGTCGAGATCGACATCGTAAGCACAGAAAACACGGGTAAGTAAGGCACTAAAAAGAAGAAAAGTGGAATGAGACTTATGAAGTCTAGGAAAGATGATACGACCCCAATTGAGATTTATTTTACCAAAAATTGCATAGATAGCTTGTTGTAATTCAATAGAATACTGATCATAATTCCCTGTTTTAGGGATAATATTATATGACAGTATCCGTGCAACAAGTTTTGCAATAGGAGTAATTGATTTATTAGTCATAGGGGGTCCATGATTGGGCAAATAGATTTTAGATAAGATGGAGGCATCATCCATCATGATTTCTCCTAAATCAAGTCCTTCATCATCTATACCCATAATCAGATTAATTCTCTCGGATGTGAGTTTCATCTTCTTATGTTGGACAAAAGAGTAGATTATTACTTCACCATCATCCGATTGAACAACCCGCATATTTGTATAAAATAGATAAATAAGTTGAGGGTAATAATGAGGTTGATTTTCTAAGGGCAAGAAATCATAAAGACTACAATGTTGGAATAGAGACACAAAATCTATCAAGATCATTAAAATTAACAAATCTACCCGGAAAAATAACCATGGTACAAATGATAAACCATTTTTCTATGAGATCGGGGCTTCTAAGATATTGAGTGTAGTCCTTAGAACCCTCATCAACATGAGAGGGTTTTGATCTTTTGGGTGCCATAATATAAAAGTGGAGGTGAATGAAAGTATACCAACAGGAAATGCAAAGAATCAATCAGCAAGGGAACAAGAAATCGACTAGAAAGCACTGGATGAGATCTTCTCAAGACAGCAGCAACACAAGGAGTCGACTTCTTCTCTTTTCTGCTCTTCTCTTCTTGTTCTCCAGATCTGGGTGAAAAATTTGGGGTAAAAGTGAAAAGAAGGTAGGTAGGATTTTAACTAGAGGGTAACAGCTGAGATCAAAGATAGAATCAAATCAACAGCCGAGAATGGTCAAGGGCGAGTCAAAAGATGAATGGACATCTTAAAAACTGTGAGACGATTCAATTTGGAAGACAGAATGAGTCGCGACAGTCGATTGTTCTTAGTATGCAGTCGACTTAGTCGAGATAAAAAGAAATCCACATATAATTATCACAACTGGTCATTCGAATGGTTGAACATCTCAGTCGACTGTCCAGAGAAAAAAAAAATAATTAGAGAAGACAATATGTGGAAGTCGGCTGAACAATATGTGTAAGTCGACTTACAAAAAGAAAATTCAACAAATATCAAGAAAATCACAAATCCCTAGTTCTCTTCTTAAAGTTATAGAGGTTTCTTCTTTAAGGGGTTTGGTAAAGATATCAGCTACGTGTTTATCAGTAGAGATAAAGTCTAAAGAAATGTCTCCTTTTAAAACATGATCACGTAGAAAATGATGTCGAATATCAATATGTTTCGTACGTGAATATTGAACCGGATTTTTAGATAAGTTAATGGCACTGGTATTATCATACATTATTGAGGGTCTTTCAAAAGAAATACCATAATCTAATAGGGTTTGTTTCATCCACAAAATTTGGGCACAAGCCAAACTTGCAGTGATATATTCAGCTTCTGTAGTAGATAGGGATACTGAATTTTGCTTCTTACTGCACCAAGAGACTAATGAATGTCCCAAAAAGTGACATGTCCCACTAGTGCTCTTGCGGTCAGTTTTACTGCCGGCAAAATCAGCATCACTATACGACAAAAGTTGAAAATTATCGGTGCGTGGATAGAATAAACCATAATCAGATGTGCCTTTAATATATCTTAAGATTCGTTTCACTGCTTTCAAATGAGATTCTTTAGGACTTGACTGATATCTAGCACACAAACATACACTGAACATAATGTCTGGTCTACTAGCAGTTATATATAAGAGTGAGCCTATCATACCTCGATAGAGTTTCTGATCTACACTCTTACCTAATATATCTTTGTCAAGGGTAGTGGTAGTCGCCATAGGTGTGGCCTTACTACTTCTGCTATCCATGTTAAAACGTTTGAGTAATTCCTTTGCATATTTTTCTTGATTAATGAATATGCCATTTTGTGACTGCTTAATTTGTAGTGCAAGGAAATAATTGAGTTCACCCATGTGACTCATTTCAAACTCGTTTTTCATGGTGTTAGCAAACTCTTGACATAGATTGCTATTAGTAGAACCAAAAATTATATCGTCAACATATATTTGTATGATTAAATATCATTCTTAATTCTCCTAATAAATAAAGTAGTATCTACTTTACCTATTTTAAAACCTGTTTCTAAAAGAAAAGTCTTCAGTCGATCTTACCAAGCACGAGGTTCTTGTTTAAGACCGTATAAAGCCTTTTTCAATTTAAAAACATGGTTTGGGAATTGTTCATGTTCAAAACCTGGTGGTTGTTTAACATAAACATCCTCCTTAATAAACCCATTAAGGAATGCACTTTTAACATCCATTTGATAAAGTGTAAAATTCATAAAACACGCAAAAGATAATAAAATACGAATTGATTCTAATCTAGCAATAGGAGCATATGTTTCATCAAAATCTATGCCTTCTTCTTGATTATATCCTTGAGCAACTAGTCTAGCTTTGTTCCTAACAACTTATCCTGATTCATCTAACTTATTCTTAAATACCCATTTAGTACCTATAATAGTATGATCAAGAGGTCGTGGAACTAAATCCCATACATCATTCCTTATGAATTGGTTTAACTCATCTTGCATGGAATTTATCCAAAATTCATTCTCACATGCTTCTTGTATATTCTTCGGTTCAAAATCTGACAGGAAAGCTGTGTGAGATATCATATTGATATGTGATCTTGTCTGGATACCATGTGAGATGTCACCAATTATTAAGTCATGAGGATGATCTCTAACTTCAACAAAAGATTTTGGTAAAGTTTGAGAAATCACAACAGGATCAGTCGACTTGACAGGTTCCTCAGTCGACTATTTTACATCAGTCGACTTGACTTCCTTATCGGTCGACTTATCCGCGAGACTAGTTTGTTCTAAAGATGTAATTACTTTATTTAAAGGTGATGAATTAATTTCATCATCTTCAATTAAATTCGATGAAGGCAGAGATTCATCAAATGTAACATGCATGAATTCTTCAATAGTCATTGCTGACTTGTTGAAGATTCTATATGCTTTACTCCTATTTGAGTATCCAATAAAGATACCCTCATTAGATCTAGGATCAAATTTATCTAAATTATCTTTAGTGTTCAGAATAAAATACTTACAACCAAATGTCTTAAAGTAAGAGACCTTAGGAATTTTATTAAAAAATAACTCATAACAAGTCTTCTTTAGCTTAGGCCTTATCAAAATTCTGTTTAAAACATAACAAGCTGTAGCAACAGCTTCAGCCCAAAAAATACTTAGGTAAATTGCTTTCAATAAGTATAGTACGTGCACATTCTTGCAAAGTCTTGTTCTTCCTTTCAACCACTTCATTTTGTGGTGAAGCTCTAGGAAATGCAAATGAATGAGTTATGCCATTCTTGTTGCAATATTCTGCAAACGCTTCATTTTCAAATTCTCCACCATGATCACTTCTAATAATGACTATGGTGAGAGACTTTTTATTTTGAATTCGTTTACAAAAATTTGCAAATTCATCAAAAGCATCATTTTTGTGTTTTAAAAAGAAAGTCCACGTGAATCGTGAAAAATCATCTACTAAAACAAATATATATCTACTTTTATTTAAAGAAGCAATTCTAGTAGAGCCAAATAAATCCATATGAATTAATTCGAGCAGTATACTAGTAGAAATTACTTCTTTTGTGTTAAAAGTAGATTTAATTTGCTTACCTAGTTGACATGCATCACATAACTTATCCTTTTTAAAGGATAGTCTTGGCAGCCCTTTAACTAAGTTGTACATAGACAATTTAGAGAGATTTTTCATATTTACATGACCAAAACGTCTATGTCAAAGCCAAGAATCGTTATTAGAAGCTACTAAACAAAAAACATTGGAAAACGCATTTGCATTCAAACATAACTTATAAATATTGTTTTTCCTAAAACCTTGAAAAATAATATTTTGCATAGTGGAATCATAAATTAAGCAAGCATCTTTTTCAAACACAATTTTATAACCTTTATCACACAGTTGACTAATACTTAACAGATTATGTTTAAGTCCACTAACTAATAAAACATTTTCTATAGAAGGGTTAGTGTCCTTACCGACCATGCCGATTCCTATGACTTTTCCTTTATTGTTATCACCAAAAGTAACTGTTCCTCCATCAATGCTTTGTATGGTAGATAGGAGGTTGGCATGACCAGTCTTATGCTTAGAATATCCGCTATCAAGTATCCAACGATCTTTCTTTGGTACCTATAAAATATTCAATGTGAATATGGTACCCTTTTCATTGGGTCCAAAAGATATTAGTTTGTGGGAAACCAAACCCATGATGAGTTTGATTTTCCACCATAAGCAGGAATGAAATTAGCAGAATTACATACATTCAGCATATATGAGTTTATATAAGCAATTCTATCTTTCGAACTCAAGTTGACTGGAACCCATACATATTTGCTTTGTCCAGTCGACTTTATAACACCTTTCAGTCGACTTCTACTATATGTCAGTCAACTGGATGGTAATATAGGTCGACTTATATGAGGTTTTGGTCTTGTTGAATAAGACTCAGTACCTCTGGACAGGCGACTGGTTGATGGATACAGTCGACTTGACTGAACTTTAGATTTGCTTTTATCAATAGAGCTTACAAACTTAGGCTTTTCAAAGAACTCATACAATTTATGTCTAACACTAGAAATAGATATAGGTTTATTTATACTAGTGTTTTTAGAAGAATTGTCTTTTTCAAGAGATTTTTTAAATCCAAGTCCAAACTTTTGACTAGATTTTACTTGATTTTGAAGAACATCATTTAAATTCTCTTTTCCTTTATTAAACTTAGATACGTTCTTGGATATCTCTTCATAATTCTTTTTCAGAGATTCAAGATCCATATCTAAACTTGAAATACGAGAATTTAAAGATTTTACTTCTCTATCAAGGTTAAGATTCTCTTGAGAAAGTGTTTGATTAATTTTCTCTAAGTTCTTAACTCTAATCTTTTCCTTTTTTACTTCTTGAAAAATTTTATTGAATGCATCAAGTAAATCATTTGAATCATACTCATTACTTACTTGATTCTGTGATGCCATGAAGCACACGTTTGCAACCTCGTTGTTCTCATCAATTTCTTCTTCTGAAGAAGAATCACTGTCATCTCAAGTTGCTTGATATGCCTTTTTGTTTTTGGCGAACTTCTTCTTTGTGTACTTATCCTTCTTGAAGTTGGATGTCTTTCCCTTAGACTTTGTGTTCTCTAGTGGACAATCCTTCTTCATATGGCCTGCTTTGTTACACCTGAAACAAGTTGGAGGATCATTAGAATCTTTTAATTTTGAATTAAACATACCTTTTCTTAGTAATTTTTTGAATCTCCTTGTGAACATGGCAATCTCCTCCTCATCTTCTTCTTCATATTCGGAGTCTGACATGGCTTTGAATGCTAATGTTTTCTTCTTTGACTGTTGTGGTTCGGCATCCTTCTTGCGTTCTTCAATTTGTACCTCATAAGCCATTAGATTTCTCACAAGATTCTCAAGAGAAAGTTGTGATAAATCATTGGCCTCTTCTTTTCCCATTCGAGGGTAAGTGCACGGAGTACTTTTCTCACCATCTCTGCTTGAGTGTATATCTTCCCAAGTGCCATAAAAGAGTTTGTAATGTCTGTAAATCTAGTAATCATCTCGGACACACTCTCATTCTCCTTCATGCAGAACATTTCAAACCTGTGAACAAGAACATATATTTTAGATTCTTTCCACTTTGTTCATTCCTTCATGAGTTACCTCGAGTGTGTGCCAGATTTGATGTGCGGTTGTTGCATTTGACACACGGTTGAACTCCTCCTTTGTGAGAGCACAGAATAATGCATTCATTGCTTTTGCATTGTTCATTGTTTGGTTCTTCATGTCGTCATTCCATTGTGCATATGGAATAGAAAGAGCGGTGTACTCTGTTTTTGTCATGTTCCATATTTCATAGTTGATGGATTGTAGGTAGATCTTCATTCTACACTTCCAATAATTGTAATTTGTTCCATCGAAGAGAGGTGGCCTTTGTGTAGATTGGCGTTCATGGTACTGGTTTGCATTTGAAGTAGTTGCCATTGCACTCAACCAGGCTTTGATACCAAGTGTTGAATCCTGTAGGCAAGGCATGAAACACTAGAGGGGGGTGAATAGTATTTTATAAAAAATTAAAAAACGGAATTGAGAATTTCTTCTGTTCAGTCGACTTGAAGGGATAAACCAGTCGACTGAAGAGGCAAAAGGAAAGTATTTTAAAGAAGTCTGAGAAGTCGACTTAGAGATGAGACAGTCGACTTGTCACACAAATTACTCAGAGTAGTACGAGTCTGACCAGTCGACTTATAGAAGTACACAGTCGACCGTCCAGACAAGTTTCACAGTAAAAATATAAACTGAGAGAATTGAAATGCAAGTATAGAGATACAACCACAGAGTGCACACGATGTATCCTGGTTCGGTCCTCCCGACCTACATCCAGTCCCCAAGCAACCCACTTGAGATTTTCTATTATTCTTGAAAAAGATTACAAGAATACCCTACGGCGTTTAGACAACAACCGTGTCCAACACGTGGTCCTTTCTCTCAACCAGAGAAAGCAACCCACTCTTCCACCAAGAGTGACAAACCTGACTCTACACCCTAGAGTCCTACTCTCCAACCGAGAGGAAAAAAAAAACAATAAAATTGTTTACAATCAACCTATAGCCTTATTGTGATTGTGATATTGTACATGGCTAAATGGTTGACTTCTAAATTCAGTCCAAAACGAATTCAATGTTATGTTGGACTGAAGACAGAGAACCAAGACTTAAGTGAGTTTTGAAAGCTTTTCTCACAATACTTAGATTTTTCTCAAAAACATGCTTGGAACTTTTTAAAGGTGATTCTTAGGCTATATTTATAAACTAGAATCCCTGTCTGTTAAAAGCAGTTACTCATAACCGTTTAATCAACGGATAAATAACGGATAAAAGTTTTAAATTAGAAAAACAGCTTTTGAAATCAGAAAGCTGTCGAAATCACTTGAACAGTCGACTGGGTTGCCTCTATGAGTCGACAGATCAGAGTTTGAATAAGATCAGGCAGTTTTGTACAGACTCAGTCGACTGGTTCTAAAGAGCAGTTCACTGGTACTCAACAGTTGATCTAGTTCAAGCTGTTTCGACCTTTGGATTTGTAAACACACAGTTATAAAAAGTTATATGTGAGTGTATGTGTGTGTGACAAGGTTGTACATCATTCTAAGACTCAATTAAAGAAGGAATTACATTGTTTACAAGACACACAAATAGATAACATAGAAGCTTTGGTCTTGACTTGAGTCTTGAATCTTAAGTGAAGCTTTTAGCCTTTGTCTTTAGCTGGAGCTGTGCTTGATCATTTGTTCAGCTTTAGAATATTGTGACTTGCTTGATCAATTAGCTTTGAGGCCTTTATGTATCATATATGATGACTTTGGATACAACCTGCAATTATAGCATAGCACAGACACATTTTGCATTGTGTTGTAATCATTAAAATCAAGAATCAACAATTAACACTAATAGCAATAAGAATAACAATAATAATAACAATAACAATAATAATAATTTTCTTCAAAAACAAAAACAATAATAATAATGATATGCATCTAAATAGGATTTCGGTTAAACAAATTTATTAAAATCCGAAAATTAATAATATACATAGTCGATCAATTAGGGATAGAAAACCACTAATCGAAATAAATATAGATTTCGATTAGAAAAGATTTTAATAGAAGTTCCAAATCGAATCTAACACAAAATAAATTTACAAAAATTTAAATTATAGAAAATATGCGGAAAATACTAATTATCGGGAATGGGGCTTACAGGTCTGCAATGGAGGGAAGGAGGCTCGACAATGGTGTTGGGAGATGATGAGGAGGAGGTGGAGCTTGGTTGTCGAGTGAGGAGGAGCTGCAATGGGTTTCAATGGAGGTGGGGTGAGGGGAGGGTGGAAATGAAGATGTGGGGGGAAGCTCGGTGAAGGAGAGGGTGCGGTGGTTGTTGGCAGCTAGTGACCACGGGAGAGGCAACTACATTGGCAATGGCTTTAGGGATGAAGTGTTAGCTGCCGGCGCTCGGGGATGGCTGCGATGGTTGTGCAACAAGGGAGGAGGACTCAGGTGTGATGTTGAGTGAAGTTGGAGGGGTTTCAACCGGGTAGCGAAAGATGATGATGAGGAGTCGGGGTGTTAAGGGTTTGGAGGAAAGAGACAGAGAGATTCCAATGTGTTTCAAAATAAGAAGAAGTGTCTGATCTTGGAGATAAGGGAGAGTGGGGTCGGATTATAATTAGGAGGTTATGATTTAAGTGGGTAATTAAGTACGATTAATGGAGTTAATAGGGGTTTGATCATGGGCACTAAATAAGAGAGAAAATGGGGACTTCGGGAGAGAAAGATGGGGAGTGGGGATTGTTGGCTGTTATGTTTGATATTTTTTTTGGGTCTTGGTTGAGTTGAGTCGGTCTGGAAGTTGAATTTGGAGTTGTGGGCTTTCACAATTAATAAAGAGATAATATATAGAATATGCTTAGGATAAATGAAACTAGTTGTAATTAAAACTGAATGAGTTACAAACTATAGAATGGATTGAGCTTTAGGTTAAAACAAATAATACATACATAGAATGGTTTAACAATGGACTGGGTTGGATTTTGATTTAAAAGTGGGCTTGAATTAGAATAGAGATTAATCATAGGATAGAATTAGGCTCAAACAATAATCAACAATTAACTAAACAACTTAGTGTAAAAAGTATTCAAACGGATAGAAGGTTAAAAATAGTCAAAACTACAAAAATACGAAAAAAAAAATGAAAAATCCATTCAATTGGAAATGGGGGTTACAATCATAGCCACCTTACAAAAAGAATTTCATTCTCGAAATTTATTCAGGTAGAACATAGGACAAAGCCAAAGCAGAACTTATGATATAACGAAACATGAAATTATAGGGAGAGAAACGAAGTGGTGGCTGCACCAGAGTAAGAAGGAACATGGATAAAAATGATGTCAAATGATGAATCGATAAATGATGATGAATGAGATGTATGAGAAGAAAGTAAACGATGCAAAGAAGGAGAAGCAACATGAGAATCCTGGGACTTGTGGGTTATGGTCCCACCACGCTTCCGCTACGCTACTCTGATCAGGAAGACTTCTTCATCAGCGTCCATTATCTCCTTTCATGGTAATATTCTAAGCCGCTGACATGTCGTTGCAGATCAAGTGATGCTCGATTGACGAAGCAAACATAAATGAAAGAATGAGTAGCACCAGAATCAATGATAATATGGGTACGAAAAGAATGAATTTATACCCAATAAGAAATTAATGAATGAAGATGAATGCAAGGGACGGAAGGAAATGGGGAACGAAAGAATTGAATATGAAGAGATAAAAAATGGCTCGAATAATGTTAGTATCCAGATTACAAGATGGTTATTAATTGTTCATGTGATCAACGTGGTGTGCATATTGTTGAGCATTACCTAGCTAAGATATTAGCCAAACCTAGCTAATCCCCAATCTGGCTATGATACCACTAAAAACCTGTTACGCCCAGCTTTCTAAAATACGAAAATACAGGCATGCAACGAAGGCCCGGCGAATGATATAAGTACTCAAACCCACATTATCCCTAAGGTGTACAATACCAGTAAGCTCAACAACACAGATAACAATAAAAGTTACATGAATAAGAATGAAATAAATAACCAATAGCTGAGATACAAGAACTTACAAAATGCCTTAGAATATATAATGTAGTAAACAGTTAGTCAAGTTCCTTCAGTATCCCATCGTCTGAACCTGTATAAACATTAACTAAAAAGAGGGGTGGGGTCTGTTTGAGCAAGCTTCGAACAATAAGTAGCAACAAGTCGTAAAAGAATAAAGTATGATATAACAATAAATGATGAACTAGAATAATATCAGATGTCAATAAACGATGGTTGATAACAAGATCAGTAGTCAATAATGAATGGTGCAATGGTCGATAAACAATTGTCAATAATCAATGGTTCAATAAACAATAGTCGACAATCAATATTCGATAAATAATGGTTGATAAACAATATTTGATAATCAATGGTCGGTATTTAATAATGCCAATCTTAGTCTATCAATCTTTTATTAACCTATCTAACGCACGAAATCATGCATCTCATACCACAGGTTTGGATGCATACATTCAAGTGAACGTTTAGACTATAGTGGTGAATTCTACATGGTCATGTACTAGGCAACAATAATCAATAACAATAAACAATAATCGGTACACGATACAATCAGAATACTATAGTCAGTAATCTACAATCAATCAATAAAACAATAAACGATAGAAATAATCAATACAGAAAACACGGGCCCCACCTCCGAGTACAGTCTTATATAATGTCCACTACTAAGTCGTTCCGTTATTACCCTGGCTTGTTATTCATTTATAACAATCAATTATGGACATGCAATCATTGCGATCAATGAGAACAATGGTATCAAGAATTATGCAATGAAGTTATTGTATCAATCTAATGTATTAATTCAATTCATTAAACAAGAAAATAACATATTTATAAGCAAAAACATAACGATAGGATTTTGGACAGTAGTACACTATCGTATAGAAACTCACTTTTCCCTCTCCATGGAAAAGCAAATCTGATTCCGTCAGAGATTCTAAAAAGTAGACTCTCTACGGTTCCAACGCATATTCACATGACACATTCTAATTACAGTAACTATGTCCACCAGTCAGTTATTTAAGAGTCTAGTGTTTAGGCAGCAACTCAGTGTCAAGTTCTTGTGCATATAAGAAGACTGGAAATTCATTAACAAATCTTATAAAAATCATAAAATGACTCCTAATCATGTTAAGTATCATCCTGGTTAATCCCATGTATTAATTCCTAATTTAATATACGATTCCAACTAATTAAACATGGCGAAGTATTTTCAAACTGTATTATGAAATTTAGATATTACGACACGTGAATATGAATATCTTGTAATCCGTAAGTCGTATTGCAAAACCATAAGATGGTCTGAATTCTAGACATAGATGGCTACAACTTTCATTTATAAAGTTCTAAATTATATTATTTATAACTAGGTCAAAATGTCACTCGAAGTTGGAGTAAATCGTAGGGCAGAAGTATGATATTTGCAATTGTAACGATTGTGACTTATAAATATATAGTTTTATAACTAGAATTGAATATATGTTCACATCTAATTATTAGAGTGGATTCTTATTGTTAACATGATGGAAAATATCATTTCTACAATGTCAAATTTACGGATATAGCCATACTATTACACACCACCAAATTCATTCAAATCACTATATTTACCTATGTACACATATTTATAAATGACTCTAATTCGTTTTCATGAAATTTATACAGTGACAATAGAGTTTACGATCTTTCGGTGGGTATTGAATCAACGGAGGCAAATAGAATGATCCAATGCAATATGTAACGATTGATTTAAACATGGAAATATCACAAGGCATGTAGCAATACCATTGTTCAACGATTGAGATCAACAACGAATATTTTCATGAACGTGGACGATAAACAGATTTCAAGACATGATAAACAAATATAGAAACTACTTGCGGAGTTTAAGGAAAAAATTGCACATGAACAATAATGGTGTAAAAGAGACACTTGTTTTTATAACATGACGATTATGAATGCGGACGATTAACGGGAGATGAGCATCACAGCAACGAACAGCGGCACAGCAGCGAGTGATGGCAAAAACAACGAACAAGTGCGACGACAGTGACAAGTAATAGCAATGACGGCTACGACAATAAGAATGTTGGTAATAACAACAAATGGCAAGGTGGTGTCGGGCTTGGGATTGCAACGGAGTGTAGCACGATGGTCGACATCAGGTGTGGATGTAGGAGGCGGCAAGGAGTGGAGCTTCATGCGATGATGAGGAGAGCTCAGGGTACGGGTGAGGCTTTGGGTGTAGTGCTGTAGGTGAGATAATGGCAGTGGTGGTGGTTTACGCAGCAGGTCAGAGGGACAACAAGGTAGCGGGCTATGGTGATGATGACAAGGTGCAACAATGGTGGGAGGCTCGAGATGCTATCGTCCGACAGTGGTGCATCATGGGGTAGTGCGGGGCTTCAAGTTCGGGGGAGCTTTGGAGCTCGAGATCTCAGGTCTGCGATGGAGGGAAGGAGACTCGGCAATGGTGGTGGGAGGTGATGATGAGGAGGTGGAGCTCGGTGGTTGGGTGAGGAGAAGCAGCAATGGGTTTCAAAGAGGTTTGGTGAGGAGAGGGTGGAGATGAAGATATGGGGTGGAGCTTGGTGAAGGAGAGGGTGCGGTGGTTGTTGGCAGCTAGTGAACATGGGAGAGGTGGCAACAGTGGCAGTGGCTTCAAGGAAGAAGTGTTAGCTACCAGTGCTCGGGGATGGTTGCGATAATGGTGCAGCAAGGGAGGAGGACTCGAGTAGGATGCTAAGTGAAGTCGGGGGGGAGGGGGGGTGAAGTCGGGTGGTAGAAGATGATGATGAGGAGTCGGGGTGTTATGGGTTTGGAGGAGAGAGATAGAGAGGCTCCAATGGGTTTCGAAATAAGAAGAAGAAGTGACAAATCTTGAAGATGAGGGAGAGTAGGGTCGGATTGTAATTCGGAGGTTATGAGTTAAATGGGCAATTAAGTATGATTAATGGAGTTAATAGGGATTTGATCATGGAAAAATAGGAGAGAAAGTGGGGATTTCAGTTATGAAAGACGAGGAGTGGGGATTGTTGGCTATTATGTTTGATATTTTTATTTGGGTCTTGGTTGAGTTGAGTTGGGCTAGGAATTGAATTTGAAGTTGTGGGCTTTCATAATTAATAAAGAAATAATATATAGAATGAGCTTGGGATAAATGAAACTAGTTGTAATTAAAATAGAATGGGCTTGCAAACTATAGAATGGATTGGGCTTTAAGTTAAAACAAATAATACATACATAGAATGATTTAACAATGGACTAGGTTGGATTTTGATTTAAAAGTGGGCTTGAATTAGAATAGAGATTAATAATAAAATAGAATTTGGCTCAAACAATAGTCGACAATTAACTAAACAACTTAGTGTAAAAAGTGTTCAAACGGACAAAAGATTAACAAGAGTCGAAGTACAATAATATGAAGAAAAGAAAATGAAAAATGCGTAAAACTGGAAACAGGGGTTACACTATTTGACAAAGTGTAAATACCGCACACTACTCCAATTTGTCAATATCTTCAACACGTAGAACTCTTAAGTAAAGTCATTTTGTCAGGACGGAAGTGACTTGCTTACACATTGAAGACCTCAGAGCCACAGGAAAGAGGTCTAGCTTCAATATTTGGTAGTCGTGTGACTTTAGACCCTAAAGCATCTTCCCCTTATAGATGACACATTTTCTATATTAGATGAATAGCCATCAGGGACTTTAAGCTCCTATAAAAACTTTGCAAACAAAATATCTCCTACTCCCTTTTTGACATTGAGTATATTGCAGGAAAAAGTCGTACAATGCCATTGGGTAATTCTTCAGGATGCAACTCATGCCTTATGCCTATTTCTACTAAGTCAAGGCGAGACTTAAGATTGTCCTTAGTCTTTCGGTCATCCCCCAAAACTGGTCCTATACAATTTTTCATCGATATTTTTTTCAAGATGCATCACATCTATGTTATGACACAATAAGGTGACCTCCCAATACAGCCACTAAAAAAATAATGTTCTTCTTCCATGACCCTAAAATAAGAAGACAGACACACTCATCTGCATCACATAAATCGGTGTTCTTCTGTTGCTTATCTCAAGACAAAGTTATAGGAGCATGTCTCCACTCATCAGTACCATCAAATGTCGAGGTTTCTGTCCTGAAAATGTGTGTTAGGCAACCATATCCTATGACCCATGTAGTAGAACTTTTTGCCTTTATACAGCCACTTTGAAACAATTTGTTCAGCACAACAAGAACAAGCATAACTTCTTTCGTGCTATAGCCAAATAAACTTGCAGGGAAATCGTTAATTGTCCAATCCAGCGCAACCCGGAGACAGAAAGTTTCTTTAGATGTTGTATAATAAGTTGGAACACCCTCCCACAATTGTTGCAGTTCATCAATCAACTGTTGCAGATACACATCTATATCATTTTCTGCACATTTTGGTCCAGAAATTATCATGGACAAAATGAAGGATGCATGTTTAATGCAAAACCAAGGTGGAAGATTGTATGAATTAACACAACTGGCCATATGATAATCCAGGCTAAAAACCGGCGAGTTTGACCCGGGCCCAAGCTTTGGTGGGCCGAGTTGGTGGATTTTGCTAGCTGGGCCGGGCCAAGCTTGAGTGGGGAAGGAGAGGCCCGGTCCTGACCCTAGGCCCTAGGTTGGGGGTCGGGTCGGGCTAGGCCATTGCAGTTTTTGATATTTTAAATTTATAATAAGTTGGTTAATATTTCAAATTTTATATCAAATTGGTGTGAACAACAAAACTAATTCTTCAATACCCACTACTCAATTAGCCCACCCCACCCTAGCTATTTATAGCCAACTCCACTCCCTCACTTCTCTCATCGCACCAATGTGGCACTAAATGTATTTGGATTTCAAACTTTGAAAACTTTTAGTCCCATATTGGGGAGATGAGAGAAGGGAGGAGGTAGAGTTGGCTATAAATAGCTAAGGTGGGGGTTGAGAAATTTAGTAGTGGGTAGTAATCAATTAATTTTGGTATCCACACTCATTTTAAAAATAAAAATAAAAATTTTAGAGTGTGTATGTATGTATATATATATATATATATATATATATATATATATATATATATATATAAACAGTAAAAAAATCAAAAAAACTCCTGACCCGACCCGATCGGTTCAATGCGGTCCCGGTTCAACTTGGGCTAGGCCGCAACGGGGCCAGGTCGGCATGGGTTTTCTAGTGGGAGCAGCCCAACCAAGCACGGGCTGCTGAGGTGGTTCAGGTCTGGTTTGGACCGGTCCACTGGCGGGTTGGGCTGGGCCGGTCTCGGGCTGAACCAAACCGGATGCCACCCTACTCATTTGCCTAAATAGTTAAAACCATCACTGGCCAATCCAAATCTCACATTCCGAAAAACTTCAGCAAAATCAGAATATCTTTCATCAAATTTTTTCCCATATTCGGAATGAGCTGGGTGCCTACGAATTTCATCATTCTTTAGACCTTCCGCATGCCACCTAATATCAGAAGATGTTTTAGAGGACTTGAACAATCTTTGCAGCCTAGAAATCAGAGGAAAGTAACGTAGTAGTTTTGTAGGCTTCTTTCTCCTACTTGTTATAACTGGCTCATCAGTTTGCTTATCTACATTCGGCATTTTTACCCATTTTGAAGTACCACAGACTTGACAATCTTCTAAAGTCTCCTTACCCCCTGAATAGCATACAATCATATGGGCATTCTGTTATCTTCTAATACCCTAAATTAAAATGCTTAAGAAATTTTTCTGTGGCATGAGCTAGATTTGGGATACAGATTTGAGGAAAATCTTCATTCAACAATTCAAGAAGCAAGGTGAAGGACTTGGCAGACCACCCATTTAGATATTTAATTTGAAACAGTTTATCAATGAATGAAAACTTAGAAAACTTGGGGCAATCACGATAGAAAGAAGTATTTGCATCTCTCAACAACTTATTAAAGGCTTCGTACTCTATATTAATTTCTGGAAAAGGCATTTCTTCCGCCACCCCACCACCATGATGTAATGTTTTTGCTGACTCGTTATGGACTTGGTTGATTGGAATGTTTATGTGGATTTGAAAGATATGGAATCTCAAACCATCCCTGCATTAAAGAGTGCATCTCATCGCAACATTTGGGTCAATTGTAAATAAAGACTTGTCTTCACACACAACAGGACCAACATAAATTGACTAAGCAGACTCTCCATGAAAAAACCATTGCAAATCAAATGTGTCTCAATTACATCGCATGTCCTCAAATCACTGTTTCAAACATTGGACACATTGACACAAAATTATGTTCGGATCAGGAGAATTGCTCTTTCCAAAGTTAATAAAACCTTTAACACCATCCTGATACTCCTTTGATAACCGACTTATTAATCAATCTTTTATTCATTTTGAAAATATGAGTCAATTTGAAATGTAAATTTCATAAATTAAAACTCAAAGTTGTTTCATTAAATTGACTAACATATGTTGATCAATTCCAAAATATACATAAATATCTAACTAAGAATACAACATATGTATTCATCTAGATATGTCAAAGAACAAAACTATTAACTACATAATCTTTGCATAATTTTTTCCAGTAGTAGTTAATAGATTAGTATCATATTCTTTTCATAACAATCATAAAATCATTCTCTGTTGTGAGCCAATAACGATTTAAGAAGTTCAATCATTCAAAGAACCAAAAACGATTTTGTTTAATAAACTCATCGCACAAGAGATACCCAACATCAGCATCAACAATTTCCTACAATAAAAACACGCCTAAAACTACCAACACACGAATTCTCAAGATCAAAAAAAACAAAAGAAAAAAAAAGAAAAAAAAAAGAAAGAAAAGGTGATACATGCCCACTTCCCGCATTGTTCCATCACTTGCCCACATTAGCTATAACAAAGAATACAATACATGTACTTTCATAGATGAGTCCATTCAACTCAAATTAATACTAAAATTTGAATGTTGACTATATATCAACAACCACACTTGCCACTTGCACGAATCAAAAGTTATCACAAATTTTGGAATTAGATGATTAAATATTCGTGACAACCACATCGGCCAATCAAAGATTTTAAATCAAACATCAACCAATCAAACAAGAGACAAAACCCTAACTTTCTTACAACTTAGCCACCATGCAATATTACTAAACCCTAGAAATATGATAAACAAGATTGATAAATTATCAAAGTTGCCGATTAGGAAAAGGAGCGCCGACAGAGGGAAAGAGCTGTAACGCCCCGAATTCCCAATACTGGGAACTCGAGACACAAGCCAAAATCTTTACTTCAAATAGTCTCACAATACAGAAAATACAGGAAATTTAAAAACTTTTATTTCATCCCAAAAATTTACATTATTCAATGCAATCTTAGATAAATTTTTACATCATAAATTACATTAATCAAATTCACTGTACAAATTATAATCTCCACTTGGATGTTCCACACAGCTCGAGTCTCCTGCTTCCACGATCAGCACTCCTGCAACTAAACAGACTGTGGGCATGTCAGTTGAATGCAACTGACGCAATGCTGATAAAACCAGTGACTCTCCAAACTCAAAAATCAATATTTGATGCAAAGGAAAAATGTGCAGTCAAATCGCAAGTGTCAGTGTATGTCATGGCGTAGAGTCTAATGCATAATTTCAAATGCACACAATGCACTTACTCTAATGCAATTTATTTGGAAACGTATGCATCTCATAGTACATACTTTCCCAAAATGCAACTTCAATGGAAATGTATGCATCCTATACTACATACTTTCCAAATAGTTCATTATCTCCATATCACATGGTTCGATCCCTCGCTATGCATCCTACTCTTATACTCTTTGCCGTTCCAGACATTCATCTAGTGACTTGTAGAATCTGCAATTGGCACAGTCTGTCCCCGCTACTGCAATCGGACAGTGGTCCTTCCCATTCCTGGTCAGGCCGGTCATGGTATTTCTCCACTCCGAAAAGACAATGGTCCTCATTCATTCCCCTGCAATCGAAAAGTGGTCCTTCTCCATTTCTGGTCAGTCATGGTCCTTCTCCACTCCAACAGGATAATGGTCCACCTTCATTCCCCTACAATCAAACAGTGGTCCTTCTCCATTCCCGGTCAGGACAGTCATGGTCCTTCTCCACCCCGACAAGAGCAGCTCCCGTTTTTATGACTAGACCTTAGGAATCAACAGATGAGACTACGCCGCCCGTCTACCTTACCAGGCAAGACGGCATAGCAAGTGTCCCCTTGACAGGTGAGTATAACCACCCGACTAGTGCTTGTCCTAACATTCAATGACATGCTCTGGTCTTAGGATACTACCACTAGCTCATAGACCTAGTTCTTATACAATTTCACGAAGCCCAAGGGGAAACCAACACGGCCCCCATACCAGGCTCAAGAGTTGGCCCAACTTGGCCCAAACTTGACCCAGTGACGACAGCAATTCAACCTAGTCGTTCGTCGTCTGCTCCTCGCTTGGATCTCGACCCTATCTCCATCCCACAATCAACCCTCCTTGGTTAGCAATCTGCCGACGCACGAAGACTGTCTTCATCCATAGCATCTCAAGGTGATAAAGTTGCTAATTATCAAGGGTCAAATGGATCGATAGCCCTAAGGTGATAACCATTACCCTAGACAAACAACAAGATAATACACATAGTCATTCACATCTCGATACAGTGGACATTCACAAGTCCAAATCAAACATGTTAAATTCATGATTCAAGAGCTAACAAACAACTATCCAACTCCATGTATAGCCTTAACACATAATAGACATATACATGCCAACTCAAGCATGATCAATCATGATCTAAGAGTTGCGCAAATCTTAGAAACACATTAGGTGCGACAAGCATAGCTCTAACATTATCAAAACACGACTCAAAGTTAGAATAAACATCAATTAAGTCAATTCTAAAGCCCTGGTATGATGCAAGCATATATTCAAATCAAAACAGTAAGCTACGAATCAACCTGCAGTTATGTTGTTTTGGAAAAGTCACCATAAATCACACACTCAATGAAATTACAAGTTCTTTAGCTTGTTGGAAAGATCTTTATTTCTACTTTAAATTCTCAGTTGGGCATTTCCTCAAGATAGTTCATTTAGGGAAAGAAAATGTCCAAAACTGTGACGCATGCAAAACCTTCAGATCAAATAGAAATATCAACCAGTCGCACCACAAAATTTATTAAAAATAGCAAATGATCTCAAAAGTCCATAGAATTTGGTAAGAATTTCCCAGACACCTAGAATCATCATATATCCAAAATTTAGATAATAATTCCAAGTATACAAGAAGATATGATATTCTGAACTGGACGTAAAATTTCAGACAGCAACAACACCGTTTCTTAACAACAGCAGCAAGTTGCATTTTTAGTAGATATCAATTCTTATTCAAAAATTATGAAACTTGGTGGGATTGTTCCACGCTAAGTTAGGATACTACTATAAAATTTTCAGGTTCCAAGTCTCTCTTAACATAGAGTTATACTTTCCAGAGTAACAAGTACATATAGTGAAAACAGAGATGAACAAATCTATCCCAGTTATAAAAACATGAATTTTGTAAAATATCAGTTTATCTTCAAATTTTACCAAAAATGGTGGGACTTCTTAGACACATATAAGAGTCATGCATAAAGTTTCATATTAAAACCCCTTATACTTTAGAGTAAAAGAATTTTCCAACTGAACACAAAAATTTGTCAAGATAAAACCTAAAACAGTTCATGTCTCCCTCATCCAATATAGGTGTAACAAACATCATTCAAAAATTATAAAATTTAGGGAAATTGAGATAGACATATATGATAACCTACAGTAATAATTTCAACTCTAAATTCACAGTATTCATGGAGTTATAAATTTTACAAGTCAAGCATGTAAATTCCAAACAGAGCAAAAATTCACTTCACACTAGCAATATGTACATATTTATTAAAATATCAAATCACATTCAAAATCTATGAAATTTGGTGTGGGTGATTATATACATGCATGAGAACCTACAGTAAAAATTTCAACTCTAAATTTATTGTATTTATGGAGTTATGAATTTTACAAGTCAAGCATGTAAATTCCAAATAGAGCAGAAATTCACTTCACACCAGCAACATATTCGAATTTATTAAAATATCAAACCACATTCAAAATCTATGAAATTGGTGGGGTGATTATAGACATGTGTGAGAACCTAGTAAAATTTTAACTCTAAATTTATAGTATTCATGGAGTTATGAATTTTACAAGTCTAGCATGTTAATTCTATCCAGGATAGTAAGTTAATTACAACAAAAGCAACAAGATGAATTTATTAAACATATCAAACCTTAATAAAAAAAATTACAAAATTTGGGGAAGTTATTCTAGACATGATTAGGATGCTACCATAAAAATTTCAAGTATAATTCTATCACATTGCCAAGATATAAAAAAATTTCCTACTTAAACATGCCCAGAGTTTGAGAGGGTCACCCACAATGTAATTTGTTGATTTCTTCTTACTTCTCGCCTTCCTTGTTTGGACTCCTCCTCCTAGCTCCCATGCTCACCTCCTTGCCTTCTCCTCCTAGGCTTGATGAAGAGATCTTGAAGTGTAGGAATACATAGGAATGGAAATGAAGAAATTTTTGAAGTGTAGAAAGTGTTTAGGTTTAGGAAAAATGAAGGGGGAAATGGATTTTGATGACACTAGGGTCTTATATGGGGAGGGGGGGTGAGTAGTGGTGGGGGTAACCACACCCAACAAAACTATGAGCCATTGCCCATGGTTTCATTCTAGGGCTTAATTAAAGTGGTTTAGGGTTTTGGTATATACACACATATTTTATATACGTAATCATACAATAAAAGACAATTGCATTCATACTACAATTATCATACAAAATAATTGTTAATAGAAATACTATATGTTCCATCTCAATTATAGTTGAGACAACGTACAATTTAATTGAAAAATTATTTCAACTCCGGTAGAATCTGTAGCGTGTTTTAAAATAAATGTTTTCTACGTATTTTGTATTTTGATTCTTATATATATATATATATATATATATTATTCTCTCGAATTCGATTATGTATTTGAATTTAATATTTAATATTCTATTTTTACGTGCATTGCACATAAATTTTTTATGCACATTTTATTTCTAAATTTTTTCTTGAGTCATGGAAATTTTTATTCTCATTTTTTTAAGTCAAATTTTGTGATTTGTTTTAATTAAATCCAATAGGCCTAAATCTATTTTGGAGCCCACTAAAAATTAATTACAAAATGAGACCCATGATTATTTCTACACTTAAATAAATATTTTAAAATCTAGTACACTTGTCATGTAACATACACCTACATCTAATCTAATAACAATTAATAGTAGAATTTATATAATAAGTAGTGTGCACATAGGGTGCACGTGCAAGTGTTTTGTGCTCCTAGAGGACTAGCCGACCTTGATTGGAGTGAGGAGTGAGTGGGGGCGTGTGTGTGAAAGTGGGGAGTTATTTTGGGTAGTGGGAGTCATCTCAACTACACAATATTCCTATAAATAACCCCCTCCTTTACCATGAACAACACACCCAACTCTATATAAAAATTAAAAGAGAAGAGAAGGAAGGTTTCGGTTTTCATTACTAGAGGAGGAGAAGGCTATTGGAGCTTTGGAGCATTTTTCTAGGAGTTCTACTTACTTTTTGCATCAAGAAAGATGTGGGTATTCTTGTTACCTTATAATTTAGTAGAATTTATGCATGTTTAATATTTTTACATGAGTAGTTGCTATTTTAGTTGGTGTTGGATGTAGAAGCTTTCTAGAATGTAGACTGTACACTATTAGTTATAATTAATGTGATGGTGTAGATGCTTTTGTTTTTCAATTTGATTACAAATATTCATGTTAGATAAAAAGAAAGTGGATGTCACATCCTCGCTTCCCAAAAATACAGGAATACGAGTATGTAACAAAAGTCCAGCGAATGATTTTCATCATCCATAAGCTGTTCAGAAATCTTTACAATATCTCACAAAATAATCAGAGTTGGAAGCAAAGAAACAACCACATGCACATATGAACCAAATACCAACAAGAACACTTGAAATAAAATATATTAATCTCAAATAGTCATGATCTGAAATACACAATACATCCTCGGTCACATTGCCTAAATACAAGATAAATATCCAAGTAGTAGATACAATTATTCATGAATAACAGGGAAATAAATAAATATAGCAAGAGCTCCAGCAACTAATATCTCATCTTGCCTATTCCATCTGGCTGCTGATCTTCAAAATCTGCAATTTATTAAATTGCAGGAAAGAGAAAAAGAGAAAACAAGGTACCCGTCAATTGCAAGTTACGGGTCACTTATAATATAGGATACAAGTATATGTGGAAAAATAAACAAATCTAATTAATAGCATAAATGGACCTTGCATGAAATTGCAGAATCAACTAGCATGGTATACTAACATGTGTCAAATGTCAAAAGTCAAATAGCATGCAGATAGATATACAGGTAGTGTCAAATAATAGTGTCAAGTGATAATATCAGACAGATAACAAGTAATCAGATGATCAGATAACAGATAGCCAGATACAAATAACAGATTCAGAATCAGATTCAGATACAGATACAGATATCAGATTTTTATAAGTCTTGTATTAATTACTACTAGGTAGCACTTCATGTATCCATCCTTTTACTACATGGTTGCTAAAGTCAATGCAATTTCATTTTAGATTTCGTAGTGGACCATAGAGAGCAGTGTACTCAAGGACAAGTAATCCAAATCATATACCAAATTCCAAATTAACCAAATCATATACCAAATTCCAAATTAACCAAATCATATACCAAATTCCAAATAATCTAAATCATATACCATATTCTAAATGTGGGAAACACGGGTCCCCTTCCGAGTACACGTTTCTGAATTATCCACTATTAGATCTTTTCCTTAAACCCCGGCTTGGTTATTTATTATTAATGTCAAACAAGCACGAAACAAGGCAAGCATGTCATGGTATGATCAAGTAACAAGTTCAAGTTGTAAGATAAACACGTACGGGTAAAAGATAACACAACAAAGGATAAGATAACTAAATCTCAAGTTCAGGATAGCAAGACCATACAGTAGTAAAATAGTGATTCCCAGTGTTACAAGCATGCAAATCTGAATCCGTCGAAACGTCTAGAAAATATACTCCCAAACGAATCTAGTGTATATAAATAATTCATATATTAATTCACAAAAACATAGCTCAAAACTGATTTGAATACAGAAAACATGTTCAGCCAGAAATCTGGAAATCCAATTCACGGTCAGAAAAACAGCATTAAACTTCTCAAATAAATCCAAGAAAAATCTGGGGTATTTCCCTATATGTCTAGAATCAAAATATAAAGTTTCATATTATTCCAGTAAAATTAGTTCAGCCATCAAAAATAAGAAACATCAAGAAATAATACTTTGGCCAATCTGGAATTCCCAACACTGCTGTATGAAAACTAAAATATCTCGCAAGCCATGAAGCAAAATCCAAATCCGCCAAAGGGAGATGAAAATAGATAAAACAAACTAACTTTCATATTTCACACATATTATCCATACAGTAAAACGAATCAGGGTGAAAACACAATTCTTTACAGGACAGCGAGAAAAATACAGCAAGTATGACTTTTGTAAACATGCATGAAACGACATATAAAACCCATCAATAAAATCTACCAAAACTCTGGATAATCCCTAGATAGGTATAGAAAAACTAAACAAAGTTTTAGATCAAAATAATATGTATAGCACAAGTAACAAAATACTTTAATCAACAAAATTGTCAAGAAACGAAATCTGAAAACATAATACACCTCTGTTGTAAAACAGTCATAAGTCACTCATACGAAAATGAAACCGAGCAAGGTCAGAGGGGTTGGAAAGAAGATAAATTTCTCTACATTTTATGTTTTATACTGAAATTAAGATTCTGACTTTAATATGGTCTAAAATACAATTTAAAACAGAACATCGACAAAATACAGATTTTCCTTAAAAACCAAAATCAACATCATTCAAACGAAACTTGATCCAAACACAACCAAACATGAAATCTAGTCTACCAAGTGTCCAAACATCATGAATTAGGGTTATTAACATATCTAAATTAGGGTTATTAACATCATTCAAATCTAGTCTACCAAGTGGTATTTTTGACTTGTATCAAATAAAGGAATTGGAGTACAAGTTACTTGCCTTAACCGAAGATGAAGAACGACGAAAAGTCAAGAGTAACGGGAATGGATTCCTGACAAAGAGAAAAACCCACGAACAAAAATCTATGAACTAATAAATCCAAGCAAACTTGAGCGAAAATCTCCACGCAAACAAACTCCACCAAAAGAGAGATGATCCAAGAGGGATGATGACAATAGTGGCTTGCGGCCACAAGAGAACACTAAGGGAGAAAGACTAGAGTGGTATACGGTGGTGTAGGAGGTTGGATGGATGAGTGGATGGAGAGCGGCCAAAGGGAGGGGGTCTCGGCCTGGGGGGTGGGCGTCGGGTGTGTACGACGCCGCCATGGGGGAGAGAGAGAAAGAGGGTAGGCCGGGTGCTAGGGTGTAGGGTTTAGATGTTAGGGTTAGGGTTTGAGGTTAGGGATATATATATATATGAGAGGATTAGGGTGTAGGAGTTGGGTTAATGGGTAATTGGGTTCTGGGTAATTAGGAGTAGTAATAGGATTGTTTAATGGATATTGATATGGATTAATGGCATAGGATTTAAAATAGGATTGGGTTTAATTTAGCTTTGGTAAATCTATTAGGGATCAACAATAGGGTTGGGAATAGGATTAGGGTTTTAAAATAGGATTTAAATAAAAGATCAAATCGAATAGATAAAGTAATAAATAAAAGTAGGATTATATATCAAAATATATATTGAACTACAAGATAGAAATTATTTGAAATACTACAAATACAAATAACAATTGAAATAGATTTTAAAATAAACAATCAAAAGTACAAGATAAAATAATACGAATAACGAAAATAACAATAATCATAATGAGCATTAACAAAAATAATGTTAATAATACAAAAATCAGCACATAATAATAATAAACATAATAATACAAAGCATAATAAAAATATTTTTATTATAAAAAAAATATCATTGGGAACTAGTTATAAATAAACTATTGATTAAAAATAGGTTTTAACAGAAGATCGAATAATACATTTTAACAAAGAATTTGAAAGCAGAAAAATTAATGTACAAAAATTTTAAATATAGAAAAATACACATAATACGGGTTTGGAGAATCAGGGGTTACAGTGGAAGTAGTAACTAGTGTGATATATGGATAGAAATTTTTAAAATTCTGATTGGTACATGCTAGATTAATCATGTAGGGGACAAATTACAGTATTGTATGTGAAGGAAATCTTAATAATTTATTATGGTGAAATCTTATGAAAAGAAACTCATTGGTATTAATTTGCATTATATGCATTATATTAGTGTAGATTTTCCCAAAATATAATTAGATGAGGAAAAACAGTTTATGCAATTCAAAATTATACAAGTATTAGTAGATTAATACAAATTTTGGCGAGAAATTTCATTATAAGGTTAAAATAAAAATTTTATAAGATTAATCTCGTACTAATACTCAGATTATTAGGGAAAGTGAAATCTGGAAGTAATCAAAATTTTAATGCATAAGCAAATTTGAATCCAATTTTTTTTTTTTAAAAAGAATTTAAAAACAGAGAATCGAAAGAAAAGGGTTTTAATCCATATATGATTAGATATCATGTTTGGGTATCTTGGTTAGCACGTGAAGGGGGTTCCTTGGTGCTCGGTTGTGCTCGGGTTCGAGTCTTGAGAGACTCTTTTCTTTTAATTTTGATTCATAAGACAGTAACAATGGAGGGGTATTTAAACAACTGAGATTGGGTTTATTCACAAAAATGAATTGGCCTTTTGGTTGGGCTGGCGGTTGGTTGACTGGTCTCGGGTTCGATCCCAGCCATGCACAATTCCACTTTTTTTATTTTTAAGAGGGTTTTTCATGTATAAAATTTCGGAAAAAAATGTGATAATATTCTAAAAATCATTAGAACTTTAGAAATATTTCTACTTTATTTTTAAGAGATATTTTTTGGGAATTAGAGGTGGTATTCACATTAAATAATGTATTAGAGGAATTTTTGAATTCAAATTAAAAGGAGATTGTGCATGATTAAAGAGAATTAAAAGTAGAATACAAATTTAGACTCACAATTGAGAAATTACATGGATATTAACTGATTGAATTAAGTAAATGATTGAGATGGATTATAATGGAATAAAAATATAATTTTGGGATTGAAGTACGAAATTTCTAGTCATTTTAATCTTAAAGAATTTTGCATTAAAAAATGTATTTGAAATATATAAATGTACGACTAGGTTCTATTAACTAAAAAGGCATTGAACATTGTTGAAGTGAATAGTTTGGGTTTGTTTACAAGGATTTTTTTGATTCAGTCGTCATTGAATGTTGAAGTTGGTTACTTCATGATTTTCTTGAACACAAAGAAAATGAATAAAGAAGAAATAATGAATAATGAATGAGTTATCCATGACGAGGTTAGATGTAACCTATGTGGTCTCTGTTGACATGGTTGTTTGTTCTGGAGTGAGCGAGGCCCAGAGTACCGGCAGTTGAGATATATGGAATTTGAGAAGTAACCAGTGTGGGTTGACTTTCTCTTGAGGAGTAGCCAGTGTGGGCTAACTTTCTCAGTGTTTTGTTTAAGTCCGGTGGGTAAGCAAACTCTAGGTCTTAATAATTAAACCTAAGGACATAGACTAGAAAAAGGGGATGTGACGAAGCTTGAGAAAACGTGAGTAGGATGGCTTTATATGGTCGGGTGAATGTATTCCGGGACTATAGTTACAGTTGGGCAGATGTATTTCGGGAATAGGCTCAACATGGTCGGGCGGATGTATTTCCGGACTATGGTTACAGTCGGGCAGATGTATTCTGGGACAGTGCGTTTTATGCGAGATGAGTCTCAATTACTTCCGGGACTGTGAATAATTGAACGGATGTACTCCGGGATTATGAATTGTGATACGGAAAGGAGACGAGTCTCCAGTGTTTTAAGCTAGAGCGACGCTTACAGGATGTTTGGGTGATGAGGGTTCTGTATGGTCGGGCGGATGTAATCCGGGACTGGAACCTATACTTGTAGAATTTCTAAATCTTATTTTTCTCACCGTAGTTGGATTTCATAACGAGGGAATGAACCCTATAATGAGGAGTATGATAAGGGCTTTCTCTCGGACCTATGTAGTATGGGATGCATAAAATCCGAAGAAGTATGCATTAGTATCATCGTAGTGTAAAGTCTACATTGGGCATTAAGTTCATTTTATACACTGACATGTTTAGGATAGCCACATTTTTTCTTTCTGCATTCAAGATTATGATTGTTAAGATAATGAGATCACTGTATTATAGCATTGTGTCTGTTGTATGCAACTGATGTGCCCACAGTTTTCCAGTTGCAGGATTGGACATGACATGAACTTGTAGTCACTATGATGGGTTGTTACAAGATTGAAGAATTTTCATTATTGTATATCATGGTGTATCCATTTAAATTCTGCTGTCCTGATGTAAAGAACATGTTGTATATAAAAGTTTTAAATTCTTTGTAAATTTGTACGAATTTGTAGTAAAAGATCTTGTATTTGCTACAAATTACATGTATTGGGAATTTGGGGCGTTACAATTGTCGGGTTCAAAACATATTAAATAATATGTTTGAATATTTACTCAATTAAAATTGTTAAAAATTCATTGATACTTGTGACTCTGAATTATGCACAGAGTAATGTACAAAATAGATATATACTATTTTGTGGCATCTTACAAGAGCACCGGCGGCAAAAAACAGCTGCGGAGGGAGTGAGAGAGTGTCGACAAAGACAAATGTTGGAGAAAGAGAGTGCCGGCAGTGACAACTCCGGGAGAGAGCACCAACGAAGTGAGAGAGGTACAACCGAGGGAGAGAGCACCGGGAGCAGCAAGCGGCGATGAAGGGAGAAAGGACGCCAGTGAGGGGGAGAGATAGAGTCAGCGACGGCGGCGAGGGAGGGGCATCAGCGAGCGATTAGAGGCAACGAGGGCGGCTGTGCGGCGGTAATGGTTTAGGGCAGTGAGGGAGGGACAATGACGAAGGAGGGAGGGACAGTAGAGGGAGGTGCAGGCGACAAGTGGTGAGAGAGAGAGAGATTCGGCGGCAAGCGACTGTGTGGGGGGGGGGGAGGGGGGGATGATAAGATTGGTAGGATATTAAATACACACCCTATCCCCGATGTTTTTCGCAAAAAAACATCGGGATATATATATATATATATATATATATAGGGGTCGGTTCGGGTGAGAACCAACCCTGGGGTGAGAACCTAAGAGCCTATCCTAGCCATTCATCTGTGTAATCTTAACGGTCAAGATTTTTTAAAATTAAACAATAAGATTAATTAATTTTTGCATTAAGATGTCAATCCCTTTAATTAAGGGATGGGGACCGCGTAATAAAAGGAATAATTATAAATTGCCTTTTTTTGTGTGCGACGGTTAAGGTAAATTTGGTCAAATTGGAGAGAGAAATAACTTATTCCCGTAAAATATTGGAGAAGATTTTGTTTCCCAAATTAATAGCAACTGCAGAATCATTCACCATTTCGTTCCTTACAGTTACTGTTTATTACAGTTGCTATTTATAATTATTACAGTTGCTGTTTAAGTGGTCAGGTATTGCTGTATAATTATTTCAGTTGCTATTTATAATTATTTCAGTTGCTATTTATAATTATTACAGTTGCTATTTATAATTATTACAGTTGCTATTCGAGAAGATTTTGTATCCCAACTTAATAGCAACTTCAGAATCATCACCAATTCGTTCCTTCACCAATTAGTTCACTATATAGCAACTGACTGTATTGTAAGTAGATACAATAGCAACTTCAGTTGCTATTTATAATTTTAACTTCAGTTGCTATTTATAGTATTCCTTCACCAATTTCAGTTGCTATTTATAATTATTACAGTTGCTATTTATAATTATTACAGTTGCTATTCGAGAAGATTTTGTATCCCAACTTAATAGCAACTTCAGAATCATCACCAATTCGTTCCTTCACCAATTAGTTCACTATATAGCAACTGACTGTATTGTAAGTAGATACAATAGCAACTTCAGTTGCTATTTATAATTTTAACTTCAGTTGCTATTTATAGTATTCCTTCACCAATTTCAGTTGCTATTTATAATTATTTCAGTTGCTATTTATAATTATTACAGTTGCTATTTATAATTATTACAGTTGCTATTCGAGAAGATTTTGTATCCCAACTTAATAGCAACTTCAGAATCATCACCAATTTGTTCCTTCACCAATTAGTTCACTATATAGCAACTGACTGTATTGTAAGTAGATACAATAGCAACTTCAATTGCTATTTATAATTTTAACTTCAGTTGCTATTTATAGTATTCCTTCACCAATTTCAGTTGCTATTTATAATTATTTCAGTTGCTATTTATAATTATTACAGTTGCTATTTATAATTATTACAGTTGCTATTCAAGAAGATTTTGTATCCCAACTTAATAGCAACTTCAGAATCATCACCAATTCGTTCACTATATAGCAACTGACTGTATTGTAAGTAGATACAATAGCAACTTCAGTTGCTATTTATAATTTTAACTTCAGTTGCTATTTATAGTATTCCTTCACCAATTTCAGTTGCTATTTATAATTATTTCAGTTGCTATTTATAATTATTACAGTTGCTATTTATAATTATTACAGTTGCTATTCGAGAAGATTTTGTATCCCAACTTAATAGCAACTTCAGAATCATCACCAATTCGTTCCTTCACCAATTCGTTCACTATATAGCAACTGACTGTATTGTAAGTAGATAAAAATTTCATATTTAGCAACATTGTACGTAGCAACAAATGTTGTTCATCCTGATGAAGATTGTGGTTCGGCTGAAAATAAAATAAAAAAGGCAATATATGTTGCCTAATAATCTGTGATCTACATTCCTTTTAAATAAAATAAAAAAGGCAATATATGTTGCCTAATAATCTGTGATCTTTCATTCCTTTTATTACGCGGTCCTCATCCCTTAATTAAAGGGATTGACATCTTAATGCAGAAATTAATTAATCTTATTGTTTAATTTTAAAAAATCTTGACCGTTAAGATTACACAGATGAATGGCTGGGATAGGCCCTTAGGTTCTCACCCCAGGGAATGGTTCTCACCCGAACCTCTCTCTCTCTCTCTCTCTCTCTCTCTCTCTCTCTCTCTCTCTCTCTCTCTCTATATATATATATATATATATATATATATATATATATATATATATATATTGTTATTAATATTATTATTATTATTATAAAGGCATTTTTAACTATCCTGCAAACCGTGAGTCGAAACTCATTTATGCAAGTTGCATTAATGCGTGTGGTGAATCCTAGCATATCGCAAAGTTTCATTTTTTTTATGTTGTTTGTGCGTATTTCAATCGTTTATCTCTCATTTTCAAATATAGCTGCTTCTGAAAAATTCAAACTCTTCCCAATTTAGCTCGGAATGTAAATACTTTGCACATGAAAAAGCAAACCATCATTGCTTCTAGTCATTAATAACTCTATTCACACAATCAAACAAACCATAATTTTTCCAAAATTCTACGAAACTTGAATCAAAATTTTCACCCCAATCACTTATATCATATAAGAACAATTTGTATCTAATTCTTGGTGAACCAAATTATATGAGATTTATTATTGTCAATAATAGCAAACTTGTACTTGATGTTTATATATCTGGCGATGTAACATTCTAGCTTATTAAACTAGAGCAACATTTTTCGGCTCGCCTCCTATGATATCGCTCCATTGACTATAGTTCTATCTGTTCTTCATTTTGTTACAATCATCCGTTTGTCATTTTTAAAATTGTCACTTGGTTTCGTTTTATTCACAGGAATAACTAAATATTGTTGTAATCATCTTGTTGGCCACCGAGGTTAAACATAAAACCATTACCATGCTTCTTCTCTATTTCATGGGTAATACTTACTAGTAAAAGTAAACATAAATATTATAACTGTTTATAAAATCGTACAATTCTTGTTCAAAAAATGTAGAACACAGTTATTACTAATCAGATGATAAATATATAATCAAAAGGAAAAAATATAGATTTGAGAAATGTGTCTTATAGAGTAATATATAGTACTGATAATCCTACTTCATCAAATTCATATTTCAGAATAATTTGCATTATTTATCACAATATTCCATAAAATAATGATCGTGCTATTTGCGTATAAAAAATGAAATAATATAAAAAATTATAAAAAATAACATTACAAAAAAATAGAATTAATACCTATCCCGGCATTTTTCTATATAAATGCCGGGAGAGACATATATTTTGTTTGTGAAAATATGCTCATAATCTATATCGGTGTTTATAAAAATGCCGGTATATCTTGTACCTATCCCGACGTATATACCGAACGTTACAATAGATATGCAAAATTTAAAAAAAGGATTAAAACCCCAATCTATACCAGCATTCCTACCAAAACATCGGGATAGGAAAGCCGGGATAGATGTTGTGATTGTAGTGTATATATTAATAAGTTTTCTTATATATTTAATTTATCTATTGCACGTGTGAAGCACATGTACTTCAAGTTATATAATTTTGACCAATACTGTGTTTGAGGAATTGAGGTTTTTATTTTTATTTTATTTTTTATTAAAATCATGCGTAGTGAACAAGTTAGTTAAATAGGAATCTCTACCTTTCTCTTCTTTCTCTATTTCAAAATAGAGAAAGGCGGGGTAGACTCTCTCTTCTATTACTATATGATATAGATATAAATCTATAATTCATTCTAGATAGAAGATCACACAGCAAGAAATGAATGCAAGATGACAAAGCTAGCAAACGAAAATTTTATAGGCAATCCAAACACAAGTAATAATTCTAACCCCCATAATATGTCAAATATCATTATGTATGAATCGTGTGTGAAAATATTGTAATATGAAAAACTGGCAATGACTAACCTGAATTATGGGACAACAGTGTCCCCAAAATAATGAATACAATTATAAGAAACATAATCGATGGTTTCCTCTATTAGCTTTTAACTTTGGAGCTCAATCAACTTGTTAAACTAAAGACATGCAGATCAACCAACTTATCCGGAATCAAATCAGTAGTAAGTTTTAGGGCATCAGAGACAGAAGGCTGAAAGAGAAATGCATGAGGAGGGAAGTGATGGCGTGGTGTCGAAAAGGTGAAAGCTTTCAATAGAAGGAGAAGAAAGGTAGAAAAGAGGCAATTATTGGTTTTGGCTAAGCTTGATTGTTTAAGGCCCAAAGTAGTTTGGGCTGAATTGATGGGCTAATTATTGAACGACCTAGATTAGTTCTACAGATCTAAATAAAATAAGATGAACAACTCAGATCTCATATAAACAAATTTAATTTTTGTTAATAGAAATATATATATATAGCCTACGGCACGTTTTCTGAACGGTGCACTTCGTTTGATTATATAAAATAGTTTTAGAGGACCAGCAAATTAATTAAAGTAGGAAACATATTATATGAGGAAGCAGCATATCTACCTTTAAGCTCAATCATCGCCTTCTTGATCATTAGCTTGAACTTACCAGCAATGCATATAGTTTGTTAGAAACACTGCATAAAGTTTTTTTTAACTTCAGCATCACTTTTAGATGCTTGTAATAGTTATACAAGGACATGATTATATAGGTTTTATAGAGCTTACTCTAATCCAATAACCACTATGAGCATGTCTAAATACATTGGTAACCCAAGTGCAGGTGTGTAGGTATCTACAATACCAATAATCTAAATATTTGTTTGTGTGCGAGTCAGTTTGCAATTGAAATAACTCTTATTATTATTTCAACCAAAAAAAATGTAATACATGAAGTTCTTAAAACTCTAATTCAAGCTAATCATTTCTTTTATCTCCACTTTGTCTCCCATTGCACCTTTATAATAAAAATCAAAATCCCATATATCTTGAGTGGAGAGTTTGCAATTTACTTTAGTTGTCTTTCTTGAGTGGAGAGTTTGCACCCTTCACTGGTAAACTTCAGTCATCTCAATCCTATATATCCAAACATACACTAAAAGTTCTTATATGTTATGTTATCCATGGTTTCTAATAACCAGTGAAGGGAACACTTCACGATAGCATATTCTCTTGTAGTAAAGAAATTAATGTTGCATATTTGTCAAGTTATTTTAGGTTGCTGATCAACTTACCTGTCTTGCTATGGTTTGTAAGCAAAAATTGAGGCCACCAGACAATCCATCTCTCACTTGCGTACACCTTAAATCAAAACTAATAAAATCTCATCAAATAAATCACCAAATTAAAATTTTTTAAACCCAAAAACAAAACAATCATACCTCTCTGAACTTATATCACATGCACACACAAAGTTCGAGTCAGCAAAAAACTGAGTAATCCCTTGCACACAAAAAATTAAAAATTAGAATGAGAATTCAGTTAATGAGATAAAATTAGAGCCGCCGCATCGCATATAGAGGCTCTCGATTGGTGGAGGGGAGTCGCCGATACGGAGTCGCTTGATATTCACGATCGATTTGGTGGAGGGGAGTCGCCGATACGGAATCAGCAATGGATCAGATATCGGTAACGACCTCTTGATTGGGGTTCGACACTAGATTTGGATTTGGATTTTCTTTGAGATTCGTGCTGGAGAGGACGATGGAGGCTTCTCCAATGGAATGAAAGCGAATGTTTAAAAAATTGGTTTTAGGAATTTGGAGTTAGCAGTAAAAATCCTAGGGGAGAGAGAGAGAAATTGGAGCTCTCTGGTTTGGAGAAAAAGGGGAGGAAACTGGACTAAATAAGAGAGAAAGAGAGAATTAAATAAATAATGGAGTTGTTTTGGGGGGGTGGGGATTTGAATTTGAGTTTTGGGGAAAAACTTTGGGTGGGGGGGGGGGGATGTCTTTTGGGTGCTTAGATCTGGACCATTGATTTTCTTACTATTGAAGGAGAGCCACTTAATAGCTTTTCGTTGTGTTTTATTATATAGATACTAGTTGAAATTTGTCGTGCACTGAGTGCACGTGGCTTCATGAACGTGCCAGTTGAATATTTTAATGATATTTTATGTTGTTGAGAAAATCAATCACGGAAGAAATATCATTAAGAACATGAATGAATATATAGTATGATGACTATATATTAATTATGTACAAAAAATACTTAAATTTTTAATATTAACTCTAAATATCATACATAGTCTTGAGTAAATAGAAAATAACATGTAAATAATTGTCTCATCCATAACATAAAAGATTTATAATAATAAAAAAATAGTGAATTCTAAACTTATATCATTGTATTTTTTCTTAAGCTCAATCATCATTTTCGATTTTAACTTTATTCAACTTAAAAATGCTCGTAACTTCTTGTTCATTATTTTTTTCTTTAGGGAGAAGAAATATCTCAGTCCAGGTAATGAAATAACTTTAGTGGGTCACTTCTTGGATGATCTACACAGTGCATCTTGATCTACACCACATAATAGCCTAAGAATAAATGAAGTGGTCTGAATCTTGTTTGCCCATAAACCACCTTATTCTTAGCTTCACTTTAATTTTAGCCAAGAAAATTCTAATTTTGCATTCTTTGACAATATTAGTCACGTAGATCTAGATGCATGATGTGAATCATTTATAGAATGGCACACAAAAGTGATCTCATTACTTTACCTTAGCAAATTCTTTCCTATTCTACCTAATACCTACTATAGATTTTGTTATCATACTATTAAATGTTTCAAAGGTAATGCTCGGGCTTTGTTATCATACCTGAGCAAATTTTAGAATGAGGGAAGGGAGGAGGGGGTGGGGGTTTTATAGAGAGAGGAGAGCGACGCTTGGGCTTCTAAAGCGTTTTGGGCCCCCAAACCGTTGGGAAAGCACAACAACCTGACGAGTGCAACGGTCAGGAAGACTAAACGACAGAAACTCAAGCGGCAAGAATTCCAAAGGACACATGATGTCGTTGACTGGTCAACGATCAAATGTCAATGAGACACATGTCGAGCAGCCGAACCACTTTCATCGTTCGGTGGCACGTGCCAAACAAACGTGTCCCCAATTATGAAATCATGAAAAAATGTTGACTGGTCAACGGTCAATGATCAATAGGACACTTGTCGCGCAGCCGAACCACATTCATTGTTCAGTGGCACGCACCGAACAAACATGTCCCCGATCGTGAAATCACGAAAATACGTTGACTGGTCAACAGTCAAAGGTCAACGGTCAACGGAACATGTGTCGCGCAGTTGAACCACCTTCATTGTTCGGTGGCACGTGCCGAACCAACATGTCCCCGATCATGAAATCTCGAAAAAACATTAACTGATAAACGGTTAATGGGACACGTATCGCGCAGCCGAACACGCACTGAACAAACATGTCCTGATCATGAAATCACAAAAAAACGTTGACTGGTTAAGGGACACTTGTCGTGCATCCGAATCACCTTCATCATTTGGTGGCACTCGCCGAACAAACATGTCCCCGATCATGAAATCACAAAAAAAGGTTGATTGGTCAATGGTCAATGGTCAACGTTCAACGGGACACGTGTCGTGCAGTCGAACCACCTTCATCGTTCAGTGGCACGCACCGAACAAACATGTCCCCGATCGTGAAATCACATAAAATTGCATGGTCAACAGTCAACGGTCAACGGTCAACGGGACATGTGTCGTGCAGCGGAACCACCTTCATCGTTCGGTGGCACGCGCAGAACAAATATTTCCCTGATCGTGAAATCACAAAAAAAATGCTGACTTATCAATAGTCAACGGTCAACGGGACACGTGTCCCGCAGCTGAACCACCATCATCGTTCGGTGGCATGCACCGAACAAACGTGTACCTGATCATGAAATCACGTAAAATCATTGACCGGTCAACTGTCAACGGGACACGTGTCGCCCAGCCGAATCACTTACATCGTTCGGCGCGCCGAACAAACGTGTACCCGATTGTGAATTCAGGCAAAATCATTGACCGGTCAACGGGACACGTGTCGCCCAGTCGAACCACTTACAACGTTCGGTGGCTGGCTCCGAGCAAACGTGCCCCTGATATCGAAATCACGCAAAACGGTCAACGGTCAATGGTCAATGAACACGTGTCGTGATCAGCATCCTGACTGGTTGATCTTCGATACTCTAGATTGCGCCACATCATCAGGTATTTAAATAATTTTATTATTTAATTATTAAAATGAATTATTTAAAAATTCTCAAAATTCATTAAAATTTTAAGAAAATTAATTAAAATCATAAAAATAATTTTTTAAATTTAAAAAAAATTAAAAAATTCTTTAAAATAATTATTAATTTAGAATAATTAATTAAAATTTCCAAAATTTAATTATTAAATCGCGGAAATTGAATAAAATATTCGAAAAATGATTAAAAATTGGAATAAAAACTCATTTAAATACTGGAAAATTCACTAAAAATATAGAAAATTCTTTTTAAAAATTGGGTATTTTAAAAGCTCAGAATAACACCGCTACTCCTCGAGCAAGATCTAAACTTCTCCGAACTCTGATAAGTTCTGTAAACCATTAGAAACGGGCGAACTACTCCTCAAAGGCTGTGATATAGGTAAAAAAAGAACTATATCGTGACATTTTAAATTGGACACGAATCTTAAAGCTCTCAGGGATAAAACGGTAATTTCACCAATAAATGGGTCCATGAATGGAAATTGGGCCTCTTTCAAGCCTAATAATCCAAAAACAGATCTATCTCACTAGGTTGTCATAACAGCCCCATGCAAATGAGTCCAGATCATTTAAAAATAATTTAAGCTCATGATTATCTATAAGAAACGGTTCAAAAATTATATCTCTTATCTAGAGGAGAGTTTAAAACTCAAATCTCATCAGCTGCTCTTATCTCTTCATGAGGAAGAGATAACTGATTCAATCCAAAAATACCAGAAAATAGAGATAAATCATTATCTTGAAACTGATCCCCAAGGCGACTATAAATACCCCTCCACCTCCACTAGAACAAGGTAATCAGTATTTTCTCAACAAAAGCTCTTTTAAACAATTCTTTATTTCTAACTTGAGCGTCGGAGGGCCTGTCGTCGGGATCAACCCTGGTGTTTCAAGCATTTTGCAGGTCAAGTAGAGGTGATCGTCACCACACGAATCTAATCCTACCATGTGAGCGAGTCAGATCTTCAAGTCAAATGCAGTCAATACTGGTGGAGGTCAAAATGACAAATTCTTGATTGTTCCTTCAAAGAATCCACATTATCTTGTTGCTCCTACACAAAAATTAGCACCAACACTCACTTCACTATATATTTGAGATTCAAGAGACCCTTCACGAAGTTCAAGGTTTGGAGTCTTATGTTTAATTGCATCAGCACGCTGAAGATTCTCCAAACAGCTTGAGTTGGTTCACAAATGATTGATACATTTAAGAATCTACATTTGTTAAGAGGCATTTAACTAACATGTTCAAAAAAAGAAGGCTTGTAAGAGTAGTAGCTATAAAATGAAATATTACCTTTAGAAGTCCTGGAGGTTCTATCCTATTAAACAATTGGAAGAGTTGACCAAGCATGCTTTGGTTACACCTGTCGGATTTTACGACTGAGTATACTTTTTCAAGATATTCCCTTACCACATCAACACTGAATGATGATAACATTCATGATTGCAAACCAGAAGATGTAGTACTCCCAGGTCTGCCATTTAGAACACCAAATCCAGATAGCACACCAGATGGTGTATGGGATGCAACCCCAGATGTTGAAGTTCCATCATTGGGAGTAGTTGAACTCGCAGGTTGTGCTGGAATTCTTGTACTTAGTTTCCTTAGTAATTTTGTATTAGGATTTAAGCTTCAAATTTCTATCTCATGTCTTGAAACCTCTGCAAATAAATTAGAGAACTGTGTTTCAAATCTAACTTTACAAGAGTCAATTAAAACAATCAATTTCAGATCTAAACCGCAATCAATTGAATGAAAACTACCACACAAAGATTTTTACAATTTTGTTTTCTATAGGTCTAGAAAAACAAAATAATTCAAAGTCCTACTGTATAGAGAAAAACTTGATAATATTCTTTAACTGCAGATAAATTATTTACAAATGTATGCAGGTGTATCATATTCAACTACATAAGAACCAAATTTTCGTTACATACTTTGATGCAAGTATCATACTGAATTTTTGAATGTGTGAATTGTGTGAATTGTGTGAAACAAAAAATAGCAAATTATGCAGTATTTATAATGAAAAGAATATAAAAGGGTTAATATAACTAACTTAGCAAATGTAAAGAAGAGTAACTATAGTAACTGTGTACTGACATAAAAGTCAAAAATTTTGTACCATGCTTTGACCACATACAATGCAAACTCTTAGTCAAAAATTATTTTAATTAAATCCGCCCGGATCCTCTCAATTATCAATCTAGGATTGCATAAATCGACATTGATAGAATAGAGAGAGAGAAGGCAACAAGTACAAAATTGGGATCTTTGAGGAGGTGACAGGGACGAGGCAACAGTGGTCGTAGTGGACGAGAAGGTTGCAGCTGAGGGAATTGGCGGCCAGGTTGTCAACACAGCAGGCACCGAAGGTGGGCTATGCCAGGACGGTGACATCAACTTTGGAGAAGGAGCATATGATGTAAGCAATGGGGAGGGAGTACTTGAAGGCGACAAGAGAGGTGGCGGAGGTGGCGATGTGGTGGAGGGTTTTGGTGGATCTCGATGGAATAGTTGGGAGGGAGGAGGAAGATCGCGGAGGGGAGGGCGGGGTTGGTGAAGGGAGAAACCGAGATTTGGGATTTGGTGAAAGCGTTTGGGTTGTGGTTGCGGGTTTGTGTGACTATCAGTGAATTTATTTGAGGGATTTGTATGGTCCTGATTAGATCTTATAATAAAATGAATGGTTCAAATCTTAAGTATTCGAGAGATTTGTAAGGCCCATATTAGGTCTAAAATATAATAAAAATTAGATGTGTGGTCTGGATTTGCTCTAGACATATTTATTCTTGCTATATATATATATATATATATATATATATATATATATATATATATATATATATATATATATAATTTTAGATAGAGAAAAGTGAGCATATTTGTATGTGGACATATTCACATACAAATTGAGTTGTCAAAACAAGAACTCTTATATTATAACTTTCATCAAATGACTCATTTGCAAATTACTGTAGAGAATCTTAACGACCAAGATGAATCAAAATGTTATTTAACAAGCCTATAATCTAAGGGTTTGTTTTGAGATTTTACTTTGTATGAGAAAATTTTCTTATACAAATATGAGGCTCACTTTTCTCATTTAGATATATATTGTATTAAAAATGGCTCCAAATTTTACTAAATATTTTGACTTGTGTCTAGATCGTACTAATAAAGTGAGGACTTGGCTCGAGTTTCATGATTGAGGAAAAGTACGGGTCCTTTCCACTTGGGCGGCTGGGCCTATGTGGCCTCAGTCCTCAATAAGAAAAAAGCTCAGACACACTTCATATTAATTTGTTTCTCACTTTTTATATAGAGGTCCTCTACCGTTCATGCCACATTAGTGTCATGGACATGGCCACATCCAACATCCAACATCGGAGCCGAGGTTCACTGTTCCCACCTGTTTGGACTTTTCTTCTCTTCACATTGTGTACATTTGGCATTCACACTTCGGGCTGCAGAAAAACAGAGCTACTCGTGAGTAGCTTGGCTAGAGCTCGGTCCAAGCTTGGTCCATGCTCGGCTCGATTCGAGTTCGAATCTAAAAAATGAGCTCGATGATTAAACGAGTCGAGTTCGAGCCTCGGCTAACTCGGATCGTTAGGCTCGTGAACAGTTCATTAATGAGCTCGATAAGGGCTCGTAAACATTTAGGCTCGTTTAGAAAGTGGGTAGGAGTGGGTTGTGGCATTTAGGCCCATAAAAAAAGTCCATTCATCACATTCACCCAGTCTGGCCACTTTCCTAACACATCATTTTCATTTCTCCTTAATCTCATCAAACCCTAATCACCTTGACGGCCCCTCATGTTAGGGATTCGTTTCAGGAGAGAACTAGAAGTCGCGATTAATGGGAAATTGGAAGAAATAGGGTTGAGAAGAGAAGATTTGGGGAAGAAGAAGCAATCTAATTTCTTATTATTCCTCTCAATTGAACATTACAATCCTTTTATAGGCCGTTAGAGGATCAGATGGAGATATTTTGCAAGAGAAAGAAAAACACGCGCTCTGCACATTTACCAGTTCTCCCGCTATCTTCAAATACAAAATAAATGTGCACAGTGCATGTAAAGAGCAGGTAACTGAAACAGAAAAACCAACAACCCAATCACTGATACATTCACTGTAGTAACTGATACATTCCTTCAGCTCTTATTCTTCATATCGTCGGTCACCAATGGTTGGCTCTTCGCATCTTCGCATCCCTGACAACTCCCTCCCCCTTAAAAAATTAGCTTGTCCCCAAGCTCAAAATCAGGAATCTTCCGACAAAAATCATCTGTGTCACTCCCAGTCGCACAGCACAAGTAATTTGGCCCCAAATCAACATCTTTAATATCTAAAGCATGAGATTAGCTAGTTCATCAATCGCTGTCTACGAAAATTTCGTAGTGCCCATTCAAATATGGCTAATCCAAGGCTCCAGATGTCTGCTAGATAAGAATAATTCCCCCTTTGCATTAATTTCCAAGGAATCCTGATCCCAGGACGTCTCCTCTTCAAAACCTTCAACTTTATATTCGTCTTCCGATCACATCCTATCCAGGAATCACACAAATAGTAGGAGCTCGGGCTGTAGTTTCCCTCTACCGGGGCCTGAAACTTACCCATCACAAGGAGGAATCCACTTTTAACCTTTTCAACAGCCTCTCTAACTGCAGCATTTATTTCTTTCACAGTTGCACCGAGACTCTCCTTGGTTTCTTGAATTGCTTTGGAGGTCGCAGCAATAGTAGCCGCTCTGTCCATGAAACTAACTTTCTGTGACAGCCACACTTCATTAGAGTCAGGATCTGCAAGAAAAAGCCAAAAATTTTCTTCTTTGTGGAACGGGTCGTATAGGCAATGAGGGTGAGCTCCTATTAGCCTGTTCCCACGTCGGAGTGTGACCCAAGCATACATGGTGACAATGTCACCCTCCTGTATGCCTTCTTCCCCTTCAATCTCACATGTGATGTGGAAAGTAACAGAAGGGATCATTGAGTATTGCTGCACAAAGCATTTTTCAAAAATTTTCTGGTGCACTTTGTTTATCATGCAAAACCGCTGCCCCAAGAGTCCATAATATCGAAGATATGTTCTCTCTTGACTGCAGCACTCCAGCAGCATTATCCATAGTTCCATCTCCTGACCAGGCTCCAGTTTGATTTTTTGTAACTTATGACCAGCCTCTTCAAGGTCAACACTTGACATAATAGTCAAATAAACCGTTCTACGCAGATTGACCAGTTTTGTTTCTGTCTCATCTTTTATCTTCATTTCTTCTTCATCATCTTCAGATTCTTCCTCATCCTCATCATCTAAGCCTGTGTCAGATCCTTCTTCATCGTCAGATGACTCATCACCCAGAATGCTTCTCTTGAGATCTTCATAAGCTTTCTCATCTGGTGCCTTACCAATTTCATCTAAGGCAACAACTTTCGCTTTTCCTTCCTCAGCTAGTAACTTAGAAATAGTCGTTGCCCAATTATAGGCAGTTAGCTTTTGTCCATGTAAATGAAGAATATCTGTAACAACCGTATTCAGAAACACTCTGGCGTGTCAGACTACAATGAATGTCTTTGGCCATTTCACAAGACAGGATTCAAGCCACAATACAGCATCAAGATCAAGATGGTTCATTGGCCCATCAAGTAATAATAAATCAGGTTCAATATACAGAGCAAGAGCTAGAGCAATTCTCATGCGCCATCCACCTGAAAAGGATCTTGTAGGTTTCCGCTGCATTTCTGGTGTAAAACTTAGACTCGCCAAAATTGAAGCTGCTCATGGCTCAGCAGAATATGCTTCAATAAACTCAAGTTGTTCATATATGTTCTCCAGATTTTTTTGAAATGGCATCTTTGTCAAGTCCCCCATTAGCTTCATCACTCTTGCCAATTTCTACATCATACTCTAGATCTCTCTACAGTGCAAGTAGACAGGCTTCTTCTTCCAATAATTGAACCCTTTCCACATCAGCATTCAGGACACACTACAGGGCTGATGTATCATCACCCACAACCTCTTGCTCCACATTTAAAATTTGACAATTCTTGGGAATACCATCAATAGCATGCATGGCCATATGCCTCAGGAAAGAAGTTTTCCCGGTGCATTTCTCCCAACAAGACCATAGTGTCTTCCAAAAGAAAGAGTAACCGAACCATCTTGAATGATACCCCCAATTATAGAACCACAGTGCATATCTCCATAGTGTTCTTCCCCTGTGAGTAATTTCCCCATTACAATCTTACTCTTCCACCGTCAAGGGTGTTTGCATTACCAGATTCGTGGGGTAAGATCCATCTTCATACCTATTTCTTTTTGCTCTACCTTGTCTTCATTCACAACACTAGCATTTTTCAGATTCTTAACCTCAGTTAACTCAGAAACTGGACTTATCTATCTACTTTCCGGTTCAAGCATTTCATCAAACACCTTCAATGACTCTCCACTCCCCTTTTCATTGGCTTCAACAGTCAGCAATCCCTCACTATCTACTACAACTCCCTTCCTAATTTGAGATCTAAACATTTTTCCACCATCATAAAAACATTTAGAATTAAAAGAGTTTGTGTTAGGATTAGTTACCTCCCCCCTTTCACCCCGTTGAGGTGCTATCGAGAAAAATGGAGTAGTGGGGATCAGTGGCGTGGTCTGTGGTTCTGGTTTGGATGGTTGAGGGTGAACCATCGGAATCTGAGGAACAGTGGAACGATCGGAACAGAAACAAGTTGGTTCAGATCTTGGAGTAGTGGTGTGAGGAACAGAAGAATGAAAGGAGGACGTAGAGAGTGCAGTGGAACGATCCGAACAGAAACAAGATGGTTAGATCTTGGAGTAGTGGGAAGCTGTGGATTGGATTGCTGCAATATCGACATCATCGCATCCAATTTCTCTTCCAGTTTGGTCATCCTCACCTCAAACTCTCCATTGAGAGAATCGAGTCGCTTCTCCATCAATTTCGACTTCAAATTGATCGCTCGAATCCCCTCCTTCACTGATCGGATACCCTCCCTCACCGTCAACGTGCCTCCAACGTCACGCGCGTTGCCATTGATGAAACTTGGCTCTAATACCAAGTTTTTAGGGATTCATTTCAAGAGAGAGCTGTAAGTCGCCATTTAATGAGAAATTGGAAGAAATAGGGTTGAGAAGAGAAGATTTAGGGAAGAAGAAACAATCTAATTTCTTATTATTCCTTTCAATTGAACATTTCAAGCCTTTTATAGGCTGTTAAAGGATCAGATGGAGATATTTTGCAAGAGAAAGAGAAACACGCGCTCTGCGCATTTACCAGTTCTCCCGCCATCTTCAAATACAAAATAAATGTGCACAGTGCACATAAAGAGTAGGTTCACTGAAACAGAAAAACAAACAACCCAAACACTGATACATTCACTGTAGTAACTGATACATTCCTTCAGCTCTTATTCTTTATATCGTCGATCATCAACGGTTGGCTCTTCGCATCTTCGCATCCCTGACACCTCAATCACACATCCTCAATTCCTCATCCTCCAAACCCTAATCACCTAGGCTTCTCATCCTCACCCTCATCTTCTAAACCCTAATCGCTTACCTTTTCCGCTCTTCGATTGCGATCTCCCTCCCTGAAGGCATTGTGACATCATCCTCAGTGACGATGGAGTAGCAGCAGCAGCAGCTCATGTACGTGCTCACGTCCAAGAAGGTCAAGAGCTTCTCACAAGTTACAACCCAAGCTCTAAGCCAAGGACTTGCTTAGTAATTTTTTTATTTCTAATTTTTTTTTAAATTTTAAGTGCAAATTTGATGCAATTTTTATCTATAAAATTTTGTTAGCATTTAATTAGGATCTAGATAGTTAGTTGTAGCATTCATAAAAATTATCTTGCTTCTTATGTTTTTTGAAAGTAGGATTCAGATTGTTTGTGGACGGAACATTGCTTTTCTTTCTAAGGTAATAATAGATTTTGCACGCTACAGATTAGTTATACTTTTCTGATGTAGTGTAAACAAGTATCAGGTTTTTTCAATAGCGGGTACAGGAAGTAAACAAGTATTATTGTGTTAATGAATTAGATGCAGATGGTTGTACTTCTACACCTAAGTAACTAGAACAAGTTAAACCATTGATGACATTAATTAATGACTTGAATCAGAAAAGAAGCTGAGGCAGAGGCAAGCATGGTTTCAATAGAATACTTGTACAAGACTAAGGGGTCTTTTGTAGAAGAATGGGTATCATGCCCCAGATATGGAGTATGAGGCTCAGTCTATGGACCTTTCTTTTATACTTCTTTTCGTGAAATCTTGTTAATTCTATATTTTGAGGCATTACCTTTCTTTTATACTTCATTTCTTTTATAAGATATGAGAATAGTGGAGACTTGCAGAACATACCGTACATTTGCACTTCATACTTCCAGAATATGATAAACTTTTGCGTAATCACATACTTGCACAAGATTTGCAAAAAATAACTTGTTTACTACCTTCATACACATCATGTACGCAACAATACACACACAAATACATCTGTTGATGTATTTTTGCACCAATCAAGGTACTTTCTAATATAGTTTGTAACTACAGACATCTCTCAAGTCAGAGTGTGGGGTGGTGATACAGAAAGTATGTAAAAAAAATTCCTTTTATGTAATCATGGTTATTATGTCATCGGAAACATGGTATTAACTGTTTCTAAAGCATTGATGCATTCTAGGCGAGTTTTTATAGGTGTTTCAATCGGTATCATGCAAGTATTTATGTTTATACGATTCTGTTTAAGATTGTTTGTTGGTTTAGGTTCAAAAAAGTCAACCACCAGGTTTATAGTTTGATGTTAAATGTCAGTTTCAACTTGTTTTTCTTTAACCATGAAGATGTGTATATTTTGCTTCCTGTTCTTTTGTACTTTTGGGCAGCTGTATTGTTTTTATGAACTCCATAACTTGCATGTTAGTCCTGTTCCATTCTGCACATTAGAAACCAAGATACATAAGATTGCACATGATTACCAATTTTACAGTATTGCTTGGATACTTCACTATGTTTTCTGTAGTACGTAAGATCGCCAGCTAGGAGTATATGAGTAAATTGCTTTAGGCATGGTAAAGTTAAGACTAGAAAACACGATATGTCATATTTGGATGTAACCCACTCTTGTATATTTAACCAAAATGTTTTGATTCTTTTTATATTATGTGGTTCAGTTATGTTTTCAAATTGAATCATTGATGTTTATCGATGGTTGCAGGCCGCGGATGATGATGCAATTGGGGAGTTTCTTCTACCACTCCCTCGTTCCACAACATGCTTTTTGTTATTTCGATGGACTTTATTGTAATGTTGATTTATGTTGATGTTGATGAACTATATCATGTTGATTTGAACTTTATTATGTTCATTAACTTTGTTATTTTGATTGGAGAACTTTATGTGTGTTGTTAATTTCATGGAGCATCAGAATAAGCTCCATCAACTATGTTATGTTAGTTTTCGTTATATGGTTGGAGAACTTTGTATGCTGTTGTTGGTTGGAGAACTTTATTACTTTATTATGTCGGTTTGAAGGATTTGTATGGATGCAAAATTACGATCGTAGTTTAATATATTTTGATTTATGTTGAAATTTTTGCATTGCAGCATTTCAGGTTGATATGACATTTCTTAAGCCAAGTTCGAGCTCGACTCGAGCTTGAATCGAGCTCGATTTGTTAACAAGCTTCAATGAGTCAAGTTCAAGCTTGGGTGAGCTTACACGAGTCGAGTTCGAGCTTCACTATTAAAGATCGAATCGAGCTGAGTTTGAGTTCGATAAAAATGTTTCGAGTCGAGTTTGAGCCTTAAGGAACTCGGCTCAGCTCGTTTGTAGCCCAATTCCCACTACAGGTGATGATATGTCAACTGTGGGAGAACTACCTTAGATGAATATTATGGTTTTTGTTTTCCCTTTTTTGAAAGATATCTAGGCTTCAAACCTAAGGTTTTAATTTTGTCAAAATTTTGTCCTCCATCTGAATTGCTACCAAACATGAGAATATGAATTGCCCACAAAATATTTTCAGTGTAAAAATCACCCCAAATGGGATAGACGACAATATATATAGCAGCACCATGGCGTTGTAATGCCGTTGCACATCCAATTTCCCTGGCCAACAACATTGCAGCATCAACAACTACTCATCAGAACATGAATCCTCCCACAAAAATTTCCTAGTGCAAAAGATTTTCACATAGGCCATTTTTAGCTACTTTTTCCCCCTATGATTAACATGTACATATCATGTGTTTTCTTCCGCAACATGTTTTCCTTCTCTCTTGACATAATAAACTCTTGGATTCTAACACGTCTATATAAATTGAGCATCTATTTTATAGGTCAAAATGATACAAGAATTGGAAGTCCAAATCTGATTTTGCATAGTGATTTAACAATTTTTAAAATTCTGCAATGAATACGTCAACCTAGGCAACTCGAACTAGACTTCTCTATATCAAAATTCTGAAGTTGTAGCAAGTGTTGGGAGTTTTACACCTCTATTCTAGTTAACAATTCTTTTCTAACTAACAATGTACCATATATATGATCAATATATATATATAGTAAAGAACAAGCTTAAAGCCTACTGTCCATATAGTTATGTACAACTCCAAAAAACTCGGACTTTACAATTACAAGATGATTAACACATATATTGTATGTAACTTTTTTTTCAAAGCCATTAAACATACTAGTAATATACACGTGCGATGCACGTATTAATTTTTTTCGAAAAAAAAAGTAAAAAATCTAATTTACATGTGCAATGCACGTCTTAATAAATATGATTATATATTTTTAAAAGTAAATGTAAAGATTATAATGGGAGAGTTGAGGTAGATTTACAACTCCAACTCTTCCATTAAAATAGTAGAGATTATATATTATATTATAGATGGATAGATATATAGTAATTTACATGTGTGATGCATATTTAATATTTTTTTTTAAAAATCAAGTAAAAAATCTGACGTAGTGAGGAATCGAACCTGAGACCTCCTTCATATCAATTATGTACGGGCAATGCAAGCGTTGGTAGATTTACAAATTTACAAATGACACTAAGGCCTTCTCCCATTGTAATATTAGAGATGTATGCAAAAAACAGATTTTATATATTAAGAGAGCTAGAAAGTACATCGACAACGAAAATATGTGGTCATAATACTGAGTGAGCACAACGACAACAACGGCTATTCACAAGTTCAGGACTTGAAACTAAACTTGTAACTCTCAGTAATTTTTAATGCAATATTTTGAATTAATGAATAATTTTTAAATCAATTTAGTTAATTATTTTGAATTTTGTAAAATTGACATTTTTACACGTGCAAATATTTTTTAGGTGCAAATTTCCACTTTTAAATTTCTAAATAAATTCTCCTATTTATAATTGAGTATATTCTAAATTTTGAGATTTTTCTGAACAAAGAAACTATTTTTGTAAATACTTTGAAAGAAAAGGATTTTTGTGCAAAATGTCATTCAGAGGTAAAATTCGAATTCAAAATTTTGTTTTGCTATTTTGGTAGGCCGATCTGGCAGTGGAGAGATTGTGGGGAGAGATTTTATCCCTCTAAGTTGATTTGATTTGATTTTATTGCGTAAATATATAATTATGCAATTTTAGAATTGTTAGGGGACTAAATTTCTAAACTGCGATCAAAGCCCGAATAATTTAGAACCCGGTCATATAAGAGAGGGCTAGAGCAGAGGATTTTGGCCTTCTTCTTATTTTGGCCATTTTTGGTGATTTCTTGGAGTTTTGGAGTAGATCTTTGCTTGGAGGAGAAGGCTACTAGTTGCATCAATAATTCTTCTCGAGGTGGACGTCTCTTTAACTCTCATAATATGTTATTTTATTGATGATGGTGTACTAGCATGCTAGGAATGTATTTGTAAATCTATGGATGTGTATAGCATGCATTTATTATACAGTCATGAGATGAATTATTGTGTTGATTAATACATGAAGTTTAATTAAAGTAATGAAGTAAAAATCAAATCTTTATATGAGTTGAGCATGAATGAAAGATTCTTGAATATTACTTGATGTTAGGGTATGAAAAGATTGAGCTTTTAACCCATAGATTTGATTGAATGATCATGCATATTGATGTAGTTGATTAGAACTTGTTATATGATCTTAATCCATGTTTGGTTAATTTAAAGATAAGATTTTGATGTTTTATTCACTAATTTTTTTTGGTAAAATTTTATAATCGAAGCTATACATGAATTGAAGTGTATATAGTTGTATAACAATTGGGTTTTGACGAAGATAGGGTTTCAGCCATTAGGGTAAGGGTTGAGCAGTGGGGGTTTGGAGTCGGTTGACCTTGAATCAAGATGACATTCAGCACTTTGGGCTGTCTGGCCAGCGCGCATGTTGTGCTGGCGCTAGCACTGTGTTCTGTATGGTCACGGGTTCGACCTGGGGGCTTGGTTTTCTTTTGGGAAGCAATTTAATTTATTAAATATCCATTTTTTTTATATATGGTTATGAATCTTGAGTTTGAATCTAAATAATATTTATATATATTCTTGGAATAATTGGGATTCTATAATTGGTCAAATAAATTTAGATTTGGACGTATATGACTATTTTGAGGAATAGAGCTCACAATTTACTTTGAAAAGGCAATTGATTGCTTGGAACAATTAAATATTGATTTCTAAGGAGATACTTTTAGTTTTTAAGGAATATGAATTTCAGAATTTCAAACTATGAATTTCAGATTTCATTAAAGAACTAATTTCAGTTTATTGATGATTTGGAGCTTCTATTTTCATGCGGATGGATTATAAATTTGGTAACGAATCATAAGATTATGGAGTAAATATAAACTCAATTTTTCAGAATTAAATATTCATTTTAATGGACTATTCTTAAGGATAAGAAGTCATAAGTTCCAGATTTAAAGAGAAATGAGTTTTAGTTTTTGGCAAGTTTGAGTTGTGATTTCGACTGTATAAAACTATAACTTTGTGGAAGAAATTTTAGTCTTAAGGGAAGTATGCGCTTCAGTTTTGAAAGATAATTATTGCAAAATTTTATGAGTTATTTTCAGTTTAAAGATGTGTGAATTTCATATTTTGAAACTACGAAATTTCAGATTTTAGGGATAAATCCCAGAATTGAAAGAGAGTTATTTCAGTTTTAAAGCGGACAAATATTCTAGAAATTTGATTGGATTTTCAAATATGGAAAAGAATATTTCAAATGGGCAATAAATATGTTAGGAAAAATTATTTTGTTTCTATAAACGAAGAGGTCTTTATGGAAGTGAATTGTTTATTAAATGAGGAATGAGCTATGATAGTGATTGTGGATGAATGAATGCTTATATTTGATATAAAATGATCTTAAATGAGATGTTGAAATTATGTTTAAGAACTTATGGAAAAGTGATAATTCCATATATGAATAAAAGAAAGAATGTTTTGATGATTGATATGTGGTGGTTCATATTGAAATTTAGGGTTATTGTGAGAACCCTAGAAAGATTGTTGAGAAATTTTTGTTGTGAGCATTAGAGGCTGAGCAGGACCAAGGATTACCGGCAGTGAATTACTTGATTATAGGAATTAGCCAGGGAGGGCTAGTGTTCCCAGTTTTGTGGATTTATGTCACGCCCCACTTCCCAGAAGAGAATACGGAATACGGATACGTGACTAAGCCTAGCGAATGATTTTCATCATCCATAAGCTGTTCGGAATCTTTACAACATTTCACAAGAATAATCAGAGTCGGATGCAAGAAAAATCAACCAAGCATGCACACATGAATCAAAATACCAACATGAATATTTGAAACAAAATATATTAATCTTAAATAAACCAGATCTGAACAAGTTAAATTCCTGGATCACATTGCCCAAATACAAAATAAATCCAAGTACAAGATACAACTGTTCAAATAGCATCAGGAAATAATAATAATAACAGGAAAATCATGATAGCAAAACTCCAGCATCTAGTATCTCATCTCGCCTATACCACCTAGCATCTGATCTCCAAAATCTGCAATTTAATAATTTGAAGGAGGAGGAAAAAGAAAACAAACTCCCGTCAATGCAAGTTACGGGCCGCTTGTAGTGCAGGATACATGTATATGGGAAAAACTAACTAATAGCATGGAATATGCATGATAACACAATAGAATACTAGCTTGGCAAGATGAACAATTCTAAGTAGCATGTATCAAGTGTCAAGTAAACAAGTATCATGTAGACAAGTAACTAGTATCAAGTGTCGAGTATCAAGTACAAGTAGCAAGTATCAAGTACAAGTAGCAAGTATCAAGTGAACAAGTATCAGGTATCATGTATCATGTACAAGTAATCAAGTATACAGGTAACATGTATCAGGCAAGCATGTAACTTGTATCATGTAACAGGTGTCATGTTATGTCTAGTCTTGTGTTATTACTATCTAGGTAGTACTTCATGTGCCCCAGTTTTTATCACATAATTGCTACATTCAAAAAAGTTTCACTTAGATTTTGTAGGGGATTCTATAGGGCCGTGTACTCAGGGACAAGTAATACAAATCATATACCCAATTCCAAATTAACCAAATCATATACCAAATTCCAAATTAACCAAATCATATACCAAATTCCAAATAATCCAAATCATATACTAAATTCTAAATTTGGGAAACACGGGCCCCCTTCCGAATACACTTTTCTATATTGTCCACTACTAGATCTTTTCCTTAACCCCAGCTTGTTACTTTTTATTACAAAATACACAGGATCACGAGATAACGAGAAAAAAATCGAGATAGGACAAGGATATATCAAGGCCTCATAATGCAAGGAAACATGTTCTAAATCACAAAATGTAAGAAACAACATGCAAGTATTCAAACATGGCAAAATATCAATTCGAGACAGCAAGACGTTGTTGTACCAAAATTGAGATTTCCGCTACCACAGGAATGCAAATCTGGATGCGTCAGAAGATCCAAAAAATAGACTCCCTACCGAATCTAGCAAATATACATAACTCATATAGTGTTTCCCAAAAACAAGTCTCAAAATAGATTCGAATCCAGAAAATACGTTCAGCCAGAAATCAGAAGATCGTATTCAAGAATAGGAAAACAGCATGAAAACTCATTAAATAAATCCACGAAAAATCTGGGGCATTTCCCTATATGTATAGCAACAGAAAATCAAGTTTCATAATTTTCCAACAAAATAGAGTAGTCAAGTAAAATCAGAAAACATCAAGATGCGGTAGTTTTGTAAATATGGAATCATAAACACTGTAGTACAAAAACAACAATATCTCACAAACCATAAATCGAAATCCAAATCTGCCGAAAGGATAATGAAATAGATACAGTAAGATAACTTTCATATTCAAAATTATTTTAGAAACAGCAAGTAGAAATAGGTCGAAAATCAAATTCTTTACTGAACAGTAGTAAAATTTGCATGTAAAATCTTTGTTTGCAAGCATGAAACAGTTTGTAAAACTATTCACATAAATCCATCAAAATTATGGTGTAATCCCAATCAGGTCTAGAAGTACTGAGCAAAGTTTTAGATCAAACTAATAATTTTGACACCAGAATAAAAATAGATTACTCTTCAGAATTCATAGAAACCACAATCTGGAAATCTTTCGACACTACTGTAGTAAAATAGACATAACACACAACTCGAAATCGAAACTGAGATCTGTCAAAAGGGTTGAAAAATAGATAGAATTTCCTACAAATCATGTTCACAAAATATTCTCAAATACCGACCTTAATAGGGTCTAAAATACTTATCAAAACGAGAAAACCGGCAAAACTGAAAAATATCCTTTAAGCACAAGATTAACTAGTTCACATAAAACTCATCCAAAATACAACCAAACACGAAATAGAGTGTACTAGATGTCCAAACAACATGATATAAGGTATTTCACAAGTCCACAACAAGTCTACCACGAATAACACGAACGAGCACATGATATCACATGAACAACATGCATATATGCAATAAGATGTGGTCAATCCTAGGTTATATTATGTCATGTATGTCATGAGGCAACTAGGGTTAAATCATCACTATAGAGACAATACCCCAAGAGAATTCACACACAAATTGTCTCTAGAACCCAACTACACTACAGGTGGTATTTAGTACTTGTATTACACAAAGGAAGAATACAAGTTACTTACCTTAACTGACGACAAAAACGATGCAAGACCAAGAATAAAGAGAACGGATGCCGGCACGAACACGAGCGAACGAATCACGAATCGAACTCCACACGTACACACGGAACAACGAAAACCCAACGAACACATCCACGAACCAAAACACACCAACAACCAAGTGCGTGAGATGTCCGGACACACCACCCAACACACAACAGTGGTAAGAACAATAAGGGATGACTGCACAAGAGATGGTGTAGCGACTTGCTATTACGACTGCAGGGAGTACAGGGGGTTCTGGCTGCATCACGATGGCCTGGCATCGCTGTAGTCGGGAGAGGCAGCACGCAGCATGCTGTCTATAGCAGTCGAACGGGGAGGCAGGGCCAGGGGGGTTGGCTCACTGTGCAGTCAAGATAGTGAGTCAACGCGGTAGGGAGGATGGGTACATGCAAGGTTGGGGGGTCTTCGGTAGGGTGGAAGAGATCGGAGAGGGTGCAGGAGGTGGTTATCAGAGGTAGAGGGAAGCACAGGGGAGAGTTCAGGATTGCGAGGAGCGGGAGAGAAATTGCAGGGGGGGAAGGAGAAGATGAAGCGGCGGCTGTATAGGTTGAAGGTGAATAGGGTTTAGCAGATGGGGTGAATATATAGGGTATAGTATAGGCTAACGGGTAGGGTTCTAACGGTTTAATGGGTTAGGGTAAATGCAGTGGTTTGGGTAATTATATAATGGGTATGGGTGTGTTACCAGGTTGGGGATAAGTTAAACGGGCCTGGGTAGTTTTAGGTATTAATTAGTGGAAGGCGTATTGGGTTAATAATTAACAAGGTAATGGGTTAAGATATATATAGCTTAGTGGATAGGTTTAAATGGGTAAAAGATGCTAATGGGTTTGGGTATCTGATAACAAGGTGGGGTAAAAGTGTGGTGGGTTATTGGGTAATATAAGGTTTTAGGATAATAGGAAAATATATATATAAATAAATATAGGATATAGAGTTTATAAATGCATATAGGGTTTTATAGAAATACTAATAATAATAATAATAATAACAATAATAATAATAGTACTAATAATAACAGCTATAGTAATAATAATAGAGGTCAAGGTAACAATATCAAAAATAAGATTTGTATTACAATGTAAAATTCATAGAAAATAGTTACAATAAAATTATTGATCGAAAAATTAGATTTTAATAGAAGATCCAACAATACATTTTGACAAAAGAATTTGAAATCGAAAAAATAATTTTACAAAAATTTTAAATGCAAAAAATACACAGAAAATACATATTTGGGAAAACAGGGGTTACAATTTAAGTTCGGTAGGGTGGAGCTAGCTCTACATGGCTAAGGCTACTCCTATTTACACATACGGACATGCACTAGATGATGATATGATGAAACAAGAGCAAACGTAAGTATGTGGGCTCCAGGATGATCCGCGGAGCGAGATAAATCCTCAGTATTCCGGGACGAGGGTATGAGAGGCCCCAGGATGATCTGCGGAGTGGGATTATCTTTAGTATTCCTGGACGAGAGTGACGCTCATGGGATATTTGTGCAATGAGGGTTGCAGGATGACCTGCGAAGTGTGGTATTCTCTAAGAGATTCCAACAAAAATTTACGTAGGGTTAAAGGAACTCCCCCAACCTAAACCCGAGCTTATCCAAACGAAGCTTGTGCCTGAGCCGTACCCAATATAACATGTAAGTTATTAATTCTCAACCATTTATCTAATTTGATGAAGTTTTGAAACTCCCCATTCTCAACATAAATATTTTCAATCCTTGAACCTAATCGTCTAAAAGGAAAGATAAAAAAAAGTTACTATTGCTATAAAATTCAATTTATCCACCAAATCTGAGTTCTGCTTGGAACCTCTGAAACTAACCCTAGTCCAGGTTCGAGCATAAAAAAGAAAAATCTGAGAAGTTTTTACCAATGTATAAAATACAATGTTATGAAGCTCGAAATAGCTCGCTATGTAATCTAACTCTACCCATTTCGCTATAACACTCATGTACATAACTTATTTTCTACAGCTCTGTGCTATTTTTATGTAGCGCATGCTATTTCTGCATCGTGGCTTAACTTAAATAGCTTGCGCTATAAACACACCTTCTATTTAACCGGGAAAAAAAACCCTCACTGAATTATAAACACAAGTAACAAACTTCTTCGTTCTTTTGATCTTTTATCATGTTTTCTTAAGAGTAAATCACACAATTCTTGTGAGGACTAATTTCTTCAACTATTGGCGAAGATTCCAATCTCTAAAGACTATGACTATGTTACTAATGAATTTCTCAATATCCCCCCCCCCCCCCCCCCTCTCCATTTTTTTTAATTCCAGATACAAACTCAATTATTAGGGTTTCACTTGTTCTATTTCTCCTTTTCTGATTCTTCATGCTTTCTCTTTAGAATCGATCCTTCATGATTTCAATTTTTTAATTTTATTTTTTTGCATTCTGAAGTTTATGTAACGCCCCGAATTTCAAACACATGTAATTTGTAACAAAACAGGATCTTTAATTCAATTCTGTACAAATTACAAGGAATTTAAAACTTTTTCATTTACAACATTGTTGTTTACAATAATACAATGGAAATGAATAAGTACAATACAACAAGTACTAATGGAAACTCTTCAATCTTATGACATCCCTCACAATGACTTCAAACCCATGCCGAATCCGACCTTGCAACTAGGAACTGTGGGCACGTCAGTTGCACACAACTGACGCAATGCTGTAATACAGCGATTTCACCATCTTAACAATCACAAACTTAATTGCAGAAAACAAAAAAAGTGACTATCCTAATTGTGTCAGTGTATGATATGAACTTAATGCCTAATGCAAACATTTTCTACTTACGATGACACTAATGCATACTTGTTCGGATTCTATGCATCACATACTACATAGGTCCGAGGGCAAGCCCTTATCGTACTCCTCATTATAGGGTTCAATCTCTCGTTATGAAATCCTACTACGGTGACTAATGTAAGGTTTAGATATCCTCTGAGTATCTAGTACTGCCCCGATAATTCTTGAGAATCATTCTTCCATCGTGAGCCGTAACCCCAATAATTCTGGAGATGAAACCCACACCACTAGACGTAACACCGATAATTCTTGAGAGTCGTTCTCCCACCGCGAGTGATTTTTGGACGTCATGCCTCACACCCCGATAATTCTAGAGACGAAACCCACACCGCGAGTCACATGGTACCTCATCACACAAATATCCCATGAGCGTCATCCCGATCTCGATAATTTTGAAGATAGATCACACACCGCGAGTGATTTTGGACATCATGCCTCACACCCCGATAATTCTTGAGATAATCTCCCACCGCAAATCATATGAGGCCCTTATGCTCATGTTTGCCCATACTTCATCACATCTTCCCTTAGTGTCTGTCCTTAGGTTTAATTATAATCAACCCAACCTAGAGCTAGTTACCCTACCGGACTTAAATCAACACACGAGAAAATGTTAGCCCATAGTGGCTACCTCTCAAATTTCATTTATCATACCTTGCCGGTTTCTACGGGTCTCACTCAACCTCTAGATTCCAACATCTCAAACCGAGATTATATATGTAAACCCTATTTTTCCAAAATTGTATTTTTTGTGTATTTTCTGTATTAAATTTTTTGTAAATTATTTTTCCGCTCTTAAGCTCTTTTTGTTAAATTTTTTTTTTGGATCTTCTATTAAAATCTATTTATGATCAAAAGTTTTATTTGTAGCTATTTTTCCAATGATTCTTATACAAACCCAATTAGTATTATTGTTACTATAGTTATTTTTATTTTTTTTCTCAGGTGGCAGCTAGGGATACACACTGCATGGGAAGGGATAGGAAATATATACGCATGAGGGGCTAGGGGTCGGTAGCTTGGGCGGCACAAGCAAAGGATGCTGGGTGGGCTTGCATGCACGGGTTGGGTGTGCATGCAACCTGGGTTTCGGTGGGTAGGTAAAATAGGTAAGAAATAAGGTTTGGGGGGGGGGGGGGGGGAGAGGGGGAGAATTAATGGTAGGGGATTTAGGGAGTAATGGTAGGATTAAAATAGGTGATTAAATGTGTATATGGTTGATAAGGATTCTGGGGAATTAATAAGGTGTGGTTCAATGGTAGGGGATTTAGGGAGTAAAATGGTAGGATTAAAATAGGTGATTAAATGTGTATATGGTTAATAAGGATTCTGGGGAATTAATAAGGTGTGGTTTAGAAAAATAGGATCTGAAGTGGGTTTAGGATAAATAATTAAATAATTGGTTTTTAATATAATGGGTATTTGGGTTTGGGTTTATATAAAAATCCAATAAGGAAAAATATTGTTTTAAAACTAATAGAAAATTAATTAACCAATAAAATGTGGAGTTATATAACAAAAAGAAAAACTGTAGTAACAATAATACTAATAGAGTTTGTATAAAAATCATTGGAAAAATAGCTACAAATAAAACTTTCGATCATCAATAGATTTTAATAGAAGATCCAAAAACAAATTTTAACAAAAAGAGCTTAAGAGCGAAAAAATAATTTACAAAAATTTTAATACAGAAAATACACGAAACATATAATTTTGGGAAAACAGGGGTTACAAATCCTACCCACCTACAACAAAATTTCGTTCTCGAAATTTGCTTAGGCGGTACATAGGACCAAGCAAAAGCAAACTTGGTGAAGGGCAACAAAGCAGAGGGCTAATGGGGAAGGAACAAAGCAGAGGCAACACACCAGAAAAAGAAAGAAAATGGATAAAAAGAATGTCAAATGCAATGCAAGAAAAGAAGCAAACAGTATCAAAAGTGGAGAAACAGGACAAGACAACAACGCAAGATAGAAAGTAGGCAGAACTGGAATCAAAGAGAAAAAAGATAGGGAAGAAGTGAATCAAATAATGAATAGGTGCATGATGGCAAAATGGAATGCAAGAAAGAAGTAACTTGTATAAAAAATAAAGAAGAAACAACACAAGACTTGCAAAATAACAAAGCAAAGAGATGAAGAAATAGATAGAGCTGGAATCGAAGAAAGGATGGATAAAGAAGAGATAAACCAAGCAATGAGTCAACGGATGAAGATGAATACAAGGATGGAAAGAAGTAAACAGTACAAGGAAGGAGAAACAATAAGGAAATCCTAGGACCTGTGGGTTATGGGCCCACAATGCTTTCGCTACACCACTCTGATCGGGAAGACTCTGCCAATAGCATCCAGCAATGCCGATCGACGAACCAAGCAGAAAGAAAAGAATGAATGGCACCAAAATCAGAAGGATATGAGTACGAAAAGAATGAATTCATACCCAATAAGAGGTCAATCAAAGAGGACGACTAAAAAAGACGGAAGAAACAAGGAATCAAGGGATAAGAAGGGATCAAAATGAATGGAATAAGACTATATCCATATCAATGTTGATTATAATAATTCATTTATACATGTATGGTTGGTGAAATGTTGAGCAGATCCCAGATCGAGCCAAGCTTGTCTAACATACCAGTCAAACTAATACATTAGCCAAATCTAAGCTCTGATACCACTTAAAACCCTGTCATGCCCTGCTTCCCAAAAAGAATACAGAATACGGATACGCGACAAAAGTCCAGCAAATGATTTTCATCATCCATAAACTGTTCAAGAATCTTTACAACATTCACAAGAATCATCAGAGTCGGAAGCAAAAGTATCAACCAACATGCACATATGAACCAAAATACCAACAAGAATACTTGAAACCAAAATATATTAATCTCAAATAATCATGATCTGAATAAGTCAAAATCCTGGGTCACATTGCCCAAATACAAGAATAAACTCAAGTACAAGAATACAATATTGTTCAGAGCAAGAAAACAAGAAATAATGATAACAAGACTCCAGCAACTAGTACTTCATGTCACCAATACCCTCTGGAACCTGTTCTCCAAAATCTGCAATTCAATAATTGTAGGGAAGAGGAAAAGAGAAAATAAGTACCCGTCAATTGCAAGTTACGGGCCACTTGTAATGCAGGATACAAGTACATAGGAAAAACTAACTAATAGCATGGGATAAGCACCACCTGAGAAAAAAAGAAATTTTTTTTTCCTCTGTTCTCCCTCTTCTCCAGAACCCCCTCTTGCACTCCCGGCCTCGCCTGAACCCGCTATCCGCCGTTCTCTCTCCCTCTCTTCCTCGTACTCTTGGGGTTGAGTGTGTATGCGTGGTTGGTCGCTAAGACCAGGCTATATGCCTACACAACTAATTATATTACTATCATGAATCTTCTAAATCGACTCACTATTTCTAAATTTCAGTAAAAAATCTCTTATTATCTTCGCATTATTATTATTTTATCAATTTATGAGAATAAGTTCCTTCAACATTAGTGTATTAGCGTGAATTAAATCCTATAACAATCTATTCTCAAAATAAAGGAAATTATTACTCAACTTGCATGACTCGTTCATACTTCTACAACTTGAACTGTATAAATTATTGTTCTCTATACAACCACATTTTTGGGAAGTTTTCACATTACTACCTGGTATCTAAAGAAATTTAATTCCATGGGTTTATAAATTCTCCACTAAATAAGCATTCTATAAAACTCATGTTAATTCAATTACCTACTACATGATTGTAGTCAAGCATGTACTAATAAATTTGCTAGAGATATTACTTTACACACATGTCAATTTCATTATCCATCTACATATTTCTAACATGCACAATTACTAACATTTAGAAAGCAATGAAAAACCCCACACATTCATACTAATTATGACTAAGAGTACACAATTAAAATTCTAGAAAACTTCTATACTTACCCACACCAATTAAACTAGCATTTACACATGTTATGGCTAAGCAAACACAATCTACAAAAATTTAAAAGACAATGAGAACACACTGCTTGAAAAGAGAATTCCTAGTAGTAGAGGCCCCCAGCAAAAAACTCCAACTTCTCCAAAAATCTGCAAGCCTTCCTCTCCTCCTTGGATTTCCGAAAGCACTTTTTGGCTCTTTTTTTTTTTTTTTTTTTGATTTGGTTTGCTTCCCTATATGGCTAAAGTGAGAGGGTATTTATAGGGTGAAATAGTGAGTGGTTATAATAACTCCCTACCTCCTAAAAGTGCTCTCCACTCACATACTCACTCCCCCACTCTCCCACTCTCACAAAGGTCGGCCACTACATGGAAGGAAAAGCACGTGCACGTGCACATTATGTGTGTGCACACTTCTTCATACAATTTCATTCTTACTTTTTTAATTAAATTAGGTGTGTATGTTACATATTGTAATATGTTCTAGTTTATCTAAGTTTTAAATGAGAGTTCATGCACGCTGAATGGACACATAATAATTAGGGGCTTTAATTTATAATAGTTTTAATGTGTTACAAAATATAGATTTAAATCTAGTTGAAAAATAAACCACACATTTGTGACTTGTAAAATGAGAGGAAAATTTTCATGACTCAAGAGAATTTCATTAATCGACACATGTACAAAATTACGTGCAAAGTACGTGCAAAAGAAAATATTAAAAATAAATATTTTCGGGGATGTTACAGTTTAAACTAGGGTAATGCTAATCTACTTCATTCACTTAGTACTTTCATTTTATATTCATGTTTATGTTTGTTCTTAAGCCTCGAAATTTGAACTCTTGTTTATTGAACATTAGAGTCTCATTTTGGTGAATATTTAACATTTTTTATCCTTCAAATTTATTTTTTTAATTTTATGAAATTATTTAGAAATTAGAATTTTTTGGAGAATTAATCTTAATTTTTTGAATTAGAAAATTAAAAATCTTCATAGCTTACGCTATGCGTTACGCAGTGATAGCTTGAGTGCTACACTTGCGCTATCCCTATTTTCAACATTTTCTTTATTTTTATATTTCTTGAATAAGGTGGTGATCTCATACCTACATGGACGCACATCTACACATTCTTATCTCATAATAATGAAGGAACTGGTGCAAGATTCTGGCGAAATAGCTTCACTATACTACCATGCAGGGTCGGCCCTAAGTTTACGGGGCCCGAGGCGAACTCCCGAAATGGGGTCCCCACACAGAATTTGTTTTTTTAATTATGGTAAAAAAATTGGAATTTTTTTTTTGCTACAATTCTTAAAAACCAATATATATGAAGAAATTGATAGAGATTTAGAGATCTGAAAAAAAAAATCTACATACAAATCCAAACCAACAAAAATAAGCCGGTTCAAATACTATTTTAAAAAACAAAAGCCCAAAAAATTAAATGTGAGGCCCCCAAAAAAAATTTACGTGCAAAATACATATATATAAATACAAGGAAAAAAATTGGGGGCCCCTAAATATGTGCAAAATTCGGGGGCCCAAGCGGCCGCCTCCCCGGCCTTCACTAGGGGGTCGGCCTTCCTACCATTACTAGGGAGCTTGCTAATGAAAAGAAATTTGATCAGCTTCGAACAATGCTAAAAATGCACCCAACTTGACACAGTGCATACCCCACCGAACAACACTGGAGACTAGTAAAAGTGATTAAGTTGCTAGGACTACGATTAACAATAGATACTCACAATGGCAAACTCAAGTATTATCTCTAATACTATAATGGGAGAGTTGAGGTTGTCATTTGTAGACAACCTGTAATTTGTAGACATTCAACCATCTACTTTCAATCATTCATTTTTAAGTGAGAGTTATATTAACCATTCATTTACTCAACTGTTGTTAGATACCATAATACTCTCAAAGTTTGAATTTATTTACGACATAACTATTTTCAAAAGTGTCACTCATATAAAATAAAAGTTTGTGCCAATAAGGAAAAGTATGTGATGAGTAAAAGGTTGTCTTAGGTTCGAGGCATATGACGTCCTATTATTTACTATATATATATATATATATATATATATATATATATATATATAATTTAATTAGAATGTGTATTGCACGTGCAGATTACAAGTTCTATCATAATGATAAAAACTCTAAAAAAATAATGGATATTAGTCTTCAAATTCCTCTTACATCCTAGTTCGGAATTATATATGCACTATGACATATTCTCCAAAAAGAAATGAGTAAGGCTATAGCCACGGCTTACTTCACTACCAAATTCTTCGAATTTTTTACCAAACTATCCCACTTTTTGTAAGTATGTACGAAACTATCCCTATTTGAAAATTTAATACCAAAACATCCCTGTCGCTAACTGAGTTAGCGTGCCTAGTAATTTTCTTCGCGCTAACTCAGTTAGCATGCCGCAGGGGATACAACTTTCCCCTCTTGTTTGGGTGTGGCAAAAAACTCATCCAATATAGATACGCTAACCCCCGTTAGCGCGCCTCTTTATACCAAGGTCGTTAACTGGGTTAGCGTGTGTCGATTATTAGTCATTTGTGAAGATAGGCATACACGTTAACTCAGTTAACGAACTTGGTAATAATAGGCTGAGTTAACGTGTGTGAGTATCTCCAATTTTCAGAAAGTTTCAACCTTCTGGAAACTTGAAATCTTCACAGTCGTTAACTCAGTTAACGGCCTTGGTAATAATAGGGACGTTAACTGAGTTAACGTGTCTATACTTAGTGATTTTTTACCCACATCCCTTTTTGAGGTATTGCCCCATTCTGTCCCTTCTACGAACGCCAACCTCGTTAGCACGAGTGGTTTAAACATGCACGCTAACGGAGTTAGTGTGTCTATATTGGGTGAGTTTTTTTGCACACCCAAACTAGAGGGAAAAAGTTGTATCCTTTGCAGCACGCTAACTGAGTTAACGCGAAGTAAATTACTAGGCGCGCTAACTCAGTTAGCGACAGGGATAGTTTCGTACTTACTTACAATAAGTGGGATAGTTTGGTAAAAAATTTAAATTCTTCACTACCTGATGTGTGGCAGCCCAGTCAGCAATGCCAGGTAGCAGCTCCACTTTAGTTATATTATTCATTAATTAAGTCTAAATTTATCAAATTAACTCTTCATCTTCCTAAAATCTAGGATATCCACTTCGATCGAGGATATCCACTTCTCTTTCTTGAGTTTCTATAAAAATCTCCTTGGTTCTCCCAAATCTAGAGCTCTGAGCCTAGATTGGGATCAGCTTTACGGGGAGGTGAATCACGATCTTTCTGCGCTTGATTCTCCATTTACTATGGACGAAATCAAAGCGGCGATCTTTGCTTTAAAAAGCGACGCCGCGCTTGGGCCGGACGGCTTTCCGGTCTTTTTCTTCCAAAAGTTTTGGTTCTGGTTGAAAGATGACCTCTTCCGGATGTTTGCTGACCTCCATTCAGGGTCGTTCTCTTTCGATCGCATCAACTATGCGTATATAGTTCTTATCCCCAAAGTCCTTGGAGCGAACTCGGTAGCGAATTTCAGGCCGATTAGTCTCATCAATACCACGTTCAAAATCATTATTAAGGTCCTCTCGGCTAGGCTTGGAGAAGTGATTTCTCCCCTTATCGATCCTGCCCAATCGGGTTTCATTAAAGATAGATTCATCCTTGATAGCGTGGCTGCGGCCCAAGAAATAATCTCTTATTGTCATAAATCCAAGACTGAGGGGATCCTTCTCAAACTAGACTTTCAAAAGGCTTATGATAACGTGTCTTGGGAGTTCCTATTCGATATCCTTTTCCATAGGGGTTTCGGTCCCAAGTGGATAGCTTGGATTAAATCCAGTCTTTTCGCGGGGACTTCATCCATCCTCATTAACGGATCAGAGAGTCACAAATTTAAAATCAAATGTGGCCTCAGGCAAGGTGACCCTCTGTCTTCTCTCCTTTTCTCGCTGGTTGCTGATGTGTTCAGCAAGCTTCTTCGCAACGCTTGGGAAACCCAGGTTATAGACGGCCTGGGTGGATCCCGCCTCTTTAACAGCATATTGAATCTTCAGTATGCTGATGATACCATCATTCTGGCCAAACCGAATCCTCATACCCTAAGGAATCTGAAACTTCTCCTCTATTGTTTTGAGCTCGCTTCTGGTCTATCTATCAATTTTCAGAAATCTTCAGTCGTTTGGTTAGGAGGCTCTCCTAACAGGCAGAACGAAATCTCTGAATTTTTTAATTGTCCGGTCGCCTCGTTTCCGGTTACATATTTAGGCATCCCACTGAGGTGGGGTAAGCTTCATAAATCGGACTGGTCTCCCATGATTGATAAGATTGAATCCAGACTTTCGGTTTGGTCAGGAAGACAACTATCTCGCGGTGGTAGACTAACCTTGATCAACTCAGTTCTATCTTCAATGCCCCTGTACATGATGTCTTTCTACTTCCTCCCATCTTGGGTGATCAAAAGAATTGATCAGATTAGAAGCAATTTCCTCTGGTCTGGCTCTTCCAATTACAACCCGGGTTCGCATCTTTGTAACTGGAAGCGCATATGCTCCTCGAAAAGCGCGGGAGGTTTGGGGGTCTTAGATCTTAGACACCAAAACCTTGCGTTACTAGGTAAATGGATTTGGAGATTTCTCACTTTAGAGGATCTCCCTTGGATTAATTGCATCAAATCCAATTACCGTCACTCCAATGATTGGTGGAGTTTTCTAGGTCATCCTCCTAGATCTGCTTCTCCCTTTTGGAAAGGTATTTGGAAAGCCTCGACAGCTTTTCTTTGTGGTTTAAGCCACGGTTGTGCCGATGGATCTAGGACTAGGTTCTGGACCGATATTTGGATTGGTCAGTACTCTTTAGCATCCGCTTTCCCTTCTATCTTCCGTTTGGCTACCAACCCTCTCGCCTTGGTTTCCGACTACCTGAGTTTCAACGATGATGTTAGGGAATGGTCGATTCCCCTATCTTCCGATCTGCCTCCTCTTTTAGCCCATGATTGGGATGGACTGTTTGTTCTTCTCAACAATGCGGTTTGGTACGACAAAGAATTAATTTTTTGGCGTTGGAATTCGTCAAGAATTTTCTCAGTCCGTTCTTTCTATCAATTCCTTAATTTTAGAGGTTCTCTCTCTCCCTTCTACGATCTGGTTTGGAAGTCTTGTGCTCCGTTGAAGGTCAAAATTATGGTTTGGTTGGCTCTCAACAATAAATTGCTAACGGTTGAAAACCTCAATAAGAGAAATCTAGCATGGGGACAATTATGCCCTCTGTGTGACGCGGAGCACGAGAATGGTAATCATTTGTTCATAGATTGCGACTTCTCCCGTTCTCTTTGGAAAATTTCTGTTCTAGCTTGGGAAGCGGGCGACTGTCCTCTCAGTCTCGATGACTGCTGGACGAAGCGTCCACCTAATCGTGCTTTCCATAAGTCGTGGATCCTATCCTTCCAAATTATTTTATGGTTAATTTGGATGGAAAGGAATAACAGATTATTTCGTCATACTCACTCACCTATTCGATTGTTAATCGATGAATTCCTATTCTACTTCAAGTTTTGGATTTCCTCTTTAAATTCGGTTACTAGGGATGCTTTCTGTGCTGAGAGACTGGAGAATGCTACAGTCTGCCTTTCTAATCTCAACGCATTTTAATTTTTAGAGCATATGGAAGATTATTTTTTCTTTCTCTACTGATTTTGTTTCTCGATTTGGTTTTCTTCTTCGTCTATGTCTGCTGTTTCTTTCAAACTCCTATTTGCTGGTGTTTAGGAGCTTGTGGTGGTTTTTTCTAATGTTCTCTCTTACGATGATTTAATGCAGGCTTGAAAGGGTGGAGGTCTACCATATTTTGCACTTAGTAGCGTTTTTGTTGGGCTGGTTTGGCCCATGACTCATCCGGGTGAATCTCCATTCTCTAAGTTTTTGGCAACACTCATATCACATATAGTTTTTATCCATGATACAGTTGGTTTCCATCTTAGTTCTCTGGTGTGTAGCACCAGGTTTTGGATGGTCTCGTGCTACTCTCTCCTCGTAGCTAGATCAGTTAGCTGCTATTATCTTAGACGCTTACTGCTTATCTATCTGCAGTATCGATGCTTGTCTCTTTCGGGAATGATATCTGAACATCTGTGGTTTTGGTTTGTTGTATTAAGGAGTTCTGATGTTCTTTTCTTTTCGTTGCCCTCGATGGCAGGTATTGTGTTTTCCATGTCTGCTGTTTGTATTTAGCTAGTTGGATGTTTATATTATGTGATGCTTATGTGCTGATCAGTGATGCTGAACTTATCACATCTGTTCTGTGGTTTTGGTTGATCTTATCACATCTGTTCGGTGGATTTGATCAGTGTTGATGAACTTATCACATCTGTTCTGTGGTTTTAATCAGTGTTGATGAACTTATCACATCTGTTCTGTGGTTTTAATCAGTGTTGATGAACTTATCACATCTTTTCTGTGGTTTTCATTCGTCTTCGTTCTGTATTTCATTATTGCCATACTTTTTGGGCGGCATAGCTATCGTTTGAGGCATTGTTTCAGCGTCTCCTTCACTCTGGATTGCGCTCCGTTGGAGCGATCGGATCGGAGTTCCTTTCCCTGCGAACTTCGATCGCTTGGCTGACCGTGCAGCGCATAGGCGTCCAGGCTATCAGCGTGGATCTTTCGGTCCAGCTTCATGTAGATTATGCTTATTATTCTGGCTTAGTTGTTCTTCGTTATTATTCTGTCTTAGATTATGTTGATATTGTGCTTTTGTTTTACGTCTTGTAAAACCCAACTATTGTATTATCTTATATTTAATGCATGGCTGGAGTCTTCCGACTCTATCCGTTTCATCAAGAAAAAACTCTTCATCTTCCTATCCCACCCTTCTCCTTCCCGTACAGTCTCTCCCTCTTCGGCTTATTCTCGCTACCCCCACGCGCCGCCTCTTTCTCCCGCCGCCGCCGCCGTCACTGCTTCCTCCCGCTGCCTCCTCTTCCTCCTGCTGCCGCTTCCCCCACTCGCCGTTGCAATCTACAAAGAAGGTTAGTACTGTAAGCCACTTGGATAATTAAAAGATTGGACTGTGTTGTACTCAGAAGGGGAGTTCCTCTGCTTAGACATTTTTCTCGATACTTTGGCCATACTGCAATTTTGTCTTTGTTAGCTAACACTGGAATTACTTCCTCTTTAATTCGTGATGTAAATTTGATGCTTTCAAATAGCTACATTCCAATGGCATTGAAACCATTTACTGGAATAAGAACTAGAAACCTCCTGGCATGCATATTTCCCCTTGAATATGGTGGTGTAATATTATGAAATAATATTCAACTAGCTTGTGTTCTTGTGTGAAGGGTGCTCCCTGTTGTGCAGCCTTACTGTATTCTAGTTTCCACAATGACAAGCTGCGTAATTATCTATGTGCAAAATTAATCTCAAAGGCGTTCTGTATTTCTCACAAGCCTCAAATTTTCCTTCCTTTTCTTTTCAGGTACATATCAATGGCCGACATTGTTGAATTATCTTCACTAACAAATTCGATTCAGGTAATTGATTTTATGGTATTTGCTTCTATGTGGTGTGGCTTGAATATGGAGAAGATTTGCTATGGTAGTCTATGTTGTGCCATCTTGGGGGATGAATCTTTGTCAACTAACTCCAACCAGTGCAGATCTTTACTCTGTGGATTGAACGATAACACCGATCATTGTGTTTATGCTTTAGAAGAAGACTGCAGAACAATAGTCTGGACATACCAACAAGATGATGATGGTATAATGGATTTTTTGCTGTACATTGTAGAACAACAGTCAGGAACAAGGGCTGCCATCCTATGAAGCTTCCAGATGTTTTGCTATACATTGAGGAAGCTATTTGCAGTTGTGCTTCACTAGGATTTGTAAATTATACTGGGTCGACTAAAGCAGAAAGTACTGAGATGATGAGAAAAAATCACATTTGTAAATAAGAATGTGTGAATAAGAGAAGCCTAAATGTCAAGTTCTATGTTCCTCTAGGGAAACAGTACGAAAATATGATATTTTGGAAGAACACTGCCAGGGGAGAATGAATCAAGAAATCTGACAAAACCTAAATGTTATTGATTTCCTTTTTATTTGTATGTGGAGCTGTTTTGAATAGATGATATTGTCAAAACTGCAAAGCTTAGTTATACAGTAATTATGTACATTGAACTTAGTTTTAACTACTTGTTTACTCTGAGTCTGAATCTGAATTGAGTTCTTCTTTATGTTTAGTGTTATACTCCTAGTCTGGAACCAATTACTTCTGCTCTATAAATTACTGGGAGGAATCGGAACCAGATATGATACATAGAAACAACTATGATGCGTAGAAACAACACTGAAAGTGCAAGACATGCCTTCTATTCCTAATTCACAGTCTGCAGCACTAGATTGCTGCTCCAGGAACCACCCTGAAAATAACCAATCTGCCATGAATGTGGAGTTCATCTTGTATCAAATTATATAAAGTTCTTGAATCTGGACGTTAAGACATCAAATTGGTCAACAAATTTGTAGCTAGCAACTTTTAAACACATATTTGTAAAGCATTGTATTTCTCTTCTTGTACAGTACCAAGTTATAAATTAACAGCATTTCTCTTCTTCTACAGTACCAAGTCATAAATTAACATTCGATTATCCTGATATCCAAAAATTATGGTACATATTGTTAAAATGACTATACTTGTTAAAACTGCAGACAATGAGTAAAGTAACAAATGTTCAACAAAACGTTCAAGTCCTGATCACAAAATAAATACAAAAGCAAGAATAATCTTAATAAACATCTTCAATTTTTGCCTTGATGACCATCACGATTAGTTGCATTTGAAGCATTTTGGTTAGGTATCAAATGAGTGCCCATCCCGGATGACATCATGTTGGCAGAAGAAACCTATATACACAATTAATAGCGATTAACTCATAGGAAATAATCTTGTGCTCAATTAGCACATATTTTAAGTCAAAATACTGTTAGAATACAAGTGCAATTTTCTTTAACCCTTCTACAACTTCGAAGTTTTAGCTTAGTGGTAGAGACTTTCACATGGTATCAGAGCGTATCGTTCTATAAGGCCTATACTAATTTTATCCTCGTCGTCGAGGTGGAGTGGTTCTCGTCTTAATCGGAATCACTCCACCTCCCGACATCTCTCTTCCACTTCCGATCAAATACCAAAACCCTAAATCTCCAAAACCCTATCCTTCATCTTCTATCTCTCAAACTCTAATTCCAAATCTCCAAAAACCCTAGCCATCATCAACAACAAAATCTCCAAATCCCTAGCCGTCATCAAACAACAATTTTCGAAACCCTAGCCACTGACTCTCTCTCCTCTTTCCTCTTTCCTCTTTCCTCTTTCTCTCTCTTCTCTGTTTCTCTCTCCCTGATCAGACCCAAACTCCACCATCTACTGTACTTCTTCCCCGTTCTTCCTCCCAGCGCCATCCGCATGCTCCGGCGACCCCCACCCCTTGAAGTGTGAATGATGCTAACCTGAAATGTAGGTGTGTTTAGGTTTGGTATTCCACTACCATATGAAAACCCTACTATTTGACTAGGTTGCTGCCATGTAGAAGTACAAATATTGTTCATAACCAATATGTTTTCTCCACCAAATCGATTCACCGAAACAATGCTTTGGCCACCAAACCGAGGGACTACCTACAAGAATTAATGTGAAAATTTGTACTATTACAACTGAATCATAGAATACTAAATAACATAACTTACAATAAATGAATGAACTTGGTGTACCTGATATGGAGGAAAGAATTGTGAACTTGCACTCAAGTCAACTGGTGTACTAGAGCATGCCAAACTATTGTTGGGTGGTTGTTGGATCAATGCATTAGCTAGGACAACAATGATTGGTATCAATGTTTCTTCTACTTAAAAACCTACTATATATGTAATACCCCGATTTTCCTAATATATGAAGATTATTTATTTTTATATATGGTGTACATGTGTAACATTGTTGGCCATTATTTACTTTCATGATGAATAAGAGCATTGTTTTATAAATTACTTTATCCTAAAGCCCAAATATTAATTTACATAATTACTTCTACAAAATAACTATTTGGCCCAACTGATTTTAAGCCCATGAATTTAAACCTTTTTATTCTACAACTTGTAATGTGTTACATCCTTTTTACTTATTATTTAATGTACAAATTTTTGTAGGGGTGGTTTGTGTGTGCACGTGCATTTTATGTACACGTGCATAAGCACACAAGCTTGGCCGGATGGGGTAGAGTAGTGGGGGTGAGTTGTGGGTGGTTATTTAAGGTGTGGGTAGTTTCCATAACCCCCAAATCAATCTTAGCCCTTGATCCTCCAATCCCCTAGTGCATCCTAACCCTCCATTCCACCTATATTCTAGTATAAATACCCCCTCTCATTCCCTATCTCTTTTACACTAAGATTAATATTATAAGAGAGGTATTTATGAGAGTTGTGTGTGTGTGCTTTCTGTGGAGGCCGAGTAGCTTTCTGAAGGGTTCGGTGTGGAGCAAAGGAGCAAGAAGCGAGGAGTCGTTCACTACACTAAGGAGCTTTTGCTGGATTTCGATTACTTTGTCAAATAAGGTGGGTATTTCTCAGGACTTCTAATGTAGAAAACATGTCGTAATTATAATGTTTGTTACTGTGCTCATGAGGAGTAAGATAGTACGTAATAGAAATGCTTGAGCATGTTTATGTTGATAATTATGGAGGACTAATAGTGTAGAAATGGCACGGAAAACAAAGATGAATTAGGTCGGTACAGTCGACTGTCGTGTAGATAAGTCGACTGATCCGAGACTTCTGTTACATGATTTGTTAGAGAGCTTCATAACATATTTATGAAGAATCTGATTTGACTGTACAAGTCGACTGGTCCTTTTCCAAGTCGACTGTACAGAGTGGATTTTGATATGACAGAGGTTTCATTTTTTATTACTGTTAAAAAAATTGTGACTGATGTTGTTAAACTCTATTTTTGCTGCTGCATGAATGTATATGAAATGAATCGTATTTCTGAATTGAGAAACTTACATGAAATGAGTCATGCTTGAATGAAGAATTACATGAATATGAAAATTAAGAACATGTTATGCCGAGGCAATGAAAATGACTTCATGAGTTAGATTTGCTCAAACTAGAAATTGTGAATTTGAAATTGAAACGAAAGAGTAGCTAAGTCTCCCCCGGCAATGGAATTGAAATGAAATTGAAAAGAAAGACCAAGGTTGGTCATGTTGAAATGAATGAATAAGTCCGGTTTAGGGAGAGGCTAACTCTAGAGCTTTGATTTTATTCATGATTTTATAAGGACTAGTACATAGTGGAGATGTGATGAAAGTAAGAGACAAACATTGAGTATGAGGGCTATTGGGTAGCGGCGAGAGCGTATCCCAGGAATTCCCATGATAAGTCTGGGTGAGGATACTACTCCAGAGTACCGTCTCAGTGGCGACGCTCGTGGGATGTTTGAAGACTAGGGTGGTGTCATGTCTACGGTAAGAGCTGAATTACCACAGGATGTCTGCTTGATGAGTCATGTCAGCGATGGGATTCCCTCCAGAGTGCCTAGACATGAGTCCGTAGGTCAGAAAATATCTAAGATACTTACCATAATTACAGTAGTAGAGTAAGTCATGGCGAGGGATTGAACACTATAAAATGAAGAACGATTAAGAGGCTTGCCCTCGGACCTATGCAGTATGGGATGCATAGAATTCGAACAAGTGCGCATTAGTGACATGTAAATAAGATAATTGCATTAAGGATTAAGTGCACTATCACGACACGACATCATTAAGAGTTCTCTTTTGATTTATATTCTTATTATGAAAAAGTTTGTGATTTGTTAAGAAATGAGATTCATTATACTGTTTCTGGCATAAAGAGGATGTATAATTATCATCGGTTGAATAAACTGACGTACCCACAGTTTTGTATGCAGGATAAATTACATGTAAAGAGGAATGGATGCATAAAGATTTTATCATGTTGTTGTACATTTATGTAAATGTTGTATACTTTTACTTCCGCTGTGCAATTGTAAATGTAATGAATGATGTAAACTCTGATGTAAAAAGAAAACTTTGAATTTCCTTGTAAAATTGTACTGAAGAAAGTAAAAAGATCCTGTAGAACATCTCGAATTCAGTGTATATGGGATTCGGGGCATTACAGAGTGGTATCAGAGCCAGGTTTTCTACGCTTTCCACACTTGTACAAATTTATAAGGAACGACACCCTAGAAGTGGACATTAGATTGTGTGTTTGAGTTTAGAGATTTAAATGTAAGTGACTTACATTTGTGTTGCTCTATGATTTATGCTTCTTCCTCTCTATTCTAAGATGGCTGATCACTTTGACCCTGCTGGAGGTGACGACTGGCACATTATTGAGGAAGAGTACCATCCTGGACAGGCTGATTCTGAGGACGAGTATCACCCTGGGCAAGCAGATTCTGATGATGAGGAGTGGCCTGAATCTCGAGAGATTACCCCACCTCCAGATTCATCTGACGATTCTTCTTCCGATGAAGAAGAGGGACCAGCTTTGAGTGGCACTGTGGCTTCTCTTCAGAGGCAAGTGGAAACCCTGAAGGAGAAAGTTGGAGTTTTGGAAGCTTAGCTGGCGCAGCGGAAGGATGATTTCTCTGTTCTCTGTCACCGAGTGTGGGAACTTGAGAAGAGAAAGAACCTGACGGATGTGCTGAAAGATGAAGTGGATGAACTGCGGGAAGAACTTCGAGCAGCGAAGAGGACACGTAGGAGTTAGATTGTTGTAGCTTCTATTTCTTTCATTTCTGATGTCAAAAATGTTTTTAATTCGAATGTATAAACTTTGGAATTCAATGAAATGCAAGTTGATTTAAATTCTTGTTTTATACTTCGAACTTAATGGATCTTTTGCATCAGAATATTTCGAGAAGAGGGGCTAGGAATGGTGAAGGTTTGGACCTGGAGACCGAACTTGCAAGGGTTTACCAGACGCTGAATGCAGTGGCTGTGAACCAAGGAAGGGGGCCGGTGAATCCAGTACCTGAGGCGATTAAGCTAGTGGAATCGTTCAAGAGAATGAAACCACCAGTAATCGAGGGAAAGTCAGACCCAGATGCGGCTGACAACTGGATTCGGCAAGTGAAGACGATCTTCGAGGTGTTGGAAACACCGGAGGGCAGCAAGGTCAAGTTGGCGACCTTGCAGTTGGAGAAGGATGCGGCTGTTTGGTGGCAGTCCATGAAGAGGACCATGGGAGGCTTGTTTCTCGGTTGGGAGGAATTTCTGGAAGAATTCCGCAGTCACTATTTCCCTTCCGACGTCCAGGAGAAGAAGGCAATGGAGTTTCTGTCACTTCAGCAAGGCAGCATGTCAGTGAGGGAGTATGAGACTAAGTTTATTCAGCTCTCCAGGTATGCTCCAGAACTGGTGATAGATGAGGCGAAGAAGGCTCGCAAATTTGAGCATGGGTTGAGGCCAAGTTTGAGATCCCGGATGATACCTCTTGGTATCAGGCGATTTGACAAGCTGGTGAAAAGGGCGGCAGCGACGGAGGCGGATATGGAGCAGTTCCAAGTTGTTCAGAACCGGAGGAACAACTGGCAGTCCGGGAAGAGGCCTGCACATTCGGGGAGTTTCAAAAGGCAACCATCTGCACAGAGGTTCAAACCGACAGGGGCGAACGCTGTCAGTGTAGCTGGAGGACCTGGAAACAATGTGGGGAGACCTTCTGCAGTTATATGCTACAACTGTGGTGAGACGGGACATTACAAATCTCAATGTCTTCAACCACTGGCTGGCAATCACAATGTGCCAATACAGCAGACTGGGAAGAGGCCGTACCAATCAGGGCGAGTATTTGCTTTGACGGAAGCTGATGCTGATGAGGCAGATCAGGTCATCTCTGGTACGAAGGCTGATGTTTAGTGGTTTTGTCATTTCTTCTTCTCTCTTATATTGTGAAACTGTTATGTAATGGTGTGTATTATGTAACAGGAGAACTTTATCTTAATGGAAAGAAAGCTGTTGTGTTATTCGATACTAGATCCTCTCATACTTTTGTGTCTCCTAGATTTGCTAAAGTGTTGGGAGTGGAACCGAAGATTTTTCCAGGCAAGATCTTAGCAGTAGCTACTCCATCAGAGAAAACTTTGACCACTGATCGGTATTATGCTGATTGCGAGATAGTGATTGGAGATCGAATCTTTGGCATTGATCTGATCGAGCTGACTATCTTGGAAGTCGATGTTATTATTGGCATTGATTGGATGTCGGTGTACAGTGCAAGCATCGAGTGTAAGACCAAGACGGTAACAGTGAAGGCTCCAGGTGGACCTGAAGTCACTTTCCAAGGGAAGCAGAAGTGTTCTAAGCTGGTGGCAACTATCCGCAAGGAAGAGACTCCTGTGGAATTGCAAGGGATTCCTGTGGTCCGGGACTATCCGACCGTGTTCTTGGAAGATTTTCCTGGGTTACCCCCGCATCGTGATGTAGAGTTCAGCATCACTGTTCAACCGGGAAGTGCACCCATTTCTAAGGCACCGTATAGGATGGCTCCAGTGGAACAGGATGAGGTGAAACGGCAGATTGAGGAACTATTGGGGAAAGGCTTTATTCAACCTAGTGCGTCACCTTGGGGAGCACCAGTGCTTTTGGTAAAGAAGAAGGATGGATCGATGAGGATGTGTATCGATTACCGAGAGCTGAATAAGGTCACTGTTCAGAATAAGTATCCGATTCCTCGAATTGATGACTTGTTCGATCGTCTACAAGGAGCAGCTGTATTCTCCAAAATAGATCTTCGATCAGGATATCACCAAGTGCGAGTGAAAGATGAAGATGTGCACAAAACTGCATTTAGAACTCGGCATGGGCATTACGAATTCTTAGTTATGCCATTCGGAGTGACGAATGCGCTCGCAATCTTCATGGACTTGATGAACAGAGTTCTGAGGCCGTTTATTGATTCTTTCGTCGTGGTGTTTATAGACGATATTCTCGTGTACTCCAAGTCAGAGGAGGAGCACACCGAGCATCTGGCAGCAGTTTTGCAGAAGCTGAAAGAGCAGAGGTTGTATGCCAAGTTATCCAAGTGTGATTTCTGGAAATCTGAAGTGGCATTCCTAGGTCACATCCTTTCTAAGGAAGGAGTGGCAACTGACCCTCAGAAGATAGAGGCAGTGAGAGATTGGGCTAGGCCTACTACAGTGAAGGAAGTCAGAAGTTTCCTTGGAATGACTGGATACTACAGGAGATTCATTCAAGGTTATGCTCAGATAGCTGTACTGCTTACTCGACTGACCAAGAAGAATGTGAGCTTCAAGTGGACTGAGCAATGTGAGGCGAGCTTTCAGGAGTTGAAAGATAGGCTGACTACTGCACCTATTTTGGCTTTGCCTAGAGCAGGTGTTGAGTATGATGTTTATAGCGATGCTTCATATCGTGGGCTTGGTTGTGTCTTAATGCAAGAAGGAAGAGTAATCGCTTATGGGTCTAGGCAACTACGACCGCATGAGAAGAATTACCCGACTCATGATCTGGAGTTGGCGGCGATTATCTTTGCTTTGAAGCAATGGAGGCACTATGTGTACGGTGAGAAGTTGAATATGTACACAGATCACAAGAGCTTGAAGTATATATATCAGCAGAGGGATCTCAATCTAAGGCAGTGGAGATGGTTGGAAGTGCTCGAGGTTATGCGACCTGAGATCAAGTATCATCCTGGAAAGGCTAATGTTGTTGCTGATGCACTTAGTCGCAAGAGTAGTTTGGCCAGTTTGATTACAGGTCAGAGGCATTTGATTGAGGAGTTGGATAGTGCAGGATTTGAGGTTGTCTTGCAAGGATTGGGAGCATCTTTAGCTCAGTTGAGGCTTCAGCCTACTTTGAATGCAGAGATCATTGCAAGTCAAGAGGTTGATGCTGATATCTTGGAGATGAAGGGGCAGGTTAGTGCTGGCAGGTTGCCCAGATTTCAAATCAGGGATGGAGTGCTGTGGTTCGGAGATAGACTGTATGTTCCAAATCAGGCGGACCTAAAAGAGAGTATTCTTCAGGAGGCACATGCTACTCTTTTGTCAGTACATCCTGGGAGTACTAAGATGTACAAAGACATCAAACAGCATTTCTGGTGGTCAGGTTTGAAGCGGGATGTGGCTGATTTTGTCGCGAAGTGTGAGGTTTGTCAGCAAGTCAAAGCCGAAAATCAGAGACCCGGAGGTCTATTGCAGCCGTTACCTATTCCGGAATGGAACTGGGATAACATCAGTATGGATTTCATTACGGGATTGCCTAAGAGTCCTAAAGGCAATGATGCGATTTGGGTTATAGTCGATCGACTGACCAAGTCTGCTCACTTTTTGGCGATGAAACTCACTGCTTCGATGGACAAGTTGGCTGAGGTGTATGTTGGTGAGATTGTCAGACTTCATGGTGTTCCCTCAACTATTGTGTCTGATCGAGATGCGCGGTTTACTTCGCATTTCTGGAGGAGTCTTCAGGCAGCTTTCTGTTTTATTTTGTTTTTTGTATCTTTTGTTTTGTTGTTGTGTTTTCTGTTTTCTTGCTCTTAATTATAGTTCCGGGGACAGAACTATTCTAAGAAGGAAGTGATGTAATACCCCGATTTTCCTAATATATGAAGATTATTTATTTTTATATATGGTGTGCATGTGTAACATTGTTGGCCATTATTTACTTTCATGATGAATAAGAGCATTGTTTTATAAATTACTTTATCGTAAAGCCCAAATATTAATTTACATAATTACTTCTACAAAATAACTATTTGGCCCAACTGATTTTAAGCCCATGAATTTAAACCTTTTTATTCTACAACTTGTAATGTGTTACATCCTTTTTACTTATTATTTAATGTACAAATTTTTGTAGGGGTGGTTTGTGTGTGCACGTGCATTTTATGTACACGTGCATAAGCACACAAGCTTGGCCGGATGGGGTAGAGTAGTGGGGGTGAGTTGTGGGTGGTTATTTAAGGTGTGGGTAGTTTCCATAACCCCCTAATCAATCTTAGCCCTTGATCCTCCAATCCCCTAGTGCATCCTAACCCTCCATTCCACCTATATTCTAGTATAAATACCCCCTCTCATTCCCTATCTCTTTTACACTAAGAATAATATTATAAGAGAGGTATTTGTGAGAGTTGTGTGTGTGTGCTTTCTGTGGAGGCCGAGTAGCTTTCTGAAGGGTTCGGTGTGGAGCAAAGGAGCAAGGAGCGAGGAGTCGTTCACTACACTAAGGAGCTTTTGCTGGATTTCGATTACTTTGTCAAATAAGGTGGGTGTTTCTCAGGACTTCTAATGTAGAAAACATGTCGTAATTATAATGTTTGTTACTGTGCTCATAAGGAGTAAGATAGTACGTAATAGAAATGCTTGAGCATGTTTATGTTGATAATTATGGAGGACTAATAGTGTAAAAATGCCAATGAAAACAAAGATGAATTGGGTCGGTACAGTCGACTGTCGTGTAGATAAGTCGACTGATCCGAGACTTCTGTTACATGATTTGTTAGAGAGCTTCATAACATATATGTGAATAATTGAAATAAAGTAGTGAGGGTAAACTCATATCCTTCAGGATGTACGAGAATAAGTAGACATGAGCATGTGGAAAAAGAACTAGGGATAATTAATGAAACTGGGAACGATTGGTGCAGTCGACTGAGGTTATGAACAGTCGACCGATGCATCGATTAAATTTGAATATGTCTGTAATTTTATGAATTGAGATATGTTTCTATTGTGATTGTTCTGGTGTAATTGAAAGTCATGTTTTTTCTCTACACGAAAGTTATGAATAAGTGTGAATGTATGTTTAAAATATTCCTTCGAAGAAGAGATAACATTAGTAACTTGAAATTTCATGTTTGCAATGTTACTGAACAATAAGAGACGCTGTGTTTATGAAACATGAATATATGTATATTGTAAATTGCAAGTGCATGTAAGAACTGTTAGATAATCCCTTAATTCGAAGTATGGATCTGTCCAGTCGACTGAATGCGCGTAGCAAGTCGACTGAGCTGAACGTAGAAATGTACTGCTAAAAACCCCAGGACAGACGACTGATGAGATAACAGTCGACTGTCACGAGGATAACACTGTGAACATGAAAAGTAGCGCGACTGCCGACTGGCCAGGTGCAGCAGTCGACTCTCCCGAGTATTTATGAAGAATCTGATTTGACTGTACAGTCGACTGGTCCTTTTCCAGGTCGACTGTACAGAGTGGATTTTGATATGACAGAGGTTTCAATTTTTATTACTGTTAAAAAAATTGTGACTGATGTTGTTAAACTCTATTTTTGCTGCTGCATGAATGTATATGAAATGAATCGTAATTCTGAATTGAGAAACTTACATGAAATGAGTCATGCTTGAATGAAGAATTACATGAATATGAAAATTAAGAACATGTTATGCCGAGGCAATGAAAATGAATTCCTGAGTTAGATTTTCTCAAACTGGAAATTGTGAATTTGAAATTGAAACGAAAGAGTAGCTAAGTCTCCCCCGGCAATGGAATTGAAATGAAATTGAAAAGAAAGACCAAGGTTGGTCATGTTGAAATGAATGAATCAGTCCGGTTTAGGGAGAGGCTAACTCTAGAGCTTTAATTTTATTCATGATTCTATAAGGACTAGTACATAGTGGAGACGTGATGAAAGTAAGAGACAAACATTGAGTATGAGGGCTATTGGGTAGCGGCGAGAGCGTATCCCAGGAATTTCCATGATGAGTCTGGGTGAGGATACTACTCCAGAGTACCGTCCCAGTGGCGACGCTCGTGGGATGTTTGAAGACTACGGGTGGTGTCATGTCTACGGTGAGAGCTGAATTACCACAGGATGTCTGCACGATGAGTCATGTCAGCGATGGGATTCCCTCCAGAGTGCCTAGACATGAGTCCGTAGGTCAGAAAATATCTAAGATACTTACCGTAACTACAGTAGTAGAGTAAGTCATGGCGAGGGATTGAACCCTATAAAATGAAGAACGATTAAGAGGCTTGCCCTCGGACCTATGCAGTATGGGATGCATAGAATTCGAACAAGTGCGCATTAGTGACATGTAAATAAGATAATTGCATTAAGGATTAAGTGCACTATCACGACACGACATCATTAAGAGTTCCCTTTTGATTTATATTCTTATTATGAACAAGTTTGTGATTTGTTAAGAAATGAGATTCATTATACTGTTTCTGGCATAGAGAGGATGGCCATGTATAATTATCGTCGGTTGAATAAACTGACGTACCCACAGTTTTGTATGCAGGATAAATTACATGTAAAGAGGAATGGATGCATAAAGATTTTATCATGTTGCTGTACATTTATGTAAATGTTGTATACTTTTACTTCCGATGTGCAATTGTAAATGTAATGAATGATGTAAACTCTGATGTAAAAAGAAAAGTTTGAATTTCCTTGTAAAATTGTACTGAAGAAAGTGAAAAGATCCTGTAGAACATCTCGAATTCAGTGTATATGGGATTCGGGGCGTTACAATTTATCACAGAGATAGGTTCACAATGATAAATATTTGAACATATGAAATTAAGCCTTAATTACCTGGACTTGTTTGTCCTTTTGCAGCTTAATTCTTTGTTGCTTTTTTTCCCACAATTTTCTCCATGGTAGATTCTTTTCTATTAGTAGGTGGACGACCCTTACGTGGAATTGTGAATGGGTCATGTGGGTTTTGCCTCTCCTTTACCGTACATTTATTGTCGGCTCCATTTTCCTCGCTAAGGTTGGATCCTTGTGTAAGTTGAGAACCGTTAACAATATCGGTAGTCACCAACAGTTATTTCTTAAAAGTCTTTTATCCAGTCAATAACCATATTGTATTTCCTCTCAGACTCGATAGCTAAGTCTACAACTTCATGCAATGCACTGCATATCTTATCAGATCTCTTTCCTTCAGGTTGGCAACTCCATTCATCATAACTGACAACCACTCTTGTATGTTGACGTTTTATATCTTTCCTCCATCTTGATATTATGTATTTTTTTGGAATTTTGAATATTTTTTTATGGATAAGAACCATAACTGCATGCCTGTATAAGGAAAAAGAAGAAACATGTAAAAATGGTTTAGTTATGATATAATTAAGAAGTACGCGACTAATAAATGGTAATATTCAGATAAGATATTAAATTGCTCGCCTGCATAAGATGCCCTTAAACTCAAATAAACAACAGTTGCATTTGACTTCACAATCTTCATTAGAATGTATTTCATTTAATACAACTTTTAAAGTCACGCTTTGACCCCTCTCCAACTTCGACATCCTCATACACTTCATATTCTGAAACTATACCATTTTGCATTGGATGAAGATATCTCACAATACATTTTCCATGTCAACTCCTGCTGGAACTCCTGGAACTTTGCAGTAGTATACACTTTCTGGGACTGTTCCTCCATCTTATAATGAGTAATACATGGCACCCTTGAATTAAAATACTTACAATCTGCATATTTTTCTTTCTCAGCTTTGTCTTTCAAGGCATTTTCATATTGATCAACAAAATTCTTTAAGGTAGTACGAATATTGACATACCTATCAAAGAACGCATTCATACTTTCACTTCATTAGGTAGTAGACACTCCCTCCCAAAAACTATTTCTCACAAAAGCAGGAACCCAACGATGTGTGGAATCATACAGCACACGTAACCAATCATTTTTATTAAGCTTATGCTGCTTAATCATTTGACACCAATTTGCCTCAAATTCAATTGGACTTAAGGAATCGTACACTGCATTTTGGAGGGAACTCTTTATCGATTCATAATTGTTGTATCCTTTCAACTTCTCCATGAGTTTCTTCATGATATGCCATAAGCACCATCTATGACGAGTTTCTCCATGAGTTTCAACTATTTCAATGACATTTTTCGTTGCTTTATCTTGACCAGTAATTATACCTTCAGGAGCACGTTCCAACATACACGGGAGCCAGGTTCTAAACAACCACACAAACGTCTTTGTATCGTCACCTGAAATTAGTCCACATCCAAGAAGAATAGATTGCCCATGGTTGTTGACACCAAAAAATGGATCAAAGGGCATTTTATATTTATTTGTCAGATACTTTGTATCAAATGTAATGACATCCCCAAATTCTTTGTATGCCTCTCTACATCGACCATCTGCCCAAAAAATATTTCATAGATTACCTTCATCATCCATATCCATACTGTAAAAGAAATTTGAATTTTTTCCTTGCATCTTTATGAAATAGTTTTGAACTGCAATAGCATCACTTTTCTCAAGCTTCAACCGTCTTACTTTCTCAATATAATTTATGCAATCTTTTTTCCAGAAAAGTGACATTAGCATATCCACCTGCTTCCACTACAAGAGAATTATAGCTTTTGTTCATTCTGGTTCTAGCTTTTCATTAATTTCAAGCTTTCTTCTCACATGCGGCTTTATTACCCTATTAAGTTGAAAGTAACGAGTGTGACTTGGGCTGGCAAGTGGATGATTGTGGTATGACACATAGTGGCTCACTCACCACTTCTTATTTATACACAACATAATGTTCATTTTTGCCTCATAATTAGTCTTCTGTACTGGATGTGGCTTCAAAGTATTTTGAGAAGTACTTATGGGAAAACCATATCGATGGCATGCAAATGTGACAAAACACATCTCACCATCTACATTCTTTCTAGTTGTTTTTATGCTTATTTCAAACCCCATCTGATTAGCATATGTTACGTAATATTCAAACGCCTCCTCATTTGAATTGAATTCTATATTAAGTTTAGGTTCCTCAACCATTTCCTTTCCCTTATTCTCTACACTCTCTATTTCATTGTGACCATGCTAAATTGAATTTTGAATTGAAGGTGAAAAATTAGGGAGGTTCTCCATGCCTGTTAAATATCAAGGATATCATACTTCAGTAAAATAATAGTTCAGACTATTTGATTCAATAATCTCAAGAGAACACAAAATGCTGTATATATTAGGCAAGAAAGAGCTATATTTATAACTAGTGGATAGCTCACATAGACTATATGAGAAATACAGAACGCCTTTGAGATCAATTTTGCACATATATAATTAGGCAGCTTGTCTCTATGGAAACTAGAATACAGTAAGGCTACACAATAGAGAGCACCCTTCACACAAGAACACAAGCTAGTTGAATATTATTTCATAATATTACACCACCATATTCAAGGGGAAATATGCATGCAAGGAGGTTTTTAGTTCTTATTCCAGTAAATGGTTTCAATGCCATTGGAATGTAGCTATTTGAAAGCATCACATTTACATCATGAATTAAAGAGCAAGTAATTCCACAGTGTTAGCTAACAAAGACAAAACTGCAGTATGGCCAAAGTATCGAGAAAAATGTCTCAGCAGAGGAACTCCCCTTGTGAGCACAACACAGTCCAATCTTTTAATTATCCAAGTAGCTTACAGTACTAACCTTCTTTGTACATTGCAACGGCGCGTGGGGGAGGCAGTGGCAGGAGGAAGAGGAAGCAGCGGGAGGAAGTGGCGGCGGGAGGAAGAGGCGGTGCGTGGGGGCAGCGAGAATAAGTGGAAGAGGGAGAGACTGTACGGGAAGGAGAAAAGTGGGATAGGAAGATGAAGAGTTAATTTGATATATTTAGATTTAATTAATGAATAATATAATTAAAGTGGAGCTGCTAATGTGGCATTGCTGATTGGGCTGCCAGATCTGGTAGTGAAGAATTTGGTAGTGAAGTAAGTAGTGGCTATAGCATTACTCAAAAGAAATACAAATAGATAAAAAAACCTTGGGAGGCACGTCGATGCAATCCCGACATCTGTCGGTAGGCTCCTTCGACGTCGTTACTACTAGAGCTGCTATCTGGTCCTATCGGGTCAGGTCCTCCACTACCCGGACCTGGTACCTCACGGGTCCAAAAATTGGACCCAGGCCGAGACTTGCGAAAACCAGGTTCAGGTCCAGGTCCGTGTCCGGGTCCTAGTTAAAAAAAATCTACCCGTCTAATTTGATTACAAATATTTATGTTAGATAAAAAGAAAGTGGATGTCACGCCCCGCTTTCCAAAAATACGGAATACGAGCATGTAACAAAAGCCCAACGAATGATTTTTATCATCCATAAGCTGTTCTGAAATCTTTACAATATCTCACAAAATAATGAAAGTCGGAAACAAAGAAACAACCACATGCACATATGAACCAAATACCAACAAGAACAATTGAAATAAAATATATTAATCTCAAATAGTAATAAATCCTGGGTCACAATGCCCAAATACAAGATAAATATCCAAGTAGCAGATACAATTATTCATGAATAACAGGGAAATAAATAATGTAGCAAGAGCTCCAGCAACTAATATCTCATCTCGCCTATTCCATCTGGCCGCTGATCTTCAAAATCTACAATTTAATAAATTGCAGGAAAGAGGAAAAGAGAAAACAAGGTACCCGTCAATTGCAAGTTACTGGCCACTTATAATGTAGGATACAAGTACATGGGGAAAACTAAACAAATCTAAATAATAGCAGAAACAGACCTAGCATGATATTGCAGAATTAACTAGTATAGTATACTAATATGTGTCAAGTGTCAAAAGTCAAATAGCATGCAGACAGATATACAGGTAGTGTCAAATATTAGTGTCAAGTGATAATATCAGACAGATCATAAGTAATCAGATGATCAGATAACAGATAACCAGATACAAATAACAGATTCAGATTCATATTCAGATACAGATACAGATGTCAGATTTTTATAAGTCTTGTATTAATTACTAACTAGGTAGCACTTCATGCATCCATCCTTTTACTACATGGTTGCTACAGCCAATACAATTTCGTTTTAGATTTCATAGCGGACCATAGAGAGCAGTGTACTCAGGGACAAGTAATCCAAATCATATACTAAATTCCAAATTAACCAAATCATATACCAAATTCCAAATAATCCAAATCTTATACCAAATTCCAAATGTGGGAAACACGGACCCCCTTCCGAATACACATTTCTGAATTATCCACTATTAGATCACTTTCTTAAACTTCGGCTTGGTTATTTATTATTAATGTCAAACAAGCACGAAACAAGGCAAGCATGTCATGGTATGATCAAGTAACAAGTTCAAGTTGTAAGATAATGTCACGCCCCGCTTCCCAAAAACACAGAATACGAGTGCGTGACGAAACCCAGCGAATGATTTTAACATCATCCATAAGCTGTAAGATCGACTCAGCATCATAACAAGATTATAACAAGATATATATACCACCAAGCACGCATGAATAATTTATTAAGCTACAGAAAACAAATGAAAACAAATAATAATATCTAAATAGTTTTCAAGTTTCGATCAAGATAAAACTCGGAAACATAAGCCCGTTACAAGTTTTAGACAACAACAAATGAAATAACTCAATTACAAAACAAAATGATAAAAGAAAGCTTTTCCCAAGCAAGGCCCAGAACGTCTGCTCACCGATTCCAGCAGGCAATTCGTCTCCAAAGTCTGGTTAATAATTATAAAAAGGAAAAAATAGGAAAAACAAGAGAAAATGCCCTTAGTGCAAGTTAGGGCCAAAAATAGTAAAACGAGTACAAGAAACATTGAACAAAATTTGGAATCAAGAATATAATGGGGATGCAACAAGTAGTGGGAATCCAAGAACTAACTAGCAAGAAGGAAAACTCAAGAGATCAGGTTGGGTAAAAAATACCAATAGTAGATTAAGTGACTAGTGACATATAAGAGTATCCAACATCAAGGGACAAGTATCAAGTATAAGTGTCAAGTAATAAGTCTCAAGTCTAGTGTCAAGTTGTCAAGTACAAGTATCGAGTTGCAAGTGTCTAATATTTTATTCAAGTATCAAGTCTCATGTATCATGTCATCAAGTATCAAGTATGTATCAAGTTCAAGTTTCATGTTCAAGTCTTGTGGTTCTTACTATCTAGGTAGCACTTCATGTATCCATCTTTTTACTACATGGTTGCTACATACAAATCAGATACATTTAGGCCTAGTGGTGGAGTCTATAGGGCGGTGTACTCAGGTATCAAGTATCAAGCATGTCATGCTCATGAATCGGGTAATCATATAACTAGTTTATGTGTCAAGTCATAACAAGATAAGTCATGAATCATATATATACTAATTCATGGATCAATAATGTAATAGTCCATGAATCGATTTATAATATACTAGTTCATGAATCAAATAATATACTAGTTCATGAATCGAATAATAATATACTAGTTCATGAGACATGTATCAAGTGGGAAACATGGGCCCCCTTCCGAGTGCACTTACCTATATTGTCCACTACTATGGTCTTTCCCTTAAACCCCGGCTTATTACTTTTTATTAATTTTTATTAAGCAAGCATGCAAGTGTGTGAAACAAGTCAAGAAATCATAATTATGGACATGGGACAAGTTTGAGATATTTATATAGTATATTTGAGGGTCAACACGAATCAAAATATCAAGAACAACGAAAATCTCAAATCTGGACAACACGACGTTGCTGTACCAAAACTGCGATTCCTGTTGCTACAAGATAACAAATATGGATCCGTCAGAAGATCTAGAAACTAGACTCCTGCCCGGTTCCAACGCATATAATTAAGGTACAAGAAAGTTGTGGTAACATGTGTCAGAACAGCGAACTACACAGCTAATGTGTTCAGGCAGAATTTGTGAATATAAGTTTAAACATGTGAAACAGGACTGAAACATTACAAATAAATTCTGAGAAAATTTGGAGATGTCCTATATGGTGTCCAACAATAGTATATAAAATTTCATGTTAAACGCTTACTGTTAACATAGTTAAATTAATTTGCAAACTAAAGATGTGTAGCAGTTTTGTGAATCTGCGACTACTGACACAGCTGCAGTAAAACTGCGATATCTCCTAGACCTCAACTCGAAATTCAAAAATTTCGGAGGCTATCGATATCTAGACATCTAGAGATATATTTACTGTTCAGGGCTTGGGTTCAGATTCTGATTGTAAAGGGGTCAAAATAACAAATAAAGTCTAGGACAGCAACAAGTGTGAATGTCTTTCATGTAAAAGTTGCACGATAATTGGTTGTTATAAGTCTAGATTAATGTGTGATACAAATGTGGGTGTAGTGGTTATCAAATCAGCAAGCAACATCTATTTCTCAACTAAAATGGGTGCAAGATCATCACATCCAAGATACAACACACATCTACAAATCTAGGGTTTCTTAATTTCATGTGTTCATGTGACGAGGAGATAAAACGAGTCCAAGTAGTTGTAATATAACAATGAAATTGTTGTGACTCTTAATATTATGAAATTGATGAGGATTAATATTTTATCAACAACGATGAGTCATGGAGGAGTCACAACTGCTAACTATTTGCGGTATTTTCAAATTAAATGCTTGTACTAGAACAAAACTCTGTACAAGATGAATACTTACCTTAATTGGATGAGGGCGAAATCTCCCAAAAGCATGCACGAAGAACGCGCAAAGAATCAACAGTAACTAGAGAAAATCCCACACCAGATCTGTCCAGAACAGCAAATGGCAACCCAGATCTGATGTGGCCAAACACGAAACACCAGATCCCACCACTAATATCTCTCCCATACACTGGATCTACCCAAAATAGCGAACACCCAAATTAGATCCGAAGCGGCCGAACAGGAAACACAGATCAGATCAGATCTGAGTGGCACGAATCTTGATGGATTGCATCTGCGACAGGGAGAGAGAGAGAGAGGCGGTGCGGCGTGAGGCGGCGAGGCGACAGCGGCGAGGTCGACGTCGACGGGTAGCGGTGCTGTCATCGAGGGGCGTCGACAGCGACGGGGCAGAGCAGCGACTCTGTTTTCAGGTTCGAACAGAGGAGTGATGAGAGCGGGGATGGTTTGGGGGTGGTTGGGTTCGGAGTGAAGGCGGCGGCTGGCGGAGGTCGAGGGGGTGGAGTGTTGGGTAATGTCGAAATGGGTTAGGGGGTCTCGATGGAGTTGGGGATGATGGCGGATGGGTGGTCGGAGAGCGATGATGGTGGAGAGGAGAGGGAGGCGATGCGAGGATGGTGCAGATTGGGTTTGGGCGTGGGTGGAGGAAGAAAGGAGCCGGGGAAAGATGCAAGCGGGAGATTGAAGATGGAATGGGGATGAACAGTAGCTGAGGGGGGGTTCCGGCGGCTGTGTTTACACAGTATAAGGGGTAGGGTTAGGGTTAGGGGTTAAATAGCTAGGGTTTATATATGGGGGTTTTGGGTTTACGGGTATTTGGGTAGCGGGTTTGAGTGGGATCCAAAAGGAGACTTAGTCAAAAATCAATAAAAAGGGGAATAAAGAGATAAATGATATTAAACAGCTCATCTCTTCATGAAGAACAACACAAAAGAGCAGGACGAACAAAAAATTGAATTAGATAAAGGCACCAAAAAATTGAGTTGAAACAATGTAACGATTTTATTCAAACGGAAACAAAATACAGGATCTCAAATTGATAAAGAATAAATCGGAATAAAATACAGCAGAAAAATATAGATACGAGAAATAGGAGTTACAAATCCTACCCACCTTACACAAAAATTTTGTCCTCGGAATTGCTTAGGCGGTACATAGGACAAGGTAAAAGCAACTTGGGGGAGGGTAACAAAGCAGTGGCAATACCAGAAAAATGAGGAAGTGGATAACAATGATGTCAAATGGAAGATATGGAAGGGAATAAACAGTATCAAAAGGAACGAAATAACACATAATAACAAATATGATAAAGGAGTAGGCAGAACTGAAATCAAGGAGAGGAAAGATAGGGAAGGATTGAATCAAATAATGAATGAGTGCGTGATGGTAAACTGGAATGCAAGAAAGAAGTAACCGGTATCGAAAATGAAGGAGAACATCCCAAGACTTGCAAGATAACATGCAAAGAGATGAGGAAATAGATAGGACTGGAATCGAAGAAAGGATGGACACGAAAGAGATGAACCAAGCAATGAGTCAACGGATGAGAACAAATGCAAAGAATGGAACAAACGAACAATACAATGGAGGAGAAGCAACGAGAGGATCCTGGGACCTGTCGGGTATGCCCACACGCTTCCGCTGCGCCACTCTGATGGTGACGTTCCAAGCTCCAGACATGTCATTGTAGACCACGTGACACCAAGCGACGATACGAGCAGGAAGAAAACAATGAGATACCAGAATAAGGAGAGTATGGCTCCAAATAGAAATAAGCAATAATGCAAAGTGAATATGAAGCTTTAGCTTCAATCTAAATAATTAAAAGATATAATACAGATCAAAACTAATGGCTTTAACAGAAATAATAACAGCAACAAATATCAATGATAATAATATCAATAGTAATAGAATAATAATAACAATAATAAAAACTAGTAATAACAATGATAATAATAAAATTAATAATAATAATAACAAAACAATAATAATAGTAATCAAGATCATCATAATCATACAGGTAATCTATCTAATAAAATACAAAGAAAGCTATCAAGTGGCTCTCCTTCAATCTCCCCAAAAATTAAGGCCCGGATCTAACCTCACAAAACATATTTTTCCCTCCCTCCCACACCCCCAAAAAGTTTTTCCCCAAAACTCAAATTCAAATCTCCCACCCAAAACAACTCCTATATTTATTTAACTTTTTCTCTATCTCTTTCCCTCCCTCTTCTATTTAAAAAATTAAGAAAATAAAAATTGTAAATTTTTTTTTAAATTAAAAATTAAAAAACTAAAAAAATTAAAAATTAAAAAACCTTTAAAATAATTTACAAAAATAAAAAAAACCATATAATATGTTTTTTGCTGGACCCCAAAAAATTTCTCATATAATATGTTTACTACTTCAATTAATTTGCTAGACCAAAACTATTTTATATGATCAAACAAGGTGCACCGTTCCGAAGACGTGTCGTAGCTAGGCACGTGTCAACGGGCAAACCTAGTAATAATAATATAATACAATAAAAATATCAAAAATAATAACAATACATACGCGACAGTGTTGGATTTAACATATTCATGAAAATAATGCAATAATAATAGAAATAATAATAACATTAAAAATAATAATAAAAATAATAGCAATAATAGTGATAATATCAACAATAATAAAATAACAGTAACAATAATAGCAAAAATAATAACAACAATAATAATAACAGCAATAGTAATAACATTAATAATAACAACGCCAACAATAATAATAAGGAACACAATAGCAATGGTAATAATAATAGTATCAGTATTAATAAAATGACAGTAACAATAATAGAAGTAATAACAATAAAAATAATGAACACAATAATACTAACAGCAACAGAAATAATAATAATGATCACAATACCAAAAATAATAACGAAAACAATAGCAATAATAATAATAATAGCAATAATAATCTTATACACAAAATAGAGTAAAATCAACTATACGAGTTCAAATCATATGGAAACATAAAGTGTAGCAGTATAAACAAGATGTCATAAAGGAAGTATTCTTTACCTTTAGTTTCATTATATAAGTAAAAATTGTCTTGAAATATCAATTAGCAAATAGGTATTAAATCTTGCCTCCTTAACATCAAGTTGCATGTTAGCCTTCACGACATCAGGTTGTAGGTTGCTGTCTGGGTATTCGGTTGCACATTTTGCCTCACCAATATCCAGTTGCAATTTGCCTCCATTGATATCGAGTTGTATATTTGCCATCTCGACTTTAGGTTGCACCGAAGTGGTGAAATGTATATAAAATTGAGCATGCTCAGGCTCAAAACAAATTAATAATAATAATAATAATAGTAACGATAAAAATAATAATACCAATAATAATAATAATAACAAAATATCGATACTAATAACAATAAGAATAACAATGATAAGAACAATGATAATAACAATAATAATAACAGAAATCGCCAAAAGAATGATAATAATAATAATAATAACAATAATATTGAAATATTAACAACACTAGAAAAAGTAGTAATGCAAGACAAGATATAGTTTATACCCAACATTTTTGTGGAAGTAATTTAATATTAACAATAATAATAAAATAATGAAAACAACAATAAGAATATCAATGGTAGTAACAACAATAATAATACTAGTAATGATAATGAAAATAATATCAATGATAATAATAGTAGTAATAATTGCATTATACAGCAATATAATAATTTGTCTTATCAAAATAATCCTGTAGAAATACATTGTCGATCAAAAATGAAAAGTGAAGTTAAAATACACCATTGTTCGGAATAACAAAATCTTTGTTGAGAAACATTTTTATAGAAGATCGAAAATAAATATAACAATTAAAAATCGTAATATAGAAAGCATTCGGGAAAATAATTATAAAGAAAAAGATAGGTAGGAGAAAAACGAAGCTACACCCAATAAGGAGTTAAAGAGGATGATGACTAGAAGGGGCAAAAGGAAATTAAGAAATTGAATACGAAGGAAGAAGGACGAGGGGCAAAATCTGAATTGAGGAGAACATAGCAGGGAAGAAATAACCAACATGATACTCAATATGAATCAACAAATAAAAATGAATGCATGGCAGGAAAAGCAATGAACAGCACACGAGCTGAAATAAAACGGGATCAACGAGGCAAGCAGAAAATCAGAGATTGCTTGCACCGGAATCAAAAGAATATGGGTACGGAAAGAATAAATTGTACCCAATAAGGAATCAACAAATCAGGATGACTGTAAGAGATGGAAGGAAGCAATGAATCAAATATTGAATATGAAGGGATCAAAATGGATGGGAAAAGACTAGTGCCCAGATCGAGTTGACTATTAAATTATTCATGTGGCTGTATGGCCTGTTTAATGTTGAGTTAATCCTGACTGAGTTATGCCTATCTAATGTATTAGTCAAACTACACATTAGCCAAACCTGAGCTCCGATACCACTAAAAACCTTGTCACACCCCACTTCCCAAAAACACGGAATACGAGTGCGTGACGAAGCCCAGCGAATGATTTTAACATCATCCATAAGCGGTAGGATCGACTCAGCATCACAATAAGATTATAACAAGATATATATACCACCAAGCATGCATGAATAATTTATTAAGCAACAGAAAATAATTGAAAACAAATAATAATATCCAAGTAGTTTTCAAGTCTGGATCAAGATAAAACTCGGGAACATAAGCCCGTTACAAGTTTTAGGCAACAACAAATAAAATAACTCAATTACAAAACAAAATGATAAAAGAAAGCTTTTCCCAAGCAATGCCCAGAACGTCTGCTCACCGATTCCAACAGGAAATTCGTCTCCAAAGTCTGGTTAATAATTATAAAAAGGAAAAAATAGGGAAAACAAGAGAAATTGCCCTTAGTGCAAGTTAGAGCCACAAATAGTAAAAACGAGTACAAGAAACATGGAACAAAATTTGGAATTAAGAATATAATGGGGATGCAACAAGTAGTGGGAATTCAAGAACTAACTAGCAAGAAGGAAAACTCAAGAGATCAGGTTGGGTAACAAATACTAATAGTAGATTAAGTGACTAGTGATATATAAGAGTATCCAACATCAAGTGACTGGTATCAAGTATAAGTATCAAGTAACAAGTCTCAAGTCTAGTATGAAATTGTCAAGTACAAGTATCGAGTTGCAAGTGTCTAATATTTTATTCAAGTATCAAGTCTCATGTATCATGTCATCAAGTATCAAGCATGTATCAAGTTCAAGTTTCATGTTCAAGTCTTGTGGTTATTACTATCTAGGAGCATTTCATGCATCCATCTTTTTACTACATGGTTGCTACATACAAATCAGTTATGTTTAGGCCTAGTGGTGGAGTCTATAGGGCGGTGTACTCAGGTATCAAGTATCAAGCATGTCATGCTCATGAATCGGGTAATCATATAACTAGTTCATGTGTCAAGTCATAACAAGACAAGTCATGAATCATATATATACAAGTTCATGGATCAATAATATACTAGTCCATGAATCGATTTATAATATACTAGTTCATGAATTAAATAATATACTAGTTCATGAATCGAATAATAATATACTAGTTCATGAGACATGTATCAAGTGGGAAACACGGGCCCCCTTCCGAGTACACTTACCTATATTGTCCACTACTATGGTCTTTTTCTTAAACCCCGGCTTATTACTTTGTATTAATTTTTATCAATCAAGAATGCAAGTGTGTGAAATAAGTCAAGAAATCATAATTATGGACATGGAACAAGTTTGAAATATTTATATAGCATATTCGAGGGTCAACACGAATCAAAATATCAAGAACAACGAAAATCTCAAATCTGGACAGTACGACGTTGCTGTACCAAAACTGCGATTCCCGTTGCTACGAGATGGCAAATGTGGATCCATCAGAAGATCTAGAAACTAGACTCCTGTCCGATTCCAACGCATATAATTAAGGTACAAGAAAGTTGTGGTAACATGTGTCAGAACAACGAACTACACAGCTAATGTGTTCAGACAGAATTTGTGAATCTAAGTTTAAACATGTGAAACAGGATTGAAACATGACAAATAAATTCTGAGAAAATTGGGAGATGTCCTATAGGGTGTCCAACAATAGTATATAACATTTCAAGTCAAACGCTTACTGTTAATATAGTTAAATTAATTTGCAAACTAAAGTTGTGTAGCAGTTTTGTGAATCTGCGACTACCGACATAGCTGCAGTAAAACTGCAATATCTCCTAGACCGTAACTCGGAATTCAAAAATTCTGGAGGCTATCGACATCTAAACATCTAGTGCTACATTTACTGTTCAGAGATTGGTTTCAGATTCTGAATGTAAAGGGGTCAAAACAGCAAATAAAGTTCAGGACAGCAACAAGTGTGAATGTCTTTCATGTAAAAGTTACACGATAATTGGTTGTTATAAGTCTAGATTAATGTGTGATACAAATGCGGGTGTAGTGGTTATCAAATCAGCAAGAAACATCTATTTCTCAACTAAAATGGGTGCAAGATCATCACATCCAAGATACAACACACATCTACAAATCTAGGATTTCTTAATTTCATGTGTTCATGTGACTAGAAGATAGAACGAGTCCAAGTAGTTGTAATATAACAATGAAATTGTTGTCACTCTTAAGATTATAAAATTGATGAGCATTAATATTTAATCAACAACGACGAGTCAAGGAGGAGTCACAACTGCTAACTATTTGCGGTATTTTCAAATTAAACGCTTGTACAAGAACAAAAATTGTACAAGATGAATACTTGCCTTGATTGGATAAGGGTGAAATCTTCCAAAAGCACGCACGAAGCACGCGCAAAGAATCAACAGTAGCTAGAGAAAACCCCACACCAGATCTGTCCAGAACAGCAAACGGCAACCCAGATCTGATGTGGCCGAACACGAAACACCAGATCCCACCGCAAATATCTCTCCCATACACCGGATCTACCCAGAACAGCGAACACCCAAATTAGATCCGATGCGGCCGAACAAGAAATACCGATCAGATCAGATCTGAGTGGCATGAATCTTGATGCAAACCAAGGGTTGGGATCAAATCAGCCAACAGTGCCCTTCTTCCCTCCTTCACTACGACGGGGAAAGAGAGAGAGAGAGAGGCAGTGCGGCGCGAGGCGGCGAGGCGACAGCGACGAGGTCGACTGTCGACGGGTAGCGGCGCTGTTGTCAAGGGGCATCGACAGCGACTCTGTTTTTGGGTTCGAACAGAGGAGTGATGAGAGCGGGGATGGTTCGGGGGTGGTTGGGTTCGGAGTGAAGGCGGTGGCTGGCGGAGGTCGAGGGGGTGGAGAGTTGGGTAATGTCAAAATGGGTTCGGGGGTCTCGATGGAGTTGGGGACAATGGCAGATGGGTGGTCGGAGAGCGATGATAGTGGAGAGGAGAGGGAGGCGATGCGAGGGTGGTGCAGACTGGGTTTGGGCATGGACGGAGGAAGGAGCCAGGGAAAGATGCGAGCGGGAGGTTGAAGATGGAGTGGGGATGAACAGTAGCTGAGAGAGGGGGGTTCTGGCGGCTGTGTTTACACAGTATAGGGGGTAGGGTTAGGGGTAGGGGTTAAATAGCTACGGTTTATATATGGGGGTTTTGGGTTTACGGGTATTTAGGTAGCGGGTCTGAGTGGGATCCAAAAGGAGACTTAGTCCAAAAATCAATAAAAAGGGGAATAAAGAGATAAATGATATGAAACAGCTCATCTCTTCATGAAGAACGACACAAAAGAGCAGGACGGACAAACAATTGAATTAATAAAGGCACCAAAAAAATGAGTTGAAACAATATAATGATTTTATTCAAACAGAAACAAAATACAGGATCTCAAATTGATAAAGAATACAATGGAATAAAATACAGCAGAAAAATATAGATACGGGAAATAAGAGTTGCAGATAAACACGTACGGGTAAAAGATAACACAGCAAAGGATAAGATAACCAAATCTCAAGTTCAGGATAGCAAGACCATATTGTAGTAAAACAGAAATTCCCAGTGTTACAAGCATGCAAATCTGAATCCGTCAAAACGTCTAGAAAATAGACTCCCAACCGAATCCAGTGAGTATGAATAATTCATATATTAATTCACAAAAATATAGCTCAAAACTGATTTGAATACAGAAAACACGTTCAACCAGAAATCAGGAAATCGAATTCACGGTCAGAAAAATAGCATTAAAATTTCTCAAATAAATCCAAGAAAAATCTGGGGTATTCCCCTATATGTCTAGAATCAAAATATAAAGTTTCATAATATTCCAGTAAAATTAGTTCAGCCATCAAAAATAAGAAACATCAAGAAATGATACTTTGGCCAATCTGGAATTCTCAACACTGCTGTACGAAAACTGAAATATCTCGCAAGCCGTGAAGCGAAATCCAAATCCGCCAAAGGGAAATGAAAACAGATAAAACAAACTAACTTTCATATTTCACAAACATTTTCCATACAATAAAAAAAATCAGGGTGAAAACACAATTCTTTACAGGACAGCGAGGAAAATACAGCAAGTTTGACTTTTGTAAACATACATGAAACGACATATAAAACCCATCAATAAAATCTACCAAAATTCTGGGTAATCCCTAGATAGGTATAGAAAAACTGACCAAAGTTTCAGATCAAAATAATATGTGTAGCACAAGTAACAAAATACTTTAATCAACAAAATCGTCGAGAAACGAAATCTGGAAATATAATACACCTCTGTAGTAAAATAGTCATAAGTCACTCATACGAAAACGAAATCGAGCAAGGTAAGAGGGGTTGGAAAGAAGGCGAATTTCTCTACAATTCATGTTTTATACTGAAATTAAGATTCTGACTTTAATATGGTCTAAAATACAATTCAAAACAGAACATCGACAAAATACAGATTTTCCTCAAAAACCAAAATCAACATCATTCAAACGAAACTTGATCCAAACACAACCAAACATGAAATCTAGTCTACCAAGTGTCCAAACATCACGAATTATGGTTATTAACATATCTAAATCAAGTCTATCACATGGTTCTCAACAAATATCCAAATTCTCACAAGAAGTCTCACATACATGATCAAATCAAGAACGGGCAAAACCTAAGTTAATTTATGTCCATATTGTGTCATGAGTCAACTATGGTCAAGCTTTCAGAATAGAGACAAAACCCAAAAAAAATAACACACACCCGAGTTGTCTCTAGAAGCCAACTACATTATAGGTGGTATTTTTGACTTGTATCTAACAAAGGAATTGGAGTACAAGTTACTTGCCTTAACCGAAGATAAAGAACGACGAAAATCAAGAGTAACAGGAATGGATTCCTGACAACTAGCAAAATCCACGAACGAGAATCCACGAACTAATGAATCCAAGCAAACTTGAGCGAAAATCTCTACGCGAACAAACTCCACCAAAAGAGAGATGATCCAAGAGGGATAATGACAATAGTGGCTTGCGGCCACAAGAGAACACCAAGGGAGAGAGACTAGAGTGGTATATGGTGGTGTAGGAGGTCGGATGGATGAGTGGATGGAGTGCAGCCAAAGGGAGGGGGGTCTCGGCCTGGGGGGTGGGCGTCGGGTGTGTACGGCGCCGCCAAGGGGGAGAGAGAGAGAGGGTAGGCCGAGTGCTAGGGTGTAGGGTTTAGAAGTTAGGGTTAGGGTTTGAGGTTAGGGATATATAAATGAGCGGATTAGGGTTTAGGAGTTGGGTTAATGTGTAATTGGGTTGTGGGTAATTAGAAGTAGTAATAGGATTGTTTAATGGGTATTGATATTGATTAATGGCATAGGATTTAAAATATGATTGGGTTTAATTTAGCTTTGGTAAATCTATTAGGGATCAACAATAGGATTAGGAATAGGATTAGGGTTTTAAAATAGGATATAAATAAAAGATCAAATCAAATAGATAAAGTGATAAATAAAAGTAGGATTATATATCAAAATATACATTGATCTACATGATAGAAATTATTTGAAATACTACAAAAACAAATAACAATAAAAATAGATTTTTAAATCAACAATTAAGAGTAAAAGATAAAATAATACGAAAAACAAAAATAACAATAATCATAATGAACATTAACAAAAATAATATTAATAATACAAAAATCGACACATAATAATAATAAACATAATAATCCAAAGCATAATAAAAATATTTGTATTATAAAAAAAAATATCATTGGGAATTAGTTATAAATAAACTATTGATTAAAAATGGGTTTTAACAGAAGATCGAATTTACATTTTAACAAAGAATTTGAAAGCAGAAAAATTAATGTACAAAAATTTTAAATATAGAAAAATACACATAAAATACGGGTTTGGGAAAACAGGGGTTACAATGGAAGTAGTAACAAGTGAGATATATGGATAGAAATTTCTAAAATTCCAATTGGTACATGCTAGATTAATCATGTAGGGGACAAATCAAAGTATTGTATGTGAAGGAAATCTTAATAATTTATTATGGTGAAATCTTATGAAAAGAAACTCATTGGTATTAATTTGCATTATATGCATTATATTAGTGTAGATTTTCCCAAAATATAATTAGATGAGGAAAAACAGTTTATGCAATTCAAAATTATAGAAGTATTAGTAGATTAATACAAATTTTGGCGAGAAATTTCATTATATTGTTAAAATAAAAATTTTATAAGATTAATCTCGTACTAATACTCTAATTATTAGGGGAAAGTGAAATCTGGAAGTAATCAAAATTTTAATGCATAAGCAAATTTGAAATCCAAATTTTTTTAAAAAAAGAATTTAAAAATAGAGAATTGAAAGAAAAGGGTTTTAATCCATATATGATTAGATATGATGTTTGGGTATCCTGGTTAGCACGTGAAGGGGGTTCCTTGGCTCTCGGTTGTGCTCAGGTTCGAGTCTTGAGAGACTCTTTTCTTTTAATTTTGATTTATAAGACAGTAACAATGGAGGGGTATTTAAACAACTGAGATTGGGTTTATTCACAAAAATGAATTAGCCTTTTGGTTGGGCTTGCAGTTGGCTGATTGGTCTCGGGTTCGATCCCAGCCATGCACAATTCCACTTTTTTTATTTTTAAGAGTGTTTTTCATGTATAAAATTTCGGGGAAAAATGTGATAATATTCTAAAAATCATTAGAACTTTAGAAATATTTCCACATTATTTTTAAGAGATATTTTTGGGAATTAGAGGTGGTATTCACATTAAATAATGTATTAGAGGATTTTTTGAATTCAAATTAATAGGAGATTGTGCATGATTAAAGAGAATTAAAAGTAGAATACAAATTAAGACTCACATTTGAGAAATTACATGGATATTAACTGATTGAATTAAGCAAATGATTGAAATGGATTATAATGGAATAAAAATATAATTTTGGGATTGAAGTACGAAATTTCTAGTCATTTTAATCTTAAAGAATTTTGCATTAAGAAATGTATTTGGAATATATAAATGTACGACGAGATTCTATTAACTAAAAAGGCATTGAACATTGTTAAAGTGAATAGTTTGGATTTGTTTACAAGGATTTTTATTGATTCAATCGTCATTGAATGTTGAAGTTGGTTACTTCATGATTTTCATGAACACAAAGAAAATGAATAAAGAAGAAATAATGAATAATGAATGAGTTATCCATGACGATGTTAGATGTAACCTATGTGGTCTCTGTTGACATGGTTGTTTGATCTGGAGTGAGCGAGGCCCAGAGTACCGGCAGTTGAGATATATGGAATTTGAGAAGTACCAATGTGGGTTGACTTTCTCTTGAGGAGTAGCCAGTGTGGGCTAACTTTCTCAGTGTTTTGTTTAAGTCCGGTGGGCAAGCAAACTCTAGGTCTTAATAATTAAACCTAAGGACGTAGACTAGAAAAAGGGGATGTGATGAAGCTTGAGAAAACATGAGTAGGATGGCTTTATATGGTCGGGCGAATGTATTCCGGGACTATAGTTACAGTTGGGCAGATGTATTTCGGGAATAGGCTCAACATGGTCGGGCGGATGTATTTCCGGATTATGGTTACAGTCGAGCGGATGTATTCTGGGACAGTGCGTTTTATGCGAGATGAGTCTCAATTACTTCCGGGACTGTGAATAATTGAACGGATGTACTCCGGGATTATGAATAGTGATACGGAAAGGAGACGAGTCTCCAGTGTTTTGAGCTAGAGCAACGCTTACAGGATGTTTGGGTGATAAGGGTTCTGTATGGTCGGGCGGATGTAATCCGGGACTGGAACCTATACTTGTAGAATTTCTAAATCTTGTTTTTATCACCGTAGTAGGATTTCATAATGAGGGAATGAACCCTATAATGAGGTGTACGATAAGGGCTTTCTCTCGGACCTATGTGGTATGAGATGCATAGAATCCGGAGAAGTATGCATTAGTACCATCGTAGTGTAAAGTCTACAATGGGCATTAAGTTCATTTTATACACTGACATGTTTAGGATAGCCACATTTTCTCTTTCTACATTCAAGATTATGATTGTTAAGATAATGAGATCACTGTATTATAGCATTGCGTCTGTTATATGCAACTGATGTGTCCACAGTTTTCCAGTTGTAGGATTGGACTTGACATGAACTTGTAGTCACTATGATGGGCTGTTACAAGATTGATGAATTTTCATTATTCTATATCATGGTGTATCCATTTAAATTCTGCTGTCCTGATGTAAAGAACATGTTGTAAATAAAAGTTTTAAATTCCTTGTAAATTTGTACGAATTTGTAGTAAAAGATCTTGTATTTGCTACGAATTACATGTATTTGGAATTCGGGGCGTTACAATTGTTAGGTTCAAAACATATTAAATAATATGTCTGAATATTTACTCAATTAAAATTGTTAAAAATTCATTGATACATGTGACTCTGAATTATGCACAGAGTAATGTACACAATAGATGTATACTATTTTGTGGCATCTTACAAAAGCACCGGCGGCAAAAAACAGCTGCGTAGGGAGTGAGAGAGCGTCGACGGCGACAAATGTTGGAAAAAGAGAGCACCGACAGTGACAACTCGGGAAGAGAGCACCAACGAAGTGAGAGAGCTACGGCTGAGGGAGAGAGCACCTGGAGCAGCAAGCGGCGATGAAGGGAGAAAGGACGCCAATGAGGGGGCGAGATAGAGTCAGCGGCGGCAGCAAGGGAGGGGAATCAGCGAGCGATTAGAGGGCACGAGGGCGGTTGTGCAGCGGTGATGGTTTAGGGCGGTGAGGGAGGGACAACGACGAAGGAGGGAAGGGCAGTAGAGGGAGGTGCGGCAACAAGTGGTGAGAGAGGGAGAGATTCGGCGGCAAGCGACTGTGTGTGTGGGTGGGGGGGGGGGGGGGGGTAACGCGTGTGGTGAATCCTAGCATATCGCAAAGTTTCACTTTTTTTATGTCGTTTGTGCGTATTTCAATCGTTTATCTCTCATTTTCAAATATCAGCTGCTTCTAAAAAATTCAAATTCTTCCCAATTTAGCTCGGAATGTAAATACTTTGCATATGAAAAAGCAAACCATCATTGCTTCTAGTCATTAATAACTCTATTTACACAATCAAACGAACCATAATTTTTCCAAAATTCAACGAAACTTGAATCAAAATTTTCACCCCAATCACTTATATCATATAAGAACAATTTGTATCTAATTCTTGGTGAACCAAATTATATGAGATTTATTATTGTCAATAATAGCAAATTTGTACTTGATGTTCTAGCTTATTAAACTAGAGCTTCATTTTTCGGCTCAGCTCCTATGATATCGCTCCATTGACTATAGTTCTCTCTGTTCTTCATTTTGTTACAATCATCCGTTTGTCATTTTTAAAATTGTCAATTGGTTTTGTTTTATATACAAAAATAACTGAATATTGTTGTAATCATCTTGTTGGCACAGAGGTTAAACATAAAACCATTACCAAGCTTCTTCTCTATTTCATGGGTAATACTTACTAGTAAAAGTAAACATAAATATTATAACTGATTATAAAATCGTACAATTCTTGTTTAAAAAATGTAGAACACAATTATTAGTAATCAGATGATAAATATATAATCAAAAGGAAAAAATATAGATTTGAGAAATGTGTCATATAGAGTAATATGTAGTACTGATAATCCTACTTCATCAAATTCATATTTCAGAATAATTTGCATTATTTATCACAATATTCCATAAAATAATGATCGTGCTATTAGCGTATAAAAAATGAAATAATATAAAAAAATATAAAAATAACATTACAAAAAAATAGAATTAATACCTATCCCAGTGTTTTTCTATATAAATGCCGGGAAAGACATATATTTTGTTTGTGAAAATATGCCCATAATCTATATCGGTGTTTATAAAAATGCCGCTATATCTTGTACCTATCCCGACGTATATACCGAACACTACAATAGATATGAAAAATTTAAAAAAGGATTAAAACCCCTATCTATCCCAGCATTCCTACCAAAACATCAGGATAGGAAAGCCGGGATAGACGTTGTGATTTGTAGTGTATATATTAATAAGTTTTCTTATATATTTAATTTATCTATTGCACGTGTGAAGCACATGTACTTTAAGTTATATAATTTTGACCAATACTGTGTTTGAGGAATTAAGGTTTTTATTTTAATTTTATTTTTTATTAAAATCGTGCGTAGTGAACATGTTAGTTAAATAGGAATCTCTACTTTTCTCTTCTTTCTCTATTTCAAAATAGAGAAAGGAGGGGTAGACTCACTCTTCTATTACTATATGATATAAATATAAATCTATAATTCATTCTAGATAGAAGATCACACAACAAGAAATAAATGCAAGATGACAAAGCTAGCAGACCAAAATTTTATAGGTAATCCAAACACAAGTAATAATTCTAATCCCCATAATATGTCAAATATCATTATGTATGAATCGTGTGTGAAAATATTGTAATATGAAAAACTGGCAATGACTAACCTGAATAATGGGACAACAGTGTCCCCAAAATAATGAATACAATTATAAGAAACATAATCGATGGTTTCCTCTATTGGCTTTTAACTTTGGAGCTCAATCAACTTGCTAAACTGAAGACATGCAGATCAACCAACCTATTCGGAATCAAATCAGTAGTAAGTTTTAGGGCATCAGAGATAAAAGGCTGAAAGAGAAATGTAGGAGGCGGGAAGTGATGGCGTGGTGTTGAAAAGGTGAAAGCTTTCAATAGAAGGAGAAGAAAGGTAGAAAAGAGGCAATTATTGGTTTTGGCTAAGCTTGATTGTTTAAGGCCCAAAGTAGTTTGGGCTGAATTGATGGGCTAATTATTGAACGACCTAGATTAGATCTACAGATCTAAATAAAATAAGATGAACAACTCAGATCTCATATGAACAGATTTAATTTTTGTTAATAGAAATATATATACTACGGCACGTTTTCAGAATGGTGCACCTGGTTTGATTATATAAAATAGTTTTAGAGGTCCAGCAAATTAATTGAAGTAGGAAACATATTATATGAGGAAGCAGCATATCTACCTTTAAGCTCAATCATCGCATTCTTGATCATTAGCTTGAACTTACCAGCAATGCATATAGTTTGTTAGAAACACTGCATAAAGTTTTTTTTAACTTCAACATCACTTTTAAATGCTTGTAATAGTTATGCAAGGACATGATTATATAGGTTTTATAGAGCTTACTCTAATCCAATAACCACTATGAGCATGTCTAAATACAATGGTAATCCAAGTGCAGGTGTGTAGGTATCCACAATACCAATAATCTGAATATTTGTTTGTATAAAACTCAGTTTGCAATTGAAATAACTCTTATTATTATTTCAACAAAAATGTAATACATGAAGTTCTTAAAACTCTAATTCAAGATAATCATTTCTTTTATCTCCACTTTGTCTCCCATTGCACCTTTATAATAAAAATCAAAATCCTATATATCTTGAGTGGAGAGTTTGCAATTTACTTTAGTTGTCTTTCTTGAGTGGAGAGTTTGCACCCTTCACTGGTAAACTTCAGTCATCTCAATCCTATATATCCAAACATACACTAAAACTTCTTATATGTTATGTTATCTATGGTTTTTAATAACCAGTGAAGGGAACACTTCACGATAGTATATTCTCTTGTAGTAAAGAAATTAATTTTGCATATTTTCCAAGTTATTTTAGGTTGCTAATCAACTTACATGTCCTGCTATGGTTTGTAAGCACAAATTGAGGCCACCAGACAATCCATCTCTCACTTGCGTACACCTTAAATCAAAACCAATAAAATCTCATCAAATAAATCACCAAATTAAAATTATTTAAACCCAAAAACAAAATAATCATACCTCTCTGAACTTATATCACATGCACACACAAAGTTCGAGTCAACAAAAAACTGAGTAATCCCTTGCACACACAAAATTAAAAATTAGAATGAGAATTCGGTTAATGAGATGAAATTAGAGTCGTCGCATCGCATATAGAGGCTCTCGATTTGGTGGAGGGGAGTCGCCGATACGAAGTTGCTTGATATTCCCGCTCGATTTGGTGGAGGGGAGTCGCCGATACGGAATCAGCAATGGATCAAATATCGGTAACAACCTCTTGATTGGGGTTCGACACTAGATTTGGATTTGGATTTTCTTTGAGATTCGTGTTGGAGAGGACGATGGAGGCTTCACCAATGGAATGAAAGCGAATGTTTAAAAAAATGGTTTTAGGGTTTTGGAGTTAGCGGCTTAAAAATCCTAGGGGAGAGAGAGAGAGAAATTGGAGCTCTCTGGTTTGGGAAAAAAAGGGAGCAAACTGGTCAAAATAAGAGACAGAGAGAGAGAGAGAGAGAAAGAGAGAGAGAGAGAGAGAATTAAATAAATAATGGAGTTGTTTTGGGGGGGGTGGGATTTGAATTTGAGTTTTGGGAGAAAACTTTGGCAGGGGGGGGGGGTGTCTTTTGGGAGCTTAGATCTGGACCATTGATTTCCTTACTATTGAAGGAGAGCCACTTGATAGCTTTTCTTTGTGTTTTATTATATAGATACTAGTTGAAATTTGTCGTGCACTAAGTGCATGTGGCTTCGTGAACGTGCCAGTTGAATATTTTAATGATGTTTTATGTTGTTGAGAAAATCAATCATGGAAGAAATATCATTAAGAACATGAATGAATATATAGTATCATGACTATATATTAATTATTTGCAAAATATACTTAAATTTTTAATATTAACTCTAAATATCATGCATAGTCTTGAGTAAATAGAAAATAACATGTAAATAATTGTCTCATCCATAACATAAAAGATTTATAATAATAAAAAAATAGTGAATTCTAAACTTATATCATTGTATTTTTTCTTAAGCTCAATCATCATTTTCGATTTTAACTTTATTCAACTTAAAAATGCTCGTAACTTCTTGTTCATTATTTTTTCTTTAGGGAGAAGAAATATCTCAGTCAAGGTAATGAAATAACTTTAGTGGGTCACTTCTTGGATAATCCACATAGTGCATCTTGATCTACACCACATAAAAGCCTAAGGATAAGAAATGAAGTGATCTGAATCATGTTTGCCCATAAATCACCTTATTCTTAGCTTCACTTCAATTTTAGCCAAGAAAATTCTAATTTTGCATTCTTTGACAATATTAGTCACGTAGATCTAGGTGCATGATGTGAATCATTTATAGAATGGCACACAAAAGTGATCTCATTACTTTACCTGAGCAAATTCTTTCTTATTCTACCTAATACCTACTATAGATTTTGTTATCATACTATTAAATGTTTCAAAGGTAATGCTTGGGCTTTGTTATAATACCTGAGCAAATTTTAGAATGAGGGAAGGGAGAAGGGGGTGGGGGTTTTATAAAGAGAGGAGAGCGACGCTTGGGCTTCTAAAGCGTTTTGGGCCCCCAAACCGTTGGGAATGCACAACAACCTGACGAGCGCAACGGTTAGGAAGACTAAACGACGGAAACTCAAGCGACAAGAATTCCAAAGGACACATGATGTTGTTGACTGGTCAATGGTCAAATGTCAATGAGACACATGTCGAGCAGCCGAACCACCTTCATCGTTCGGTGGCACGTGCCAAACAAACGTGTCCCCAATTATGAAATCACGAAAAATTGTTGACTGGTCAACGGTCAACGATCAACAGGACACTTGTCGTGCAGCCGAACCACATTCATTGTTCGGTGGCATGCACCGAACAAACATGTCCCCAATCGTGAAATCACGAAAACACGTTGACTGGTCAACGGTTAACGGAACATGTGTCGCGCAGTTGAACCACCTTCATTGTTCGGTGGCACATGCCGAACCAACATGTCCCCGATCATGAAATCATGAAAAAACATTGACTGATAAACGGTCAATGGGACACATATCGCACAGCCGAACCACCTTCATCGTTCGATGGCACGCACTGAACAGACGTGTCCTGATCATGAAATCACGAAAAAAACGTTGACTGTTTAAGGGACACTTGTCGTGCATCCGAATCACCTTCATCATTTGGTGGCACGCGCCGAACAAACATGTCCCCGATCATGAAATCACGAAAAAATGTTCATTGGTCAACCGTCGACGTTCAACGGGACACGTGTCGTGCAGTCGAACCACCTTCATCGTTCAGTGGCATGCGCCGAACAAACGTGTTCCCGATCGTGAAATCACAAAAAATTGAATTGTCAACGGTCAACGGTCAACGGGATACATGTCGCGTAGCTGAACCACCTTCATCGTACGGTGGCACGTGCAGAACAAATATTTCTCCGATCGTGAAATCATGAAAAAATGCTGAATTATCAACGGTCAACGGTCAACGGTCAACGGGACACGTGTCCCGCAGCTGAACCACCATCATCGTTCGGTGGCATCCACTACACAAACATGTACCCGATCGTAAAACACTTAAAATCATTGACCGATCAACTGTCAACGGGACACGTGCCGCCCATCCGAATCACTTACGTCGTTCGGCGCGCCGAACAAACGTGTACTCGATTGTGAATTCAGGTAAAATCATTGACCGGTCAGCGGGACACGTGTCTCCCAGTCGAACCACTTACGACGTTCGGTGGCTGGCTCCGAGCAAACGTGCCCCTGATATCGAAATCACGCAAAACGGTCAACAGTTAATGGTCAATGAACACGTGTCGTGATCAACATCCTGACTGGTCGATCTTTGTGATTTTCGAGCCGTTCATGATCGATACTCTAGATCGCGCCACATCATCAGGTATTTAAATAATTTCTTTATTTAATTATTAAAATGAATTATTTAAAAATTCTCAAAATTCATTAAAATTTTAAGAAACTTAATTAAAATTATACAAATAATTTTTAAATTTGAAAAAATAAAATAAAAAATTCTTTAAAATAATTATTAATTTAGAATAATTAATTTAAATTTCCAAAAATTAATTATTAAATCCCAGAAATTGAATAAAATATTCGAAAAATGATTAAAAATTGGAAAAAAAACTCATTTAAAAACTGAAAAATTCACTAAAAATCTAGAAAATTGTTTTTAAAAATTGGGTATTTTAAAAGCTCTGAATAACATCGCTACTCCTTGAGCAAGATCTAAACTTCTCCGAACTGTGATAAGTTCTGTAAACCATTAGAAACGGGCGAACTACTCCTCAAAGGCCGTGAGCTCAGTCTTCAGGACTAGGGGGCTTGTGATATGGGTAAAAAAAGAACTATATCGTGACATTTTAAATTGGACACGAATCTTAAAGCTCTCAAGGATAAAACGGTAATTTCACATATAAACGGGTCCATGAATGGAAATTGGGCCTCTTTCAAGCCTAATAATCCAAAAACGGATCTATCTCACTGGGTTGTCATAACAGCCCCATGCAAATGAGTCCAGATCATTTAAAAATAATTTAAGCTCATGATTATCTATAAGAAACGGTTCAAAAATCATATCTCTTATCTATAGGAGAGTTTAAAGCTCAAATCTCATCAGCTACTCTTATCTCTTCATGAGGAAGAGATAACTGATTCAATCCAAAAACACCAGAAAATAGAGATAAATCATTATCTTGAAACTGATCCCCAAGGCGACTATAAATACCCCTTCACCTCCACTAGAACAAGGTAATCAGTATTTTCTTAACAAAAACTCTTTTAAACAATTCTTTATTTCTAAATTGGGCGTCAGAGGGCCTGTCGGAGGGATCAACCCTGGTGTTTCAGGCATTTTGCAGGTCAAGCGGAGGCGATCGTCACCACACGAATCGAATCCTACCATGTGAGCGAGTCAGATCTTCAAGTCAAACGCAATCAATACCGATGGAGGTCAAAATGTCAAATTCTTGATTGTTCCTTCAAAGAATCCACATTATCTGGTTGCTCCTACACAAAAATTAGCACCAACACTCACTTCACTATATATTTGAGATTCAAGAGACCCTTCACGAAGTTCAAGGTTTGGAGTCTTATGTTTAATTACATCAGCACGCTGAAGATTCTCCAAACAGCTTGAGTCGGTTGACAAATGATTGATACATTTAAGAATCTACATTTGTTAAGAGGCATTTAACTAACATGTTCAAAAAAAGAAGGCTTGTAAGAGTAGCAGTTATAAAATGAAATATTACCTTTAGAAGGCCTGGAGGTTCTATCCTATTAAACAATTGGAAGAGTTGACCAAGCATGCTTTGGTTACACAGTCGGATTTTACGAATGAGTAAGCTTGAGCAAACTCTAATAAAATATCCTCTACCTTTTCAAGATATTCCCTTGCCACATCAACACTGAATGATGATAACATTCATGATAGCAAACCAGAAGATGTAGTTTTCCCAAGTCTGCCATTTAGAACACCAAATCCAGATAGCACACCAGATGGTGTATGGGATGCAACCCCAGATGTTGAAGCTCAATCATTAGGAGTAGTTGAACTCGCAGGTTGTGCTGGAATTCTTGTACTTAGTTTCCTTAGTAATTTTGTATTAGGATTTAAGCTTCAAATTTCTATCTCATGTCTTGAAACCTCTGCAAATAAATTAGAGAACCGTGTTTCAAATCTAACTTTACAAGAGTCAATTAAAACAATCAATTTCAGATCTAAACCGCAATCAATTGAATGAAAACTACCAGACCAAGATTTTTACAATTTAATTTTCTATAGGTCTAGAAAAACAAAATAATTCAAAGTCCTACTGTATAGAGAAAAACTTGATAATATTCTTTAACTGCAAATATATTATTTACAAATGTATGCAGGTGTATCATATTCAACTACATAAGAACCAAATTTTTGTTACATACTTTATCCAAGTATCATACTGAATTTTTGAATGTGTGAATTGTGTGAAACAAAAAATAGCAAATTATGCAGTATTTATAATGAAAAGAATATAAAATGGTTAATATAACTAACTTAGCAAATGTAAAGATGAGTAACTATAGTAAATGTGTACTGACATAAAAGTCAAAAATTTTGTACCGTGCTTTGACCACATACATTGCACACTCATAGTCAAAAATTATTTTAATTAAATCCGCCCAGATCCTCTCAATTATCAATCTAGGATTGCATAAATCGACATTGATAGAATAGAGAGAGAGAGAAGGCAACAAGTACAAAATTGGGATCTTTGAGGAGGTGACAGGGACGAGGCAAGTGTGGTCGTAGTGGACGAGAAGGTTGCAGCAGAGGGAATTGTCGGCCAGGTCGTCAACACAGCAGGCACCGAAGGTGGGCTCTGCCAGGACGGTGACGTCAACTTTGGGGAAGGAGCATATGATGTAAGCAATGGGGAGGGAGTACTTGAAGGTGACAAGAGAGGTGGCGGAGGTGGCGGAGGTGGCGATGCGGTGGAGGGTTTTGGTGGATCTCGATGGAATAGTTGGGAGGGAGGAGGAAGATCGTGGAGGGGAGGGCGGGGCCGGTGACGGGATAGACCGAGATTTGGGATTTGGTGAAAGCGTTTGGGTTTTGGTTGCGGGTTCGTGTGACTATCAGAAATTTTTTTTGAGGGATTTGTATGGTCCTGATTAGATCTTATAGTAAAATGAATGGTTCAAATCTTAAGTATTCGAGAGATTTGTAAGGCCCATATTAGGTCTAAAATATAATAAAAATTAGACGTGTGGTCTAGATTTGCTCTAGACATATTTATTCTTGCTATTATATATATATATATATATATATATATATATATATATAAAACACAAAGAAAGCTATCAAGTGGCTCTCCTTTAATCCCCCAAAATTAAAGGTCCGGATCTAACCTCACAAAACACATTTTTCCCCCAAAAGTTCCTCCTTCCCAAACAACTCCTTTATTTATATATATATTTATTATACATATATAATAAAACACAAACAAAGCTATCAAGTGACTCTCCTTTAATCCCCCAAAATTAAAGGTCCAGATCTAACCTCACAAAACACATTTCCCCCCAAAAGTTCCCCCCTCCCAAACAACTCCTTTATTTATTTAATTATCTCACTCTCTCTGTCTCTCTCTTTCTCTCTCTCTCTTTCTCTCCCTCTCTCCATATATATATATCTATATAATAAAACACAAAGAAAGCTATCATGTGGCTCACATTCAATCTCCTCAAAATCAAAGGTCCAGATCTAACCTCACAAAACACATTTTCCCTCCCAAAATTTTAAATCCCAAAACCAAATCCCACCCAAACTAAAAAACTCATTACTTTATTACTATCTCTATCTTCTCTCTTCACTTTTTCATATTTCTCTCTTTCTCTCTCTCCCTATCTCTCTCTCCCATTCTTTTTTTATTTACTTGGAAATTTAGATTTTAAGATTTCAGATTTGTAAATTTTTAGAATTTTTATGTTTGTTTATTGCACATGTTATACTGAAAATATCAAATATCTCTTCAACAATTAAATTTCATCATTTTCCACACTTAAAGCTCTAAGAAGTTAGATTTTACACCCTCATTTATAATTATTTTTTAACATATACTAATGGAAATATGGACTTTTATTTACAACTAATTATAGTCATACTATTCAAACTTGAGCTATATAATTGTTGTTTTACTGTTTACAGAGCTTTTCGTGTTTTGTATCGATTCGAAGACGTGCCGTAGGCACGTGCCCACGGGAAAATCTAGTATATATACAATTTTAGATAGAGAAAAGTGAGCATATTAGTATGTGGACATAATCACATACAAAGTGAGTTGTCAAAACAAGAACTCTTATATTATAACTTTCATCAAATGACTCATTTGCAAATTACTGTAGAGAACTTAACAACCAAGCTGAACCAAAATGTTATTTAACAGGCCTATAATCTAAGGGTTTGTTTTGACATTTTACTTTGTATGAGAAAATTTTCTTATACAAATATGAGGCTGATTTTTCTTTTTAAGATAAATATTGTATTTAAAATGGCTCCAAATTTTACTAAATATTTTGACTTGTGTCTAGATCGTACTAATAAAGTGAGGACTTGGCTCGAGTTTCATGATTGAGGAAAAGTACTGGTCCTTTCCACTTGGGCGGCTAGGCCTATGTGGCCTCAATCCTCAATAAGAAAAAAGCTCAGACACACTTCATATTAATTTGTTTCTCACTTTTTATATAGAAGTCCTCTACGGTTCATGCCACATTAGCATCATGGACATGGCCACATCCAACATCGGAGCCGAGGTTCACTGTTCCCACCTGTTTGGACTTTTCTTCTCTTCACATTGTGTACATTTGGCATTCACACTTCGGGCTGCAGAAAAATAGAGCTACTCGTGAGTAGCTTGGCTATAGCTCGGTCCAAGCTCGGCTCGAGTCGAGTTCGAATCTGAAAAACGAGCTCGATAATTAAACGAGTCGAGTTCGAGCCTCGGCTAACTCGTCTCGTTAGGCTCGTTAGGCTCGTAAACAGTTCAGTAATGGGCTCGATAAGGTCTCGCGAACATTTAGGCTCATTTAGAAAGTGGGTAGGAGTGGGTTGTGGCATTTAGGCACATAAAAAAGGTCCACTCATCACACTCACCCAGTCTGGCCCCTTCCCTAACACATCATTTTCATTTCTCCTCAATCTCATCAAATCCTAATCACCTTGACGGCCTCTCATGTTAGGGATTCATTTCAGGATAGAGCTGGAAGTCGCCATTAATGCGAAATTGGAAGAAATAGGGTTGAGAATAGAAGATTTGGGGAAGAAGAAGCAATCTAATTTCTTATTATTCCTCTCAATTGAACATTACAAGCCTTTTATAGGCCGTTAGTGGATCAGATGGAGATATTTTGCAAGAGGAAGAGAAACACGCACTATGTGCCTTTACCAGTTCTCCTGCTATCTTCAAATACAAAATAAATGTGCACAGTGCACATAAAGAGCAGGTTTACTGAAACAGAAAAACAAACAACCAAAACACCTGATACATTCACTGTAGCAACTGATACATTCCTTCAGCTCTTATTCTTCATATTGCCGGACATCAATGGTTGGCTCTTCACATCTTCGCATCCCTGATAACTCCCTCACCCTTCAAAAATGAGCTAGTCCCCAAGCTCAAAATCAGGAATCTTCCGACAAAAATCATCTGTGTCACTCCCAGTCGCACAACACAAGTAATTTGGCCCCAAATCAACATCTTTAATATCTAAAGCATGAGATTAGCTAGTTCATCAATCGCTGTCTACGAAAATTTCCTAGTGCCCATTCAAATATGGCTAATCCAAGGATCCAGATGTCTACTGGATAAGAATAATTCCCACTTTGCATTAATTTCCAAGGACTCCTGATCCCAGCACGTATCCTCTTCAAAACCTTCAGCTTTATAATCGTCTTCCGATCTCATCCTATCTAGGAATCACACAAATAGTAGGAGCTCAGGCTGTAGTTTCCCTCTACCGAGGCCAGAAACTTACCCATCACAAGGCAGAATCAACTTTTAACATTTTCAACAGCCTCTCTAACTGCAGCATTTGTTTCTTTCACAGTTGCACCGAGACTCTCCTTGGTTTCTTGAATTGCTTTGGAGGTCGCAGCAATAGCAGCCGCTCTGTCCATGAAACTAACTTTCTGTAATAGCCACACTTCATTAGAGACAGGATCTGCAAGCAAAAGCCAAAAAAATTTCTTCTTTGTGGAACGGGTAGTATGGGCAATAAGGGTCTAGCTCCTATTAGCCTGTTCCCACATCGGAGTGTGACCCAAGCATACATGGTGACAATGTTGCCCTCCTGTATGCCTTCTTCCCCTTCAGTCTCACAAGTGATGTCGAGAGTAACGGAAGGGATCATTGAGTATTGCTGCACAAAGCATTTTTCAATAATTTTCTGGTGCACTTTGTTTATCATGCGAAACCACTGCCCCAAGAGTCCATAATATCGAAGATATGTTGTCTCTTGACTGCAGCACTCCAGCAGCATTATGCATAGTTCCATCTCCTGACCAGGCTCTAGTTTGATTTTTTGTAACTTATGACCAGCCTCTTCAAGGTCAACACTTGACATAATAGTCAGATAAATCGTTCTACGCAGATTGACCAGATTTGTTTCTGTCTCATCTTTTATCTTCATTTCTTCTTCTTCATCTTCAAATTCTTCCTCATCCACATCATCTGAGCTTATGTTAGATCCTTCTTCGTCGTCAGATGACTCATCACCCAGAATGCTTCTCTTGAGATCTTCATAAGCTTTCTCATCTGGTGCCTTACCAATTTCTTCGAAGGCAACAGCTTTCGCCTTTCCTTCCTCAGCTAGTAACTTAGAAATAGCCGTTGCCCAATTATAGGCAGTTAGCTTTTGTCCATGTAAATGAAGAATATCTGTAACAACCATATTCAGAAACACTCTGGCGTGTGAGACTACAATGAATGTCTTCGGCCATTTCACAAGACAGGATTCAAGCCACAATACAGCATCAAGATCCAGATGGTTTGTTGGCCCATCAAGTAATAATAAATCAGGTTCAATATACAGAGCACGAGCTAGAGCAATTCTCATGCGCCATCCACCTGAAAAGGCTCTTATAGGTTTCCGCGGCATTTCTGGTGTAAAACTTAGACCCGCCAAAATTAAAGCTACTCGTGACTCAGCAGAATATGCTTCAATAAACTCAAGTCGTTCATATATGTTCTCCAGATTTTTTTGAAATGGCATCTTTGTCAAGTCCCCCATTAGCTTCATCACTCTTGATAATTTCTGCATAATATGATCTCTTTGCAGTTCAAGTAGACAGGCTTCTTCTTCCAATAATTGAACCCTTTCCACATCAGCATTCAGGACACACTACAGGGCTGATGTATCATCACCTACAACCTCTTGCTCCACATGTAAAATTTGACAATTCTTGGGAATACCATCAATAGCATGCATGGCCATATGCCTCAGGAAAGAAGTTTTCCCCGTGCCATTTCTCACAACAAGACCATAGTGTCTTCCAAAAGAAAGAGTAACCGAACCATCTTGAATGATACCCCCAATTATAGAACCACTGTGCATATCTCCATAGTGTTCTTCCCCTGTGAGTAATTTCCCCATTACAATCTTACTCTTCCACCGCCAAGGGTGTTTGCATGACCAGATTCATGGGGTAAGATCCATCTTCATACTTGTTTCTTTTTGCTCTACCTTGTCTTCATTCACAACACTAGCATTTTTCAAATTCTTAACCTCAGTTAGCTCAGAAACTAGACTTATCTCTCTACTTTCCAGTTCAAGCATTTCATCAAACACCTTCAATGACTCTCCACTCCCCTTTTCATTGGCTTCAACAGTCAGCAATCCCTCACTATCTACTACAACTCCCTTCCTAATTTAAATCTAAACATTTTTCCACCATTACAACAATATTTAGAATTAAAAGAGTTTGTATTAGGATTAGTTACCTTCTCCCTTTCAACCCATTGAGGTGCTATCGAGAACAATGGAGTAGTGGGGATCGGTGGTGTGGTTTGTGATTCTGGTTTGGATGGTTGAGGGTGAACCATCAGAATCTGAGGAACAGTGGAACGATCAGAACGGAAACAAGCTGGTTCAGATCTTGGAGTAGTGGTGTGGGGAACAGAAGAATGAAATGAGGATGAGGATAGTGCAGTGGAACGATCCGAACGGAAACAAGATGGTTAGATCTTGGAGTAGTGGGAAGCTGTGGATTGGATTGCTGCAATATCGACATCATCGCATCCAATTTCTCTTCCAGTTTTGTCATCCTCACCTCAAACTTTCCAGTTGAGAGAATCGAGTCGCTTCTCCATCAATTTTGACTGCCAATTGATCCCTTGAATCCCCTCCTTCACTGATCGGATACCCTCCCTCACCGTCAACGTGCCTCCGACGTCACGCGCATTGCCATTGATGAAACTTGGCTCTGATGCCAAGTTGTTAGGGATTCGTTTCAGGGGAGAGCTAGAAGTCACCATTAATGGGAAATTGGAAGAAATAGGGTTGAGAAGAGAAGATTTGGGGAAGAAGAAGCAATCTAATTTCTTATTATTCCTTTCAATTGAACATTACAAGCCTTTTATAGGCCGTTAGAGGATCAGATGGAGATATTTTGCAAGAGAAAGAGAAACACGCGCATTTACCAGTTCTGCGCTTTTACTAGTTCTCCCGCCATCTTCAAATACAAAATAAATGTGCACAGTGCATGTAATGAGCAGGTTTACTGAAACAGAAAAACAAACAATCCAAACACTGATACATTCACTGTAGCAACTGATACATTCCTTCAGCTCTTATTCTTCATATCGCCGATCATCAGCAATTGGCTCTTCGCATCTTCGCATCCCTGACACCTCAATCCCTCATCCTCAATTCCTCATCCTCCAAACCCTAATCACCTAGGCTCATCATCCTCACCCTCATCCTCTAAACCCTAATCGCTTACCTTTTGCACTCTTCGATCGCGATCTCCCTCCCTGAAGGCATTGTGATGTCATCTTCAGTGACGACGGAGCAGCAACAGCAGCAGCTCGTGTACGTGCTCACGTCCAAGAAGGTCAAGAGCTTCTCACAAGTTACAACCCAAGCTCTAAGCCAAGGACTTGCGTAGTAATTTTTTTATTTCTAATTCTTTTTTAAATTTTAAGTGCAAGTTTGATGCAATTTTTATCTATAAAATTTTGTTAGCATTTAATTAGGATCTAGATAGTTAGTTGTAGCATTCAAAATGTAGCATTCAAAAAAATTATCTTGCTTCTTATGTTTTTGAAAGTAGGATCCAGATAGTTTGTGGACGGAACATTGCTTTTCTTTCTAAAGTAATAATAGATTTTGCACGCTACAGACTAGTTATACTTTCCTGATGTAGTGTAAGCAAGTATCAGGATTTTCAATAGCAGGTACAGGAAGTAAACAAGTATTATTGTGTTAATGAATTAGATGCAGATGGCTATACATCTACACCTAAGTAACTAAAACAAGTTAAACCATTGATGACATTAATTAATAACTTCAATCAGAAAAGAAGCTGAGGCAGAGGCAAGCATGGTTTCAGTAGAATACTTGTACAAGACTAAGGGGTCTTTTGTAGAAGAATGGGTATCATGCCCTAGATATGGAGTATGAGGCTCAGTCTATGGACCTTTCTTTTATACTTCTTTTCGTGAAATCTTGTTAATTCTATATTTTGAGGCATTACCTTTCTTTTATACTTCATTTCTTTTATAAGATATGAGAATAGAGGAGACTTGCAGAACATACCGTACATTTGCACTTCATACGTCCAGAATATGATAAACTTTTGCATAATCACGTACTTGCACAAGATTTGCAGCAAATAACTTGTTTAGTACCTTCATACACATTGTGTCGCAACAATACACACACAAATACATCTGTTGATGTATTTTTGCACCAATCACGCTACTTTCTAACATAGTTTGTAACTACAAAAACCACTCAAATCAGAGTGTGGTGTGGTGATACAGAAAGTATGTAAAAAAAATTCCTTTTATGTAATCATGGTTATTATGTCATCGGAAATATGGTATTAACTGTTTCTAAAGCATTGATGTATTCTAGGCAAGTTTTTAGAGGTGTTTCAATCGGTATCATGCAAGTATTTATGTTGATACAATTCTGTTTAAGATTGTTTGTTGGTTTAGGTTCAAAAAGGTCAACCACCAGGTTTATAGTTTGATGTTAATTGTCAGTTTCAACTTGTTTTTCTTTAACTATGAAGATGTGTATATTTTGCTTCCTGTTCTTTTGTACTTTTTGGCAGTTGTGTTGTTTTTATGAACTCCATAACTTGCATGTTAGTCATGTTCCATTCTGCACATTAGAAACCAAGATACATGAGATTGCACATGATTACCAATTTTACAGTATTGCTTGGATACTTCACTGTGTTTTCTATAGTATGTAAGATCGCCAGCTAGGAGTATATGAGTAAATTGCTTTAGGCATGGTAAAGTTAAGACTAGAAAATAGGATATGTCATATTTGCATGTAACCCTCTCTTGTATATTTAACCAAAATGTTCTGATTCTTTTTATATTATGTGGTTCAGTTATGTTTTCAAATTGAATCATTGATGTTTATCGATGGTTGCAGGCCGCGGATGATGATGCAATTGGGGAGTTTCTTCTTCCACTCCCTCGTTCCATAACATGCTTTTTGTTATTTCGATGGACTTTATTGTAATGTTGAATTATGTTGATGTTGATGAACTATATCATGTTGATTTGAACTTTATTATGTTCATTAACTTTTTTATTTTGATTGGAGAACTTTATGCATGTTGTTAATTTCATGGAGCATCAGAATAAGCTCCATCAACTAAGTTATGTTAGTTTTCGTTATATGGTTGGAGAACTTTGTATGCTGTTATTGGTTAGAGAACTTTATTACTTTATTATGTCGGTTTGAAGGATTTGTATGGATGCAAAATTGCGATCGTAGTTTAATATATTTTGATTTATGTTGAAATTTTTGCATTGCAGCATTTCAGGTTGATATGACATTTCTTTAGCCTAGTTCGAGCTCGACACGAGCTTGAATCGAGCTCGATTTGTTAACAAGCTTCAACGAGTCAAGTTCGAGCTTGGGTGAGCTTACATGATTCGAGTTCGAGCTCCACTATTAAAGATCGAATCGAGCCGAGTTTGAGTTTAATAAAAATGTTTCGAGTCGAGTTTGAGCCTTAAGGAACTCGGCTCGGCTCGTTTGCAGCCCAATTCACACTACAGGTGATGATATGTCAACTGTGGGAGAACTACCTTAGATGAATATTATGGTCTTTGTTTTCCCTTTTTTGAAAGATATCTAGGCTTCGAACTTGTTATGCCCTGATTTTTCATTAATGAAAAATTATTTTATTTTTGCACGTACTGTGCACGTGCAATATTTTGGTTGAATTAAATCTTATAATTATTTTTCATTGTGATGGGTATAAATATTCAAATTTGTGCTTTCAAATTATTTTATACAAAAGCCTTCTTTTAAATGGATGAAAAGCCCTTTTTTAAAAGCTTTTTCTTTTAAAAAGCCCAAAATTTATTTATTTTATTTCAAATTAATTATTTTGGCCCATAAACTAAAGCCCATGAGTCAATTTATTTTTAAAATGCAACTTGTAATGTAGAATACAAACTAAAATTTATTTTTATATAAAATGAAATATACAATTTTGGACCTAGTTGCATGCACGTGCACTACACGTACACGTGCAAATTGCACTCTTCCTATGGCCGGTTGTGACTTTTTGGAGGGAAACCCAAATTTTGAGTGGTGATCATGGTGTGGTGGTTACTTGGATGTGGGTAGTTATTGCAACTCCTACTTTCATCCTAGCCCTCCATCTTGCAACCAACCAATTGATCCTAGCCCTCCATTCCCTTCGATTTTTAGTATAAATACCCCCCCCCATGGCTAGTTATCCTTGTACCTATTAATCTTTCCAAACCTATAGTCTAAATTATATTATCTAGTAGTGATTTTTGTGAGTTAAAAGATTGAGTGTGTGTGGGATTGTTCTTGCAACACCAAGGAGAAGAGAAGGGCCGGCATTCATCAAGAGGGGGCTCTCGGTTTGGTACTTTTGGAGGCGCGGGTGCACGTGTTCAAGGAGGAGCAATTCGTCGCAAGGACTTTCGTTTAGGATTTGCTAATTGTGTTTGTCTCTCCATTTGAGGTGGGTAGATTCTCCATATTTCTAACTTAGAAATGCATGTTAAGTATGAATGAATGAAGCATGAAAGAAATTAAGAAGAGTACACTTTAATAATCTATTGAATGATTGAATGTGGATATGCAATTTTATATGTGGTTCTATTATTTAAGTTGTATGTGAATTGATTAGAATCATGGATTGATTGATAAAAACACATTTATTACTATCAAGAATTTACACACAAAAGTTAGTAGATTAATAATACCCTTTCCTGTGTTAAATAGATCTTTTGTGTTAATATGGGCATGAATAATTTAAAATATGAGTTGTATGTTAGGTAAATGATTAAAGACAGAGAATTAAGGTGAAAATTTATTGATAAAAAGATTAGAACGCTAAATGCAAAGAAATGTCGAAAAGAGAAGAAATGTAGTATTATAATGTAGAATTTGAATTAGTTGTATGAAAATATGTTTTAATTGTACAAAAATTATTTTGCTCATACTGGTATGTAAATTATGTGAGGGAGAATTAATCTGGAGTTATACAGTAATTTTCATGAAAGCAAAATGAAATGAGGACTAGTTGAACATCGAGACATTTTAACAACAGAGGAAATTGGTTCAAAAAGAGTTTAAATTATACTGTGACAACATGAGCACGTAGCTCAAGTGGTCAGAGAGCGCGATTGGGTTCTTCGTGGTGACCGGTTCGAATCCCGTGGGCAACATTATTTCGTTTTTTTTTTTAAAACAAATTTAACAGCGGGCCGAGAGCATTTAATGCTCTCAGCCATGTTTATGCCACTTAGCACGTTCGGTCTGTTGGCCTGTGCTTTCGGCCGTGTCTCTGGGGAGCTGGGTTCGAATCTTGCCATCGGCAAGATTGAAAAAATTATTTTTTTGGGGTTTTTAATTGCCCAAAAATTATGAAAAAAATATGGTTATTCTTCTAAAATTATATGGGACTTTATAAAAATGATTTGGGAATTATTGCATAAAATAAAATGTGATTTGAGAATAAAATGTGTAATTAGAACTATGATTTTATAAGTGTATTTTTGGGAAAATTATACCTTGCAAAAAGAACTTGAAATGAAGGATTAGAAGATTAATTTAGTAAAGATTGAAGTGATGGATGTGATTTATTCCTAATTGGGAATAGTATGAAAAATATGAATTGTGAATATTCGTTAGTGATGTAAAGTATTTCTTATTTGAGAATAATGTGACAACTATGAAATGTGAATTATTCTCGTTGGAGAATAGTGCGACAAATTATGATACGTGAATATCCATCTTGATTGAATACTAGTGATGTGGGTTTTAATGTGAAAATAATAATTCATGAGTTACATGATGAATAGTTGAAATTAATGTATAGTTATGGACTATTTGAACGAATTAGAAATCATGATTCGAAAAGAAATATACTTTTGAGTATGATGACTCAACATGGAAATTTATGAATTGGAAATGCTCATTTTGGAAATTGTGAATTGAAAATTAAAACAAAAGAGTAGCTAAGTCTCCCCCGGCATTTGGAAAGATATGAAATGAAAAATTGAAATGAAAGACCAAGGTTGGTCGTGTTTGAATGAACGAATAAGTCCGGTTTAGTGGAGAGGCTAACTCTAGAGCTTTGATTTTTGTTCTTGATTTTGATAAAAACTAAGGATTAGTACATAGTGGAGACGTGATGAAAGTAGGAGAAAAACACGAGTATGAGGGCCATCGGATTAGCGGTGTGAGAGTGATCCACAGGCTGCCTGCTTGATGCGTCAAGACATGGCGTGAGCACTACTCCAGAATTATCGTCCCGGTGGCGACGCTTGTGGGATGTTTGAGTGGCTATGGGTGGTGCCATTGTTCCATGGCGGAGGCTGAATTGTCCATAGGTTGCCCGCTCGATGCATCGTGTCAGTGCGTGGAATTCCCCTCCAGGCTGCCTGGACATGGGCTCGTAGATCATAGAACATCTAAGATACCTACCGTAATTACAGTAGTAGATTAAATCATAACGAGGGATTGAACCCTACAAAGATGAAGAACGATTAAGGGCTTGTCCTCGGACCTATGTAGTATGGGATGCATAGAATCCGAACAAGTGCGCATTAGTGTCATGTAAAATAAATAAATGCATTAAGGACTAAGTGCACAGTCACAACACGACATCAATAGGGTAGTCCCTTTAGTTTGAAATGTGACATGTTTGTGTTTGCTAAATATGGAAAATAAGTTATACTATTTCCGGCATAGAGAGGATGGCCGTGTATAATGATCGTCGGTTGAATAAACTGACGTACCCACAGTCTTATATGCAGGTAAATGGCTTGATAAAGATTAAAGAGGAACAAATGCTTAAAGATTACTCAATGTTGTTGTATATTTGTTCCATTGTTGAAAAGTTTACTTCCGCTGTGCAGTGTAAATTGTAATGTATTCATGTAAACTCTGATGTAAAGTGAAAAGTTTAAATTTCCTTGTAAAATTGTACTAAAGGAAGCGAAAAGATCCTGTAGAACATCTCGAATTCAGTGTATTTGGGATTCGGGGCGTTACAGAACCTAAGGTTCTAATTTTGTCAAAATTTTGTCCTATATCTGAATTGCTACCAAACATGAGAATATGAATTGCCCACAAAATATTTTCAGTGTAAAAACCACCCCAAATGGGATAGACGACAATATATATCGCAGCACCATGGTGTTGTAATGCCGTTGCACATCCAATTTCCCTGGCCAACAACATTGCAGCATCAACATCTACTCATCAGAACATGAATCCTCCCCCAAAAATTGCCTAGTGCAAAAGATTTTCACATAGGCCATTTTTAGCTACTTTTTCCCCCTATGATTAACATGTACATATCATGTGTTTTCTTCCGCTACATGTTTTCCTTCTCTCTTGACATAATAAACTCTTGGATTCTAACACGTCTATATAAATTGAGCATCTATTTTATAGGTCAAAATGATACAAGAATTGGAAGTCCAAATCTGATTTTGCATAGTGATTTAACAATTTTTAAAATTCTGCAATGAATACGTCAACCTAGGCAACTCGAACTAGACTTCTCTATATCAAAATTCTGAAGTTGTAGCAAGTGTTGGGAGTTTTACACTTCTATTCTTCATATATATAGTAAAGAACAAGCTTAAAACCTACTGTCCATATAGTTATGTACAACTCCAAAAAACTCAGACTTTACAATTACAAGATGATTAACACATATATTGTATGTAACTTTTTTTTCAAAGCCATTAAACATACTAGTAATATACACGTGCGATGCACGCATTAATTTTTTTGAAAAAAAATAAGTAAAAACTCTAATTTACATGTGCAATGCACGTCTTAATAAATATGATTAGATATTTTTAAAAGTAAATGTAAAGATTATAATGGGAGAGTTGAGGTAGATTTACAACTCCAACTCTTCCATTAAAATAGTAGAGATTATATATTATATTATAGATAGATAGATATATAGTAATTTACATGTGTGATGCATATTTAAAATATTTTAAAAAAATCAAGTAAAAAATCTGACGTATTGAGGAATCGAACCTGAGACCTCCTTCATATTAGTTATGTACGTGCAATGCCCGCGTTGGTAGATTTACAAATTTACAAATGACACTAAGGCCTTCTCCCATTATAATATTAGAGATGTATGTAAAAAACATATTTTATATGTTAAAAAAGCTAGAAAGTACATCGACAACGAAAATATGTGGTCATAATACTGAGTGAGCACAACGAAAACAACGGCTATTCACCAGGTCGGGACTCGAACCTAAACTTTTAACGCCCAGTAATTTTTAATGCAATATTTTGAATTAATGAATAATTGTTAAATCAATTTATTTAATTATTTTGAATTTTGTAAAATTGACATTTTCACACGTGCAAATATTTTTTAGGTGCAAATTTCCACTTTTAAATTTCTAAATAAATTCTCCTATTTATAATTGAGTATATTCTAAATTTTGATATTTTTCTGAATAAAGAAACTATTTTTGTAAATACTTTGAAAGAAAAGGATTTTTGTGCAAATGTCGTTCGGAGGTAAAATTCGAATTCAAAATTTTGTTTTGCTATTTTGGTAGGCCGATCTGGCAGTGGAAAGATTGGGGGGAGAGATTTTATCCCTCTAAGTAGATTTGATTTGATTTTATTGAGTAAATATATAATTATGCAATTTTGGAATTGTTGGGGAACTAAATTTCAAAACTGCGATCAAAGCCCTAATAATTTAGAACCCGGTCATATAAGAGAGGGCTAGAACAGAGGATTTTGGCCTTCTTCTTATTTTGGCTATTTTTGGTGATTTCTTGGAGTTTTGGAGTAGATCTTTGCTTGGAGGAGAAGGCTACTAGTTGCATCAATAATTCTTCTCGAGGTGGACGTCTCTCTAACTCTCTTAATGTGTTATTTTATTGATGATGATGTAGTAGCATGCTAGGAATGTATTTGTGAATCTATGGATGTGTATAGCATATATTTATTATACAGTCATGAGATGAATTATTTAGATGATTAATACATGAAGTTTAATTAATGTAATGAAGTAAAAATCAAATCTTTATATGAGTTGAGCATGAATGAATGATTCTTGAATATTACTTGATGTTAGGGTATGAAAAGATTGAGCTTTTAACCCATAGATTTGATTGAATGATCATGCATATTGATGTAGTTGATTAGAACTTGTTATATGATCTTAATCCATGTTTGGTTAATTTAAAGATAAGATTTTTGATGTTTTATTCACTAATTTTATTGGGTAAAATTTTATAATCGAACTATGCCCCCACAACCAAGTGAGGATGCCCCCGATCCCCTCAAATCCATCATCGTTTGGGCCCAAGAAGGGGAGCCAAACGATGAGGACCAAGAAAGGGAGGAACAAGCTCAGGTTGCGGAGACAGCGGAGGAGTGGCAAGTAGTTGCCACAGGGGAAAAAAGGAAACATAGTTCCACACCACCACCAAACCAACAAGACAACAAAAAACACAGCCCACCTCCACCAATTCAACACGACAACAGGAAAAGGCCAAGAAAAGGAAAAAGAAAACCAGTGTCGTGCTTCAACTGTGGAGATTTAGGCCATTACCGAACAGAGTGCACCAAGGAGGTGCGATGCCTGAGATGTATGAAGTGGGGCCACATGTCATACACCTGCACAAATTTCATCAACTCCAACAATGACGGTGAGAGGCAAGTGTGCAGAGGGAGGTCGCCGGAGAGCCCAGCCCTGATCAGATTGGCCAACAGCTTAGAAACGATCAAGAATGAAGAAAAATGGCTCCGCCAATGGTGTGTGTGTTAGGGTTATATACTGAAAGCATCACTTTTGTATTAACTTTATTTCCTTATTTTTTTGAGTGAGAATCATATGAGCATATGTTTGCATATTGTGTTTATTATAATATTAATGCAAGTATCTGATATTCTATAAGGTTGATAATATGGTGTGAGGTGACACACAGAAGATCATATTATCAGTTCCCTATGGAATATATAAATAGTTCACAACCTAGACGGACTTGGATAATCCATTGGAAAGGTTGTAGTGTAATCTGGTATTAGTCTATCTTGACTATAGGTTTACACTAGTACACTTTGTGTGTATTGAACAGGACCACTTGAGGTTGTTCTCTTTGTACTGACTATAAAAGAGAACAAACACCTCTATTATTATGGATGCTTATGCTCTTAATCCAGATATAATAACAGACATGTATATGCAGTGTGCATTACTTTGACTCATAAAAGAGTGAGATTCATTATGGATCAACAACCTCTATGAATTGGGTAATAGAATTGTATGTATGATGGGCTGTTGATTGTAAAAGGAATCCATGTCCTGATACGTCGGGTTGATGATGTCCCCTTAAGGAGCTCATAAGGATTGTCATGTAAACCCTGTAGGTGGATTACATCCGACATGACAAATAAAGTTGAGTGGTACTACTTAAGGATTAAAGATGTTGATCAATATAGTTGTCAGTAACTTAATTTGATCGACGGACATTCGATATCTTAACATGGGGAGCTCAACGAGCATATAATAAAAGGAGCCCATAAATATAATTTGGGATTAGGAAGGTAGTGCAACAATAGCTCCTTAGTGGACCGAGCTATTGTTAATGGGTCTGGGTTGTGTGTTCGGGCTGAACACGGAATACCCAGATTCATTAGGAGACCTAACCCTAATTTCTCCTCATGGTCCCTGCCGTAGCCTTATATATATCCTCTATTTCTCTGGCCGTCATTGATCATCTGAAATATAAGATTTTTTCTCTAAATTCGTGATTCACGTAAGGAGAGAAAGAGAGGTCAGCCAAGGAGAAGAAAGGTTGGGAGATCGTCGCCCACACGACGTCCAACCCGAGGAAGGAATACGTGCAGAAGATCTTGGGGTCGCTGTCGTCTTCTTCTCATCACAGGTATAATTCGTGAACCCTGATTTCCGCTATATAGGGTTAGATCACGTATTTAATCTGTTAATCTTTTATGATCGATACGCACACCAATCCGTAGTCCTGGGAATCATCTCAGTTCCATGAGTGTGATAGCAAGAGTGAGATCAGGTTGCCCCTCCGAAACCCACCTCTCCATGCCTTGAACCTCAAATGGCCAATGCGAGCTTACCGAGATTAGGTAGCAAAGAGAATGTGCCATCTCCAATTTCTGGTCTCCTTCCCGTCACCCCAAAAAATGATTGAAGTCACCGGAATGGGCACGGTTGATTTTGGTTTCTTCAAAGTGGAATTCACGGCATGGTCACCGAACTTTGGCGCAGAATTACTGCAAGGAGACAAGTATTGGATTTGGATACACAACGTGCCATTGCACTTTTGGAAGAAAGAGGCTCTTCAGGAGATTGTCTCCGACTTTCGGCACTGTAGAAGCCATCGATGAGAAGACGATTCGCCACTCAGAGATAGTATCGGCGAGGATACTCATTAGAAGCGGAGACATCTCCCTAATGCCTAGATTTGCCAAAGTCTTCTCTTTCGAGGAGGCTTACCTCATACGGTTTGTGCTCAACAAGTGAGCGGAGACAGAGGAAGAACTCCTACCCATCACTTCCCCCAAACCCCATCCCTCAATCAGAGATGGCTGATCTTACAAATAGGTGGTCTCACCGAAGTGGGAACTCACCATTAACGGAGCACATGAAGTGGAGCGTGCTCACAGAGAGGTGATCAAAGCAGCAAGAGGGATGGAGGGTCGCTGGGAGCTTGCAGCGAAGGGATCGGAACCCCAAGACTCAAGGCCGATCACTGGTGGTCAAGGACGAGGTTTGACCATGGGATCCAACGACAAGGAAGGAAGGAAACTGGTGCACCCACAACCATGTCCAGATTTGGTAAATTTCGAAGGGACAGAGACTAGCCACGGTAAACGGGTCAAAAGAATTACCCAAAATGGTGGTCAAGCTCTGCATGCAGGTGAAGAGGTGCGTGCTGTGGATCAGAGAGGGGGGACAGGGCATGCAGACCCTAAAAATGTCAAAAACCCACTCCGTAACAACATGCAAGCTTCAGGACAAGAGTTGGTGAAGGAAAGCACCAGTTTGGGGAAGAAGACAAGCGAGAAAGCACCATCGACCAGGGAGTTGGTAATAAAGCATCGGAAGTCACCATCTAGGAAAAAGTGGGTTGCTTTGGGTCAAGGGCGACAGGCTGCAGGCACTTTTTTGGGAAAAACGACAAGCAAAGAGCAGCTCGTAGACAGAGAAGAGAGCTCAAAGGAGAACCAGAATAAAGGGGTTTTTGCTTCTCATTCTTTGAGGAAGCTCAAAAGTGGCAAAGAAGACAACGAAGAAGCAAAGGAAGGAAACCCCCCCTCTATTTTGAATTCCAATTTCAACGCCTCGATTCCCCAACCTGTCGCTTCGACCAACGCGCCAACCATTGGATGTGAGCCACGTGGCAGGAGGGACAACGTAGGGGTGCAGCTGCAGGCACATACGACAAGGGAGAACTTTGAGGCTGCTGGTACTCTCAGCTGCAAGGGAAGGGGGCACTATTATGTGCCAACAGAAAAGAAGCATTCGAAATATGATGATAGGAATGAAACGATGGGGGTTTTTATAGTTGGGCCTACTGAAGGGTCCGTTACAAGTGTCCCCACTACACAGAATGTAATAGTGACATGTGGTGGGCCCATAGAGGGGTCTACCACGAGTGTCCCCAATATTCCGAATGTAAACACGACAAGTTGTGGGCCCATTGAGGAGTCCAACTCAGGAGAGCCTACGATACAGTTGGTAAATCAAACTCTCCACATGTATGAAGATGACCAAGAGGATAGGCTTAACCTCGAGGATGACTGTGTCTACTCAGAAGGAGAGTCGTTGGACTCAGAAGGGGAGGCAGAAGAGCTCCCGAGTTTATCACCAGATTTGGTACCCTGCACTTTCCCCCCATTGCAAGCAACGGATACAGGTCCCAAGGTTCACAAGAGGGCTATGGAGGAGTCCTTAGATGACTATTTAGAGATTGTGACAGCCGCGAAAGCAGTTAAGACAAGCGTCGGAGGTACAGGCTCTTTCCTAGCTTCAGTTTTTAATTTCATGACCGATACTGAAATTTTCTATCTAGCCAAAACCTGTGGTCTTGCGGTTAATGATATTGACAGAAATGTGCGATTCCTTAATCAAATTAGAGGTTGGAAGACTGATAGGGTTAGTCTTATTTTGGACTCGAATGCTACAACGAGTCACGTACCCCCCTAATAGTAGTTAATGGATGCCCTATTCTAGAACGTTAGAGGTCTTGGTGGGCGGGGTAAACAAGAGATGGTTAAGGAAGTCGTAGCCAGATCTAAGGCTAACATCGTGGGTCTCCAAGAGACCAAATTGTCTCACAGTTCTAGACTCAGTAGAGTAGGAGGTAGTCGAATCTCCGAATGGAGGATGTTACCTTCAACGGGGCATCTGGGGGCATAGCCCTTGGGTTTAACCCCAACATCTTCTGCTGTGTTGACGAACTCCACGGGCAATTTTTCTTATCGGTATTGCTACAGCGTAAGTCCGACCGGTGGGTTCAATCGGTCACGGTGGTATACGGGCCACATACGTCGGCTGCTAGAACGACATTCTGGACGGAACTTCGAGCTATCCAAGCACACTGGCCACACCCTTGGGTGGTGGGGGGTGATTTCAACATCACAAGATTCGACTCAGAATACAGAGGCGAGGTTCCAGTGACCTAGATAGAGAAGCATTTAATGAGGTCATCACAGACCAGGAACTGGTTGACATCCCCATCACGGATAGGCTTTTCATCTAGTCAAACATGCAGGCAATGCCCATTCTAGCTAAGTTAGATAGGATCTTGGTCTCCACAGATTGGGAGACCAAATTTCCTCTTTCAACAGCAAAATCACTCCCTAAACCAACCTCTGATCACGTGCCTATTTTCTTATCTTCGGGGGAGGACCAGCCTAGAAAGCCATCAAAGTTTTGGTTCGAGAAGGCTTGGTTAGAAATCCAAGGTTTCCACCATATGGTCAATGAGAGTTGGTCTCGCCCAACCAAGGGCACTGAGGCATCCATTATATGGTGTGAAAAAATTAGTAGGCTCAAGGGGCAAACTGAGGAAGTGGAACCGGACCAGATTTGCACTAATATGGAGAGCAAAGGAGTCCCTTCTTGAAGATATTGAGGAACTCGAGAAAACGGAAGAGGCTAGGGATCTTATACAGGAAGAACGGAATCGATTACTCCAACTCAGACAGGAAATTGACCATCTCTACAGGATTGAGGAAATCAGATGGCAACAACGGTCAAGAATTGCGTGGCTCAAAGAGGAAGACGTAAATACAGCATTTTTTCACCGAGTTGCCAGTGCCCGACGTAGAACTAACCTCATCCACTCAATCAACTCGGAGTCTGGATTAATACAAAGCGAGGATGCTATTAAGCTGGCTTTCCAATCCCACTACAAGTGCCTCTTTGGGCACAAAGCGGACTTTAGAACCCCTCATGACTTTTGGCAAGACCAAACAGGCACTGCAGGTCCTAGGATGCAATCCATCGAAGAACCCTTCACCGAAAAGGAGGTCTGGAAGGCAGTCCAACAACTGGGTAAAGATAAAGCCCCAGGTCCAGATGGTTTTCCGATCATGTTCTATCAGATATTCTGGGAGGAAATAAAAGGTGACCTGTTAAAGCTGTTCGAGGACTTCTATGAGCATAAACTCAAATTGGGGAGATTCAACTACGCAGAGGTGGTGATGATCCCTAAGCAAGAAGAATCGACGTGTTGGAGACTTCCACCCCAAAAGCCTCCTTAACTGCTCGGTTAAAATCATTACCAAGACTCTCGCTAACAGACTAGGGAAGGTAATGGACGGCCTTATCATTCAGGACCAGACGGGCTTCATCAAGGGAAGATGTATTCAGGACAGCATCGCTACAGCAGAAGAGACTATCCATCAGTGCCACGCTTCCAATGCTAAGAGCTACCTCCTGAAGCTGGACTTCAAAAAAGCCTATGATTCAATGGAATGAGACTATTTACTGGAAGTGCTTGCGGGATGGGGGTTCGGGAACAGATGGATCAGATAGATCCACACGTGTCTTACCACTAGCAAGACTGCTATTTTGGTAAATGGGACAGTAGGTCACCCATTCTCCTGCAAACGGGAGCTCAGACAAGGAGATCCGCTATCACCCCTCCTATTTACCACCGTGGCGGACATTCTAAGATCCATGATGACCAAGTGCAGTAGAGTAGGCTGGATCGTGCCAGTGGCTAAAGGGGTACAGTGCTAAGGATGCTCCATACTCCAATACGTACATGACACCCTCCTATTCGGCAATGGAAACCCAGGAGAAACTACCATCTTCAAGGGAATTATATATTTCTTTGAAGCTTGGTCGGGACTCAGAGTTAATTTCCACAAAAGCACCCTAATCCCCATTGCTCTGACTCCAGAAGAGATGCTGGATCATGCCACAATCCTCAATTGCTCCGTCGAGAGGTTCCCCATTCAATACCTTGGATTGCTGCTAATACCCGGGAAACTCAAAAAGGCAGATTGGCTATCCATCATTGATAGGGTCGAGAAACGGCTAGCAGGATGGAAAGGGAAAGCCCTCTCTTTGGGTGGGAGAGTCACACTCATTAATGCAGTCCTCTCAAACCTTCCTACCTATTATCTCTCTTTCTTTGAGATGCCACGATGGGTAATCCAAAGAATCGACCAGTCGATGAAGCGTTTCTTATGGAAAGAGGCAGACCCAGACCGAGGAGGATACCATCTCATTAGATGGGAGAAGGCATGTTGAAAAAGATTCATGGAGGCCTGGGTATAATTGACCTTTGGGATATGAATCTAGCACTACTGGGTAAATGGTAGTGGAAAGTTTTCCACCCTAATAGAGAAGGGTGGCAACAGTTTGTTCAGGGATACATGCATGGGAATGGAACTAGAAGTCTAGGCCTCAGGATAGGCCCTAGAGTATCCTACTTCTGGAAAGGTATCACTAAGGCATACGTGCAGAACCCCGTATTTTCAAATATTATTTTAAATATTCGAAAATGAATTTAAATGAATTTCTGAGGATTTAATAAATATTTTCAGAAAAATTTATCTTTTTACACGTGCAAATACTTTTTGAGAAGTTTGAAAAGTTAAGTTTTCTTCATGAAAAATCATTATTTAATATTTGGGATTTATTTAGTATTTTTCCAGATTTTTCTGAAATTAATTGGAACTATTTGCAAATTTTGAGAAAAGAAGGACCTTTTTGCAAATTTGACATTTTTAAGGATAAAATGTAAAATGTGTAATTCTGGACGTTTTGAACGGTATTGGTTGAGATTTAGAATTATATTTTCCTTTAAATCCTAATTTAAATGAATTTTGGTCGAATTTCCAAGACTATACCTATATATGTAAATTGTATTTTGGAAAGGATTATTTTGCAAATTGGGTAAAACCCTAAACCTATTTCCGGATTGTTTAAAAGGATTTTCCCAGCCGTCATTACTGAAAATACAGAATTTGGTGATTTGATTGGAGGAGCAAGAGGAAGTTTGATCTAGCAAAAGGAAGGCTTTTTCGTAGATTTTCTCAATTCAAAGGTGGGTGACATTGTTTTTGTTTTGTTTTGATTTTGTGAGTGATATAAAATTGTTTTGTTGTTTGATCTATGTATGCGAGTGACTATGTTGTTTTGATTTGATGTTGTGAATGATATGGATCTTATATTGTGGTATGATTCATGTGAACAATTGTTGTTGTTTAGACCATGTACGTGAAATCTATGAATGACTAGTAGATCTTGGTTTATAAAATTGTATTGCTAAAAAGCATGTTAAGGTTTGAGTATGGTTATGAACGGATGGTTGAACATCTGGACATTGAGTTTATAAATCAGATCTTGATTTAGAGTTGTGAAAGAAATTTAGTTTTGAGTAACCCTAATGGAAGAATTAGTAATTTAGAACATGAGAACTTGAGTTTGGACATATTTGATGTTTTGAGTAATGAATCCATAATGAGGAATTGTTGAGATTTGTCATTTTTCCTGAATATAAATTATTTCATGAACAATGAATCTTTAGAAAACTCCAGTTTTGATTTTTGTATTCAGACCTAAATTATGAAAACTGTAGGCCGACAGTCGACTGGTCTACTATTCAGTTGACTGGTACGACCCTGCTGTTGTATCTTCAGTTCTTTTGAAATCCCTCTGGACAGTCGACTAGACTCTTATGCAGTCGACTGGTGTCCTGAGATCTTTATTTTGTAAAATTATTTCAGTCCTTTCTGGACAGTCGACCATGACCTCTTTAAGTCGACTTATATACTTAGAATATTTTCTTGAGAATTATTGAAATTTTGTCTCGATTAAGTCGACTGATGGCTTTCAAGTCGACTGTTATGACTTAGTTTATTTTTGTAAAATTTTGGATAATTGTCCTCTGGACAGTCGACTTACTATAGTATAAGTCGACTGGTACTGATGAGTTTTTGTAACTTGAGTGTTCCTTTGAATGATTGGTTCTCAGATAATTTAGTCTATACTAAATATTCAGTTAAGCATTTGATTCTAAGATATTCAGTTAAGTATTTGATTTAAGATATTCAGTTGAGCCACTTTGTTTAGTGGAACTTTGGTTTAGACATTTGAGTTGAGTCTCTAGAGGTGTGTGACCCTAGTATACCGGTGTTGAGTTATTTTGTTGAGGCCCGTAGAGGCATTTCAGTTATTCAGTTTTGAATTTAGGCCGGTAGGGTACACCACTCTAGGAGATTCGTTAAGTAATTAAATAACCCAAAAATGATAAGGACAGGCACTAGTGGTGATATGATGAACGGGAACATGGGTTATGCACCTCAGTATGGCTTTAGATGTGGGATTTAATCTCCAGAATTATCCAAGTAACTTACTTACGGTGTGGGATCTATCTCCGGAATTATCCAGGTAAATTACCTGCGATGTGAGATATATCTCCGGAATTATCCAGGTAATTACTTGCGGTGTGGGATTGATCTCCAGAATTATTGGAGTCAAGGCGACGCACATGTGGTATTCATGTGATGATGTGTCAATGTTTCGGTGTGGGATGATCTCCGGAATTATCCAGGTAAATTACCTGAGATGTGGGATCTATCTCCGGAATTATCGGGCATGGGCTAATTCTCACAGTTTATCTTTATCTCGTAGTAATCATCGTGATAGGATTAGTTGCATAGCGGGGGATTGAACCCTATGAAGTGGAGACGTTAAGGGCTTGCACCGAACCTATGTAGAGTGGGATGCATAGACTTCGACAAGTACGCATTAGAGAGTCCACATATAGAATTTGTGTTTTCTTGACTTAGTTTTATGCATGTGGTTTTCCAGTTTTCTACACTTAACACTTGGTTTAGTATCACTTGTTGTTTGCATTTCTTGCTACTTCATATTTTATATATTTTGGTTCACTATATGTTATTTATGAATCCTTGCTTAATGATTATTTATGTTGTTTGTTGTTTTATATCACTCACACCAATTATGGCTGACCCCTTTAGTTTTGGGGGTTAGGGATCATCTCTAGCCTCATATGTTGCAGGTTGTTGCTTAGAGTTTGGAGGTTGGATGCTAGAGTTGGTTTTGAGATAAATTAATTTGAAAGAGTTTTGTGTAAATTTGTAAAAGCAAATTTGAGATAGTTTTGTGTTGTAAATAAAGGAAAATTTTGATTGAGATGTTTTTGAATTCCGTTGTGCTATGAAAAAGTTTGTTGTAATAAAAGTTGAAAATTTTATTGGTGTTGGTTGTGTTTACTGTTACATTGAAGTTGATGCTGGATTGTGCCACGTATTTTCTAAGATATCATATTAGAAATTCGGGGCGCTACAATACGAGCCCTTCAACAGCTGTGTTAATTCAGTTATAGGTAATGACAGACTTACTAGATTTTGGTGGGATAAGTGGTGTGCTGATCACACACTCAGGTCCATGTTCCCAGACTTATATGAGCAAGCGACACAACCACACTGTACGGTGGCAGCAGCCTGGAAAAGAGGTGCATGGAATCCAGCTTTCAAACAACCACTTGACATAGGCTCCCAATGCAGACTGACGGAACTTCAGACCTACATCACCAATGCTGGAATTGGCTGTACTCAAGGGCCCGATAAGAAAACCTGGGGTCTGGAGAAAAACGGCAAGTTCACGGTTCGTTCCATGTACAATCGCATCCATTTTAGGGGATGCTCACCAAAGTGGTCGGCCATTGTCTGGAAAACGAAAGCACCCCTAAAAACCAAAGTTTTCCTATGGTTGGTGCTAAACGATGCGATCCTGACTAGAGAAAACCTAGCTAATCTCCAACCAAATTTGGATTCTCAATGTGGGTTCTGCCAAGCTACCCTGGAGACTAAAGACCATCTTTTCCTTAACTGTCCTAGGAGCAAAGCAGTTATCGTAGAGGTTCTCAGGGCACTAGGGACATATCAATACCCTACTACATACGAGGACCTGTGGGTAGGAACCAAATTTGCAATGGAGAGAGGTGCTATGAGAGAGGCGTGGTTTATCGCGATTACCGCAATGACCTGGGTGCTATAGCTAGACAGAAACAATCTATACTTTCGTAGAACTTGCAATAGTATTTCTGGCAATCTGAATCATATTATGCATCTAATTTCATTTTGGGCTAATGTGGCAGCAGCAGGTCCCAGGGGTAGGATTGCGTCAGTATTCCAGATACAAGAGTTTGACGACGAGGAGATTGAGATCGGCCCGACGATTGACTGAGAGACGGCACGAGCACTGATGGACATTGATACCCACCACCCCAGGGCTTGTTGGGGGGAATGATGTATTACTTTGTGGCTACTTTATGCTCTGTCTGTATTTTGTCCCCCCCCCATGTTCGGGGTGGAGTATGTTTTTCTGTTTTATTTCTAGGATTTTGTTTTAAGCTCAGTACCCTGAGTTTTGTTTTATTAATCTCTTATTAATGAAACAGGGTGGCCAAACTCCACCTTTTCCTCAAAATAAATAAATAAATAAATAAATAATCGAAGCTATACATGAATTGAAGTGTATATAGTTGTATAAAAATTGGGTTTTGACGAAGATAGGGTTTCAGCCATTAAGGTAAGGGTTGAGCAGTGGGGGATTCGGAGTCGGTTGACCTTGAATCAAGATGACATTCAGCACTTTAGGCTGTCTGGCCAGCGCACACGTTGTGCTGGCGCTGGCGCTGTGTTCTGTGTGGTCACGGGTTCGACCTGGGGGCTTGGTTTTCTTTTGGGAAGCAATTTAATTTATTAAATATCCATTTTTTTATATATGGTTATGAATAATTCTTGAGTTTGAATCTAAATAATATTTATATATATTCTTGGAATAATTGGGATTCTATAATTGGTCAAATAAATTTAGATTTGGACGTGTATGACTATAATTGAGGAATAGAGCCCACAATTTACTTTGAAAAGGCGATTGCTTGGAACAATTAAATATTGATTTCTAAGGAGATACTTTCAGTTTTTAAGGAATATGAATTTCAGAATTTCAAACTATGGATTTCAGATTTCATTAAAGAACTAATTTCAGTTTATTGATGATTTGGAGCTTCTATTTTCATACGGATGGATTATAAATTTGGCAACGAATCATATGATTATGGAGTAAACATAAACTCAATTTTTTAGAATTAAATATTCATTTTAATGGACAGTTCTTAAAGATAAGAAGTCATAAGTTCCAGATTTAAAGACAAATGAGTTTTAGTTTTTGGCAAGTTTGAGTTGTGATTTCGACTGTATAAAACTATAACTTTGTGGAAGAAATTTTAGTTTTAAGGGAAGTATGCACTTCAGTTTTGAAGGATAATTATTTCAAAATTTTATGAGTTATTTTCAGTTTAAAGATGTGTGAATTTAATATTTTGAAACTACGAAATTTCAGATTTTAGGGATAAATCCCGGAATTGAAAGAGAGTTATTTCAGTTTTAAAGTTGACAAATATCCCAGAAATTTGATTGGGTTTTCAAATATGGAAAAGAATATTTCAAATGGGCAATAAATATGTTAGGAAAAATTGTTTTGTTTCTATAAACGAAGAGGTCTTTATGGAAGTGAATTGTTTATTAAATGAGGAATGAGATATGATATAGTGATTGTGGATGAATGAATGCTTATATTTGATATAAAATGATCTTAAATGAGATGTTGAAATTATGTTTGAGAACTTATGGAAAAGTGATATTTCCATATATGAATAAAAGAAAGAATGTTTTGATGATTGACATGTGGTAGTTCATATTGAAAATTAGGGTTATTGTGAGAATCCTAGAAAGATTGTTGAGAATTTTTTGTTGTGAGCATTAGAGGCTGAGCAGGACCGGCAGTGAATTATTTGATTATAGGAATTAGCCAGGGAGGGCTAGTGTTCCTAGTTTTGTGGATTTATGTCACGCCCCGCTTCCCTGAAGAGATTACGGAATACGGATACATGACTAAGCCCACCGAATGATTTTCATCATCCATAAAATGTTCGGAATCTTTACAACATTTCACAAGAATAATCAGAGTAGGAAGCAAGAAATATCAACCAAGCATGCACATATGAATCAAAATATCAATAGAAATACTTGAAACAAAATATATTAATCTCAAATAAATCAGATCTGAACAAGTCAAATTCCTGGATCACATTGTCCAAATACAAAATAAATCCAAGTACAAGATACAACTATTCAAATAGCAACAGAAAATAATAATAATAGCAGGAAAATCATGATAGCAAAACTCCAGCATCTAGTATCTCATCTCGCCTATACCATCTGGCAACTGATATCCAAAATCTGCAATTTAACAAATTGAAAGAGGAGGAAAAAGAAAACAAACTTCCGTCAATGCAAGTTACGGGCCACTTGTAGTGCAGGATACAAGTATATAGAAAAAACTAACTAATAGCATGGAATATGCATGATAACACAATAGAATACTAGCATAGCAAGATGAACAATTCTAAGTAGCATGTATCAAGTGTCAAGTGAACAAGTATTATGTAAACAAGTAACTAGTATCAAGTGTCGAGTATCAAGTACAAGTAGCAAGTATCAAGTATCAACTGAACAAGTATCAGGTATCATGTATCATGTACAAGTAATCGAGTTACAGGTAACATGTATCAGGCAAGCATGTAACAGGTATCATGTAACATGTGTCATGTTATGTCAAGTCTTATGTTATTACTATCTAGGTAGTACTTCATGCGTCCTGGTTTTTATCACATGATTGCTACATTCAAAAAAGTTTCGCTTAGATTTCGTAGGAGATTCTATAGGGCCGTGTACTCAGGGACAAGTAATCTAAATCTTTTACCAAATTTCAAATTAACCAAATCATATACCAAATTCCAAATTAACCAAATCACATACCAAATTCCAAATAATCCAAATCATATACCAAATTCTAAATGTGGAAAACACGGTCACCCTTCTGAGTACACTTTTCTATATTGTCCACTACTACATCTTTTCCTTAACCCCGGTTGTTACTTTTTATTACAAAATACACATGATCACGAGATAACGTGAAAAAAATCGGGACAGGACAAGGATGTAACAAGGCCTCATAATGCAAGAAAACATGTTCTAAATCACAAAATGTAAGAAACAACATACAAGTATTCAAACATGGCAAAATATCAATTCGGGACAGCAAGACGTTGTTGTACCAAAATTGAGATTTCTGCTACCACAGGAATGCAAATCTGGATCCATTAGAAGATCTAGAAAATAGACTTCCGGTCGAATCCAGCAAATATATATAATTCATATAGTGTTTCACAAAAACAAGTCTCAAAACATATTCGAATCCAGAAAACACGTTCAGCCAGAAATCAGAAGATCGTATTCAAGAACAGGAAAACAACATGAAAACTCATTAAATAAATCCACGAAAAATCTGGGGTATTCCCCTATATGTATAGCAACAGAAAATCAAGTTTCATAATTTTTTAACAAAATAGAGTAGTTAAGGAAAATCAGAAAACATCAAGATGTGGTAGTTTTGTAAATCTGGAATCACAAACACAGTAGTACAAAAACAACAATATCTCACAAACCATAAATTGAAATCCAAATCTGCCAGAAAGATAATAAAATAGATACAGTAAGCTAAATTTCATATTCAAAAATATTTTAGAAACAGCAAGTAGAAATAGGTCGAAAATCAAATTCTTTACTGAACAGTAGTAAAATTCTGCATGTAAATTCTTTGTTTTGCAAGCATGAAATAGTTTGTAAAACTATTCAAATAAATCCATCAAAATTATGGGGTAATGCCAATCAGGTCTAGAAGTACTGAGTAAAGTTTTAGATCAAAATAATAATTTTAACACTAGAATAAAAATAGATTACTCTTCAGAATTCATAGAAAATACAATCTGGAAATCTTTCAACACTACTGTAGTAAAATAGACATAACACACAACTCATAAATCGAAACTGAAATCTGTTAAAAGGGTTGGAAAATAGACAGAATTCCCTACAAATCATGTTCACAAAATATTCTCAAATACCAACCTTAATTGGGTCTAAAATACTGATCAAAATGAGAAAATCGGCAAAACTGAAAATATCCTTCAAGCACAAGATTAACTAGTTCACATAAAACTCATCCAAAACACAACCAAACACGAAATAGAGTATATTAGATGTCCAAGCAACATGATATAGGGTATTTCACAAGTCCACAACAAGTCTACCACGAGTAACACGATCGAGCACATGATATCACATGATGAACAACACGCTTATATGCAACAAGATATGGTCAATCCTAGGTTATATTATATCATGTATGTCATGAGATAACTAGGGTCAAATCATCATTATAGAGACAATATCAATAAGGGAATTCACACACAAATTGTCTCTAGAACCCAACTACACTACAGACGGTATTTAGTACTTGTATTACACAAAGGAAGAATACAAGTTACTTGCCTTAACTGACGACAAAAACGATGCAAGACCAAGAATAACGGGAACGGATCTCGGCATGAACATGAGCAAACGAATCACGAATCGAACTCTACATGTACACACGGAACAACAAAAACCCAACGAACACATCCACGAACCAAAACACACCAACGACCAAGTACGTGAGATGTCTGAACACACCACCCAACACACAACAGTGGCAAGAACAGCAAGGGACGACGGCACAAGATTTGGTGTCGCGGCTTGCTATTGCGACTGCAGGGAGTACAGGGGGTTCTGGCTGCGTCACGTTGGCCTGGCATTACTGCAGTCGGGAGAGGCGCACGTAGCGTGCTGTCTACTACAGTCGAATGGGGAGGCAGGGCCAAGGGGGTCGGCTCACTGTGCAGTCGAGACAGTGGGTCGATGCGGTATGGAGGATGGGTACATGCAAGGTTGGGGGGGTCTTCGGTAGGGTGGAAGAGATCGGATAGGGTGCAGGAGGTTGTTATCGAAGGTAGAGGGAAGCACAGGGGAGAGTTCAGGATGGCGAGGAGCGGAGAGAGAAGGTGCAGGGGGAGGAAGGAGAAGATGAAGCGGCGGCTGTATAGGTTGAAGGTGAATAGGGTTTAGCATATGGGGTGAATATATAGGGTATAGTATAGGCTAACGGGTAGGGTTCTGACGGTTTAATGGGTTAGGGTAAATGCAGGGGTTTGGGTAATTATATAATGGATATGGGTGTGTTACCGAGTTGGGGATAGGTTAAACGGGTCTGGGTAGTTTTAGGTATTAATTGGTGGAAGGGATATTGGGTTAATAATTAACAGGATAATGGGTTAAGATATATATAGCTTATTGGATAGGTTTAAATGGGTACAAGATGCTAATGGGTTTGGGTATCTGATAACAAGGTGGGGTAAAAGTGTGTTGGGTTATTGGGTAATATAAGGTTTTAGGGTAATAGGTGATCCATAGGGAAAATATATATATAAATAAAAATAGGATATAGAGTTTATAAATGCATATAGGGTTTTATAGAAATACTAATTATAATAATAAAAACAATAATAATAATAGTACTAATAATAACAATAGTAGTAATAATAATAGAGGTCAAGGTAACAATATCAAAAATAAGATTTGTATTACAATGTAAAATTCATAGAAAATAGTTACAATAAAATTATTGATCGAAAAATTAGATTTTAATAGAAGATCCAACAATACATTTTGACAAAAGAATTTGAAAGCGGAAAAATAATTTTACAAAAATTTTAAATACAGAAAACACATATTTGGGAAAACAGGGGTTACAATTTAAGTTCGGTATGGTGGAGCTAGCTCTACGTGGCTAAGGCTACTCCTATTTACACATAAGGACATACACTAGATGATGATATGATGAAACAAGAGCAAACATGAGTATGTGGGCTCCAGGATGATCCGCAGAGCGAGATAAATCCCTAGTATTCCGGGACGAGGGTATGAGAGGCCCCAGGATGATCTGCGGACTGGGATTATCTCCAGTATTCCTGGACGAGAGCGACGCTCATGGGATATTTATGCAATGAGGGTTGCAGGATGATCTGCGAAGTGTGGTATTCTCTAAAAGAGTTCCCGGACGAGAGGGGAAGGCCTTCGGGATGTTCCGTGGATAGAGTCTGACATTCAGTATTCCGGGGTGAGAACCAATACTTGTAACTTGTCTAAATCTCGTAGTAGTCATGGTTGTAGGATGCATAGCGTGGGATCAATCTCCAAAATGTGGTGAACGCTAAGGACTTGCCATCGGACCTATGTTGTATGGCGGCATAGAATCCAAACAAGCATCTATTAGTAAGCATCATAGGCATATGTGTTTTTCCTTGAATCTTGTCTTGTGCATTTCGATATTTTCTTTTCGTATATTTTATCCTTGCAATTTCAGTATTTATGGTTAATTTATGATTCTTTTATTATCATTTTATTTGCGCAACAAGTGTGTGATTGTGAGGCTTTGGAGAGTCGCTACTTTTATCAGTATTGCGTCAGTTGCATTCAACTAACGTGCCCACTTTTCAGTTTATTTTAAGGGATTGCAAGTGAGTAGCTTAGAAGGAGTTGAAGTTGGAGCTATGAGAAGATTGAATTTTAGTCATTCATTTCAGATGTATTAAAAGTGCTGAATTTTTCCAATCTGCATTGTAATAAAGATCTATTGTAAAGAAAAGTTTTAACTTTTTCTGTGTTTTATACTGTCTTTGGATTACACTGAAGTAAAAATTCTGTAGTTGTTCTCTTATTTCTATTATTGAAATTCGGAGCGCTAAAAAACTGGCCCAACTCAAAGAGTTGAGATATTTTTTGCGCTGAAAAATTCCAACAAAAATTTACGTAGGGTTAAAGGAACTCCCCCAACCTAAACCCGAGCTTATCCAAACGAAGCTTGTGCCTGAGCCGTACCCAATATAACATGTAAGTTATTAATTCTCAACCATTTATCTAATTTGATGAAGTTTTGAAACTCCCCATTCTCAACATAAATATTTTCAATCCTTGAACCTAATCGTCTAAAAAGAAAGAGAAAAAAAAGTTACTATAGCTATAAAATTCAATTTATCCACCAAATCTGAGTTCTGCTTGGAACCTCTGAAACTAACCCTAGTCCAGGTTCGAGCATAAAAAAGAAAAATCTGAGAATTTTTTACCAATGTATAAAATACTGTGTTATGAAGCTCGAAATAGCTCGCTATGTAATCTAACTCTACCTAACCGCTACAACACTCATGTGCATAACTTATTTTCTAGAGCTCTGCGCTATTTTTATGTAGCGCACGCAATTTGCGCAATGTGGCTTAACTTAAATAGCTTGCGCTATAAACACACCTTTTATTTAACCGAGAAAAAAAAACCTCACTGAATTATAAACACAAGTGACAAACTTCTTCGTTCTTTTGATCTTTTATCATGTTTTCTTAAGAGTAGATCACACAATTCTTGTGAGGACTAATTTCTTCAACTATTGGCGAAGATGCCAATCTCTAAAGACTATGACTATGTTACTAATGAATTTCTCAATATCCCCCCCCCCCCTCCTTTTTTTTTAATTCCAGATACAAACTCAATTATTAGGGTTTCTCTTGTTCTATTTCTCCTTTTCTGATTCTTCATGCTTTCTCTTTAGAATCGATCCTTCATGATTTCAATTTTTTAATTTTATTTTTTTGGATTCTGAAGTTTATATAACGCCCCGAATTTCGAACACACGTAATTTGTAACAAAACAGGATCTTTAATTCAATTCTGTACAAATTACAAGGAATTTAAAAATTTTTCATTTACAACATTGTTGTTTACAATAATACAGTGGAAATGAATAAGTACAATACAACAAGTACTAATGGAAACTCTTCAATCTTATGACATCCCTTATAATGACTTCAAATCCATGCCGAATCCGACCCTGCAACTAGGAATTGTGGGCACGTCAGTTGCACACAACTGACGCAATGCTATAATACAGCGATTTCACCATCTTAACAATCAAAAAATTAATTGCAGAAAACAAAAAAAGTGACTATCCTAACTGTGTCAGTGTATGATATGAACTTAATGCCTAATGCAAACATTTTTCTACTTACGATAACACTAATGCATACTTGTTCGAATTCTACGCATCACATACTACATAGGTCCGAGGGGAAGTCCTTATCGTACTCCTCATTATAGAGTTCAATCTCTCATTATGAAATCCTACTACGGTGAATAATGTAAGGTTTAGATATCCTCTGAGTATCTAGTACCGCCCTGATAATTCTTGTGAATCTTTCTTCCATCGTGGGCTGTAACCCCGATAATTCTGGAGATGAAACCCACTCCACTAGACGTAACCCCGATAATTTTTGAGAGTCGTTCTCCCACTGCGAGTGATTTTTGGACGTCACGCCTCACACCCCGATAATTCTAGAGATGAAACCCACACCGCGAGTCATATGGTACCTCATCACACAAATATCCCATGAGCGTCGTCTCGATCCCGATAATTTTGAAGATAGATCACACACCGCAGGTGATTTTAGACATCATGCCTCACACCCCGATAAATCTTGAGATAATCTCCCACCGTGAATCATATGAGGCCCTTATACTCATGTTTGCCCATACTTCATCACATCTCCCCTTAGTATCTGTCCTTAGGTTTAATTATAATCATCATAACCTAGAGCAAGCTTACCCTACCGGACTTAAATCAACACACGATAAAATGCTAGCCCATACTGGCCACTTCTCAAATTTCATTTATCATACCTTACCGGTTTCTACAAGTCTCACTCAACCTATAGATTCCAACATCTCAAACCGAGATCATATATGTAACCCCTGTTTTCCCAAAATTGTAATTTTTGTGTATTTTCTATATTAAAATTTTTGTAAATTATTTTTCCGCTCTTAAGCTCTTTTTGTTAAAATTTGTTTTTGGATCTTCTATTAAAATCTATTTATGATCGAAAGTTTCATTTGTAGCTATTTTTCCAATGATTTTTATACAAACCCTATTAGTATTATTGTTACTACAGTTATTTTTATTTTTTTTCTCAGGTGGCGGCTAGGGATACACACTGCATGGGAAGGGATGGGAAATATATATGCATGAGGGGCTAGGGTTCGGTAGCTAGGGCGGCACAAGCAAAGGATGATGGGTGGGCTTGCATGCACGAGTTGGGTGTGCATGCAACCTGGGTTTCGGTAGGTAGGTAAAATAGGTCAGAAATAAGGTGGGGGGGGGGGGAGGGGGGAATTAATGGTAGGGATTTAGGCAGTAATGGTAGGATTAAAATAGGTGATTAATGTGTATATGGTTAATAAGGATTCTGGGGAATTAATAAGGTGTGGTTTTGAAAAATAGGATCTGAAGTGGGTTTAGGATAGATAATTAAATAATGGGTTTTTAATATAATGGGTATTTGGGTTTGGGTTTATATAAAAATCCAATAAGGAAAAATATGGTTTTAAAACTAATAGAAAATTAATTAACCAACAAAATGTGGGGTTATATAACAAAACAAAAAAAAACTGTAGTAAACTTAATACTAATAGGGTTTGTATAAAAATCATTGGAAAAATAGCTACAAAGAAAACTTTCGATCATGAATAGATTTTAATAGAAGATCCAAAAACAAATTTTAACAAAAAGAGCTTAAGAGCGGAAAAATAATTTACAAAAATTTTAATACAGAAAATACACGAAAATACAATTTTGGGAAAACAGGTGTTACAAATCCTACCTACCTTACAACAAAATTTCGTCCTAGGGTTTGTATAAAAATCATTGGAAAAATAGCTACAAAGAAAACTTTCGATCATGAATAGATTTTAATAGAAGATCCAAAAACAAATTTTAACAAAAAGAGCTTAAGAGCGGAAAAATAATTTACAAAAATTTTAATACAGAAAATACACGAAAAATACAATTTTGGAAAAACAGGTGTTACAAATCCTACCCACCTTACAACAAAATTTCGTCCTCGAAATTTGCTTAGGCGGTACATAGAACAAAGCAAAAGCAAACTTGGTGAAGGGCAACAAAGCAGAAGGCTAATGGGGAAGGAACAAAGCGGAGGCAACACACCAGAAAGAGAAAGAAAATGGATAACAAGGATGTCAAATGGAATGCAAGAAAAGAATCAAACGGTATCAAAAGTGGAGAAACAGTATAAGACAACAAAGCAAGATAGAAATTAGGCAGAACTGGAATCAAAGAGAAAAAAGACAGGGAAGAAGTGAAGCAAATAATGAATGGGTGCACGATGATAAAATGGAATGCAAGAAAGAAGTAACTGGTATAAAAAATGTCACGCCCCGCTTCCCAAAAAGGAATACGGATACGTAACAAAAACCCAGCGAATGATTATTATCATCCTTAAGCTGTTTCAGAATCTTTGCAACACATCGCAGAATATATCAGAGTCGGAAGCAAAAGGTGGAACCAACATGCAGAATTGAAACAAATTACCAACAGAAGTTTACTTGAAACCAAATACAATATTCTCAAATAAATCAGAGTCTGGAGAAAAACAATATTCTGGGTAAGGATGGCAACTGGGCCGGGTCAACCGGCGACCCACCCGCGACCCGGCCCACCAACCCGGCCCGTTAAAATGCTTCGCGGGTTCAGGTCGAACCCGGTGAACAGTACCGGGTCGACCCGGGTCGCATTTTTCGCGAATCGAATTCGCGAAACCCGGCCCACGAACCCGACCCAACCCATGAATTTGACCTGCCAACCGCGGTTCGACCCGTACGGGTCAAACGTTCGACCCGTGACGGGTCGACCGTTGACCCGTACGAGCCGAACGGTCGAAAATCTGGCTGTTTCACCGTTTGGGGACAGAGCCGTTTACAACGGCTCTTTGAGCCGTTGGGCTATTTTTTATTTATTTTTTTTCCCCACTTATTTAGCCTATAAATATCCCCCAAAAATCTCAAAAAAAATCACACCTCACTCTCTTACTCTCTCTACTATTATACATCATTTGTAAAGAATTTTTGAACAATTGTAGTATTCATCAAACATGTTTGAAAGATTAACGAGAGAGATAGAGATATTTTGATACCGTTCACCGTGGAATATGCGTATATAAAAAAACCGCTAAAATAAGAATAGAATAGAAAAGATGGAGGAGCGCTTTGCCGATTCCGCAATTGAAGAGTTGAGAAGAGGTTGAAGTAGATTTGACGAGGGTTGAAGAGAGTTGAAGACGTTGAAGACGTTGAATTTTGTTTCCGATACGACCAAAATTTGATAGTGTATATGCCTCCTTGTTGAATACTACAATTGTTCAAAGTTTTATGATTATATCCCGGACGAACATACTTCGGGTATAGGTTTGAAAGTGTGTAAAACATGTAGTAAAACATACAAATTCAAAAGGGGTGATGGCACTGGTACTATTAGTAGGCACATACAACATAATCATAAAGAACTTCTTGATCAAATACAAGGCCAACAAAAAATCAACCCTAGGACCGGTCAAGTAGATAGCCACCCTTATGATCCCGAACTTGTTCGTCGGGAAATGACCCGATTAGTCATTAAGGAAGAGTTGCCATTTTCCTATCCCGAGAGTAGGAACTTGGAAAATTTTAATCAAACGGCCTTAAACCCTCATTTTAAAAGAATTCCGAGAAATACTTGCAAATCGGATTGTTTTAAAATGTATGTTGAAATGAAGGACGCGTTGATTGCAATTTTATGGAGTTTAACTTGTAGGGTTAGTTTAACTTCAGATTGTTGGACGGGTGTCAACAATATTCCAACGATAGAAATAACCTGGCATTGGATCGACAATGATTGGATTCTTCAAAAAAGAATCATATCACTTGCAGCGTTGCCGTATCCCCATAGTGGCGCTGAAATAGCAAACCGTATTATAGAAATTTGTGATGTTTTTCATATTCGCGATAAAATTATGGCTATTAGTTTTGATAATGCATCTAACAACAATGTAGCAATTACTACTTTAAAATCTGTATTAAACCCTCCATCTGACAATATTTTTCATGTTAGATGTGCATGTCATATTATAAATTTATGTGTTCAAGATGCATTAAAAATAGTTGATCCATATATACATAAAATTAGAAATTGTGTATATTTCATTGCATTAAGTCCAAGCATTTTACAAGAATGGAAAGCTTGGTGTAGGGTTAGAAATATTCCTTTTAGAAAATTTCCAAAGGATGTTAGACACCGATGGAATTCTACTTTTGATTTACTAAATGTTGTCACCGAATATAAAGCAGTTGTAAATGATTTTTTGTATCGCAAAAAATATGCACAATTTTGAAATGACTCCCCCCGATTGGTTTTTTGCCGAATCTTTGTTGAAATTTTTAGAACCTTTTAAAACCGCAACTTTAAAATTTTCAAAAACATATGAATCTACTTCTAGTAGCATTTTTATTGAATTAGTTAGCATGATGCAAATATTTAACGAAATGTTAAATGATGCCTATATTAGTGAAATTGTAATACCTGCATTTCAAAAAATTTTGAAGTATTATTTTCCTCCTCCTATGTTGATTTGTGTTGCTACTGTTATGGATCCCCGTATCAAATTAGAAGGTACGAAGAATTTGATACAAATGTTTTTTGGATATTTAGAAAACAATGTAGAATTAACAATTGATTGCGCTACTTTTTTAGTTCAGTTTGAATCTATGTTAAATAACTTGTATGATTATTATGATAGACGTTTTGCTTCTAGTAGTACAACTTCTGTAGTTAGTTCTTCTTCTGGTAGTTCTAAAGGTAAGGGTAAAAGTAGAATTGGTGATAGAACATTTAGTTTACTTGAACAAATTCAATCTAAAAAACCTAGGACTAATCAACCAAATGAATTAAATTGGTATAACCAACAGGATACTGAGCCTACTCTTTCTCCACTAGATATTTTACAATGGTGGAAAGACCATGAACACACTTTTAGTATTCTGTCAATTATGGCTAAAGATTTGCTAACTCCTCCTGTCTCTATAGTTGCTTCTGAGAGTGCATTTTCTACAAGTGGCAGGGTTCTATCTGATTACAGGAATCGGTTGAAGCCCGAGGCGTTGGAGATGCTCGTTTGCACAGAAGACTGGCTGAAGGCTGAAGATAGGACGCAAGGGAAAGTACTATCAAGTTCCACAAGTGGGAGCAACTCGCCCGAAGAACAACAACAACAACAACAACAACAACAATAGCTTTGCTTGTTATGTCAAATTAGAAAACTTGTACTCAATTAAAATTGTATATAAGAAATATGTTATTGTATAAAACTTATTTGTGAATTGAATTCTTCATTTCGTTGTAAATTGCTAAAATTGTATAACTTAAATTCATATGAATAATATTTCAAAATTTGTTGTCAATTTCACTCTTTCAATCTTATTATTATTATTACGATTTCTATTGTTTATTAGTACTATTACTTACTTAGTATTATAATTAAACATCATTTGGAGATATTTGAAGAATTGTAGTATTATTACTTATTAGTATTATTACTTAGTATTATAATTTTTGAAGAATTGTAGTATTCATCAAACAAAGATATGGTTGTTTGTATACATCATTTGTAAAATTATTATTATTATTATTTTAATTTAAGCTACCAAAAAAAATAATAAAAAAAATAAAAAATAAATAAATTATTAAACGGGCCAACCCGCGGGTCGACCCGGCCCAACCCGAGTTGAACCCTAAAGGGTTCACGGGTTGGGCGGGCCACCCAAACGAATACTTAGCCCGGCCCGGACCGGCCCGTATAAGATTGCAACCCGGCCTAGCCCGGCTAAGCATTCGTGCCAACCCGTACGGGTTGGGCCCGGCCCGGCCCACTCGACCCGTTCGCCATCCCTAATTCTGGGTCACATCGCCCAAATACAAATAATATCCAAATAAAACCAAATACAACTTGTCCAATGTTCAAGCAACAACTAATAATAATATTAAAGCAGAAATATCCAACACAATACATCCTTTCGCCATTACCATCTTGCAGCTGTCCAACTTGATCTACAATAAGTAAATTTGCAGGAAAAAGGAAAAAAAGAAGAAAACAATTACCCATTAATTGCAAGTCGCGGGTCACAAATAATGTAGGATACAAGCACATGGGAAAACTAAATAGATCTAACTAATATCAGAAACAGACCTAATAGGGTATGGCAGAAACAACTAACATGGTATCCTAGCATATGTCTCAAGTGTTAAAGTGTCAAGTGTCAGATAACAGATATGTCAGGTAATCAGATAACAGATTTCAGATAATCAGATATTCAGGTTCAGATTCAGATTTCCATTTAACAGATCTAGATTCAGACTTTAGAAACAGATTCAGATTTCAGATTTATATAAGTCTTGTGTGATTACTAACTAGGTAGCACTTCATGCACCATACTTTTATCACATGGTTGCTACGTTCAAAACAGTTTCATTTGTAGATTTCGTAGGGGATCATATAGGGCCGTATACTCAGGGTCAGACAGATATCAGAACAGACAGATAGAACCTAGTGGTTCTCTTCTTCTCTACACCTTCCTATAAGAAGTAATGTAGACAGGGTCAGAAACAGACAGTTAGAACCTAGTGGTTCTCTTCTACTCTACACCTTCATATATAAGAAGTAATGTAGACAGGGTCAGAATACAGATAATTATATGGGAAACACGGGCCCCCTTCTAAGTACACATTTCTATGCTTTTCCACTACTAGATCTTTCCCACACCCCGGCTTGATTACTTTTATTATGGTTATTGAACAAACATGAAAGTGTGCGAAGTAGGGTCAAACTAACATGATATAATCAGGTTTAGGTTCAGGGAATCAAATCAGCATGCATAGATAATATACATTCACATATACGAGCAAAATAGTCTATGTTCATAATCAGGACAGCAAGACCAATCAGTACTAAAACAGAGATTATGAACTCTAAAGAAATGTAAACCTAGATCCGTCAAAGGGTCTGGAAACTAGACATCCACACGAATCCAACGGATATAAATAAGTCACATACTAGTTCACAACATCTCAACTCAAAACTGATTTGAATACAGATTTTATGTTCAGCCAGAAAACAGGGGAACAACTTCAAAGACATGAAAACAGTATGAAAACACATCAAATAATTCCACAAAAAATCTGGGGTATTTCCTTATAGGTATAGACTCAAAATAACAAGTTTCATAATATTCCAGTAAGTATAGATCAGGCATAAAAAATAAGAAACAACACAAAAACATAGTTTTAACGAATCTGGAATTCTTAGCACTGCTGTACGAAAATTAGGATATCTCACAATCAATGAATCGAAATCCAATTCCGCCAAAACGACGTGAAAATAGATAAAATTTACTAACTTTCATATTTCACAAATAGTTTTCATACAGTATAAAGAATTAGGGTGAAAACAGGGTTCTATACTGAACAGCACGCAAATTACAGCATAAGATGAATTTAGAAAAGAATATGAAACATCGCACAAAACTTATCTTTAAAATACACCGAAAATTCTGGGAAGTCCCTAACATCATGAGGAAATACTGAGCAAAATATTATAGCAAGATATTATGTCTAGCCTAGTTCTTGAAAATAAATTGTTAACAAAAATGACCCAACTGAATCTGAAATTTATCGACATACCTGTACCAAAACTATCATATCTCAGTCATACGAATTCCAAATCAAGTAAATTCAGTGGGGTTTGAAAATAGAAAAAATTATCTACAATTCACTTTTAACTTTGAAGTTGAGATTCGGACCGTAGCATAGGTGAAAACAGCAAACAATACAGAACAGACTGCACAATACAGATTTCAAACCTCTACTTAAAATCAACATAACTTTCATAATATTGAACCAAACTCAACCAAACTTGAAACACAGCCTACCAATCATCAAAATATCATATTTTAGGGATTCTAACATGTCCAAACCTATTGTCTCTCACATGGGCAATCAATCAAACACATAGCATGCAATTTTCACATACACGAACAAAAATCAAATTTTGGGCATAACCTATGTTATTATCCTATCAAACTTGGTGTCATAAGTCATCTATGGCCAATTAACACAATAGAGATAAAACCCATCAATAGAAATACAATTTTGGTCGTCTCTAGACCCAACTACACTATATGTGAACTTTTGGACATGTATCAACCTAAGAAATTGTAGTACAAGTTACTTGCCTCTTAATGACGATGAATGCAAAGAATTTAGTCCTCGCAATGAAACCCACGAGCGAAATCCTTCCTAGCGCGAATCCAAGCGAACCCATGAACAAAAACGCCTTCACGAACAACTCCTTAATGCGACAAGCCAAAGTGGATGATACCCACGTGAAGAATCACCAAAGGGGAGAGTTTGTGATGATTTTGGATGGTGGTGGTGCTGGTTTGGGATAGCCGGCCACAAGGAAGAAGGTTTAGGGTTTGTAGGGTTGTAGGAGGTTGACGTATGGATGGATGGAGGGGTTTGTAGTGGAGTTGATGGCCGGATTTCAATGGTTGGGGGCAGGGGGAGGGGGTCGGCCTGATGTGGATGAAGGGATGGCTCGGGTTTGGAAGGGAAGGAGGCTGGGTGTGCAATTGGAGAGGGAGAGATTAATTAGATATTAGGGTTAGGGTTAAAGAGTATTAGGGTATATTTATATGGGGATTAATTGGGCTAATGAGTAGTCGGTATTAATATGTAGTAATAGGTATACAAATGGGTAATGGGTATTGGGTAGGTTTCAAATGGGGATACAATCTATAGTGAATTCTATGACTCCTAAAAAATCTTCTTAGGGGTCAAAAATAATAATTTGGGTAAATCACCACCAAAAATCCATCATATCACCAAAATAATTAATAATAATGAACGAGACCAAGAAAATGAGAAAAAGAACTCAAAATGGAGAAAATGAACAAAACGACGAACAATCAGCACATGGAGGTCAAAAATGAAAGAAAAAGAATTATATATCGAAAATAATCCAATATACGGTTCCGAAAAATACAAGAGATATAAAAATACACAAAAATAAAAAATACAGTCCAAAATACATAAAATGAAAAACAGGGGTTACAAAAAATAAAGAAGAAACAATATAAGACTTGCAAAATAACAAGACAAACAGATGAAGAAATAGATAGAGCTGGAATCGAAGAAAGGATGGACAAGGAAAAGATGAACCAAGCAATGAGTCAACGGATGAAGATGAATACAAGGATGGAAAGAAGCAAACAATACAGGGAAGAAGAAACAGCAAGGGAATCCTAAGACCTGTGGGTTATGGGCCCACAACGCTTTCGCTGCACCACTCTGATCAGGGAAGACTCTGCCAATAGCATCCAGCAATGCCGCTCGTTCCTCATTTAATCATGTATGTGGAATTTTTGGTGAGAATTTAAGTAATTGTTGAGATACATGTGATAGACTTGCTTGGATATGTTAATTACCCTATTTCATGATGCTTAGACACTTTGTAGATTCGATTTCATGTTTGGTTGTGTTTGGAGAAAGTTTCGTTGGATCTATGTCGATTTTGGTTTTTGAAGAAATTATGTGTTTTGCCGATATTCTGTCTTGATCAGAAAATTAGACCATATTAAGGTTAGAATCTTAATTTTAGTATAAAACACGAATTGTACAGAAAATTGTTTGCTTTCTAACCCCTCTGACCTTGCTTGATTTCGTTTTCATATGTGTGAGATATGACTGTTTTACTACAGAGGTGTAGATAAATTTCAGATTTCGTTCTTGATGATTTTGATGACTAAATTATTTTGATATTTCTGCTACACATATTATTTTGGTCTGAAACTTTGGTTAGTTTTTCTATAACTATCTAGGGATTACCCAGAATTTTGGTGGATTTTATTGATGAGTTTTATATGCCGTTTCATGCTAATTTATAAAGACTGTACTTGCTGTATTTTACTCGCTGTTTTGTAATGAATCGTATTTTCACCCTGATTCCTTTTACTGTATGAAAAATATTTGTGAAATATAAAAGTTATATTATTCTATCTATTTTCATCTCCCTTTGGCGGATTTGAATTTCGTTTCACGGTTTGCGAGATATTACAGTTTCGTACAGCTGTGTTGGGAATTCTAGATTTACCAAACTATCATTTCTTGATGTTTTATGAATTTTGATGACTGATCTAATTTTACTAGAAAATTATGAAACTTTATATTTAGATACTAGACATATAGAGGAATACCCCAGATTTTTACTGGATTTATTTGAGGAGTTTTCATGCTGTTTTCCTGCTCTTGAATTCGTTTTTCGAATTTCTGGCTGAACGTATTTTCTGTATTCAAATCAGTTTTGAGCTATGTTTTTGTGAATTAACATATGACTTATTTATACTCGCTAGATTTGGTTGGGTGTCTATTTTCTATACATTTTGACGGATTCAGATTTGCATGTTTGTAACACTGGGAATCATTGTTTTACTATAGTATGGTCCTGCTGTCCTGAACTTGAGATTTGGTTATTTTATTCTTTTATGTGTTATCTTGCTCCCGTACATGCTTGTATTTCAACTTGAACTTGTTACATGATCATGCCTTATTATTCTTGATATATTTTGCACACCTACATGCCTGTTTGACAATAATAATAAAATAACCAAGTCGGGGTTAAGGGAAAGATCTAATAGTGGATAATTCAGAAACATGTACTCGGAAGGGGACCCGTGTTTTTCATATTTGGAATTTGGTATATGATTGGGATTATTTGAAATTTGGTATATGATTTGGTTAATTTGAAATTTCGAATATGATTTGGTTAATTTGGAATTTGGTATATGATTTGGATTATTTGGAATTTGATATATGATTTAGATTACTTGTTCCTGAGTACACTGCCCTCTATGGTCCACTATGAAATCTAAAGCGAAACTGTTTGTTGTAGCAACCATGTGTTATAATATGGGGTGCATGAAGTGCTACCTAGATAGTAATAACTATAAGACTTGATACATGACACTTGAACATGATACATGCTTACTTGATACTTGATTACATGATACATGAGACTTGATGCTTGAACATGATACTTGACTACTTGACTACTTGACACTTGTTACTTGAATTCGTGATACTTGATTTCGTGAAACTTGATTTCTTGATACTTGATACTTGTTTACATGAAACTTGTTCACTTGACACGTAATACTTGCCACTTGTACTTGATCACCTTACCATGCTAGTTATTTATTTTGACATCATGCTTATCCCATTCTTTTAATTAGTTTCCCCATGTACTTGTATCATACATTACAAGCGGCCCGTAACTTGCAATTGACGGGAACTTGTTTTCTCTTTTCCTCTTCCCTGCAATTGTTGAATTGAAGATTTTGGAGAACAGGTTCCAGACGGTATTGGTGACATGAAGCACTAGTTGCTGGAGTCTTGTTATCATTATTTCTTGTTTTCTTGCTTTGAACAATATTGTATTCTTGTACTTGGGTTTATTCTTGTATTTGGGCAATGTGACCCAGGATTTTGACTTATTTAGATCATGATTATTTGAGATTAATATATTTTGGTTTCAAGTATTCTTGTTGGTATTTTGGTTCATATGTACATGTTGGTTGATACTTTTGCTTCCGACTCTGATGATTCTTGAATAGCTTATGGATGATGAAAATCATTCGCTGGGCTTTTGTCGCATATCCATATTCCGTATTCTTTTTAGGAAGCGGGGCATGACAATATAGGTTACCTTAACCTCAATGACACAATTCTTCATTCATAATTTATTTGATTTCTTCATACATTCATTTTGAATTGTCAATTTCAAATATACTTCCTTATGTGTCGTAAGCTTCTTATGATAAAACTAAATATAAAGATTCTTCGTATTTCAATCTCTCCATGCTTTTATCTTACCACCAAAAATCCCAATCATTTACTTCTTTCACAAATTTAATCTCAGTGTAATTTTCCAAAGGTAGGTTCTAAATTTATATTCCACTCCCAAATTTAAACTCATTTTTAACATAAACAAACACCCTCGAATTTAGACTCGAAACTCAATTCATCTAGTACATTGTCTAATGTAACTTTTAATCTCCCAAATAAAATTTAAAATAGTGTAAAATTATTCCCAAATGTCTAATAATAATCTAAAATATTTCTCCAATTTTCTCCAATTTTCAGAAACATGAAGAAACCCAAAAAATCTTAAAAACTATATGTGTACACCCGGGATCAAACCCAAGTGCACAGCAAGCCAAACTGCAACCCCAAGTGCACCCAACAACCAACTTGCCAACTCACTGTTGGTGAAAAACTCTGAACTAAATTTCCTCATGTGTTTTCGCTTACTGTTTCGATACTTGTTATGAGTTTTAAAAGGAAAAACCCCCACTGAAGCTCGAACCTCGCAACCTCAGGTCGATGTACACATCGCCCACACTCGCACGCTAAGACCAGGCTATCTGCTTACACAACTGATTATATTACTATCATGAATCTTCTAAATCGACTCACTATTTCTAAATTTCATTAAAATTTGATCGCTTATTATCTTCGCATTATTATTATTTTATCAATTTATGAGAATAAGTTCCTTCAACATTAGTGTATTAGCGTGAATTAAATCCTATAATAATCTATTCTCAAAATGAAGGAAATTATTACTCAACTTGCATGACTCGTTCATACTTCTACAACTTGAACTGTATAAATTATTGTTCTCTATACAACCACAGTTTTGGGAAGTTTTCACATTACTACCTGGTATCTAGAGAAATTTAATTCCATGGGTTTATAAATTCTCCACTAAATAAGCATTCTATAAAACTCCTGTTAATTTAATTAGCTACTACATGATTGTAGTTAAGCATGTACTAATAAATTTGCTACAGATGTTACTTTACACACATGTCAATTTCATTATCCATCTACATATTTCTAACATGCACAATTACTAACATTTAGAAAGCAATGAAAAACCCCACACATTCATACTAACTATGACTAAGAGTGCACAATTAAAATTCTAGAAAACTCCTATACTTATCCACACCAATTAAACTAGCATTTACACATGTTATGGCTAAGCAAACACAATCTACAAAAATTTAAAAGACAATGAGAACACACAGCTTGAAAAGAGAATTCCTAGTAGTAGAGGCCCCCAGCAAAAATCTCCAACTTCTCCAAAAATCTGCAAACCTTCCTCTCCTCCTTGGATTTCCGAAAGCACTTCTTGGCTCTCTTTTTTTTTTTTTTTCTTTTTTTTTTTTTTTTGATTTGATTTGATTTGCTTCCCTATATGGCTAAAGTGAGAGGGTATGTATAGGGTGAAATAGTGAGTGGTTATAATAACTCCCTACCTACTAAAAGAGCTCTCCACTCACATACTCACTCCCCCACTCTCCCACTCTCACAAAGGTCGGCCACTACATGGAAGTAAAAGCATGTGCACGTGCACATTATGTGTGTGCACACTTCTTCATACAATTTCATTATTAGTTTTTAATTAAATTAGGTGTGTATGTTACATATTGTAATATGTACTAGTTTATCTAAGTTTTAAATGAGAGTTCATTCACGTTGAATGCACACATAATAATTAGGGGCTTTAATTTATAATAATTTTAATGTGTTACAAAATATAGATTTAAATCTAGTTGAAAAATAAACCACACATTTGTGACTTGTAAAATGAGAGGAAAATTTTCTTGACTCAAGAGAATTTCATTAATCGACATGTGCACAAAATTACGTGGAAAGTACGTGCAAAAGAAAATATTAAAAATAAATATTTTCGGGGATGTTACACTTTCACTACAAGAAAATAGTTCTACACCGGCATTTCTACTCCGGCGTTTTGGTAGAAACACCGTTGTAGAGAACAGGTAATTTGGCAGGAAAAAAAATCACAGCTCTACACCGGTGTATGTGAAAAACGCCGGTGTATGTACGTATACACCGGCGTTTTAGAGTTAAAACGCCGGTGTATGAGAAGAATAAGAGAAAAAATATACAGTCTATCGATCTCATTTTCCTTTATTTCTCCCCTACCCCCAATTTTTCAATCTCTCTCTCCATCTCCCTCCTCCCCAATCGAAAACCCCCATCCCATCGCCGCCCCCCCTACCCTGCCGTCGGCCCTTCCCCCATCGCCACCCCGTCCTCCGCCATCGCCCTCCCATCGCCCCCGTTCTCCTTCGTCGTAGGGTAGGGCTTCTTCTCTCGCGCTCCAAGTCGAAGCGGCAGCTCTCTTAGCCGCTCGCGCTCCCAACCGTGCTCGCACTCCCAATCGCGCTCCAAGTCGTTCACTTCGTCATCTTCGCCTTCTTGTATTTTGCAAAGAAGGCTGGACTGTTGGGAAATCTTTCACTTCTTTCGTATTTTGCAAAGAAGAAGGAGACGGAAGCAGTGGTGGTGCAAACGTTGGGTGTGATCTCGACTTATGCGGTGATTGCACAGCTGGCGATGGCGCAGTCCATGCCGCTACCACATTTCTTGGTGACGTCGGCGGTGGTTGGTGCAGGCATGGTGTTGAATTTCTTGAATTACTTTGGGTGGTTGAGCGACGAGATGTGGAGATTGTGGGAGGATTTCGTTACTGTTGGCGGGCTCTCTATTCTCCCTTAGGTTTGGAGTCTGAAATTGAGTGGTGAATTGTGTCTGAAAAGTTGGATTTGGTTGGGTTTTGATGGGATTTTTTTTTATGCAGGTGATGTGGTCGACGTTTGTTCCGTTTGTACCGAATATCATATTGCCGGGGATAGTTTCTTGTGTTTGTGCGGTCGCAGCTGTTATTATGGTATGATTCTGATTTCTTTTAATCTGATTTGTGTGGAATTTTGAGGTAACCGATGATGAGATGAAGACTTGATGTTAATTAGGTTTGCTAATTGGATTTTTGTGGACTTTGTGTATATGAAATAAGTAAGCTCCTTTTTGTCTAATAGTTCTCAAAATTTCGAAAATCTTTTATGATACTGAGTGGTAAGGTAATACTTGATTGCATTGTCTAAGTCTAGGTGTTAATATACTGAGGTATTAGAGGGTATGTATACCTGAGCCTACTCGTCACTGAAGGTAATAAAGCCTTTGTCTTGGTTTAGATTTGGGGTTGGCCACATGAATCCTTTCTCCACTAAGCTTTATTGAACCATTCTTTAAAGTCTTAGAGATAATTTCCTTGTTATCATGCAGGAGCTAGCCCGGTACATGAGTTAAAACATTCTAAATGCAACCTGAGATGGTCTCTCATTTTTTTCTCAAAAAAGTTTCCTGGTTTCCCTTATGCCTGCGAATATAATATTCTTTTGATAAATATGACATTTTAAACAACCCTGAAGAGTATTAAGACTAGTATGTTACTTTCTTTCATGACCTTCACCTGCATGGAATTTGGAATTAAAGACTGCTAAAATTATTTCAATTCCTTTTTAGCAACATATCAGACTATAAAATTGTCTGAGTTGGTTGCCTACTTGTTTGTGCTTAATTAGTTGATCTTTGCAAATTTAACAGTGTCATTGTCTTTAGGCTAATTTATCAAATTATACGCTGAAGTTTACCCTATTTTATTGTAAAATACCCTAATGTGCATATAGTTATCCAGAAAATACCTTATAATTTTCAGATTTTATTGTGTAATGCATGTTAGAAAATTGGTGTTTTAACACCATTTTACGAACCAGTTTTGAGGCAATTTTTGAGTAAGATCCACTATATATTAGTGAGAAGAGATTTTTATGGGTTTTTGTTGTTAAACTCGTATATTTACTTCCTCAAAACGGTTATGGGGTGAATGAGAAATTGTCTTCTTAAGTAAGCTACTTGATGAGAGAAAGTGGGTGGAGAAACTTTAGTCGCAAAATATGTGTTCTTCTTCTTCTTTGCAAAATACGAAAGAAGTGAAAGAAGTGCAAAATATGTTTCTAATGCAAAATTATGCTCTGTATATACATTTATGTATTAGTTAGCCAGATGGTATGGGTTTGGTTTGGTTAAAACTTAAAACTTAAAACTACTTTATTTCATATGTCATACTCAGTCGAAGATGCAACTCCCAATCTCTATGGATTGCATATTTTATAACGATGGAACTCCTTGTGAATTTTTTCTTAAGTTGTGTAAATGATTCTTATGGATTGCTTTTCATATATGGAGAAATACCTAAAATGGTAATATGATCTCTGTAAAGCAATTCACTTTTTGATGAAAAACGGAAGGTTAGCTGGCTTGTTATTCCAGTGTTTGTAGAGCCCTGAATGCACATGCATTCAGGTTCAGTTTTATTTCTCAAATTTCTGCGCATTTTACAAATGTTTAGAAAGGATGCTTTGCTGTATTAATAAAGAAATCTTCCTTTACCTCTCTGCTTAGTATATTTATTTGCTTCAAATGCAAAAGATGTATGCCGAGCTCTGACTGATTTCAGCCTGCTTGCATAATTGAGTCACTTCTTTTCTTTACCAGTGAGCAGATCTTTCTTTTTCTCTGTTTAGTCATTTATTTGCTCTATTTTGAGCCTGAGCCTGCTTTGTAATTCATGCAGAGCTTCGGATTGATTTGAGTGTGTCCCCATAATTGAGTCATTTATTTATTTCTTCGGATTGATTTGAAGGGGTAGCACCTGATGCTATTAACTCTTGTGGTGGTATCTAATTTTGTTTCAAAGCTTCTCTTTTCCACTTAGTGTCCACCCAGAAATGGAGATGAGATGAGATGGATAATGTATCTGAAGTTGCACACTATGATTTTTTTATATAGGAGTGACTAGTGATGGAAATTTTTTTATCTAAACTTTATATACAATTATATCATGATGTCTAGATGAGTATCAGTTTCTAAGATAATGTTCATGCTTGTTGCTTGGGTTTGAAAATGAGATTGTTCTTTCTCATTGGTTTTAAGTGATGATGAGATGGATTATGTAACTGAAGTTGCATACTATGATTTACAGAGGAGTGACTAGTGATGAAATAATCCCGTTTGAACTTATGTTGTGGCTTCAATTGACAGTTATCTCATAAGTATTATAAAAGTATAACTTTCATCTCAGTTAGTATCTTGACAGTGAAAATAATCTTTTTCACTCTTTGTAACTCAATATTTTGGTTATGAATATGGTGAGATCACATTATTATGTTTATGAGATTACAATTTGATGATATTATACTATTATGCTTCATTCATATATATTATAATGGGTCTCTTTTAGTTTTGCATTTGGTATGGAATAGACACTCCCATAATGCTGGTTTGCATGGATGAACGAATCACCAATAATCCGTTAAATAGTATTCTTGGCGGTGCCAAATCCAATCTAGCGCATAGGTTATTTGGAGTAAACATACATCCAGATTTTTGTATTAGCCTAGAAGACAAAAACATAAATAAAGCTTGTACACTTTCAATAAATCTGCAAGGAATAGAACTTTTACCCGGATCTAAAGTTCTAGGAATACAATGGGAACATTGTATGGCTTTAAATGATACATCCACATTTAAATCCATTACACCTATAAATTTTGTAAAACTCTTCGAAGTTGGAATTGGAAAAAGTGCTGAATGATTATAAGATTGTTCTTTCTCATTGGTTTTAAGTGATGATGAGATGGATTATGTAACTGAAGTTGCATACTATGATTTACAGAGGAGTGACTAGTGATGAAATAATCCTGTTTGAACTTATGTTGTGGTTTCAGTTGACAATTATCTCATGAGTATTATAAAAGTATAACTTTCATCTCAGTTAGTATCTTGACAGTGAAAATAATCTTTTTCACTCTTTGTAACTCAATATTTTGAACTCTATATTTTGGTTATGAATATGGTGAGATCACATTATTATGTTTATGAGATTACAATTTGATGATATTATACTATTATGCTTCATTCATATATATTATAATGGGTCTCTTTTAGTTTTGCATTTGGTTTTGATTATAAGAGTGTTGAATGGTTTTTTTTTTTTTTTTAAATATAGCTACACCAGCGTTTTTACAAGCGCCGGTGTAGCTTTCAACAAAAAACTGACAGTCTATACCGGAGTTTTAAAAATGCCGGTGTAGGTGATGGCCGAAAACAGTACTTCCAAATGAAACCACACATTCCCCGGCATTTTTACGACCGCCGGTGTAGTTTTAACCTACACCGGCAGAACTACACCGGCGATCATAAAAACGCCGGTGAATGTCCCTAAGCTACAGCGACACACGATTCAGCGACACTTGCACCGACGATTTATAAAACGCCGGTGGTATCTACAGCGGGGTTTATAAACGCCGGTAAATGTGCAAAAAAATGCCGGTAAAGACTGTTAGTCTTGTAGTGTTTAAACTACGGTAAAGCCAATCTACTTCATTGTAACACCCCAAACTTTTTATTTTATTTTATTTTTTTTTCAAAACCAAACCTCTAAATTCAATTCTTTCAATTTCTATATCACTTTAAACATAAACTAAGAAAGTTATATTTCAAGAAAAATTTTGGCAGAATTTTCCCTGTAAATTTTGCCCCGAAACACAAATGGCTTACGGAATTCTGCTCAAAATTCCGTAGCTCACAATACATGCAATAATTTCACGAGCTCCCCAGGCCAAAATGAGCAGAAACACACAGGCAATATAATATAATGCTCTGGGGGCCAAACTCATAACGGATTATCAAATATCAAATAAAAACTATAAATTTCTTTGAAAAACGAGGTAAAAATTTAGAAAAATCCTTGTAAAACCTACCACAGAGCCCGGTACTCCACAACGAGATGGGTACGGGTCACAAAGATATCATACCACCCCACACTATACTCATCATCATCATATACATGCTTATACATCCATAATACAATTTAGATCATAAATTTTACTATTCACATAACTAATTAGTACAAATTTTTAAAATAAAACTTCATCCTACCAACCCACGCCTCACCTCTGCACTGATGAGAACCTGTAACAGTAGGGGATCTAGGGTAGTCCTCAGACTCCCCTAACCCCCCAAACACTAAGGGGTCAGCCATTTCTGGTGTGAGTATAGTTATTAATCTAATAACAAATTAAAATAGTATAACGAAAATAATTTAAACTTACAAATACCAAGTTAAGATAATGCAACCTGAATCCTGAACACAACAACATCATCAATACGATGATATATCAAATACTTTGCCAATCCTGCATTCAACTATTTAATTATCCATAACTTCCCACATTTCATAATATACTTCACCTCAACCTCGTATATATATATACTTATTTTACATCCGCATAGTACGAATACACATACAATCCATTACTTTTCAATTTAAAATTTTCTAACCCAAATATTCATTCTTCCACAAGTATCGTCATAATAGCATTATATGAATATAACTACGTGATGTTATTACTCCTTTCATTAATAACCATTTATATGAATACAACTCATAATACAACATACTCTCTTAATAACCATTTTCATAACCAATCTCATAATACGGTTATTTATTTTATTATGCCCTATCAAGTATCACTTCTTACAAATGCTTCTATTCTCATAATACCACATTTATTCATATCTTATGACGCAAATATAACATCCTATTGCTTATTGCAATGCTCTCACATCTCATCACATCATTAACACATTATTGATAGAATGCTTATACTCATTACAGCGAAAACTTGTTTTATAGCTCATTCCCATTTTATTATACCACTTTAGTAATTTCTTTTTCTTATAAACAATAAATCTTATTATCATTTTCACTTAATCCCCAAACACAATCTGGGGCCACAACATATCACACCCTATAGCCGATAGCTTGGGTAATAATCACCGCACCCCAAACACACAGTTTGGGTAATATCACATCACATCTTAAGCCGATAGCTTGGTTATTAATTCAGTTCAATCACTTATCATCTTCACTTTACTTAATTCTTCATTTCCATTAATCATTACCACTATCATACCAACTCACCCTGCGAATTATGCCAAGGCAGGTAGTTCCCACCATTTCCATAGAAATAGCGGGCAGGTAGTTCCTTGACACAATTCCAAGGTACAACTCATATCAACTGTATTTTACTTTAATGATCACATACATAATACAATTACTTCGTACTATTCATAAGAACACATGTCTCTTTTATTATTTTCATTTTAAATTAACCACGTACTACATTTATCACTTCTTTTCATACACTAACTCATAACTCGTTTTCCTTCACATTTACTTCATTCACAACTACTTTCTTTCTCATCCACAATTCACAATTCGCTTTCTGTACTTTCACATTTTTATTAACACTTAGTTATTTTATTAGTTTGTCGACCAGTGAGCCACAGTATCCCAATATACTGAAAGCCGACAGCCCAGTAAAACACGCGGACCGATGCTCACACAGAGTCTTACTCGTCCGAGGCTACGTCTTCCTCCTAGCCGAACTAGCGAGGGAACACCGCACCCCAGATAAACTGGGTACTTCCTCGCGACGTCTGTCATCGAGGGAAAAATACCGCACCCCAGGTAAACTGGGTACTTCCTCCCAGTCGATAGCCAGGAGGGAAAAACACCGCACCCCAGATAAACTGGGTACTTCCTCGTGACAGCTATCATCGAGGGAAACCGGGCCTCAAGCCAATAGCTTGGGCGATAAAACACCGCACCCCAAATAAACTGGGTACTTCCTCCCAACCGAAGCCATGAGGGAAAAACACCGCACCCCAAGCCGGTCCTTAGGTATTAGGAGGTCTAGCCCAAACCCCCAGGATTGCTGTAGGTACTGGTCAACAAAACCATCTGTTATTAGCATTATTCATTTCATCTTTCCATTTTACTTTATCACACAAGCGCTTCACTTATTAATTCAAGAATAGCTACCACTTTGATTTGAGTCACGTATATTGATAACACATTTAATTAACACTTACCATCTTACCTTTTATCTTGCATTTGATGCACATCCGGCATCCACGATATTAATTATCATCTCATAGTATCACATATGCACATACACCATGTCATAGTATTACACATCATAAATGCACCATATTAATTAATTTGCCATAACATCACCCATTATGAATACCAGGCTATTTACTACTTCATTGAATCACATATAAACATACTCCAAGTTATAATATTAATAAAAGAACTACATTAGGTTATTCCATATCGTAAGAGTATCAAAATAGATAATTCATCATATTGTAATATCATACTATTGCCTATTAATTCACTTCGAACATAATTAAAATGTAAACATGTACCCAATTATTAATTTCATCAACCATTGCATCACACGTCATAATCATCTATATATATATCACAATTACACACCACACATGCGGGTTTCCCAGAAAAATGGGCCAAAACCACTCATTTCCTCTAATTAAGTCTTATAATATCTAATTATAGCATACTAGCTTATACACCATGCTCCATGTAATTATAATTACCTATAAGGGCCTATATGCTCCAAAACATGCACAAATCATGCACTGGATAAAAATGTGCATAAACAATCTAATATAATTAGTTTTTATACTTCAACACATCACAATAACCCATACTATAGATTTTATATATTTAAAATAGTCACTTTCACCACATATCTCAAAAACCCATTTTGGATCCTTAAAAATCCGTATTTTCAATAAAAATTCACTTTTGGCATAACTCCCACAAAACATATCAAAAGGCCACGAAATTCGGCCACAATATAAAATATTTATAAACACAACATACTCACCTGTCGGATCGAGCAAACGATGTCCCACGTTCGTCCTGTAGCCAGTCGAAGTTTGACTTTTTCCACCTAATTGAAAAATTATAGTTACGATTAGTTTAAAGCTCAAAACTCGACCTACGGACCTCCAAATTTGAATCCGTATTCACCCACGCGTCACAAATGACATATGTAGGCGAGCTACATTAACAGATTTCAAATTCGAATCCCGATGCAAGAACTCACATATTGATCGGAGGCTTCCTAATAAGAAAATTTCCTATTTCCTAATTTCTTCAATCCATTTGTCCTAATATCTCAAATTAGGGTTAATAACAATAATAAAACCCAATTACACCTCCGAATTCATCAAATTCTCACCTCTATATCGCTCGGGCATTTCACAGAATACCCAGCGTGCAATTTACACCTATAGTCAATTTTACTCAATTTAATTGAGCTGGAAGTCTATAAAAATCATCCTAAATTCATATTAATACTTTCATAATACTCTACACCCTCATATGCATTTTCTATAATTATTTGGATCGAGTTTTCTACCCGATTTCATAAACCCTATAGTTCGAGTTTATGCCAAAATCACTACTCCCCATTTTATTGTAATGGCTCACTACAATTTTTCTCTACCATACAAGAGATAATTCTTATATATATATATATCTCTATTTTACAAACCCAAAATCCTAATTTACTAACAACTTGTAATTTCTCTAACAATCCACTAATTTCTCAAATCTACCACTTCCAACATCTCTAAATCTCTCTACCATAATAATCCAACTCAATAAAACTAACCACACTTAATTTTATACGAATAAATAAAATAGGGTATACCTTTTCGAAATCCTTTCGAAAATCCGACACTTCCACGATGTAGAGAACCCTTCAATTAGCTTGCCCCCTAATTTAATCGAAATTTTATGGAGAACGGAGTCGGGATTTCGAGCTAGGAGAGGGCCGGAATGGGGCTCTGTTTTTCTTCGGGCGTGAACGAGATCAGGAAAAGGGAGAAGGAGGAGGAAAGGGAGCGGGTTTTTAAAAAAAGATAATAATAATAATAATAATAATAATAATAATAATAATAATAATAATAAGGCATATTTTCATATAAGCCCTCCAAATCCAAAATATTACAACTAAACCCCAACCTTTTCTATAATAATAATCCGAACAAGACAAATACATTAAATTATCTTATAATAATTCCCCAAAATTATAAAATAAAATAAACTATATTTCCTCACACAAAATCTCAACTCTTAACTCCCATATAACAATAATACCAATCTACCACAAATATGCAATACCAGTATCGATGTTAAAAATAAATAAAATAAAATATCACTTAAAATAATTCTCACCCCTACAAAATATAAAAGCGAATATTTTCGGTATTTTTTTTTAAAATCCGAGGTGTTACATTCATTCACTTAGTACTTTCATTTTATATTCATGTTTATGTGTGTTCTTAAGCCTTGAAACTTGAAGTCTTGTTTATTGAACATTGGAGTCTTATTTTGGTGAATATTTAACATTTTTTAGCTTTCAAATTTATTTTTTTAATTTTATTAAATTATTTAGAAATTAGAATTTTTTGGAGAATTAATCTTAATTTTTTGAATTAGAAAATTAAAAATATTCATAGCTTACGCTATGCGTTACGCAGTGATAGCTTGAGTGCTACACTTGTGCTATCGCTATTTTCAACATTTTCTTTATTTTTATATTTCTTGAATAAGGTCGTAATCGCATACCTACATGGGTGCACATTTACACATTCTTATCTCATAATAATGAAGGAATTGGTGCAAAATTCTGGCGAAATTGCTTCACTATACTACCATGCAGGGTCGGCCCTGAGTTTACGGGGCCCGAGGCGAACTCCCGAAATGGGGTCCCTACACAGAATTTGTTTTTTTAAATATGGTAAAAAAAAATTAGAATTTTTTTTCTTGCTACAATTCTTAAAAACCAATATATATGAAGAAATTGATAGAGATTTTAGAGATTTGAAAAAAAAAAATCTACATACAAATCCAAACCAACAAAATAATCCGGTTCGAATACTAATTTAAAAAACAAAAGCCCAAAAAATTAAATGTGAGGCCCCCTAAAAAATTTACGTGCAAAATACATATATATAAATACAAGGAAAAAAATTGGGGGCCCCTAAATATGCGCAAAATTCAGGGGGCCCAAGCGGCCGCCTCCCCGGCCTTCACTAGGGGGTCGGCCTTCCTACCATTACTAGGGAGCTTGCTAATGAAAAGAAATTTGATCAGCTTCGAACAATGCTAAAAATGCACCCAACTTGACACAGTGCATACCCCAGCAAAGAACACTAGAGACTAGTAAAAGTGATTAAGTTGCTAGGACTACGATTAACAATAGATACTCACAATGGCAAACTCAAGTATTATCTCTAATACTATAATGGGAGAGTTGAGGTTGTCATTTGTAGACAACCTGTACTTTGTAGACATTCAACCATCTAATTTCAATCATTCATTTTTAAGTGGGAGTTATATTAACCATTCATTTACTCAACTGTTGTTAGATACCATAATACTCTCAAAGTTCAAATTTATTTACGACATAATTATTTTCAAAAGTGTCACTCATATAAAATAAAAGTTTGTACCAATAGAGAAAAGTATGTGATGAGTAAAAGGTTGTCTTAGATTTGAGGCATATGACGTCTTATTATTTACTATATATATATATATATATAAAAATTTAATTAGAACGTGTATTGCACGTGCAGATTACAAGTTCTATCTTAATGATAAAAACTCTAAAAAAATAATGGATATTAGTCTTCAAATTTTGCTTACATCCTAGTCCGGAATTATATATGCACTATGACATATTCTCCAAAAAGAAATGAGTAAGGCTATAGCCACGGCTTACTTCACTACCAAATTCTTCGAATTTTTTACCAAATTATCCCACTTTTTGTATGTACGAAACTATCCCTGTTTGAAAATTTAATTCCAAAACATCCCTGTCGCTAACTGAGTTAGCACGGCTAGTAATTTTCTTCGCACTAACTCAGTTAGCGTGCTGCAGGGGATACAACTTTCCCCTCTGGTTTGGGTGTGGCAAAAAACTCACCCAATATAGATACTCTAACCCCGTTAACGCGCCTCTTTATACCAAGACCGTTAACTGGGTTAGCGTGTGTCGATTATTAGTCTGTTTGTGAAGATAGGCATACACGTTAACTCAGTTAACGACCTTGGTAAAACAAGGCACGTTAACTGAGTTAACGTGTGTGAGTATCTCCAATTTCCAGAAAGTTTCAACTTTCTGGAAACTTAAAATATTCACAGTCGTTAACTCACTTAATAACCTTGGTAATAATAGGCTGAGTTAACGTGTGTGAGTATCTCCAATTTCCAGAAAGTTTCAACTTTCTGGAAACTTGAAATCTTCACAGTCATTAACTCAGTTAACAGCCTTGGTAATAATAGGCATGTTAACTGAGTTAACGTGTCTATACTTAGTGATTTTTTACCCACACCCCTTTTTGAGGTAGTGCTCCATACTGTCCCATCTACGAACGCTAACCCTGTTAGCGCGAGTGGTTTAAACACGCACGCTAACGGAGTTAGCGTGTCTATATTGGGTGAGTTTTTTTTGCACACCCAAACTGGAGGGAAAAAGTTGTATCCCTTGCACCACGCTAACTAAGTTAACGCGAAGTAAATTACTAGGCGCGCTAACTCAGTTAGCGACAGGGATGTTTTAGTATTAAATGTCCAAATAGGGATAGTTTCGTACATACTTACAAAAAGTGGGATAGTTTGGTAAAAAATTCAAATTCTTCACTACTTGATGTGGTAGCCCAGTCAGCAATGCCACGTAGCAGCTCCACTTTAGTTATAGAGTAATGCTTTAGCCACTACCAATTTCACTACCATTTTCTTCACTACCTTAAGTGGCATACTTCTATTGGAGAGTTCCCCCACATACTCTATCTTCTCCTACCTATTGGAGTGTGCCACCTAAGGTAGTGAAGAGAAATGTAGTGAAGTTGGTAGTGGATGCAGCATTACTCTTAGTTATATTATTCATTAATTAAGTCTAGATTTATCAAATTAACTCTCAATCTTCCTATCCACCCTTCTCCTTCCCGTACAGTCTCTCCCTCTTCCGCTTATTCTCGCTACCCCCACGCGCCGCCTCTTCCTCCCGCCGCTGCTGTCGCTGCTTCCTCCTGCTGCCTCCTCTTCCTCCTGCCGCCGCTTCCCCCACTCGTCGTTGCAATCTACAAAGAAGGTTAGTACTGTAAGCTACTTGGATAATTAAAAGATTGGACTGTGTTGTGCTCAGAAGGGGAGTTCCTCTGCTTAGACATTTTTCTCGATACTTTGGCCATACTGCAGTTTTGTCTTTGTTAGCTAACACTGGAATTGCTTCCTCTTTAATTCGTGATGTAAATTTGATGCTTTCAAATAGCTACATTCCAATCCAATGGCATTGAAACCATTTACTGGAATAAGAACTAGAAACCTCCTGGCATGCATATTTCCCCTTGAATATGGTGGTGTAATATAATGAAATAATATTCAACTAGCTTGTGTTCTTGTGTGAAGGGTGCTCCCTGTTGTGCAGCCTTACTGTATTCTAGCTTCCACAATGACAAGCTGCTTAATTATATATGTGTAAAATTAATCTCAAAGGCGTTCTGTATTTCTCACAAGCATCAAATTTTCCTTCCTTTTCTTTTCAGGTACATATCAATGGCCGACATTGTTGATTTATCTTCACTAACAAATTCGGTCAAAGGTAATTGATTTTATGGTATTTGCTTCTATGTGGTGTGGCTTGAATATGGAGAAGACTTGCTATGGTAGTCTATGTTGTGCCATCTCGGGGGATGAATCTTTGTCAACTAACTCCAACCAGTGCAGATCTTTATTTTGTGGATTGCACGGTAACCCCGATCATTGTGTTTATGCTTTAGAAGAAGACTGCAGAACAATAGTCTGGACATACCAACAAGATGATGATGGTATAATGGATTTTTTGCTGTACATTGTAGAACAACAGTCAGGAACAAGGGCTGCCATCCTATGAAGCTTCCAGATGTTTTGCTATACATTGAGGAAGCTATTTGCAGTTGTGCTTCACTAGGATTTGTAAATTATGCTGGGTCGACTATAGCAGAAAGTATTGAGATGATGAGAAAAAATCACATTTGTAAATAAGATTGTGTGAATAAGAGAAGCCTAAATGTCAAGTTCTATGTTCCTCAAGGGAAACAGTACGAAAATATGACATTTTGGAAAAACACTGCCAGGGGAGAATGAATTAAGAAATCTGACAAAACCTAAATGTTATTGATTTCCTTTTTATTTGTATGTGGAGCTGTTTTGAAGAGATGATATTGTCATTACTGCAAAGCTTAGTTATACAGTAATTATGTACATCGAACTTAGTTTTAACTACTTGTTTACTTTGAGTCTGAATCTGAATTGAGTACTTCTTTATGTTTAGTGTTATACTTCTAGTCTGGAACCAATTAGTTATGCTCTATAAATTACTGGGAGGAATCGGAACCAGATATGATGCATAGAAACAACTATGCTGCGTTGAAACAATGCTGAAAGTGCAAGACAAGCCTTCTATTCCTAATTCACAGTCTGCACTAGATTGCCGCTCCAGGAACCACCCTGAAAATAACCAATATGCCATGAATGTGGAGTTCATCCTATATCAAATTGTATAAAGTTCTTGAATCTGGACGTCAAGACATCAAATTGGTCAACAAATTTGTAGCCAACAACTTTTAAACACAAATTTGTAAAGCATTGTATTTCTCTTCTTGTACAGTACCAAGTTATAAATTAACAGCATTTCTCTTCTTCTACAGTACCAAGTAGTAAATTAACATTCGATTATCCTGATATCAAAAAATTATGGTACATATTGTTAAAATGACTATACTTGTTAAAACTGCAGACAATGAGTAAAGTAACAAATGTTCAACAAAACGTTCAAGTGCTGATCACAAAATAAAGACAAGCAAGAATAGTCTTAATAAACATCTTCAATTTTTGCCTTGATGACCATCACGATTAGTTGCATTTGAAGCATTTTGGTTGGGTATCAAATGAGTGCCCATCCCGGATGACATCATGTTGGCAGAAGCGACCTATATACACAATTAATAGCGATTAACTCATAGGAAATAATCTTGTGCTCAATTAGCACATATTTTAAGTCAAAATACTATTAGAATACAAGTGCAATTTCCTTTAACCCTTCTACAACTTCGAAGTTTTAGTTTAGTGGTAGAGACTTTCACATGGTATCAGAACGTATCGTTCTATAATGCATATACTAATTTTATCCTCGTCTTCGAGGGGGAGTGGTTCTCGTCTTCATCGGAATCACTCCACCTCCCGACATCTCTCTTTCGATCCCGATCAAATACCAAAATCCTAAATCGCCAAAACCCTAGCCGTCATCTTCTCTCTCTCAAACTCTAATTCGAAATCTCCAAAAACCCTAGCCGTCATCAACAACAAAATCTCCAAAACCCTAGCCGTCATCAAACAACAATTTTCAAAACCCTAGCCACTGACTCTCTCTCCTCTTTCCTCTTTCCTCTTTCCTCTTTCTCTCTCTTCTCTGTTTCTCTCTCCCTGATCAGACCCAAACTCCACCATCTAATGTACTTCTTCCCCGTTCTTCCTCCCAGCGCCATCCGCATGCTTCGGCGACCCCCACCCCTTGAAGTGTGAATGATGCTAACCTGAAATGTAGGTGTGTTTAGGTTTGGTATTCCACTACCATATGAAAACCCTACTATTTGACTAGGTTGCTGCCATGTAGATGTACAAATATTTTTCATAACCAATATGTTTTCTCCACCAAATCGATTCACCGAAACAATGCTTTGGCCACCAAACCGAGGGACTACCTACAAGAATTAATGTGAAAATTTGTACTATTACAACTGAATGATAGAATACTAAATAACATAACTTCCAATAAATGAATGAACTTGGTGTACCTGATATGGAGGAAAGAATTGTGAACTTGCACTCAAGTCAACTGGTGTACTAGAGCATGCCAAATTATTGTTGGGTGGTTGTTGGATCAATGCATTAGCTAGGACAACAATGATTGGTATCAATGTTTCTTCTACTTAAAAACCTACTATTTATCACAGAGATAGGTTCACAATGATAAATATTTGAACATATGAAATTAAGCCTTAATTACCTGGACTTGTTTGTCCTTTTGCAGCCTAATTCTTTGTTGCTTTTTTTCCCACAATTTTCTTCATTGTAGATTCTTTTCTTTTAGTAGGTGGACGACCCTTACATGGAATTGTGAATGGGTCATGTGGTTTTTGCCTCTCCTTTGTCGTACATTTATTGTCGGCTCCATTTTCCTCGCTAAGGTTGGATCCTTGTGTAAGTTGAGAACCGTTAACAATATCTGTAGTCACCAACAGTTTTTTCTTAAAAGTCTTTTATACAGTCAATAACCATATTGTATTTCCTCTCAGACTCAATAGCTAAGTCTGCAACTTCATGAAATGCACTGCACATCTTATCAAATCTCTTTCCTTCAGGTTTGCAACTCCAATCATCATAATTGACAACCACTCTTGTATGTTGACGTTTTATATCTTTCCTCCATCTTGATATTACGTATTTTTTTGGAATTTTGAATATTTGTTTATGGATAAGAACCATAACTCCATGCCTGTATAAGGAAAAAGAAGAAACATGTAAAAATGGTTTAGTTATGATATAATTAAGAAGTACGCAACTAATAAATGGTAATATTGAGATAAGAAATTAAATTGCTCGCCTGCATAAGATGCCCTTAAACTCAAATAAACAACAGTTGCATTTGACTTCAAAATCTTCATTAGAATGTATTTCATTTAATACAACTTTTAAAGTCACACGCTTTGACCCCTCTCCAACTTTGACATCCTCATACACTTCATATTCTGAAACTATACCATTTGCATTGGATGAAGATATCTCACAATACATTTTCCATGTCAACTCCTGCTGGAACTCTTGGAACTTTGTAGTAGTATACACTTTTTGGAACTGTTCCTCCAACTTATAATGAGTAATACGTGGCACCCTTGAATTAAAATACTTAAAATCTGCATAATTGTCTTTCTCAGCTTTGTCTTTCAAGACATTTTCATATTGATCAACAAAATTCTTTAAGGTAGTATGAATATTGACATACCTATCAAAGAACGCATTCATACTTTCACTTCGTTGGGTAGTAGACATTCCCTCCCGAAAAACTATTTCTCACAAAAGCAGGAACCTAACGATGTGTGGAATCATACAGCACACGTAACCAATCATTTTTATTAAGCTTATGCTGCTTAATCATTTGAAACCAATTTGCCTCAAATTCAATTGGACTTAAGGAATCATACACTGCATTTCGGAAGGAACTCTTTATCGATTCATAATTGTTGTATCCTTTCAACTTCTCCAGGAGTTTCTTCATGATATGCCATAAGCACCATCTATGATGAGTGTTTCGAAAAACTATTTCAATGGCATTTTTCATTGCTTTATCTTGACCAGTAATTATACCTTCAGGATCACGTTCCAACATACACATGAGCCAGGTTGTGAACAACCACACAAACGTCTTTGTATTGTCTCCTGAAATTAGTCCACATCCAAGAAGAATAGATTGCCCATGGTGGTTGACACCAAAAAATGGATCAAAGGGCATTTTATATTTATTTGTCAGATACTTTGTATCAAACGTAATGACATCCCCAAATTCTTTGTATGCCTCTCTACATCGACCATCTGCCCAAAAAATATTTCGTAGATTACCTTCATCATCCATATCCATACTGTAAAAGAAATTTGAATTTTTTCCTTGCATCTTTATGAAATAGTTTTGAACTGCAATAGCATCACTTTCCTCAAGCTTCAACCGTCTTACTTTCTCAATATAATTTATGCAATCTTTTTTCCAAAAAAGTCACATTAGCATATCCACCTGCTTCCACTATTAAAGAATTATAGCTTTTGTTCATTCTGATTCTAGCTTTTCATTAATTTCAAGCTTTCTTCTCACATGCGGATTTATTACCCTATTGAGTTGAAAGTAATGAGTGACTTGGGCTGGCAAGTGGATGATTGTGGTAAGACACATAGTGGCTCACTCACCACTTCTTATTTATACACAACATAATGTTCATTTTTGCCTCACAATTAATCTTCTGTACTGGATATGGCTTCAAAGTATTTTGAGAAGTACTTATGGGAAAACCATATCGATGGCATGCAAATGTGACAAAACACATCTCACCATCTACATTCTTTCTAGATGTTTTTATGCTTATTTTAAACCCCATATGATTAGCATATGTTACGTAATATTCAAACGCCTCCTCATTTGAATTGAACTCTATATTAAGTTTAGGTTCCTCAACCATTTCCTTTCCCTTATTCTCTACACTCTTTATTTCATTGTAACCATGCTCAGTTGAATTTTGAATTGAAGGTGAAACATTAGGGGGGTTCTCCATGCCTGTTAAATATCAAGGATATCATACTTTAGTAAAATAATAGTTCAAACTATTTGATTCAATAATCTCAAGAGAACACAAAGTGCTTTATATATTAGGCTAGAAAGAGCTATATTTATAACTAGTGGATAGCTCACATAGACTAGATGAGAAATACAGAATGCCTTTGAGATTAATTTTGCACATATATAATTAGGCAGCTTGTCTCTATGGAAACTAGAATACAGTAAGGCTGCACAACAGGGAGCACCCTTCACACAAGAACACAAGCTAGTTGAATATTATTTCATAATATTACACCACCATATTCAAGGGGAAATATGCATGCAAGGAGGTTTCTAGTTCTTATTCCAGTAAATGGTTTCAATGCCATTGGAATGTAGCTATTTGAAAGCATCACAGTTACATCACGAATTAAAGAGGAAGTAATTCCACAGTGTTAGCTAACAAAGACAAAACTACAGTATGGCCAAAGTATCGAGAAAAATGTCTCAGCAGAGGAACTCCCCTTCTGAGCACAACACAGTCCAATCTTCTAATTATCCAAGTAGGTTACAGTACTAACCTTCTTTGTACATTGCAACGGCGTGAGGGGGAGGCGGCGGCAGGAGGAAGAGGAGGCAGCGGGAGGAAGCAGCGGCGGGAGGAAGAGGCGGTGGGTGGGGGCAGCGAGAATAAGTGGAAGAGGGAGAGACTGTACGGGAAGGAGAAGGGTGGGATAAGAAGATGAAGAGTTAATTTGATATATTTAGATTTAATTAATGAATAATATAATTAAAGTGGAGCTGCTAATATGGCATTGCTGATTAGGCTGCCACATCTGGTAGTGAAGAATTTGGTAGTGAAGCAAGTAGTGGCTATAGCATTACTCAAAAGAAATACAAATAGATAAAAAACCTTGGGAGGCACGTCGATGCAATCCTGACAGCTGTCGGTAGGCTCCTTCGACATCGTTACTACTAGAGCTGCTATCTGGTCCTATCTGGTCGGGTCCTCCACTACCCGGACCCGGTACCTCACGGGTCCAAAAAATTGACCCGGGCCCGGACTTGCGAAAACCAGGTTCAGGTCCAGGTCCGGGTCTGGGTCCTAGTTAAAAAAAAATTACCCGGCCAATTTGATTACAAATATTCATGTTAGATAAAAAGAAAGTGGATGTCACACCCTGCTTCCCAAAAATACGAAATACGAGCACGTAACAAAAGCCCAGTGAATGATTTTCATCATCCATAAACTATTCCAGAATCTTTACAATATCTCACAAAATAATCAGAATCGGAAGCAAAGAAACAACCACATGCACATATGAACCAAATACCAACAAGAACACTTGAAATAAAATATATTAATCTCAAATAGTCATGATCTGAAATACACAATAAATCCTAAGTCACATTGCCCAAATACAAGATAAATATCCAAGTAGCAGATGCAATTATTCATGAATAACAGGGAAATAGATAAATGTAGCAGGAGCTCCAGCAACTAATATCTCATCTCGCCTATTCCATCTGGCAGCTGATCTTCAAAATCTGCAATTTAATAAATTGCAGGAAAGAGGGAAAGAGAAAACAAGGTACCCATCAATTGCAAGTTACGGGCAACTTATAATGTAGGATACAGGTACATGGGAAAAACTAAACAAATCTAAATAATAGCAGAAATAGACCTAGCATGATATTACAGAATCAACTGAATGTGTCAAGTGTCAAGTGTCAAAAGTCAAATAGCATGCAAATAGATATACAGGTAGTGTCAAGTGATAATATCAGACAGATAACAAGTAATCAGATGATCAGATAACAGATAGCCAGATACAAATAACAGATTCAAATTCAAATTCAGATACAGATACAGATGTCAGATTTTTATAAGTCTTGTATTAATTACTAACTAGGTAGCACTTCATGCATCCATCCTTTTACTACATGGTTGCTATAGTCAATGCAATTTCGTTTTAGATTTTGTAGTGGACCATAGAGGGTAGTGTACTTAGGGACAAGTAATCCAAATCATATACCAAATTCCAAATTAACCAAATCATATACCAAATTCCAAATAATCCAAATTATATACCAAATTCCAAATGTGGAAAACACGGGCCCCCTTCCAAGTACACGTTTCTGAATTATCCACTATTAGATCTTTTCCTTAAACCCTAACTTGGTTATTTATTATTAATGTCAAACAAGCACGAAACCAGACAAGTATGTCATGGTATGATGAAGTAACAAGTTTAAGTTGTAAGATAAACACGTACGGGTAAAAGATAACACAACAAAGAATAAGATAACCAAATTTCAAGTTCAGGACAATAAGACCATACTGTAGTAAAATAGAGATTCCCAGTGTTATAAGCATTCAAATCTGAATCCGTCAAAACGTCTAGAAAATAGACTCCCAACCAAATCTAGTGAGTATAAATAATTCATATATTAATTCACAAAAATATAGCTCAAAACTGATTTGAATACAGAAAACACGTTCAGCCAAAAATCAGGAAATCGAATTCACGGTCAGAAAAACAGTATTAAAACTTCTCAAATAAATCCAAGAAAAATCTGGGGTATTCCTCCATATGTCTAGAATCAAAATATAAAGTTTCATAATATTCCAGTAAAATTAGTTTAGCCATAAAAAATAAGAAACATCAAGAAACGATACTTTGGCCAATCTGGAATTCCCAACACTGTTGTACGAAAACTGAAATATCTCGCAATCCATAAAGCAAAATCCAAATCCGACAAAGGGAGGTGAAAATAAATAAAACAAACTAACTTTCATATTTCAAAAATATTTTCCATACAGTAAAAAGAATCAGAGTGAAAACACAATTCTTTACAGGACAGCGAGGAAAATACAACAAGTATGACTTTTGTAAACATGCATGAAACGACATATAAAACCTATCAATAAAATCTATCAAAATTCTGGGTAATCCCTAAATAGGTATAAAAAAACTTTCCAAAGTTTGAGATCAAAATAATATGTGTAGCACAAGTAACAAAATACTTTAATCAACAAAATCGTCGAGAAACGAATTCTGGAAACATAATGTACCTCTGTAGTAAAACAGTCATAAGTCACTCATATGAAAACAAAATCGAGCAAGATCAAAGGGGTTGGAAAGAAGGCGAATTTCTCTATAATTCATGTTTTATACTGAAATTAAAATTCTGACTTTAATATGGTCTAAAATACAATTCAAAACAGAACATCGACAAAATACAGAGTTTCCTCAAAAACCAAAATCAACATCATTCAAAAGAAACTTGACCCAAACACAACCAAACATGAAATCTAGTTTACCAAGTATCCAAACATCATGAATTAGGATTATTAACATATCTAAATCAAGTCTATCACATGGTTCTCAACAAATACCCCAATTTTCACAAGAAGTCTCACATATATGATCAAATAAAGAACAGGCAAAATCTAAGTTAATTTATGTCCATATTGTGTCATGTGGCAACTATGGTCAAGTTTTCACAATAGAGACAAAACCCATCAAAAATAACACACACCCGAGTTGTCTCTAGAACCCAACTACACTATAGGTGGTATTTTTGACTTGTATCAAACAAAAGAATTGACGTACAAATTACTTGCCTTAACCGAAGATGAAGAACGATGAAAATCAAGAGTAATGGAAATGGATTCCTGACAACGAGCAAAACCCACGAACGAAAATCCACGAACTAATGAATCCAGGCAAACTTGAGCGAAAATCTCCACGCGAACAAACTCCACCAAAAGAGAGATGATCCAAAAGGGATGATGACAATAGTAGTTTGCGGCCACAAGAGAACACCAAGGGAGAGAGACTAGAGTGGTATATGGTGGTGTAGGAGGTCGGATGGATGAGTGGATGGAGTGCGGCCAAAGGGAGGGGGGTCTCGGCCTGGGGGGTGGGCGTCGGGTGTGTACGGCGCCGCCAAGGGGGAGAGAGAGAGAGAAGGTAGGCCGGGTGCTAGGGTGTAGGTTTTAGATGTTAGGGTTAGGGTTTGAGGTTAGGGATATATATATATGAGGGGATTAGGGTTTAGGAGTTGGGTTAATGGGTATATTTTTTTTATATAAACTGTGGAATATAGGCACCATGTTTCATTATTAAAAAGTTAGTCACACGCTGAAGATTAGGAGATGCTCAGTGAGGAATGCACTACTATTAAGTACAATTGCATTTTTTCTTCTAAATACAAAGAGCCTTTGTAAAATTACTAAACCTATTTGGAATTTCTCCTTTCATAAGCCAAAAAAAACTAATACTAGATTGATTGGATCATTCATCTCTAGGGTAAAATGTTATGTTTCTATTATTCTTGTTTCGTTAATATTTCATTAATGAAAAATCAATCTCGGATGTTAAGATTAACCTGACTTTAAGAAGCGATGAAAAAGTTCTCTAGAGCTGACATCATGTGCTCGAAGGAATGGAAGATCCTAGCTATGGAGAAGGTACTTAGAGTACAACATGAGATTATGGGTTGCCATGAATCCATCACCATCAGAGAACAACCACCGAAGGTTATCGACCAGTTGAAGAAGAAGATGTTGGGTTTCAAGGTCAATCACAGACTAAATACTCAGCGGAATTAAATTAAAAAATTTGAAACTCGGCCATGGATCCATGCAAAAACCATAAAATGTGTTAAGAGTTTTACCTCAACGATGAATCTGTTGTCTCCATAGTATGCCAATCACGAGAACCGCAACGTTGCAGTGCCTCTGCGATATCCACATTGTAACGTCCCGAGCCCGGTTCAGCTGTGCGCACATGAAAAATAAGTCCTAATAACGGCCTACCACAGGTTTGCCTTACAAAAGGTATCATGGCTATTTGGTACCTCTTGATCATAAGATTCTGTATATATACTTTACTTCTACACGTTTCCGGTGTGGGACTATTTACTTCACAACTCCCCACCAACTACCAACATTCATGTGCTTTGAAGCATGCATGAATTCTCATGCAAGCACACCACTCTACCCCACGTGAGCAAGCACTAATCCGGCCCACTCCCATGCCATTGCCCATTTATATGTATATTTATACATATATCTCTTCCAATAACTTTTGTATAGGCCCATTATATATATATATATATATATATATATATATATATATATATATATATATATATATATATATATATATTGGGAGAGACAGGGTATTACGTACGAACTTATCAAATTGGGCTCTCCCTCACGCCGCAGTACTAGCTACGGGAAGAAGATGTTCCTCACAATCTCTCTCTCTCTCTCTCTCTCTCTCTCTCTCTCTCATACACACACACAAACTTTCTGTGACGGCGAGGGTTTTCTCTTCACAGTTCTACACACAGATACATATCATATCATGTGTGTGTGTGTGTGTGTGTGTGTGCACATATGTGTGTGTGCAGCAAACCCCAAGTGAGTAGTGAGATGCGCGGGCCTTCTAATTTGGGTTAACCCAATTAATCTAATGAATTGTCCAATTAATTTTAGGAGCCTAAGTCTTACTTCGAACCCGAATTAAATTCATCTAATTAATTTAAATCTCAATTTCGATCTATTCTAAGTGTGTGACCCTATAGTTTTCCATTACATTGACAGTAATACTAAAATTCCATTTTAATCTTTCAAGCAATAGCAATACACCACTGCTACTCAAGTAACAAGAATTTCAGTGATTTGACATAACCTATCCGTGACCAATGTCACCATGTAGTCTAGTCATTTTGTCCAAATATCATAATTGACCACAAGTCATAAAGCGTGTTACCCTTGTATAGTTCAATCTTGGGTTTCTTGATTCCCGAGTAGACTTACTAAAATAAATGAGATCAATATCTCATATTGACTCATTTGAGCACGCTCATTCATTTTTGCAGTATCACTCAATCAAGGGGTCTGTAGATATCGCTCCTATTATGTAAGAAGGAAAAATCCTATTTAAGTCAGTCACGTCCCTACGCATGATTTGTAGTATGTCCAATAGTCAGTTTTATAATAACATGATTACAAACGACGTTTGACGATATTAAAACATATAACTTCTCATGTAGAGAACTGTAGTGACTACAAGTCAAAGGACCACATATATCATGATCACTGTGAGAACCGCTTATGACACTCGTGTAACGTTCTATGCGACGTTCTCATGGTGGATCAGTTCAATACATTTTTACTCTAATATGTACCCATATGAAGACTTGATATCTCATATCCATGACCCGTGAGATATGATCATCAGTCTACGCATATACTAGTATCTATGTATTATTATTGTCCTAATTTAGAATAATACTTGACTCTGGACATTTACGAATAGCATTTTAATTTCAACCAATAGGATCTCACAATCAAGTCATACACTTGATGTCCCATGGTATTGAACTTACTATTCTAAGAATTTTATTATGTTCATTTAATCACAATAAATAAAATGCCTCGTATATAAAATAAATGTAATGATACAATGTAAACTAGTAAGGTCAATACACAACTGGTATCTATGACATACACCAATAGAAGAGAGACGTGGCCCATGGGAGCCCCTTTTTGGATGCAGTAACTATCATTGTTGTTAATAAGGAGCAGAGAAATGAGGAGGTCGAGGGTGGGGGCCACCGCAATTGACCATAACACCCTCCCATCATTCTCGCACACCACCCCTGCCAAACCATTGTCGTCGTTCGAACTACCACCACAACCAACACAATCGGCATAGGGAAGATCACCACTCCCTACCCTATCACCAGCACCACCACTCACCAACTCACCCCCTTAAACAACCACCACCTAGACCCCACTACTACTCTTGTCCCCCTAGGCGGCTGCCATGAGGATCCAATCACTCCACCACCCTCAACCTGAACATTTTCACCAAGAATGGATGTTGCATCGTCGAGGGACATTGTGGTGGATAGAGAGAACCAACACAGGGTTCAAGACCAAGGGGAAGGAAAGATTGGCAGCTCATCGAGGGAAAAGGACAAAGAAATGATAGAAAGAGAATGAAGCGGAGCTTTCCGATCATGGACAACCAGGTGAAAAGAAGAAGAAGACACGATGAGGTAAGTGCCAACCCATCATGCGCTTCAACTGTCATGATTTGGCTATGTTAGGGCCAGTTGTACCAAAGACATGTTGTGTCGAAATTACTAGGCTTATGGACACAACCAATTTTAGTGTGATGTGGATGATGGGGAGTTGGCAGATGGCCGACGGGTCACGAGAGGAGGGATCGATGATGAGCTGTATAAAATTAATCTTTCCTATAGCCTTAGAGAGATTAAGAGGGAGGAAGGTAATCTTAGAGAATCCTATGCGGTGGCGGTTGTTGTTCGGGGGCGACCGTCAGAAAATCACATCGTAGAGGCTCTTATGAAGGCATGGCCATCATACTCTTGGAATTGGTCAGCGCACAGGTTTGGTCACCGAGCTTTCTTAGTGTAATTCCCTTTGACATTGAAATTGGAGATCATATGCTCTATTAAATTTGGTCATTTTGATATTAAATTTGTGCAATGGACTAAGGATTATGGTTTCGAGAGGAGTGAGGAGGACCTGTTTTCGGTTCGTATTCACCGACTTCCATTAGGTAGGACACAGTGCTTGAGGATTTAATGGGAGAATTATCGAGGTGGTGGCGCTTGACAAAAGATCAATGGAAAAGGAAAGGGTGGAGGATATTAGGATCCAGATTTGGTCCAAAGATGTGGATCTCCTCCCTCGTTTTGGTGACATTCCCATCTTGGGGAAGTATCACCGGTTTCGGTTCATGTTCGAAACTCCTACACCGCTGCCGGAGGAATACACAACTGTGAAAGCTTCAGAACCACCACAACTATTCACTCAGGGGAAGGAGAGATCTTAAGTGGAAGATGCCACGGCCATGCTGTTTTTGCCAGGGTGCGGTAACAAGTCGATGACGTGAGCTGATCAACCAAAATTTGTTTCAGCTGTTGAATCTGGATCGAGGTAATCTAATAGACCTGAGCCCACTGTGGAAAAGCATACTTTCGAGGGTCAAAAGGAACAGATTTTCCCATATTCTTTTTTCTGAGAAAGGATCTGTTTCGGAAGGGGATACACTTTGCAGAGATAAAGAAGGTGGACTTTTAAGACAGCTGGAGCCTAGTCGATAACAAAGCCTATCCCAAATTCAAATTTGAATTCCAAGAAACAACCAAACCTTAGGGATCAATTGTAGCAAAAGTAGCAAAGAAAGTTGTGGGCCACAACATTAATTCCATAAACTCTGGGATAACAATTCGGAGCCCAATAGTGTTATTTTACTTAATCCTAAGGCGGTCCTATTGGGAAAATGCCCACAACTAGAGAAAAGCCCAAAGGCTCCACCCCTCTCTTCCTATTCAACCAAATTTCATCCAACACAAACTCATTCCACTAACATAACACCTCCAATTTACAAATCGACAGCCCATTCACTCACACCTCCAAATCCATCCAGTGTACCTCCTCCACCTCCATCCTCCCTCCTCTCCAACATACTCCGCAACAACAGTCAATGACCATACCAAAGACTGCGACAATACCCTGAAGTTCACTAACGGAAGACGAGGAAATCCTAGTTAGTTCGGGAGAGGTCACAACGAGAAGATCGAAGAAATTCCTCTTTTATAGGGCATGGCTAGAGGTAGAAGGTTTCCATCACATGGTCTGGGAGAGTTCGGGTTTATCAAAAGATGCTACATAAGCGGTGACTATCTGTATTGAGAAGGTGAGGCGGTAATGGACACGTCTGCAAAGATGGAACCAACAACGTTTCTCTACCATATTGAGAACAAAAGATGTCATCCTAAAAGAGATATACTCCTTAGAAAGATGAGAGAACTAGAATGCTCACCCTGAGGGAGGGTATTACTAGAATCTATAAGATGGAGAAGGTTAAGTGGCAACAGAGATCAAGGATTATGTGGCTTAAAGAGGGGATGTTAACATTGCATTCTTTCACCAAGTGGCAAGTTCAAACAAGAGAGTTAATCTCATTCACTCTATTAAGGAAGAAAGGTAGAGTCACTCAAGATGAAAAGCAAATTAGATTGGGCATTGCACTACAAGAACCTAATAAGCAACCAAAGTGAGTTTAGGATGCCAATTAGGGAGGACTTCTGGCCCACAAGATCGTTTGACTTGGAGGAGGCATTATAGAGGAGCCTTTCTTATTGGAGGAAGTAAAAGAACCGGTTCATCAGTTGGGAAATGAGAAAGCCCTCGGATCAGATGGATTTCCTATATTATTCTATCATATCTTCTGGGATGATATAAAAAAATGATCTCATGGCAATCATTAACGAATTCCACTCCCATTAGCTGAGATTGGGGTGTATGAACTATTTAGAGATTAATTTGATCCGAAAGAAGGATCGAGTAAAAATAATGGGGGACTGCAGACCTATTAGCCTTTTGAATTGCTCTATCAAGATTATCACTAAGCTTTTAGCAACTAGACTTGGGAAAGTTATCAATTTGTTGATTGCGAATGAACAACCAAGTTTCATTAAGGGTAGATGCATCTTGAATTGTGTTGCGACTCTAGAAGAGGCAATTCATCAATGTCATGTGCCCAACACTAAAATTTTCCTCTTGGAGTTTGATTTTGAGAAGGCATATGATACAATTTCCTGGGAATGTATTTTAGAGGCTTTATGCGGGAAAGGATTTCGTCAACAATGGATAGCTTGGATACATAATTGTTTCCTAAAGAGTCAAACTCCCATGGTTGTGAATGGCACAATAGGAAAGTCATTCAACTGAAAGTGTGGCCTCCGCCAAGGGGATCCTTTATATCCGTTGCTCTTCACCATTGTGGTTGATGTTTTGACGACCATGGAAGACAATCACAGGAAGGAAGGGTGGATCTTGCCGGTTGGAAGTGTGTGGTGTTCTGTACTCCAATATGATGATGAGACCCTCGTTTTTTGTAATGAATGTTTAGAGGAAACTATTGCCACCAAAGGAGTGTTATATTGTTTCGAAGCTTGCTTAGGTCTGCGAGTAAGCTATCACACGAGAAGCCTTGGACTAGGCACAGGTCATGGAGAATGCCAGAATGCTTAATTGCAAAGTTGAGGTCTTCCCCGTCAAGTACCTGGGGCTATTCATTAGACCAGGGAAAGTAAAGAAGCCAAATTGGATGCTGATTATTGATAAATTGGAGGCCAGGTTGGCGGGGTGAAATGGTATGTTACTCTCCCTTGTAGGGGGGGGAGGTGACCCTAATCAAGTTATTATCAAGTCCACCAACATATTATATGTCATTCTTTGATATCCCAAAGTGGGTGATCAACATAATCGACAGGGTGCGGAAAATATTTCTATGGAAGGGAGTGGATGAACCTAGGAAGGGCTACCATCTGATCAGATGGGAAAGGGTTTACATGCATAAGGTGAGTGGTGGATTGAGAATTATCAACCTTAAGGACATGAATCTCACCCTTCTTGGAAAATAATGGTGGAAAATCTTCCACCCCAATGGAGAAGGTCGACAAGGGTCTATCCAGAGATATCTTCATGGTAGGGGGATGCGAAATGATGGATTCTATATTGGACCAAGAACGTCTTAGTTCTAACGAGGAATCAAGAAGGCCTACGACCCAGTTAGCAAGTGTTCTACGTCTTATATAGGTAATGGTACATTGACTAAATTCTAGTGGGATAAATGGTATGGGGCTCACCCATTTCCTTGCTTCCCGACCTTTAGGTTCGGTGGCGAACTTGTGGAGACGCCTGGAAACCACAGTTTATTAGCAGGCTTTCACCATATCTACTACTTAGACTGGAGGAAATGCAAACTTATATCACCCAAGCTGGGGTGAAGTGTGTCCTTGGTATGGATAGAAGAGCATGGGAATTGGATGTGAAGGGCTCATTCTCAGTACGCTCACTATACTCGTGCTTGAACTTCAGAGGTTCCAGATCACCTTGGTTAGCGATAATCTGGAAGGCTATGGAACCTCTCAAAGTGATAGTATTCCTTTGGCTAGCTAGTGCTGAACAATGCTATTCTAACTCGCAAAAACCTAGTCAAAAGGTAACCGGAGATCGCTGTAGACTATCGGTAATGTAGATCACTAGTGGAGTCTACAGACCATTTGTTCTTAGAGTGCACATGAAGCAGGTGGTTAGGGTAGAGGTCCTTAGAGCTCCGAGGGTAGATAGTTACCTATCACCTATGAGGATTTATGGGTGGGATAGAGATTTGCTAAGCAAAAAAAAAAAGAGAAGTGCGGTACATTGCGATAGCGGTGACAACTTGGGTTCTCTGGCTAGACAGAAAAAAATTTACTTCCGTGGCACTAGTAATAGCATTTTCAATAGACTAAACAGGTCATGCATCTGATCTCTTTTTGGGCGGAGTCAGCTATTGTAGGTGCACGATATCACATCACTGGGGAATTTTCGATGCAATGATTTGATGAGGAGGTAGAGATCAGTCCGATCTTGGAGTGACCAACCCCTAGGGTTGTCGGAGAGTTTTGACTTTCCGTCGGATTTGAGCCCACTCTCCAGTGCTCTTGTTGGAGATTATCTTTCTGTTGCTTCTCTTTTCTATCTTTCCTTTGTATTTTCTTTTCTTTTGTATTGTACTTATTTTCCAATTTTTCTAGGTTTGTATCTGTAACACCCCGAATTCCAAATACAACTGAATTCGAGAGTTCTACAGGATCTTTTCACTTCTTTCGTACAATTTTACAAGGAATTTAAAACTTTTATTTCAACAATGATTACATCAGAGTCTTTTACATCAATAAGCAGCGGAATTAATAAAATACAACAATAATGAATGTACAACTGTTACAACTTTAACATTTAAATAATCAACAGCATCATCAATCATCTTTATATCTTCATGTAACTCCAAATCCTGCATATTAAACTGTGGGCGCGTCAGTTGCTTACAACTGACGAAATATTATACACGGCCATCCTCTCTATGCCGAAAACAGTATAACGATTCTCAAATGCTTTAGCAAACACAAACTTGATCACAAATAAAGCTACAAAAGGGACTATCCTATTGATGTCGTGTTGTGCGGTGCACTTAGTCCTTAATGCAGTTGTTTATATTATATGACACTAATGCACACTTGTTCGGATTCTATGCATCCCATACTACATAGGTCCGAGGGCAAGCCTCTTAATCGTTCTTCATTTTTGTAGGGTTCAACCCCTCGCCATGACTTAATCTACTACTGTAATTTCAGTGAGTATCCTAGATGATTCTATGAGTACAAGCATGTATCCTGGCCCCTGGAGTAGAATTTCGCGCCATGTCTTGACTCGTCAAGCATGCATTCTGCGATAATTCAGCCTCCTCCCTGAACACAATCCTCTTGCAGTCACCAAAACATCCCATAAGCGTGACTAAAGTCCGATCATTACTGAGTTGTGCCCGCGCCATGTCTTGACTCATCAAGCATGCATTCTGCGGCTCACATACCCGCACCGTACCCTAGCTCTCATACTCATGTTTTTCTCTCACCTTCATCACCTCCACGCTATGTATCTATCTGTAATTTCGGCAAGTGTCATAGACGTTCCATGATTACAAGCACGTGTCCAAGACCCTAGAGGGGAACCTCGCGCCACGTCTTGACTCATCAAGCATGCATTCTGCGATAGTTCAGCCTCCTCCCTGAACACAATCCTCTTGCCGTCACCAAACATCCCACAAGCGTCGCCAAGATCCCGATCATTCTGGAGTATATTGCCCACGCCATGTCTTGACTCATCAAGCATGCATTCTGTGGATCACATCCGCATCGTAGACCCTAGGCTCCCATACTTATGTTTTTCTCTTACTTTCATTACAGCCTTACAATGTATTAATTATTAGAATCATGAATAAAATCAAAGCTCTAGAGTTAGCCTCTCCACTCAACCGGACTTATTCATTCATTACAATACCTGACCAACCTTGGTCTTTCAAATTTTCATTTCATTTCATTTCATTGCCGGGGGAGACTTAGCTACTCTTTAGTTTCAATTTCCCATTCACAATTTCCAATTGAGCATTTCCAGCTCATAATTCAATTTTGAGTCTCACAGACTTTCTCATCATGATCTTAGCCTTTCATATTCATTTAATTCTCAATTCAAATCTATGATTCATCTCATGTAAATTCTCAATTCAACTATGATTCATTTCATATAAATTTATGCAGCAACAAATAGAGTTTACCAATATCCAGATTCACAATCTTTACCACAAACAATTCACAAGATTTCAGATATATCAAAAAGCACTCTGGACAGTCGACTTGGATTCCTTCCAGTCGACTTGTTCAGTCAATTCACATTCTTCATAAACACTCGGGATAGTCGACTGCTGCACACGGCAGTCGGCTGTTCCGCAGTGTTCCAATTTAATTTCTTTGTCAATTTTATCTTTCATAACCTTGTGTACATTTCACAATAAAACTCAATCAAATCAATTTCAAACTCAAGAATCATAAACAGTTCGGTTCAGTCGACTGGTGGCAGTATCAGTCGACTGTCCCGCAAATATCTTGAAAACTCAACATCAAGCAGCAGTCGACTGTAACTGTATTCAGTCGACTGTCCCGCTGATGAAAACCAACTTTTAACACTTACCAGTCGACTGTGGAAGTAATCAGTCGACTGTCAAATCCACAATTTGCATCTTTGCCTACACTTTTCGACCTTTTAATTAATTGGTACTTCCATATACAAAATATAAATCATTTCCAGAATATATTCCTTTTAAAACATTATCATATATACTATGAAGTCCTCAAAATTCATCAAAACACATATTCAATCGATTTTCCAAAATAGACTGTTTTCTTTTATCAAAATCACTTTACAAAAATCTCCATACTTGTATAAATAACGTTTTGAGGTTATAAATCATACTTTTTGCCACATTTCGCATTATTCCAATAATATCTCAATATGCATCAATTTCATACAATCACTTCAATTATAGCAATTCAACTAGCAATCGTAACAAGCATAGCAATTTGCATTTACCATAATCAATTTCATGCAATCAATTCAATTTCAACCAAGTAAATCACATATCATCTATCATGCAAATTATATTCCTAAATTAGAAAGCATTTAAGAAACACCCACCTAAAAATGAAGATTTGTTACCCAAATGAACTCCTAGAATTAGGAGCTCCCAAAGAAAGCTCCAATTGCAATCCTCCTCGAAATCCGTGCACCAAAGCAAGCCTCCAAGCTCCACATTTCGGCAAGCATCCATCAATGAGCATCTCCATCTTCATTCGGCAATCATCAAGAACAACTCCCATCTTCTTTCATGTACACATACTATGTATGTACATATATATACATTAGTATATGTATATAGGCAAGTGGAATAGTGACTTAGGTGGAGAATGGGAATAGCTTTGCTGCCATTTGGTTGGTTTCGGCATGGGCAAGAGAGAAGGAGAAGAAGAGATGAGAGAATGAGAGATTAAGGGTGCACTTTTATAAGAAAGCTAATGGGTAGTTAGTATAACTACCTCCACATGAACACCACTAACCCATTATAAATTTTGTAACTTACTTTCCCTCTTGTTTCAAAATTAAAACTCCAGATTTTCCCTCCTCTCTAATCAGCCCGGTCCCCAAAAATTTTGTGTGCACATCGCACGTGTGCACGTGCACGTGCTTTGTGTACAAAAACAATTTATTTATTTAATCCTTTAAAAATAATTATCTATATATGTAATAAATATATAAAATTAACTTAAAAATTATACTTTTCATGGACAATAAAAATAGACACTCACATTTTCATGAAAATTATTTTGAAAGAATAATACGCTTAAAACACGTGCACCAAAACACGTGCATTGCCCGGAAAATCTTAAAAATACAAAAATTGACTTTATGAACCGAAAAATATTTATAATCAATTGGGATGCAACATAAAGTGTATCTAACATACATATTTGATAATATACTCAAACGTACAGAAAACACGTGTATTGCACGTAGAAAATTTATTTTAACTAAAAATTGTCAAAAATTGAATTATATCTATAAAAATGAATTTAAACATGTTTATAAAAATAAGTAATTGAAATCTATTGAAAACTTGCACGTAACGGTGGAATACCCAAAATCGACACGTGCATCGATAATACTTAAAAAGCACGTAAAAACTCCAAGATTGAAATTTAGCATTTTGAGTTGTCTCAAATGTGATTTTAAGAATACGAGATTGCATGAATAATCGGAATTTGAAATACATATCAAAATGCGTTATGGATATAATCAATAACCGTACAAAATGCACGTGCGTAACACCCGAGGGCAAAATTGTCAATTAAATTTTGCGGGGTGTTACACTCTCCCCCCCTTAGAACAGTTCCGTCCCCGGAACTCACTATGGTAAAGGCTGTATTTTGTACACACCAAAGAAAATATCATTATAACATATAGAAATCACAAACATCAAGAAGATACATATAGCATAAAAATAGGCAATGTGGAAAAATAAGACAAAAAATCTATTTAAGAAAATGTATGAGCATCAAAATTTTACAAGAACTAAACAAGAAAACTAGGAAAGTAGCATAGGAAAACAAATACGACAATAGAGGATAGTGCATTTGAAAAGAATTTACGTACAAAAATACTATTAAGTAAACCATTAGGTAAAATGATAAATAAACTTAGTCATTAATTGTAAATAGTTCAGAAATTAATGCAGTAAAGAAAACATAGTTAATGGGTATTTTATAAATAGATTCAATACTCCAAATTCATCAATGTAATAAAGGGTAGAAAAATAATTGCAAACCCAATTGGTACTATATGGCAAAACTAACAATTTAACAGTTTGAGAAATATATAAGAAGGGAATGTAGTAAAAGTATAGACAACACAAAATAATCCTATATCTAAATTAGTACCACATAATTTGTAAGGTAACTTTAATAATTATACATACAATTTGAAAACTAGGTATACATCGAAATACTTTTGAATTACTCAGTAGAGCGAGAAAACCAACTTACGAAAATCACATAGGCGAAAAATTATAGATAGCATGATAGGAAAATTATAAATGATTTGTAGCAGTCAAACGAGACATCGTAGTAGTAAAACGTACTATTGAAAGCAGTGCGAAAACCAATTATATAACAAGGGAAAGTATAGACAATGAAAGAAAAAAAATGATTTTGTATATAAATCGATATTATAAGGTAATTTGTAAAGTAAATACAATAATCATAGGTGTATGATAAAAATGAAAAAGCAAAATCCAAATAATTTCGATTTGTCAAGTAGGCCAAGAAATCAGCATACAAAATTATGTATATACATAAACGGAAATTATAGGGCAAAACAACAACACCATGATACAAAATTTATAAATGATGTGTAGGAGAAAATAATACATTATGGTAGTAACAATGCAAAGCTAATTATATAGAAGTGAATCATAAATTATAACAGAAATATAATAAATAAAACTGTTAGGTGAGTAGCCACCAAATTTTAAAATAGCAAAATACAATAAAGTTGTATGAAATACTAACTCACATAAAATACAAAGAAGATGGCAAGATAGTTGAGATTAAGCGGCAAATATACAAGTTTGATAAATATAACAATCAGTATAAACGGTATAATGCTAGGTTACAAAATATTATAAAATAGCTCAAGCTAGTACACAATGAAATAGTTATAAGTGAATACCACAGGAAAACAAGGTAGGGGTCTTCTAAGTATAATATTTCATTTTGGTTTAGGTTCGTCTCGCTGGTATCCAACAGCAGATTTGCCTATCTTGATCTCAAGTTGCATAATTGCTCCTATGATATCCGGTTGCAAATTACCTTCTGGGCATTCGGTTGCAAACTTTGCCTCACCGACATCCAGTTGCGGTTTGCCTTTTGGACATTTAGTTGCAAACTTTGCCTCCCCGACTTCCAGTTGCAATTTGCCTCCAATGATGTCTAGTTGCATATTTGCCTTCTCGACATTAAGTTGCACCAAAGCGAAAGATGGAAAGATATAATCTCTCATGTCTACTTAGATTAGATATGGGATGTTTAATAAAGTATGGTGTTACGTTTTGAAAAATCAATGATGCAGAAAAAGATTTTACACAATGAAATATCAAAATAGGTGTATAGGATATATCAAACATAGAGGGTACTAATTAGTAGTTATGAAAAATTATTTATAACACTAAAATAATGTAAAATATATGCACATGTTGGAAATAAATTTGAAAACAATAATGATGTAGTATAGCAAATTAGGACATTAGACACAAACAATTATACATAAAAATAGTAATGTAATAATTGGAGGATGATGAAATTATATGTATAGTAAGTATTTTGAAATACATAAGAATTCAATGGAATCAAGAATCTAAAGACAATTTAAAATTAAAGGATAAGGAAATAGCGAATATATACATTATATTAAAGAAACGTAAGTTACAAAATTAACAAATAAATTAGTAGATAATATGTACTAACATTGAATGCAGATAATAAATCAAATTAGTATGTTATATCTATACGAATAAAATATTTCAATCCTGTTAAAATATATTGAAGTATATTAGACAATACGAGATAACGAAAGAATATCGTATCACAAAATCAGATCATGTAAAATGAATGCATATAAGCAAAATTCCCAAACAAAAATTCAAAAATGTAATAGTAAATGAAAATAATAGTTGTAGTATAAATTTAACAGAATATATAAAGTAATAGCAGATATAGACGGATGAACATAAAGTGACATAAAACACGAAAGACAAAACTTTAAGATTGAGAGACAATTAAAATAAGTTCAACAAAATCAAGACTAAGGAAAATAGACGAAATACTAGGCATTAATATGATTTAATAGTATAGGAAAATATTTATTTAGAAAATATTAAATATCGAAAAGTACTATGATGAAAATCCACAGAAAATAATTTGATGGGGAAAGTGTGTTTATGTGTAAGGTATCCTGAATGACTGTTCAAGCCAACCACGCTTCCACTGCGCCACACTGATACCCAGGAAAAATGAGCTCGCATACAATTTCAAATCAATGTATACGAGGAGAGCATCATGAATGTAAATTCAATAACAACTTCCATTCATGACTCCAACCATCCAATAGGGAAAGAAAAAAGAAAACATCAGCCTATAGAGCAACACAAATGTAAATCTCTTACATTTAAATCTCTATAAACTGAACTCACACTCTAATGTCCACTTCTAGGGTGTCGTTCCTTATAAATTTGTACTACTTAGAAGCGTGGCTCTGATACCACTTTGTAACACCCCGAATTCCAAATACAACTGAATTCGAGAGTTCTACAGGATCTTTTCACTTCTTTCGTACAATTTTACAAGGAATTTAAAACTTTTATTTCAACAATGATTACATCAGAGTCTTTTACATCAATAAGCAGCGGAATTAATAAAATACAACAATAATGAATGTACAACTGTTACAACTTTAACATTTAAATAATCAACAGCATCATCAATCATCTTTATATCTTCATGTAACTCCAAATCCTGCATATTAAACTGTGGGCGCGTCAGTTGCTTACAACTGACGAAATATTATACACGGCCATCCTCTCTATGCCGAAAACAGTATAACGATTCTCAAATGCTTTAGCAAACACAAACTTGATCACAAATAAAGCTACAAAAGGGACTATCCTATTGATGTCGTGTTGTGCGGTGCACTTAGTCCTTAATGCAGTTGTTTATATTATATGACACTAATGCACACTTGTTCGGATTCTATGCATCCCATACTACATAGGTCCGAGGGCAAGCCTCTTAATCGTTCTTCATTTTTGTAGGGTTCAACCCCTCGCCATGACTTAATCTACTACTGTAATTTCAGTGAGTATCCTAGATGATTCTATGAGTACAAGCATGTATCCTGGCCCCTGGAGTAGAATTTCGCGCCATGTCTTGACTCGTCAAGCATGCATTCTGCGATAATTCAGCCTCCTCCCTGAACACAATCCTCTTGCAGTCACCAAAACATCCCATAAGCGTGACTAAAGTCCGATCATTACTGAGTTGTGCCCGCGCCATGTCTTGACTCATCAAGCATGCATTCTGCGGCTCACATACCCGCACCGTACCCTAGCTCTCATACTCATGTTTTTCTCTCACCTTCATCACCTCCACGCTATGTATCTATCTGTAATTTCGGCAAGTGTCATAGACGTTCCATGATTACAAGCACGTGTCCAAGACCCTAGAGGGGAACCTCGCGCCACGTCTTGACTCATCAAGCATGCATTCTGCGATAGTTCAGCCTCCTCCCTGAACACAATCCTCTTGCCGTCACCAAACATCCCACAAGCGTCGCCAAGATCCCGATCATTCTGGAGTATATTGCCCACGCCATGTCTTGACTCATCAAGCATGCATTCTGTGGATCACATCCGCATCGTAGACCCTAGGCTCCCATACTTATGTTTTTCTCTTACTTTCATTACAGCCTTACAATGTATTAATTATTAGAATCATGAATAAAATCAAAGCTCTAGAGTTAGCCTCTCCACTCAACCGGACTTATTCATTCATTACAATACCTGACCAACCTTGGTCTTTCAAATTTTCATTTCATTTCATTTCATTGCCGGGGGAGACTTAGCTACTCTTTAGTTTCAATTTCCCATTCACAATTTCCAATTGAGCATTTCCAGCTCATAATTCAATTTTGAGTCTCACAGACTTTCTCATCATGATCTTAGCCTTTCATATTCATTTAATTCTCAATTCAAATCTATGATTCATCTCATGTAAATTCTCAATTCAACTATGATTCATTTCATATAAATTTATGCAGCAACAAATAGAGTTTACCAATATCCAGATTCACAATCTTTACCACAAACAATTCACAAGATTTCAGATATATCAAAAAGCACTCTGGACAGTCGACTTGGATTCCTTCCAGTCGACTTGTTCAGTCAATTCACATTCTTCATAAACACTCGGGATAGTCGACTGCTGCACACGGCAGTCGGCTGTTCCGCAGTGTTCCAATTTAATTTCTTTGTCAATTTTATCTTTCATAACCTTGTGTACATTTCACAATAAAACTCAATCAAATCAATTTCAAACTCAAGAATCATAAACAGTTCGGTTCAGTCGACTGGTGGCAGTATCAGTCGACTGTCCCGCAAATATCTTGAAAACTCAACATCAAGCAGCAGTCGACTGTAACTATATTCAGTCGACTGTCCCGCTGATGAAAACCAACTTTTAACACTTACCAGTCGACTGTGGAAGTAATCAGTCGACTGTCAAATCCACAATTTGCATCTTTGCCTACACTTTTCGACCTTTTAATTAATTGGTACTTCCATATACAAAATATAAATCATTTCCAGAATATATTCCTTTTAAAACATTATCATATATACTATGAAGTCCTCAAAATTCATCAAAACACATATTCAATCGATTTTCCAAAATAGACTGTTTTCTTTTATCAAAATCACTTTACAAAAATCTCCATACTTGTATAAATAACGTTTTGAGGTTATAAATCATACTTTTTGCCACATTTCGCATTATTCCAATAATATCTCAATATGCATCAATTTCATACAATCACTTCAATTATAGCAATTCAACTAGCAATCGTAACAAGCATAGCAATTTGCATTTACCATAATCAATTTCATGCAATCAATTCAATTTCAACCAAGTAAATCACATATCATCTATCATGCAAATTATATTCCTAAATTAGAAAGCATTTAAGAAACACCCACCTAAAAATGAAGATTTGTTACCCAAATGAACTCCTAGAATTAGGAGCTCCCAAAGAAAGCTCCAATTGCAATCCTCCTCGAAATCCGTGCACCAAAGCAAGCCTCCAAGCTCCACATTTCGGCAAGCATCCATCAATGAGCATCTCCATCTTCATTCGGCAATCATCAAGAACAACTCCCATCTTCTTTCATGTACACATACTATGTATGTACATATATATACATTAGTATATGTATATAGGCAAGTGGAATAGTGACTTAGGTGGAGAATGGGAATAGCTTTGCTGCCATTTGGTTGGTTTCGGCATGGGCAAGAGAGAAGGAGAAGAAGAGATGAGAGAATGAGAGATTAAGGGTGCACTTTTATAAGAAAGCTAATGGGTAGTTAGTATAACTACCTCCACATGAACACCACTAACCCATTATAAATTTTGTAACTTACTTTCCCTCTTGTTTCAAAATTAAAACTCCAGATTTTCCCTCCTCTCTAATCAGCCCGGTCCCCAAAAATTTTGTGTGCACATCGCACGTGTGCACGTGCACGTGCTTTGTGTACAAAAACAATTTATTTATTTAATCCTTTAAAAATAATTATCTATATATGTAATAAATATATAAAATTAACTTAAAAATTATACTTTTCATGGACAATAAAAATAGACACTCACATTTTCATGAAAATTATTTTGAAAGAATAATACGCTTAAAACACGTGCACCAAAACACGTGCATTGCCCGGAAAATCTTAAAAATACAAAAATTGACTTTATGAACCGAAAAATATTTATAATCAATTGGGATGCAACATAAAGTGTATCTAACATACATATTTGATAATATACTCAAACGTACAGAAAACACGTGTATTGCACGTAGAAAATTTATTTTAACTAAAAATTGTCAAAAATTGAATTATATCTATAAAAATGAATTTAAACATGTTTATAAAAATAAGTAATTGAAATCTATTGAAAACTTGCACGTAACGGTGGAATACCCAAAATCGACACGTGCATCGATAATACTTAAAAAGCACATAAAAACTCCAAGATTGAAATTTAGCATTTTGAGTTGTCTCAAATGTGATTTTAAGAATACGAGATTGCATGAATAATCGGAATTTGAAATACATATCAAAATGCGTTATGGATATAATCAATAACCGTACAAAATGCACGTGCGTAACACCCGAGGGCAAAATTGTCAATTAAATTTTGCGGGGTGTTACAGTATCGTTACATTTCTCATTAATGGAACGAATGGTTATACTCCATATTTTCTTCAAAAAAGAAAAAAAAAAATTCATTAACGAAATTGGGTGGTCTAGTCTGGCCATCTTTCGACTAAAAAAATAACTCTAGGGTCAAAAGAGAAGGAAAAAAACCACTATAAAGAAACCCAGTTTGCAAGATTTTTTTTTAATAAAATATGTTTCTTGTTACTCCACGTGAGATATCTCCTTATTTACGTTCAATACAATAGTTCTTTTGCGAATTTGCAAAAAAACAATCCCATACCTTTTTTTTGCAGTTTTCTATACTACCACGTTAAAGTAGTCGCGGTTTGTCATACTACGTCCAAAAAGGTAGTCATGTGCGATCACGTGACTGGTTGTGTCAATTTTGGGGGTATTTCTTCCCAAACTATCCTTGCTGTTTTTTATTAGAGGGATGATCATATGATGATTTAAAAAATTAAAAATTTTATTTTGGGGCTTTTGTTTTTGGAGGGGGGGGGGGGGTTATCACATAATGATAAAAGAAATTTTAAAAATTTTTAACCGCCAATTAATATGTGTGTTTGTGTGTGAGAGAGAGAATGTGTTGTTGTCCCTTACGTTATGGGTATAACGGTCCAATCACCTTAAATTTAACAGGGTAAGTGACCCGGTTGAAAATTGTAACTACTTTAACTCGATAGTATAGTAAACCCCAAAAACAAAAAAAAAAAAGGATGAGTTAACTTCAAAATAGCTAAAACTGGGATAGGTTTATTGAAACTTTTCCTATATATATATATTAGAAGTATGATTTTTTTTTGCTGATCTTTTGGATGTATAATTGCCACGACTAGCTTTATAAAATACTAGTAATTTACACGTGCGATGCACGTTTTAATAATTTCAAAAAATAAAAATAAAAACTCTGACGTAGGGAGGATTTGAACCGGAAACCTCTTTTATATTAGTTATGTACGTGCGTTGCACATATTGGTAGAATGGCAACATGACAGCATGACATTAAGGCCTTCTCCCATTATAATATTAGAGATAAATCGTAAGACAATAGACACATAAGAACAAGCAACTCATACATATTGATGAAACTTTTCCTATATATATATATTATATATATATATTAGAAGCATAATTTTTTTTGCTAATCTTTTGGATGTACATATTGAAGATGCTTGTATGTTCAATTATTACTAAATTTGAACAAACCAATCGTTTTCATAATAAATAAATCATATCTCTTATATTAAGAGATAATTTCTAAATCCTTTATATCTCATTGAGATAGAAATACCAAGGGTCTACTTTGACATAACAATTACACATGAATGCATGGCAGCTAATGAACAAACTTTATGCATTAATTATCCATAAATATTTGAGTGTCGCACTTTCGCTTAGGAGATGCAATTATAAGTTACATATATGCACCTTAATTAATGCTAAAAAATATTTCTCTAATCTCTAATCTCTAATATTATAATGGGAGGGTTAGAGTTATCATTTGTCAATATACAAACTCGTGCGTTGCACATGCAATTCCCACTCTCCCATTAATTACAACAAAAATAAACATATTAGAAAATTCCACATATTTAAACATGTAACGCACGTACAAAATAATTTTATAATATTTTTTTAACACTAAACATACACCACGTACAACTCAAATTCTACTTATAAACACGTGCATTGGACCTTCCAAAAAAAAATTCTAATTACGTGCAACGCACATCCAACTCCAAAACTGTTTCTCAAAACATATATCGCATGTGAAAATCATCAAATTCTTATCAAAACGTGCATCGCACGTGAAAAATACTAGTTTAGTTTGATTCGAATTTAAATATTTATGCCTACCTTGACTCTAAGGTGAAAGAATCAGATAATGTAATTTCAAAATATGATCCAAAGAATTGTTCCCCTTTGAACAAAATTCCAACTCCTAGTCTAGTTTTCTACATAATCAATTGGTTATGAATGCTTAACCAGGTCAATACTAGTATCCACTTAGAGCATCACAGTCGTGTGCTATTTATGTATAAAATATATTTTATAACAAATGACAAGCTGCAGTCGTTTGATATTTATGCATTTTATACATAAATAGCTAGAGTATATTGTTATATATGGTACAAGATATAGCAAAATGCATAATATACGAGACAAAACTTGAAGTTGCGTCCGACGAAAAAAAATTAAATTAATTCGTCAGACGAAACTTGAAGTTGCGTCCGACGAAAAAAATAATTTTTTAATTCGTCAGACGCAACTTGAAGTTGAAGTTGCGTCCGACGACTTTCTTAAAAAAACATTTAATAAAATTAAATTTGTGGATGCAACTCCTTGGACGCAACTTCATGTTGCGTCCAACGGAGGGGCCCACCTTTTTTGTTTATTTTTAAAACAAAACTTAATTCATTGTTTTTAATTAAATAAAAAATTCATAAAAAATTCTAAAAATTCGTCCGACACAAAGTGAAGTTCTGTCTGAATTTTTTTAATATTAAATTGGTAAAAATATCAATCTACGACTACAGTGAATTGGCCAACTATATGCATTTATGCATATATGCATTTTTTAAACAATGACGATTGTGGATGCTCTTAGCACACAATCCATCAGCATCAAGCCCAATCATCTCAACTGTGACAAAACTACAGTCCACCCTGAACAAACAGACCATTAACCAATTAATTTCCGCCCCGCATACTAAAATACTAGTTATATCACCACATACATACAAAACCCATGTATATTCCCCATTTTTTCCGAAATAGGCAATATTTTAAAACTAATTTTTTAAATAGGCCACTTTCAAAACTAATTTTTAAAATAGACTACTCGCAGTACCAAGCTGCGGCATCTTTGGTAACGTGGTCGCAGTTCCCTGCTGTGGCCTACATACATACCAAAAAGTTAAGATTCCAAAACTTGGTTTAAAATTTCTCAAGTCCAAGAAAGTCCAAGGGAGGTATAACTGAGGCCGCAGTTGGGTACTGCGGCCTCGACAATATGTAGGCCACAATTGACAACTGCGGCCTCCGTTATTTTAATTTTTATAAATGCTGAAAACTGATTACATACTAATTACATTACAAACTGATTGCATTAATTCAATTGAAATTACAGTAATACATACATTACAAACTGATTACATATAGATTTGATTAGAGGTAGCAATCACTTTAGTATACAAGTACATGCTAGGTTTCTTCTCAAACGAGTAGGAATGACTACTGAATCTGCTTCTTTTTCAATGCAGAAGTAGCAGTTATACTCCCTACATACACTTCCTTGCACCACCATTAGATAATGCAGCAATTCTCTGGTTAGGAGGTTCAAGTAGTTGTGGGAGTAGCAGTGTATTCATAGTACTTTACAACTTATTGACAAACACTCCTCATATTCATGCTATTTGATGCATTGATAGGAGGTGTGAATGTCAAGATATTGAAAAGTAGCATGAATACATTGTGACACCCTCTACTACTCCATCCTCCAAACCAGAGAATTTATGCACTCTGTGGAATGGTGGTGCAATGAAGTGTATGAAGGGAGAAGAAGCTGCTACTTATGCATTTAAAAAAGAAGAAGAAAATAGGCAAAATCAGAAGTCTTCCCTACACGTTGAGGGAAACCCAGCATGTACTAGTATACTAGTATGAACATGTATCTATCTCCCACCTTAAGCTCACATAAACTCAGCATAATCACATATTTGAATACACTTGTAACACCCCGCAAAATTGAGTTATGACAATTTTGCCTCCCGTGTGTTACGCACGTGTATTTTATACTATTACGGGCAATCTCCGTAACGTATTTTAGTATAAATATCATACGTATTTTTGTATTTCAACTATTTATACATTTTCCGTCTTCCCAAAATTTATTTTTATCCTATTTGAGCCAACTCATATATTAATTTTCAATCCTTGTATTTTTACGTGTATTGCACGTGAATCGATGCACATGTCAATTGCATATAATATTTTCTCTGTGTTACAATTATTTATTTTAAGACTTGTTTGAATTCGTTTTATTAACAAAAATTCATTTTTCTCCTATTTTAATTAAAATATTTTATACGTGCGATGGACGTATTTTCTATGTACGTGTTGACTACATTATGCTATAAGTATAACTAAATATATTTTCGTATGTTGTATTTCAATTATTTATAAATATTTTTCCTGTTGATAAAATCTATTTCGTATTTTAATATTTTTACGTGCGACGCACGTGGTTGCAGTGCACGTACTAAGTTGCATTCTCTTTCAAGATAAAATTTCATGAAGTATGTATGTGCCTATTTTTATTCATGCATGAAAATCCTAATTTAAATAAATTAAACTAGTTTTATTTAAATACTTATCCTATATTATAATATATGTTTTTAAATTTAAATAAAAATATAAAATGAGAGAGTGTGCAAGTGCGATGCACGTGCACGTGTTTGGGCAATGAGAAAGATGAGCCGTCTTTTATTGGGTGAGTGGAGAGAGAGAGTGTGGGTTAGTGTGATTAGTAGTGGGTAGTTAGTTATTTAAACTAATTAGTATTACCCTATAAAACACCCTTAATCTAAATCCATTCAATACACACTATTTATTAATCAAAATCAGAAAAGTAAGGGGGCAGAGCTCGGGTTGCTCACGGTTGGATTTTCGGTGGTGGCTTTGGCTTGGCATTTTGGGATTTTTTTGGAGTTTTGTGAAGGGGATTTACTTCTAGTACTCTTCTACAATGTGGGTGACTCTACTTCCTTTCTAATTGTATTTTAAAAGCATGTTTAGGAATTCATGTTAGAATTGTGGTTGAATTATTTGACTTCTACTCTTTATGTTGGTGTGATGCATATGGTATGAAAATTTAGAAATCTAGTGATTGAAAATTGTAAAGAATGCCTGATAAAAAGAAGTCTTTTGTAGAATTTATGTGTAGTTGAAACTTTAAATTGTATTAATTCTTATATGTGATGCCATGAAAATTTTAGAATAGTGTGGGTGTCTCCTCTTATTTTCCGGATGGTATAGAAATCATTCTTAGGTGTTCTATGATTGATTTTGACTAGTTTAATGAGTTCTACAAATTAATTTGATGCATGTTCTAGTAATAAAGATTTGCTAATAGTAGAAAACTGTAGAATTCATTGTATGTTAAAGTGAAATACATCAATTGATTGGTAGATTATGATTGAAAAAAAATGTCTAATGGCATGTGTAGGATTGTTAGGTACAAATAATCGATTTGATTAAATTGTGTCTCTTATAATTGGGTAAAAAAAAGAGAAAATGTGTATGAAAGTGGGTACATTAGTAATGGAAAATTTTGAGAAACATTTTGGGGAAAGAGAATGGTTATAATAGAATGAAAGAAAAGATGTATTAATGCTGGAGGAAAAATTGTCTAGTTGTAGTATGTGTTGTAATTCATATAAGAGGATAAAATGATTAATTTGGAAATTTTGGAGCTGATTCTCCATTAAAATGAATAAAATCAGTAAGATAATATATGTTGGAGATTTATAGATTCAAATTTTGCATTAATTTGAAGAAAAGAGATATTTGCTAATAAATCAAATTTTATGTTTATATGTTTTAAAATGGATATGCACATGAAATGGGGACATATCCTCTAAATTACAATTAAAATCAGTAAAAAAGGAATTCTGGAGTCTAGGACTATATTTTTATAATATCAAATTTTGGGGAAAAGAATGTAAAATGGTTGAAATGGTAGAAAATGAGATTTAACAGAGCGTCGATACTTAAAGAATTAAACACATTATATATCAGAAGACTTGCTTGGCCTTAGTGGCTAGAGCGGGCGACGACACGCGTGGCGCTGACATGTAGCACCCTAGGTTGGGGTTGGGGGTCTCGGGCTTGAATTCCCCTTGTGCACAAGTGCATTTTTGTTTATGTTTTTTTGAGTTTTTTTAGTTTTAAAAATTCATAAAAAATCTATAAATATTTTAAAATATTGTGGGAACAACTGAAAATATTTTCTCACTGTTTGGACTATATTTTGGGAAATTAAGAAGTATATTCAAGTGTTAGATAAGATGGAAATTTAAAGAGAATATATATAATCAAGATAATAAAAATTGATTAGTGATGAGTTTTTGATAATAAATTTCTAATGTTGAGTCTCCAGAGCTGGCACAAGTGCATTTTTTAAATGTTTTTTTTGAGTTTTTTTAGTTTCAAAAATTCAGAAAAAGTTCTATAAATATTTTAAAATATTGTGTGAACAACTGAAAATATTTGCTCACTGTTTGGACTATATTTTGGGAAATTAAGAAGTATATTCAAGTGTTAGATAAGATGGAAATTCAAGGAGAATATATATATATATATATATATATATATATATATATATATATATATATATATAGTCCCCTTCGGTTGCACACTACTTTGGTGAGCACTCCGTGAGCACTCACGAAATAGAGCACCTATGACAAATCCGAACCGCTCATATTGTTTTATATACCTTAGATAGCCTAACAATAAAAAATCAAGTAATTTGAAGTTCATTTGCCCATAATTTACATCATTACAAAATTGTATGGCTGAAAATTCTAACAGCATGATGGATGGGCAAATGAACTTCAAATTACTTGATTTTTTATTGTTAGGCTATCTAAGGTATATAGAACAATATGAGCGGTTTGGATTTGTCATAGGTGCTTTATTTAATGAGTGCTCACGGAGTGCTCACCAAAAGTAGTGTGCAACCGAAGATTTGTCTATATATATATATATATATATATATATATATATATATATATATATATATAATTAGGATAATAAAAGTTGATTAGTGATGAGTGTTTGATAATAAATTTCTAATGTTGAGTCTCCAGAACTGATGTTTAATTCTTAATAAACTTTGGATTGGGAAAGTTTAGATGAATATGAAGGAAAAGAGCTTTGTGAAAAAGAATAGTTTGAGATTGTATTTCATGTTTGATAAATACAAGAATAAGGTAAAAGAATTGAATAAGGTGTGAATAAAGTGAATTGAAAATATGAATTATAAGGGTATGACTACCCATGATTATGGAACATGAAAGAATGTGATCTAGAGGTTTAGTGAAACCCAGGTACCAGCAAATATTCAAAGGATTAATTGAATTGAGAATTGGCTATATGGGCTATATTGGTATTTTTGTTTAAGCCCGGTGGGAGGGGAAGTAACTCTAGGTGGTGTAATGTATTCATGTTTCAAGCATAAGGATTAGGCACTAAGTGGAGATATAGTAAACTTGGGCAAACATAAGTTGGTTGCCTTTATATAGTCTGACGATGGACTCCGGGATTATAGACCCAGTTTGACGGTGAACTCTGCGACTGTGGTTGCTTGCGATGGAGACGAGCCTTAATTAAATCCGAGACAATGATTGGTTTGACGGTGGCCTCCACGATCATGAATAGTCAGACGGATGGAAGGGCGTGCTCCAGTTTATATGCGTATACCGGGGCTAGAGGGACACTTGCGGAAAGTTCGCACGATGAGGATTTTCATATCAGCTTGACGGTGGACTCCAGTGCTGGAATCCGTACTCGTGGGATGTCTAAAACTTGTTTTATTACTGTGTAGTTTTCATGGCGAGGGATTAAACCCTTCAATGTGGAGTACATAGGTGCTTGCCCTCGGACCTATTTAGTATGGGATGCATAGAACCCGAACAAGTATGCATTAGTGTCATCTTAGCGTAAAATATCTGCATTAGGCATTAAGACATTGTATATACCGACATGTTTAGGATAGTCACTTTTTACAGTTTGTTTTACATTCAAGTTTGTGTATGCTAAAATAAATGAGTCTCTATATTATGGCATAGCGAGGATGGCCGTGTATAGTATTATGTCAGTTGTATGTAACTGACGTGCCCACAGTATTCAATGTAGGGCTTGGATTGGCTAAGACTGGAAGATTGATTTGAAGCTAAAGATTGTTTTAAATGTTAATGATTAATTGTACATGCTTTGTAATCTTTATTTTTCTGCTGTTTTGATGTAAAATGAACAGTGTTGTACAAATAAAAGTTTTTAAATTCCTTGTAAAAATGTACAAAATAAAGAAAAGATCCTGTTGAGCTACGAATTACCGTATTTTGGAATTTGAGGCATTATAGAGTGGTATCAGAGCCAACTTCAATAAGTAGTACAAAATTACAAGGACAACACTTTAGGGTGGACATTAGAATTGTGAGTTCGGTTTATAGAGATTTAAATGTATGTGATTTACATTTGCATCGCTCTATACACTGATGTCTACTCCTCCCTTTTTCCTATTGGATGGCTGGAGTCATGAATGCAAGTTCAATAAATACTTCATTTATGATGCTTTCCTCGTATACATTGATGTGAGATTGTATGCGAGCCTGTTTTTTCTTGGTATCAGAGTGGCCCACGGAAGCATGGTGGGTTTGAACCTACATCCATGATACCTTACACGTAGACTCATTTTTTTATTTTCTTCGTGGATTTTCATCATAGTACTTTTTTAACATTCAATATTTTTCAAATAAATATTTCCTTATATTAATTAATTCACTTTGATATTTATTATTTACAATCCTTAGTCTTAATCTTTTAAGGTTGACTTACTCATTTTCTTTCTTGATGTTTCTTTTATGTTCTTTTACGTTACCTATTTATTTTTGCTATTACTCTGATGGATTCTATTAAGTTTTGAGCTACTACTTATTAAATTATTATTATAACTATCATTTTCCTTGATTATTATTTCTATTGGATTTTTTTGAAAATTCAAATTTTGTATGTTTACATTCACTTTACAAATACTTGATTTTTACAATGCTCAAATTTTTTCAAGATTGAAATATTCTACTCATATAAATATGACATACTATTTTGTTTTATAGCATAGACATACTATTTTGTTTTATAGCATATATTCGATACTATTGTTATTACATATTATTTGCTAATTTGTTTGTTCGATGCACCTTCGCTATTAATCGCTACTTAATAACTTTATAGCTTTACACTTCTCTAATATGATAAATAAACTCACCATTTATATTTTTATTTTATTTCGATTTTATTTTTATTATTTTTTCTACATCCTTGGTTACTACATATATCATGTATTTCAATATACTTACTAGACATATCATTTTTATAACTATTGATGTTTATCCTAATTTACTAAACTACTTAATTATTGTTCTCATGTGTATTTTCAGCCCATGCATATATTTTATGCTATTTCGTCTTAATGTTATAAATCAATTTTCATTACTACCATTTATGTTTGATATACTCTATACATCTATTTTGATATTTCATCGTGTAACTTTCTACTTCACTTCCTACTTTTACCACTACTTTTCATATCACAAATTTCAAAACGTAACACCATACTTTATTAAACATCTAATATCCAAGAAAATATGGAATATTAAATCTTTCCATCTTCCGTTTTGGTGCAACTTGATGTCGAGAGGGCAAATCCGCAACTAGACATCAATGGAGGCAAACTGCAACTGGATATCGGAGAGGCAAAGTTTGCAACTGAATGTCCAGAAGGCAAACTATAATCGAATGTCGTAGAGGCAATTCTGCAACTTGAAGTCAAGGAGGCAAGCCTGCAGTTCGACACCAACGAGACGAACCCACAACAGAAGAAGATTTTCTACCTTAATAACCCTCACTGTTATTTCTACAAATATTACTTACCATTACTCTATTTTGTACTAGTTTATACCATTTTATAATATTTTACAACCCATCATTAAATTAATTACCTTATTATTTCTACTGGTTTCTATATCTATCATACTTGTGTATTTACTACTTAATATCAACTATCTTGCTATCTTCTTCTTATTATTTTGAATCTTTACATGAGTTAGCATTTCATACAACTTCATCGTATTTTATTTCGCTGCTAACCTATCTTAGATTTGGTGGCTACTCACCTAATGAAAAAATAAAATAAAAAATCTTATTATTTATACTTTTATTTACGATTCATAATTTATTTATATATAATTAGTTTTTGTATTGTTTCAATAATATATTTTCTATTATGACATCTTGTTTTACTCCTATAAACCATTTATAATTTCCGTATCGTGGTCTTGTTTGTTTTACCCTATAATTTTTACGCCTATGTACATATAAAATTTTGTAGGTTGGTTTTTCTTGTTTTACTTGAAAATTTGAAAGTATTTTAATATATGCCAACTGGTATTCTATATCTTTAATTTTAGATCGTGTGTATATATATATGTGTGTGTGTGTGTGTGTGTGTGTGTGTGTGTGTGTGTACTTTTCAAATTATTTTATGATATTAACTTGTTATACAAAATTATTTTTATTTTACATCGTCTATACTTTTAACTAAACTTCATGCTCGTATATTTTTCAAACTCTTATCCAATAGTCTTCTCTTAAATTACTAATTCAATTTTATCTCGTAATATACAATACTAATTCAGTTTGCGATCCTAATCATTTTACCACTTATTACCTTGATAAATTTTGATTACTAAGTCTATTAATAATTTATTAAAATATTTATTGACTATGCTTCTCTTTATTATTTCCAATTGCTTTGCTTTTCCAAATTCTTTCACAACTAATGAGTTAATTTATATTTTGTTTTATCAAATACTTTATCTGATATTATTTTGTATGAAAATTTCTCTCTATTTATCCAATCTTTTATGGTCACATTTCTTTTCTTATGCTATTTCTCTAGTTTTTCTTGTTCCGTTCTTATAAATTTTGACACTCGTAGTTTTCTTATATAAGTTTGCCTTATTTTTCAACATTGCATATTTTAAAACTACATTTATTTTCTTAATGTTTACAGTTTTCTCCATACAACAATCACATTTTCCTTGGTATGTACAAAATACAACTTTTACCCTAGTAAGTTCTTAGGAAAAAACTGTTCTAAGAGGGGGAGAGTGTAACACCCGCAAAATTGAGTTATGACCATTTTGTCCCCCGTGTGTTACACACGTGTATTTTGTACTATTACGGGCAATCTCCGTAACGTATTTTAGTATAACTATCATACGTATTTTTGTATTTCCACTATTTATGCATTTTCCGTCATCCCCAAATTCATTTTTATCCTATTGAAGCCAACTTAGATATTAATTTTCAATTATTGTGTTTTTACGTGCATTGCACGTGTGATCGATGCACGTGTTAATTACATATAATATTTTTTATGTATTACAATTATTTATTTTATGATTATTCGAATTGTTTTATAAACGGAAATTCATTTTCTATCATATTTTAATTAAAATATTTTATATGTGCGGTGCACATGTTTTCTATGTACGTGTTGACTACATTATGGTATATGTATAACTAAATATATTTTCGTATGTTGTACTTCAATTATTTATAAACATTTTTCCCGTCGATAAAATCTATTTCGTATTTTAATATTTTTACGTGCGACGCACGCGGTTGCAGTGCACGTACTAAGTTGCATTCTCTTTCAAGATAAAATTTCATGAAATATGTATGTGCCTATTTTTATTCATGCATAAAAACCCTAATTTTAATTAAATTAAACTAGGTTTATCTAAATACTTATTCTATATTATAATATATGTTTTTAAATTTAAATAAAAATATAAAATAAGAGAGTTTGCAAGTGTGGTGCACGTTCACGTGTTTGGGCAATGAGAAAGATGAGCCGGCTGTTATTGGGTGAGTGGAGAGAGAGGGAGAGTGGGTTAGTGTGATTAGTAGTGGTTAGTTAGTTATTTAAACTAATTAGTATTACCCTATAAAACACCCCTAATCTAAATCCATTCAATACACACCATTTATTAATCAAAATCAGAAAAGTAAGGGGTCAGAGCTCGGGTTACTCAATGTTGGATTTTCGGTGGTGGCTTTGGCTTGGCATTTGGGGTTTTTTTGGGGAGTTTTGTGAAGGGGATTTACCTCTAGTACTCTTCTATTAGATGGGTGACTCTACTTCCTTTTAATTGTATTTTAAAAGCATGTTTAGGAATTTATGTTAGAATTGTGGTTGAATTATTTTACTTCTAATGTTTATGTTGGTGTGACGCATATGGTATGGAAATTTAGAAATATAGTGATTGAAATTTTTTGAAGAATGCATGTTAAAAAGAAGTCTTTTGTAGAATTTATGTGTAGTTTAAACTTTAAATTGTATTAATTCTCATATGTGATGCCATGAAAATTTTAGAATAGTGTGGTTGTCTCTTCTTATTTTCTAGATAGTACAGAAATCATGCTTAGGTGTTCTATGATTGATTTTGACTAGTTTAATTTGTCCTACAAATTAATTTGATGCTTGTTGTAGTGATAAAGATTTGCTAATAGTAGAAAATTGTATAATTCATTGTATGTTAAAGTGAAATACATCAATTGATTGGTAGATTATGATTGAGTGTCCAAAGGCATGTGTAGGATTGTTAGGTACAAATAATTGATTTGATTAAATTGTCTATCTCTTTTAATTGGGTTAAAAAATAGAGAAAATGTGTATGAAAGTGGGTACATTAGTAATGGAAAATTTTGAGAAACATTTTGGGGAAAGAGAATGGTTATAATAGAATGAAAAAAAAGATGTATTAATGTTGGAGGAAAAATTGTCTAGTTGTAGTATGTGTTTTAATATGTATAAGATGTTGAAATGATTAATTTGAGAAATTTGAAGCTAATTCTCCATTAAAATGAATAAAATCAGTAAGATAATTTATGTTGGAGATTTATAGATGCAAATTTGTAGCATTAATTTGAAGAAAAGAGATAGTTGCTAATAAATCAAATTTTATATTTATATGTTTTAAAATGGATATGCACATGAAATGGGAACAAATCCTCTAAATTACAATTAAAATCCGTAAAAGAGGAATTCTGGAGTCTAGGAATATATTTTTATAATATCAAATTTTGGGGAAAAGAATGGAAATAAAAATGGTTGAAATGGTAGAAAATGAGATTCAACAGAAAGTCGATACTTAAAGAACTAAACACATTATATATCAGAAGACCTGCTTGGCCTTAAAGGCTAGCGCGGTTGGCGACACGCGTGGTGCTAACACTTGGCGCTTGGGTTTGGGTTGGGAGGTCATATTTTGGGAACTTAAGAAGTATATTCAAGTGTTAGATAAAATGTAAAATCAAGGAGGATATATATAATCAAGATAATAAAAGTTGATTAGTGATGAGTTTTTTATAATAAATTTCAAATGTTGAATCTAATTCTTAACAAACTTTGGATTGGAAAAGTTTAGATGAATATGAAAGAAAAGAGCTTTGTGAAAAAGAATAGTTTGAGATTGTTATCAATATTTGATAAATACAAGAATAAGATGAAAGAATTGAATAAGATGTGAATAAAGTGAATTGGAAATATGAATTATAAGGGTCTGACTACCGATGATTATGGAAAATGAAAGAATGTGATCTAAAGGTTTAGTGAGACCCGGGTACCGGTAAATGTTGAACGGATTAATTAATTTGAGAATTGGCTATATGGGCTATCTCAGTATTTTTGTTTAAGTCCGGTAGGAGGAGAAGCTAACTCTAGGTAGTGTAATTTATTCATGTTTTAAGATAAGTATTAGGCAGTAAGTGGAGATGTAGTAAACTTGGGCAAACGTAATGTTAGGTTTCAATGGAAAACATAGATTGAATACACAGCGAAAAAATTACAAAAATTGTTGAAACCTAGCCATGGATTCACGCGAAAACCATGAGTCATATTTAAGAATTATACCTTATGAATGGATCTGTTGTCTCCAAGATATGTCGATTACAGCACTGCGATATTGCGGTGCCTCTAAGGTATCCACACGAATAGATCAAAACCAAGCTTTCCTCACGCTGCGGTGCTAGCTGCGGGATGGTGCTGTTCCTCACGATCTCTCGCTCACAATTTCTGTGACGGCTAGGGTTTTCTCGTGTGTCACTTTTTCACAGATATGTATCATATATATAGCTGCAGAAAATTAATCCTAAGAGAGTAATGAGGTCGTTGGGCTCACAATCAGACTTGGGTCAGATTCGTGTGTGGGCCTCTGAACTTTAGTCAACCCATTTAATCTAATTAAATATCCAACCAATATCAGGAGTCTGAGTCTTACTTAGATTCCCAATTAAATTCATCTTATGGATTTAAATCTCAATTTCGATCCATTATAAGTGTGTGACCCTGTAGATTCTCGTTACGTTAATAGTAATACTAAAATCATATTCTAGTATTACAAACAGTGAGTGGTATTTAGCAATACATCACTGCTACGCAAGTAACGGGAATGTCAGTGATTAGACATAACCTATTCGTGACCAATGTTACCATGTAGTCTAGTCCCTTTGTCCAGATATCTTAATTGACCACAAGGCATAGAGTGTGTCATCCTTGTATAGTTCAATCCTTGGTTTCTTGATGTCTGAGTAGATATACTAAAACAAATAAGCTAAATATCTCATATTGACTCATTTGATTACAACCATGCATTTGGCAGTCTCACTCAATCAAGAGGCCCGTAGATATCGCTCTTGTTATGTAAGAGGGACAAATCCTATCTAAGTCACTCACATCCCTCCGCCTGATTTGTAGTATATCCAAAAGTCGACTTTATAATAACCTTATTACAGGCAATGTTTGATGACATTAAAATATATAACTTCTCATGTAGGAAAACGTAGTGACTTCAAGTCAAAGGACTACATACACCATGGTCACTGTGAGAACCGCTTATGACACTCAATTAACGATCCATGCAGCGTTCTTGTCATGCCCCGCTTCCCACTATACGGAAATACAGGCATGCAACTGAGGCCCAGCGAATGATATACATCATCCATAAGCTGTACAATTATAAGCTCAATAAGATCTTTATAACACATTCACGCAGGCAAATATAATAATCACATGAGCTGAAAATAGAATAACCATCATTTGGATAATACATCAATATCGGGTCAAGATGTCCGGGAGTACAAAGTGCCAGAATTAAAATAATATGATAAGCAGTTCGCTATAACAACTAGATAAAATAGCGACTGAAAGAAAAAAAAAACATGAAGTAGTAAGGAAGCAGTAACGATCGTCTAGAGAGTCTGCTCGTCGGGTCCATCAGTACATGTATAATTATTAACTCAAAGAAAAATAGAAAAGTTCCCGTTAGAGTAAGTTTCGGACAGCAAGTAGCAACAAGCAGAAAAATGGGTAATATAACAAGATATAACATGGAGAAAACAAGAAGTAGAAGTACAAATACAATATGGAAGTAAGCAAGGAACTGGGACAATATGATCATGTAAGTAATAACTGTAACTACTGTATTCTAGACTTCAAGATATAAGCAATTGATAACCTAGGCTCAGTTAATCGATAATCATATAATCAATGATCGAGAGTCATGTAATCAAGAGTCATGTAATCAAGAATCAAGAGTTATCTAATGAAGAGTCATGTAATCAAGAATCATGTAATCAAGAATTAAGACTCATGTAATGAAGAGTCATGTAATCAAGAATCATGTAATCAAGAATTAAGAGTTATGTAATGAAGAGTCATGTAATCAAGAATCATGCTTAGTGAAGATCTCAAGTTTATCAGTTTTATTAACTTATTTAATGCACGCAATCCTGTGTTCCATACCACAAGTTCGGTGCATATCAATCATGTGACTTTTAGACTTAAGTAGTGAATTCTATAGGATTATGTACTCGGGTCTTCCAGTGATAGTATCAAGACATGTAATCATGAATCATGTAATCGAGAATTATGTAATCAAGAATTGTGTAATCAAGAATCAAGAATCAAGAATCACTATTTCGGGAAACACGGGCCCCCTTCCGAGTATACTCCCCTATATTATCCACTATTAAGCCGTACCCTTATAACCTCGGCTTGTTATTCTTTTATAATTAATTATGAACATGCAGTTGGTACGACTAGTGAAACGGTGTAATCAAATAGTTTAGTCAAGGAAAATATCAAGGGAAGTAATCATGGACATGATACGTAAAACGAGTACATGTATCGAGAGTAGTTATTATAGAATTATCAAGTGGTATAAAATGCATTCTATCAACCTATTATATCTATGCAAGTTATTATTATAAGAACAATAATACACTTAGTTCATTAAATATGAAAAGTAATGGGTTTATATGCAAAAACGTAGAGATGAATTTTTAGACAACTTGACATATCTGCATTCAAATTCACTTTTCCGTTGTTACAGAAAAGCAAATACAATTCCGTCAGAGATTCTAGAAAGTAGACTCTCTTCCGGTTCCAATGCATATTTACACGATACATTCTAGAGACAGTAGCTATGCGTACAAATTCATTCTTCGCTGGTTTCGATGTTTCGCGCGCATTCTGGAAATTTAGAGTCACAATACTAAAATTACAATATCTCACAATCTAAACATCGGATTGAGAAACTGTAGGTTGTTTCGGATATCTAGACTCGAAGGGCTACGATTTTCATGTAGAAAGTTTTTCGATCCAGTGTTGGAAATATGGTCGAATTCTCAGTACAAGATACCGGTTAGTAATCCCATGCAGGTTCAGAAATTCACAATATGTCAGTACTAAAATAGCGATATCTCACAATCTATACATCTGATTGAGAAACCGTAATTTGTTTCGGATATCTAGACTCGAAGGACTACAATTTTCATATAGAAAGTTTTTCGATCCAGTATCGGAAACATAGTCGAATTCTCAGTACAAGATACCAGTTAGTAATCCCGTGCAGGTTCAGAAATTCACTATATGACAATACTAAAATCTCGATATCTCACAATCTATACATCCGATTGAGAAACCGTAAGATGTTCTGGATTCAGGACTCGATGGGATACGATTTCCAACTAGAAAATCTTCAATCCAGTATCAGGAGCATGATCGAGTTCTTAGTGTAAGGTCAAGAAATTTAGAGATAGTAAGGTTGAATATTCGATATTCGATAACACGATTCGAAATATGTTAACGGTTCACTCTTGAGTTGATATAGAATGGAATAGTGATTAGAAAGGAATTTGACAATAAAACATGATGATAACTAGACTACTTGTCACGAGTCCAAGGAAAATGCTTGTACGAGAACAAAAAGAGTGTACAAGGTACTTGCCTTATAACGTGATGATTACGGTGGTGGTGTTAACCACGAAAAGAAGAAGCGACATCAGCAACGGACAACGGCACAATGGCAGTAAGAATGGCGGCAAGACGGTAGCGAGCGAGCAACGGTAAGCAACGATGATGAGCGACAACAATAACGAGGAGATGGCGCGGCGTCGAGTTGTTTTTCGGGGTTCACGGGATCGTAGAATTGGAGTCGTTGGCTCGAAGGTTGAAGGTAAAGTGAAGCTCGGGTGTTGTCTTGGGCTCTCGAGTGTGAAGAAGGCAGAGGAAAATGATGGCGGAAGGAGGAGAAGCAAAGAAAAAAAGAAGAATAGGTAGTGAGAATGCTGAATGTATGTGTGCATATATATAGATTGAAAGGGAGATGGACAGCATGGTGCATGCAAGATGTATATTATATATGTAAGTGCATGCATGTGTAGTGTTAGGTTTAGGAGTGTGGAAAAAAATGTGAAGAGTTAGGCTGTTAGAAGAAAAATGAGGGAGTTAGGTTAGAGAATAAGAATAAGGAGGAGAAGTCAGGAGTAGGAGTTAGGTTATGGAATTAGGCAGGGTGGTTTGGCATTGAGTGAGTGATTAGCGGGAGTGGTTTAGGATTAGGATTAGGATTAGGATTAATCAGGGTTTAAAATTTTTATTTAAACTCCGGACGAAAAATCACAAAATTATAGAATTGATCAGAAAAATATTCTGCCTTTAGATAAAGAGTCCAAAGAGAAAAATAAAACTGATCTGAAAATTGAAATACAAAAATTCACGTAATAAAATACGTACAACTGGAATAGGGAGTTACAGTTCTCATGGTGGGTCAATCCAGTACATTATTACTCTAACATGTACCCATGTGAAAACTTGATATCTCATATCCATGACCCGTGAGATATTGTCATCAGTCCATGCACATACTAGTCTCTATGCATTATTGTTGTCCTAATTCATAATAATACATGACTAGGAACATTTAAGAATAGTGTTCTGAGTACAACCAATAGGATCTCACAATCAAGTCAAGCACTTGATATCCCATGGTATTGAACCTACTATTCTAAGGACTTTATTATGCTCATTTAATCACAATAAACAACATAATAAATGAAATGCCTCATATAATGCAATGTAAACTAGGAATGTCAATACACAAATGGCCTTGTTAAGATAAATCAGAGAGAATGAAAACAATACTGAATATTGAATTGAGAAACAACTGAATATAATATCTCCTATATATAGGAGGAACCAAATACAAAACTAACCAACTACTCAACGTGGGACTATAATCTCTAACACCCTCTCTCAAACTCACGATGGGTCAAACAATGTGAGTTTGCCTACTAAGTGTCGGAATCTCTGAATAGTATGGGATTTGGTGAATAAGTCTACAGTCTGCGGAGAAGAGGTAACAGAATGGAGAGAGATGGTCCCTGCCTCAAAACGCTCACGAACATAATGACAATCAATCTCAATATGCTTCGTTCGTTCATGAAAGACCGGATTGCTTGCAATGTGCAGTGCACTCCGGTTATCACAATAAAGTGGAGTAGCTTCTGTAAGAGTGATACCCATATCTGATAACAACCAACGAACATGAACAATCTCTCTAGTAGTAGCTGCCATTGCTCTGTACTCAGCCTCGGTGGAAGAACATGCAACAACTGCCTGTTTCTTGCTCCGCCATGAGATCATTGAATCACCAAAAAATAGACAGAAACCTGTAGCAGACCTTCTGGTAGTCAGATCACCTGCCCAATCTGAATCAGAATATGCACTGAGCTCTAGTTTGAATGTAGAATGCATGAATAATGAGCGAGTGATAGTGCCCCGAAGATATCTGAGGATCCGAAGAAGAGCACCATAGTGAACTGATGCAGGAACGAAAACAAACTGACTGACAATACTAACTGCATGAGCAATATCGGGTCTGGTCATGCATAAGTAGACAAGCTGTCCAACAATCTGCCTGTATCTAGTGGGATCAGGAAGGAGCTCACCATCTGTAGGACGAAGCTTCACATGAAGCTCTAATGGTGTATCAGCCGATCGACTGTCAGAGAGACATGCAGCGGAAATAATATCTGATGTATATTTCTGCTGAGAAATGAGTATCCCCTGAGATCCATGAGCAATCTCTAAACCCAGAATGTAACGTAGCTTACCAAGGTCTTTCATATGAAACTGCTGGTGAAGGTATTTCTGTGTGGATGCAATGCCGGCGGAGTCATCCCCAGTAATGATCATATCATCAACATATAGTAGTAGAATTACCCTCCCCTGCAGTAATGACCGCATAAACATAGAATGATCCTGAGAACTCTGACTAAAACCAGCCTTAGTGATGACAAGGCGAAAACACTCAAATCAGGCTCAAAAGGCCTGCTTCAAACCATATATAGCCCGACGCAGCCGGTAAACATGACGAGGAAGAGTAGGGAGGCCAGTAGGAGGATCCATATAAACAACCTCAGATAAGGTACCATGAAGAAAAGTATTCTTCACGTCCATCTGGTATAACGGACATTGGCGGATGGCTGAAACAGCAAGAAAGGTGCGAACAGTAGTCATCTGTGCAACGGGAGCAAAGGTCTCATCATAGTCAATGCCATGCTCCTGAGTAAACCCTCGGGCTACTAGACGGGCCTTGTGCTGCTCAATAGATCCATCAGGTTGATATTTGACCTTGAAGATCCACTTGTAGCTAATAGGTTGAACGCCCTCTGGTAGAGGAACAACATCCCAAGTGCCAGTCTGATCAAATGCACTGAATTCTTTTGCAATGACTTTCCTCCATTTAGGATATTTAATTGCATCTTGATAGGTTCTGGGCTCACGTGTAGAGTGTATAGCAGTGAGATATGCATAAAACTGTGCTGAGTAGGAAGCTAGGGTGGCAAAACCGAACTGGTCAAAGGGACCAGTGGCATCAGGTGTATAACATGCCGGAGGAATACTAGAAGTGGAATGGGTAGACTGACAAAGAGGTTGTGGACTGACAGGGTGTGGTGGTGAGGACGGTGGAGTAGGTGCATGTATCGGTGAGGAAGTAGGTGGGATGGGTGCTGGCTGCAGTGGGGATGCAAGTGGAGTTTCGGTAGGGGGAACAACAGGTGTAAGGACTGCAGGAGATGTGAATGGAGCTAGAGGAGTGGGATCAAAAGGAATGCGGAAAGATAAAGTCGGGGGGCTAGTAACAACTGGGAAATCAAGAAATCTAGTATCCTCAGGAGGGGTCAGGTAGTAAGGGGAGTCTTCCACAAAGGAGACATGTCGAGAAATGCGGACACGACCCGCTGATGGATCAAAACAACGATAACCTTTGTGTTCAGGACTGAGACCTAAGTGAACGCACTTAGCAGCATGAGCGGAGAGCTTCGTGCACTTAGTAGGAGGGAGAATGACGTAACAGGTGCATCCAAAGGTACGGAGCATACTGTAGTCGGGAGGTGAATGATTGTAATACCCTGATTTTTCAAATTAATAAAAATTATTTATTTTGGCACGTAGTGTGCACGTATAATATTTTGGTTAATATTTTCATCAAGAAGAGTAAAGATATTTCAATTTGTGCTTTTAATTGTTTTTGTATCAAAGCCCTATTTCAATAAAAAGCCTTTTTCTTTCTTAAAGCCCAAAATATAATGCATTCTTTTATTTTTTAAATAACTATTGTTTTGGGCCATTTATTTAAGCCCATGGTTTAATTTTATCTTTTTCTACAACTTGTAATGTGGAACACCTTTTAAAGATTTTTATTTTGTATTTTGTACAAGTTTCTCTTTTGGGTGACTAGTGCATGCACGTGCATTTCACATACACGTGCATGAGCACACTTTTCTTGGCCGGATTGGGTAAGGAGTGGATTTTAGTCATGGGTGGTTATTTAGAGTGTGGGTAGTTATTACAACTCCCTAGTTCATCTTAGCCCTCCATCTCACCCAAAATGGTGTATAAATACCCCTCTCTCTTAGACATCTTCTACACTAAAATCCCTTGAAAGAAGATACACATATACTATATTGTAGAGCTGGTGAGTGAGAGTTCTTTCGGAGGCCGACCATCTCTACAGAGGAGTTTCGGTGTGGAGCAAGGAGCAAAGAGCAAGGAGTCGTGCAGTGCATTAAGAAGCCTTACTGGATTCGGTTATTTTCGTCAATAAGGTGGGTGTTTCTCAGGACTTCTAATGTAGAAATTATGTTATGGCAATAATGATTGTTACCATGCTTGTGAAAAGTAAGTTTAACTATATTAGATTGCCCTGTGTATGTTTATGATGAAAGTTGTGAAAGACTAATAATGAAGTAATGACACTGTAAATGAGATCGAAATAGGCCTGTACAGTCGACTGTCACTGGGACAAGTCGACTGGTGCGAGGCGAGTGTTTTTCATGATTTATTAGAAAATTTAATAGGGTACGTGTATACAAGATGAAGTGATAGAATGATTGCTAAACTCATTTCTCCCATGTTATATATGACTGAGGAGACATGAACAGATGAAAAAGAACTAGTGATAATTAGCAAAACTGGGAATGACCCGTACAGTCGACTGTTGATGTAAACAGCCGATCGGTATCGAATTAAATTAAGAATAGTCCAGAAATTTCATGAAACGAAGTATTTCTATTGTGATGTTCTAGTGTGCTAAATTGAAATTTAGTATTCATTTCTGCAAGTAAATAATGAGTAAATGAAAATGCATGCTTAACATTTCCCTTGAGGAAAGAAGACATTAGTTATGTGAAATTATATGTTGTGATGTCAGTGAACAGCTAAGAATATTACATGTTTATGTAGTATGAATATATTGTAATGTGACACAATGATGCATGTGAATGGAAGCACAGAGGGAAGATAATTCCTTAATTTGAAATGTTAACCGGTTCAGTCGACTTATTGCAAGTAGCAAGTCGACTGAGCTGAGTATGAAAATTGTAATTGAAACCCCAGAACAGACGACTGATGGAATGACAGTCGACTGTCACGTGAATGATATTTTGAACATGGAAAATTTCGGAGCAGCCGACTGGCCATGTGCAGCAGTCGACTCTCCTTAGCAGTTATGAAGAACTTGATTTGACTGAACAAGTCGACTGGACTTTCTCCAAGTCGACTGCCCAGAATATTTTGAGATGTCTGAGATCTTATTTGGTTTATGTTAAAAGTTGTGAATTTTATGGTTGATGTTGGTAAACTCTATTTGCTGTTGCATGAATTTACATGAAATGAATCATCGTTCTGAATTGAGAATTCAATGAATATGAAAGCTAAGATCATGATAAAGAAAGTCTGTGAGACTATTAAATGAATTATGAGTTGAAAATGCTCAAATTGGAAGTTGTGAATTGGAAATTGAAACAAAAGAGTAGCTAAGTCTCCCCCGGCATTTGGAAATGAAATGAAATGAAATGAGAATTGAAAGACCAAGGTTGGTCATATGTGAATGAAATGAATAAGTCCGGTTTAGTAGAGAGGCTAACTCTAGAGCTTTGGTTTTTATTCATGATTCTAATAATTAGTACATAGTGGAGATGTGATGAAAGTGAGAGAAAAACACGAGTATGAGAACTAGGATTTACGGTGTGGGTGTGTGAGCCACAGAATGCATGCTTGATGAGTCAAGACATGGCGTGGGCACAACTCAGAATGATCGGACTCTAGCCACGCTTGTGGGATGTTTGGTGACTGCAAGAGGATCGTGTGCCATGAAGTGAGGCTGAATTGCCACAGAATGCATGCTTGATGAGTCAAGACATGTCGTGGGATTCCCCTCCAGAATTTATAGTACACGAGCTTGTACTCATAGATCATCTAGGATACTCACCGTAATTACAGTAGTAGATTAAGTCATGGCAAGGGATTGAACCCTACAAAGATGAAGAACGATTAAGAGGCTTGCCCTCGGACCTATATAGTATGGGATGCATAGAATCCGAACAAGTGTGCATTAGTGTCATGTAAATTAAACAATTGCATTAAGGATTAAGTGCACGAACATGACACGACATCATTAAGATTTTCCCTTTTACTTTATTTTGATATGTGAATAAGTTTGTGATCTGTTAAGAAATGAGAATCGTTATACTGTTTCTGGCATAGAGAGGATGGCCATGTATAATTATCATCGGTTGAATAAACTGACGTACCCACAGTTTTGTATGCAGGATAAATGACATGAAAGAGATTAAAGAGGAACAAATGCTTAAAGATTCATTCAATATTGTTGTACATTTGTTCATTGTTGTAAATTTTACTTCCGTTGTGCAATGTAAATGTAATACTGATGTAAACTCTGATGTAAAGTGAAAAGTTCAAATTTCCTTGTAAAATTTTACTAAGAGAAGCGAAAAGATCCTGTAGAACATCTCGAATTCAGTGTATTTGGGATTCGGGGCGTTACAATGATAAAGAGCCTCGTAAGGCGTCATACCAGCTAGGACAGACGAAGGAGTAATATTAATGAGACTAACAGAGGTCATGATAGCTTCAGCCCAGAAAGAACGAGGAGCAGAAGAGGAGAGTAAAAGAGCGTGAGCCGTCTCAAGGATGTGACGATGCTTGCGTTCAGCTACACCATTCTGCTCATGTGTGTGAGGGCATGATTGCTGAAACTGGGTGCCGTGAGACTGAATGATTGATCTCATAGTGGCAAAAGTGTACTCACGTGCACCGTCCGATCGAAAATTCTTAATGCGCACACCAAATTGAGTGTGAATCATATTTTTAAAGAACCGGTAAATATCAGTGTAACTCCTGTTTCCCCGTAGTTGTACTTTTATACTGTATTTTGCTCAACTGTACTCTTGCATCTATTAGAGAACCTGTATTTTATTTCAGTTCGAATAAATCATTATTTTTGTCTCAACTCAATTTTTGGGTCCTTTTATCAAATTCAATTGTGTGTCTTTTGTACCGTTCTTCATGAGAAAAGGACTGATTCTTCTTATTTATCTCTCTAATCCCCATTATTGTGCATTTTGACCATTTCTTCTGTTGGGCTCTTTTTGAATCGGATCCCCTAAACTTTCAAACCCGCAAACCCGCTAACTTAGTATATAAAACCCTAACCCTAATTACCTCTCTACTGTTTAACCCTAATCTTTCCCTTAGCCGCTTATCACCTTCAAACCCCCGTTCCCTTCTCCATCTCCTTCGCAACCGCCGCCAACCCAATTCCTCCATAACTCCGATCACGCTCGCCCCCAATCCACCTCGTCAACCCCTCGGCGCCACAACAACCACCACCGCCATCTCCCAATCACCTCCGAACCCATTCTCGCCATTACCTTTTCCCCATTGCTTCGCCACCTCCGACCAGATCCCCACCATTTCGCCGTCTCTAGCACACCCCTCTCGACCGCTCTACCCTCTCCGCTGCTTCGCCAGTCGCCGCCGAACCCCAACGCCGCTCCCGCTCTCACCCTCTGTTCGAACCCACGAACAGAGCAGCCATCGCCGTGCCGTCGCTTCTCGACGTCGTCGCCGCCGTCGCCGCGCTCCGTCGTTGCCGTAGTCACCGCCAGCGAAGCACCACGCCGTCGCTCCTCTCTCGCGCTCTACTCAGTCGAACGAAGAAGAAGGAAGAAGATCGAACGAAGAAGGAGGAAAAGGCGGGAGCGAATCACAGCCGTCCGATCGCATCAAGATTCGCGCTGTGATCGGTGTCCCGTGTTCGTCCACAGCAGATCCCGAAGCCGCTGTACGCTGTTCTGGCGCAGATCCGCTGTTCGGGAGCGATCTGATTCGCCTGTTTTGCTATTCGCTGTTCTGGGCGCAGCCGATCCGAACTTGCTGTACGCTGTTTTGGGCCGATCCTGTGTGCGGGAAAACGCGATCTCCGATCGGTTTTTGCACGCGCTTTTTGAGGACATCTTCGGGGATTTTTCTTCTCAATTGCTTCAACAAGCGGAGTTTATAATCGTCGATTTAAGGCAAGTATTCATCTTGTACATTTTATTGCTCTAGTACAAGTTTTCTTGAAAATACCACATGTAGTTAGATTGTGACTCCCTTTGAAATATCATTGCAAATCAATTTTGAACCTTCAAACCTGCAAATCTAAGAGTCACAAAACTTCCTCGTATTAAATAATAATCAATTGGACTCTTTTATCCCCTTGAACACATGAATCACATGGACATATGAATTAAGGACCCCTAAAATTTGTAGTTACATATATATTTAGTATTTTGATGAATTTGCGACTATTATGACTTGAAAAATATTTATTAGTTGCTGTTTTGATATCCATGATTATGTATTTATGTTACTTAATAACTTAGACACCAAATTACATATTTCCATGAAACCTACATTAGTAAATAAATTCTGAGTGTTGCTGTCTGAATATTCTTTTGCAGTTTCGACCCTTTTATCATTGGAATTTGGGCCCGAGCCCTGAATATAAAATGTAGATCTGGATGTGTAGATATCGATAGACTCCAAGTTGATCGAATTTGGAGCTACGGTCTAGGAGTTATGGCAGTTATACTGCAGCTATGTCAGTAGACGCAGTTTTGTAAAAACTGCTGTAATTATTTACTTTGCAAATTATTTTAGCTGTGTAAACAGCGAGCGTTTGACCCCAAATTTTATATGTAGTTGCTGGACACTATATAGGACATCCCCAAATTTTCCTAGAATTAAATCACAACGTATTACACTTGTATGCTTGCTTGATAAGAGTAAATAAAAATAACAAGCCGGGGTTTTGGGAAAGATTATAGAGTGGACAATATAGATAAGTGTACTCGGAAGGGGGCCCGTGTTTCCCAATACTTGGTTCATGAACTTGTTGTATCTTGTTCGATTCATGGAGTCGGTTACTCGGCTCATGAACTTGTTTGATTCTTGAACCCGTTGTGTGGTTCTTGAACTTGCTTGTGGATTCGCGAACTTGCTTCGTGAACTTGTTATTAAATTTTCGATTCATGAACCATGGCTTGCTTGATACTTGATACCTGAGTACGCCACCCTATAAAATCCATTACTAGGTCTAAACGAAATTGTTTGACTGTAGCAACCATGTAGTAAAAGAATGGATGCATGTCGTGCTACCTAGATAGTAATCACCACTAGACTTGAACTTGATAATTTGAACTAGATAACTTGATACTTGAAACTAGATAACTTGATAACTTGAGCTAGACAACTTGATACTTGACAACTTGACATTTGAGACCTGACATTCAAAATAACATATAACACTAGGCTTGAGGTTGTCGCTTGATATTAAATACCTTTATAGGTGTACCTGACATGTGTTTCACCTCTAGCAGTTGTTATCCAATCTAGTTATTAAGATGTTCCCTCTTGCTAGCTAGTCTTTGAATTTGCCTACTACTTCTTATAACTCTGCTTATTCTTGATTCCAATTCTTGTTTTTCCCTTACTTGTACTTGCTTTCACTATTTGTGGCCCTAGCTTGCACTAAGGGCATTTTCTCTTGTTTGCCCTTCGTTTTCCTGTTTATATTTATTAAGCAGACTTGGGAGACAAGCTATCTGCTGGAATTGGCGAGCAGACATTTCAGGTTTTGCTTGGAGCAAGGACCTGTTTAAATAGTTGCTTTCCTTAAGGTATTTATTTCTTCTGTTGTTTAAGACTTATTTCCGAGTTTACACTTGATCCAGACATGAGAACTATTTGAATGTTATTATTTGTTTAAATTGTTTTCTGTTGCTTAATAAATTATTCATGCATGCTTGGTTATATATAAACCTGGTTATATTCTTGTTATGATGCTGAGTCGATCCTACAGCTTATGGATGATGTAAAAAAATCATTCGCTGGGCTTCGTCACGTGCTCGTATTCCATATTTTTGGGAAGCGGGGCGTGACAATCAGGTATCTCAGATGGCTGACGCATAAGAAAAACCCATGTATGTCTAGTGAAGTCATCGATGAAGGCAACATAATAGAGATAGCCTTTCCACGAGGGTACGGGAGAGGGTCCCCATATGTCGGAATGAACAAGTTGAAAAAGGTGAGTGGTTTCAGAAGTTCTTTTGTGACTAAAGGGTAGGGCAATGTGTTTGGCCAAATGACAACCCTGACAATCAGATAAATGTTTAAAAGTGAGAGAACCAAGGGCACCACTACGATCTATAGTCTGAAGTCGTGATGCGCTAATATAACCTAAACATCTGTGCCACAGATCAGCATCAGAGGAAATAATACCGGCAAAACTAGAAGGAGAGTGATGTGCACGAAGAAAATCTAGAGAATATAGACGACCATGATGACTAGCACGCCCAAACTCCTCACCGGTGGAGGAATCAGTAATAGAACATCCTAAAGAGTCAAAAGTAACGACAAGATCAGTATCGCACAACGTACTAATAGAAATAAGGTTTATTGATAAATGAGGAGCATAGAGAACATATGGTAATGTGAGAGTGGGAGAGTTAATTGTCCCTGAGTGTGTAATAAGAAGTGGTGAGCCATCAGCTGTGTGTAGAGATGGAGAGTGAGAGGAAAGTGTTGTGCAGGTGGTGAATAGTGTCTGATTACTAGTGAGATGATGTGATGCACCAGAATCTAAAATCCAGAACGAATTCATACCGGAAGTGGCAGAAAGTGTAGGAGCAGAGGAGCCAGCATTGATAGACTGACCCATGAGCTGTAGTTCCAGCTGAGTGAGGTGTTGCTGAGTATTAGCTCAATCAGCAAGAGACGGAAAGGCCGGAGTGACGGGCATGGCTGAGGATGTGAGGGAAGAAGCACTGTGAGGAGAAACAAGACTAGCGCTGCTATGATTGAGAGCACAATGTGGAGGGAGATGCTGTTGCTTCCTGGATCGGGGTAGGGGGTAGGGCGGTGCTACCGGTGGCGGAAGTAGAGTATGGTGATGAGTGATGTACGGAGAAGGGAGGAGGCCGGAGGAAGACTGAAAATGGCGCTGCTGCTTGTTGAATATGGAGGAGGAACGAGAGGTGGTTGCATCGGGGAAGTCAGTGGAGCCGGAAATATGTGGAAGAGACTGAGATGCCATCAAGTAGTAGTACCTATATATATATTTATATATATTTTTTATTTTTTTGATTTCTTTTTTTTTCGACTTTTTTTTCTTTTTTTTCGACCTTTTTTTTGACTTTTAAAAAAATTTTTTTTTTTATACAATGCGCCGGGTTTGGGTAGTACACACTCAATAAAGGAAAAAAAAAGGTAAGGTTTGAAGAAAGAGGGAAGAAGAGAGAGGTGGCGCTGGTGGACCACGGCGGAAGCTGGTTATGGCCGCTGGCGTCGACAGGAGCGGAAGAGGAGGAGGTGGGTGGCTTTGCTGGTGCTGACGAGCGGAAGAGGAGGAGGTGAGAGGAAGAGATCTGGTGGTGTTGACGATCAGTACGTTGAAGGAGCGCACCGGATTGTCATCGTACGCTATCACCAAGTTTGCGATGACAAGTACGGAATGAAGCTTCCGCCAAACTTCAAGAAGCTTCTGCTAGTTCAATTGAAGAAGCTGACGACGAGCAGAAGAGATCTGGTGTTGTTGACGAACTGCTGGTGCTGACGAGCGGAGTTGTTCAGATCTGATGATGGCGGCAGAGGAAGTTCGGATCAGATCTGGAGAAGATGACTTCAGTTTTCTTTCTTTCTTTTTTTTTCTTTTTTTTTAACAAGAAATTTGTATAACTTTACTGTTGGAATTTGAGGATTTTTGGATGGAAAATTTTAAGAGGAGAAAATTGGAGTAATTGGCTCTGATACCATGTTAAGATAAATCAGAGAGAATGAAAACAATACTGAATATTGAATTGAGAAACAACTGAATATAATATCTCCTATATATAGGAGGAACCAAATACAAAACTAACCAACTACTCAATGTGGGACTATAATCTCTAACAGGCCTCTAGGGCATACACCAACACGTAAGTGGATTGGCTCTATATAGTATGACGGTGGACTCTGGGACTGTGGTTGCTTGCGATGGAGGTGAGCCTTAATTAAAATTCGGGACTATGATTGGTTTGACGGTGGACTCTAGGATCATGAATAATCGGACGGATGGGAGGCCGTGCTCCAGTGGATATGCGTATACCGGGGCTAGAGGGACACTTGCAGGAAGTTTGCACGACGAGGATTTCCGTATAGGCTTGACGGTGGACTCCAGGGCTGGAATCCGTACTCGTGGGACGTCTAAAACTTATTTTATTACTGAGTAGTTTTTATGGCGAGGGATTAAACCCTTCAATGTGGAGTACGTAGATGCTTGCCCTCGGACCTATTTAGTATGTGATGCATATAATCCGAACAAGTATGCATTAGTGTCATCTTAGCGCAAAACATCTACATTTGGCATTAAGAAATTGCATACACCGACATGTTTAGGATAGTCACTTTTCACACTTTATTTTACATTCAAGTTTGTGTATGCTAAAATAAGTGAGTCGATGTATTATGGCATAGCGATCATGACCGTGTTCAATATATTGCGTCAGTTGTATGTAACTGACGTGCCCACAGTATTCAATGTAGGGCTTGGATTGGCAAAGACTAGAAGATGAATTTGAAGCTAAAGATTGTTTTAAATGTTGATGATTAAATTGTACATGCTTTACAATCTTTATTTTTCCGCTTGATTTAAAATGAACAGTGTTGTACAAATAAAAGTTTTTAAATTCCTTGTAAAATTGGACAAAATGAAGTAAAGATCCTGTTGTACTACGAATTACCGTATTTTGGAATTCGGGGCGTTACAACACTACTCACATAAAAAATTCTCATTTTTTTCATCTTTTTTTTCCGTCTTCTTTTCCATTTTTTCCCTACTAGATCATGTTCAAGAGGCACATGATATTTAAGAGAATACTTCACTCTTGTATATATATGTGTTGAAGACAAATTTACAATTGATTTGACACTGTTCATTGATTTGGCATGTGAATCATTGATACACATTTCAACAAAATCTTGTTTTGGCACTTTGCATTTATTTATTTTCATAATCATCTTTGATACACATTCCAACAAGCCAATATTAGCACATAAAAAACATCAGCGCAAGCCAATATTATTGAGGTCGCAGTTGGCAACTGCGGCCTCGATAATATTAAGGCCACCGTTGACAACTGCGACCTCAGTTTTATTTATTCTTTTTATAAAAATAATACGTTTGACAGTTTGCATTGATTTGACATAAACATCATTAATACACATTCCAACAAGTTAGGTTTGACAGTTTGCATTAATTTTGCATTGATACACATTCCAAAATAGACCACTTTTGATATTTTGCATTAATTTGACATTGACACACATTCCAACATAGACCACTTTCAGTACATTAAAAGCATCAGCACAAATAGCCAAAATAGGACCGATTTTTACTAAGGCCGCAATTAGCAACTATGACTGTGAAATTTTAAAGCTTCCAGATAATGACAACTATCCGGAAACTTGGAAGTTTCATAGTCGCAGTTGCCAACTGCGACCTAGTTTTTGCTGAGGCTACAGTTGGCAACTGCGACTGTGGAAACTTCAAAATTTTCAAAGCGCTGAATTTTTGATCTGTAAGAGCATCTGTAGTCGTTCCAAGTCAAATTTTATATATTTGGCATTTAGAAATAAGAATTTTGAGTTGGAGTTGGAGTCGTTTGAATCCAAAATTTGAATGAACGATGGATGATATATCATTCTTGAATCTCAGTTATTGATCCCCTCAATTGATTATTTTAAAAATAGAAAATTTGATCGGACGCAATATGATCTTGCGTCCGACAATCTAAAAAAAACAAAATTAAAAATTGATTGGACGCAAGAGAAAAAAAGGATTAAATTTTACGACGGACGCAAGATGATCTTCTGATTTTTATATTTGGAAAATTTCCATATCGTCTTTCAAATATGGACTGACACTGTTCCTTAAAACCCAATTTTTTCAAATATAGGGAATAACTACAACAGCTTTTCCCCTATATTTTCCAAATTTTGGAAATATAGGGAATGACTACAGATGCTTTAATGTGTAAGAAATCTAAAACTTCTAAAAAAAATAAAATAACGGAGGCCGCAGTTGTCAACTACGGTCTCCATATTATCGAGGCTCGGTTATATCTCCCCTGGACTTCCTTGAACTTCAGAAATTTTAAACTAAGTTATGAAATCTGATTTTTTTTTATATATATGTAGGATGCAGTAGGAAACTGCGACTACGCTATGAAAGAGGTCGCAATTCAATACTGCAAGTAGTCTATTTTATAAATTAATTTCGAATGTGATTTATTTTAGGAGTTAGTTTTAAAAAGTGGCCTACTTCGGAAAAAAAATCTATATATTCCTTTTTTTTGTCCGGCCACCAAACTCAGTGAAAAAATAAAAAAATAAAAAACCAACAACCCACATTGCTCTCTCTCCAAAACCACCCCAAAATCGGCTCGTTAGATCGAAGTTGGGCGCTTCCAAGCAGGTTTCTGACCAATTCGATGTCGAAATCAGTGAGATCTCTACCTTCTCCAAAGTTATTATATTTCAGTTTTGATCGAAAGATTCAATGTCTGGTAAAGCTAGTCTTTCAAGTTACAGTCTGACATCTTTGAAAAGAAAGAAATACAAAAAAAATTATGATCACCTTGGTTCGGAGACTCATGAAGGTGTTTGTATTCTTTTTCGTAATTGTATTTGAGATTTGTTAGGAATCAGTTAGTTCCATATTGATTATATGGGTAGCCGATGTGAGAATATGTGAAGATGAAATAAACTTGAGTTCCCTTTACTTAATAGCTAGCTTTTAAGGACAGTTCTCCTATGTTCGTTTCAATTGATATCAGAGCTAGTCACATGCTTTTGTTACGTTGGGCCAGTGCCGCTAAAAAAAACAAATTCTAAATTTCTATCAATGTGGATACTTTTGTCCCTCCAATTTTGTTTTATCTGCTCTAAAGTTTTAATCTTGATACCGAAGTTCATCTCTCTCATTTTTTAGGATTTTCTTTTCTTTTTCTTTTATTGTTTCATACCCTTCAGAGTACGGTATTCCCTCGGATCTTGAATCTAAAGTGGATACCCTTTATTCGTATCATCATATGGTGTCCGTGAATTAGCTACCATGTACTCCAACTTTTTGAATCTCACTTAAACTCTTATGCTTTAATTTTTGTGCACAGTTGGCCTGTCAAAATCATGTGTCCTTTTGTCCTTCTCTTTTCACGTGATATGTTTAACCATTTGTCAATTTTGAACTATTTAATGCTAGTTTTTTGGGTGAAGAAATTTGGGGAAATTTTTAATTTTTGGCAATGGGATTAGGTTTAGAGCAATGAATTAGTTGTTTTTATGTGGTGCCCATTTGAAGAAGTAATACTCTTTTAACTTTCTAAAACAGTGAGGATGGATAAGTGGCTTTAAAGATGAAATGCTAAGTGTGGGTTTTATGGTTTAGTTTTGTAGGTTTGCTATTTAATTTAGAGATGGCGAGGATGTACTTGTTGTTATTAGTTTTGGTGGGTTATTTAATACTTTGTCTTTCTTCTCTTTTGTTGATTTATTGCGGAGGATTAGTATGTTTTTAGTAGTTGGATTAATTTGTGTTCGAAATGTATTTCAGGTGAGGGAATGAATGAGTGCAGAGTTGGAGAAGGCAGGAGCTTCAGAGTGTTTTCAGAGATTGAATTGCAGGCATGGGTGGTACTAAGTTGGGCACTGATAAAGCTCAAAGAGATGGTATTTTTCTGAAACTTTTCGTCTTTATATTTGTTTATGCTGCTCGAAAACTATGAGAATGGTGAATTAGATTGTAATCTATGTAAACAGAGGGGTCTCTCATTCTTATTGATTAAGTTTTGTGCTCTTCTTGATCTAATTGTTCTTTTACTTAGAAAATGGTTTGCATTTGAAGTTACCAGTTATGTCATTTTTAGGGTAATATCTGAGGTGAACTTAGATCTTTGGCACTATTATGTTCTGCTCCTTTTGGGGTTTAATTTGGACTACTTTGCTTTATTAGTAGCCTGGTTTAAGGAAAATTTCAGCATCCAGTGGGATATGTTTTCTTGACTCTGATTTTTGTTTGATTGATGAGGCAATTTTCGGGTATTGACTCTTGTCAAGTTCTTGAGTATGGAACATTGTTCTTTTAGTAATAAGTAAATTTTCTCTAAATAGGAGTAATTTTGATGAATATATCCAGCAACATTATCCTTGTAATTCTACTGAAATTCCATACTTTTGCTTCATTTAGTTGTTGATCAATCTGTCTTATTTTATTTATTCATCATCTTTATGGATCCCCCTTTACCAATCTACTAGTAACGGTACTTTTTCGTCTTCTTTCTTTTGTGAAATTTTGTTGCTGTTATTGATTTGGATGAACTCTTTAACAGGCTCTCCTAATCGCAGAAATCGTGTTGATGTTAAGAAATCAATGGATCATAGGGAAGTTCACGCAGAGGCCAAACAAGTAAGCATTATGATTCTTTGCCATAAATTGATAGCATTAAAAATCATTGCTGGTAGTTCATACTGCCTAAGTTTGTCAATCTTTTTCAGGTAACAACTGAGTCAAAGAAGAGTTATTCAACCAAGAAATCAAGGAGGACACCAATGAAGATGCTTTTGGCACAAGAGATGTCTAAGGAAACTGAATCTAAAAGGAAGCAACCCAATGTTGTCGCCAGGTTAATGGGCCTTGATGAGCCACTTTCCACTCATCCAACTCTAGATGATGATGGAAGTTTCCGGAAGAGCGGTCGTTCTTCACGTGTTACTTTAGCTGGAGCACTTCAGAATTGTCGGGAAGACTCTTATGCGCATGAGAAGGAATATAGAGATGTATATGAAGTTTGGCAACCTCACAGCGGAAGGCTTGATGGCCCTGGTTTGTCAGAAATTCATTGAGGCAAAGTGGCTAGCTACAGATGAGAAGCTCTTGCAGTCCAAAGAGTTCCAGGATGCTCTCGAGGTTTTAAGCTCAAACCGGGATTTGTTTCTGAAATTTCTAGAGGAACCTATTTCCCTTTTTGCCAAACATTTGAAAGATCTCAGTTGGATTCCTATCCCCCCTCAGAGGAAAATGATTACTGTACTGAAGCCATCAAGAACAGTCGAGTCAAATGAAAGTGGATGGAATTTGAATAAACCGAAGGAGAAAAACTCTAGTATATCCCAACCAACAAGGATAGTGATCTTAAAACCTAGCCCTAGAAAAACACATGAAACAAACCCTAGGGTTATTATTGCAGATAGTTCTTCACCCAAGCTAATGGAAAGGGATGACTTTTACCAGGATGTGGAGAGTACCCTTGTTTTAGGATCTAGAGAAGCCGCCAAGGATGTTGCTCAGCAAATGAGGAACAGTCTTAGTAGTAACAGGAGGGATAAGTCTTTGTTGTCTTCTGTTCTTTCCAATGGCTATGTTGGTGATGGGGAAAATGGAAACTTTAGTGATTCCGAGATTCCTACTCCAACTTCACGGCATTCGTGGGATTATTCTAATAGATATGGGAGTCCATACTCAGTTTCATCTTTTAGTCGTGCATCCTATTCACCTGAGCCATCAGTGATTAGGGAAGCGAAGAAGAGGCTTTCGGAGAGGTGGGCTATGGTGGCTTCTATTGGAAAGATCAACCCAGAAGAAATTGAAGTTAAAATGAGCTCTAGTACCTTAGGTGAGATGCTTGCTATTAATGATGAAAAGAAAGGAGTGAACAATGGACTTACTGTTTCAAGCAGTAGGTCATATGGTGGTGAGCAAGAGTCGAGGGTGTCAACATCTAGGCAAGCAAACCATGAAAATGGTGAGAGATCCCATAATAATTTATCCAGGTCAAAATCTGTGTCAGTTTCATCTTCTACTTACCAGAATGTTGGGTTGAGTTCAGACAAACCGATTGTTGTTAAGGTGTTGACAAAGTCTAAGAGTGGGAGATCATTGTTTAAGGGGAAAGTTTCGAGCATATTCTCCTCGAAGAGTAAAAAGGGTGGTAAAGGAAAATCTGTTTCTTCTGCTTCAGTGGGTTCTGAAAATAAACTTCAGTTGGGTAATTGTGAGATTGTTAACAAGAAAAGTGATGATTTGTTAAATCCAGTATACAATAGTCAGCCTGAATGTTCTTTTCTAGCACACTCTGAGGATGAGTCTATCAACGTATCTTCTCCAGCTTCAGTGAATAATCAACCAAAGCAGAGAACTATCTCTTTACGGGTATGCCTGCTGTTCTAATTTCAATATTGCTTATTTTATCTCAATTCTTTTATTAAATTGAATTAAGTGATACTTATGATGCACATTAGGCAAATATTTTTATGGAGTATAAGCTGGTTCAAACTTGATTACAAAATAATTTTTTTTCAAGTTCCTTTATTTCCTGTGCGAGGTGAAAGTTTTGTTTCTTCTCTTCGTTCCCGATCATAAACAGGTTTTTTTTTTTTTTGTGAGCAAACTGAACTTGTTTTTTTTTTTGAGGAAAAGGTGGAATAATGCCACCCTGTTTCATTAATAAGAGATAGCAAACTGAACTTGTTAATATTATGTTTTCATCTCTATTACTCAATAGGGTGATTTGTCGTGGCATCAACCACATATATATCAATCATCTCTATCAATAGGGTGATTTGTCGTGGCATCAGGCACATGTATTTTACTTTTTTGTATAAACTGAACAAAAACTGCTTTTCCTGGACGTTTTACTTGGTTATCTACTTTTGACAGGATGTTCTCTCTCTTGAACAGGCAAATACATCAGAAAGATTTAGCGACAATCTTAACGACCCCAGCTCATCTAATAAAACTTGTCAAAATCAGGATCAACCCAGCCCCACGTCAATTCTTGATGGACCATTTGAAGACGATACAAACAACACCACGACCAATTCCTCTGAAGTTCACACTGCTGTACATTCTAGTAAGTACATTCAAATGGAAACTTCTCTCTTTTTTAGTTCTTCTATTCACGTTTTCTAACTGGGCATATGCTTCTATTAACTGTGTCACCAATCGAATCAGTTGCACGCCTTTTGGAATGGGATGACGCCCTGGAAACTTCACCTGATTCTTCAATACTCTCCGAAGACTTGTCAAGTACCGATTTAGGGAATCATCAGTCGTTTTTGTTTGTCCAGAAATTACTATCAACCTCAGGGTTAGACAAGGGAAAAATTAGCACAATGTTCATGCGATGGCATTCAGTTAGCAGTCCAATGGATCCAATCTTGCTGGAAAAGTTTTTGGTTCGAAAAGAGAAAGATGCAAAGAGCAGAGAGAGGAGATCAAACCAGAGGCTCTTGTTCGATTGCGTTAATTTTGCTCTATTAGACATTGGCAGGACTGCCTACTTGGGTGCATATCCATGGCCTCATAATGGAGCCCGAAAGAAAGCCGTCGGCGGTGCCTCTGTAGGAGATGAAGTGTGGGTGCTCATAAGGGGTTGGATTTCAGGTGAAGGGAAATCGGAATCTGGGGAAATCGATAACGGAAGTATAGTGGTGGATAGAGTATCGAGGAGAGAAGTTGGGGGAAGTGCATGGGATGAACTGATGAATTCAGAGATTGATGGTTTGAGTGCAGAAATTGGCAGGAAAGTGTTGGAGGAGTTAGTTTGTGAGGTTTTACAGGATTTAGGAGTTGGTAGTTTCTTGTGAGATAATTTTAAGAAAAACCTTTTTTCCCCCTCTTTTTTCATCTTTTGGCCTCTGTTGGTTTTATTTGCAATGGGTGATGATGGTGGCCTTTATAGTGTTTGAATAAATTAATTTTTCAAGTATTTGTGTATGTTTTCTGCTTTGATGTGCATACCAGATGTATTTCCACCTAAGCCAGACTTTGTACATGTGAATAAATAAGGAAGATTAAAAAAATGTGATTCTTAAGTTGAGTTCTCTATTATTGCAATAGCTATATTATTACTGCCTGTAAACAATATATGCATTTACATCTAAACATTCCAAGTTTCAAATTCATGGTGGATCACAAAATGAGAATCCTGAGGCTCTCTTTGCTCGTAACAATGTATATTTTGAAGTATTCTTGTTCCCTCAGTCACTTTGTTGATATGGGTAAAAATAGAACAAAATTGAGACCGTTCAAATTGGGCACGCATTGTAAAGCTCTCAAGGATAAAACTGTAATTTTCAGTAGAAACAGACCTGACGGAAGAGTTGGATTGTTTTCAGGCCCATTAACTCGATCCAGCTGATAATAGGGATTTGTTCTAACAACTCTAACACAAAGGAGTCAAAATTTATCGAACCCAGTTTAAACTCCCTATTTTTAAAGGGGTAATTGATTCTATCCCCTTAGGCAAAGAGAGAGTTAGAAAACTCTCTCTTCATATGGGATAACCGCCGAGATGCTCTCAGATAAGGATACATCCGATTTGATCCGTATCCGGACGGATACAGATACGGATTCGGATATCCAAATTAAAAAAAACGGATACGGATACGGATACAGATACAGATATCTCTTAAAAAAGTAGATTCGGATATGGATATCCGCTTAATTTATAATATATTTATTTAATAACTATATTATATATATAGTTATATTTATACTAGAAAATACCCCTACCTTAATCTAAATCCAATACCGATTCTCCGAAGCCCAACCTCCTCCCGATTCTCTGAAGCCTGTCGTTCGATCTCCTTGCCATCGATTACTCCAAGCAACCTCGTCGTCGTCCTTCTCCTCCACCCATCCTCATCGTCTCCACGTCTACATCACCTTGCTGCTATGCCAAATCAGAAACCCTAATTTCCAAATTGGAAAAACCCCAAACCCGGTCTCATCTTCTCCATCTCCAACCCCCTCGCTGTCGAGATCTCTGACCAACCTCCTTTCTAGCCTTCTCCTCCACCCATCCCCATCGAATTGCGGCTACCCCAAATCAGAAACCATATCTCCGACAAATTCAAATCGGAAAAAACCCAAACACGGTTAATGTTTCTCTGTCTCCAACCTCCTCCTCGTCATTTATGGTAGGCACTGTTCATATTCCTCCCTAGTTCTCATTATGAATATCTAATGTTTGATGATATTCCTCTTAGTTAATTCGACTCCAGGTATAGCTCTTGCAAATTTAGTTGAATGTATGTGAATGAGTTTAGTTTGAGCTTTGATGTGGATTTCTTGAAAGCTGAAATGTAGATGTGTTTTTGTTGATATTTGAATTGATTCTAATTGTGTGAAATTGGTTTAGTTGGAGCGAAAAATTTTACCCAAACAAAATTTCAAGATTTAGCTAAAAGTAGTTCTTTACAATTGATCATCTTGGAATTAATTTTTGCAGTTTTTTGGGCCGGATTCCGGAAGGCTCCGACCATCGGCGGCGCCAGAAAATGAGTGGATTGCGATCCTCTCATCGAGTACTATTCCGTAGTGTGCTCATTTTCCAAAAACGAATTCCGTATGAATGAGAAATGTTGGTCCAAAATTGGGTATTTGAAATGTACTAACTTGGAAACTTGGAGAAAATGGATAGTCCCATATCGGAAATTGGGAAAGATTTTTTCTAGTATATATACTAGAAAATTAGACTAAAGGGCATGGCCCGAGGGTTACCACTAACGTGAAGTGGAGAGAGGACTTAGCCAAAATGACAAACACACACGCGCGCGCGCGCCCGGCCCCGGCTCCGGCTCTGGCTTAAATTTTTTCTTTTTTGCCCCAGACAAATTTTTTTTTTCCCCAATGAACTGATGAGGCTTTTCACATTCGGTAACTGATACAATTACTCTGTAATAGCAGAGTAATGGCTCACCAGTTATGAATCTGAACCATCACTCTGCTGTTGCAGATTAGTGGACCATTACTCTGCTGTTACAGAGTAATGGGCCTCTGAAGAGTCTCCATTTTCTCCTATAAGGCTACTGAATCCTTTCTGCCAGGGAGAGTCTAATTTTTTGATAATCCGAACTTTACACTTCTTCTTCTCCTCTGTGTCAACTGAGAGTACATCACAGCAACAGTTCGCTGGAATCTCTGAAGCAAGGGTGCTGCTCTTCAGAGAAGGTATACAGTTGTATCCTGAAAAGTAATTCGCCAACCACCGTCACACTACGGGTGAATTTTGGTTTAAGGAGAGAGATTTTGATCTCGACTCTGTATAAAGCTTTTGGTTTGCTAATTTTCCTTCCTGTATTACTGTTATTCACAAATGCTGTTAGTAAATTTTCATATTTATAAAAACGAGTTCTAACAATCTTAAAGAAAAAATTTTCCTCACTGATTCTAACAGTTTTTTTGTGAAGTTTGTTTACAGGTACTGTTATCAATTCGGAAAAAACAACAACAACTAACCGTTCTGTTTCAACTGTTTCAGAGAAGAGAAGAACATGGAGAACACACAAAATGATATTGCCAATGGGCTTATCAGTACCGAAACACCGGTGACCCAAAATGTGACTGCATAATCGGTTGCGGCACATTCGGTCGTTCTGCCCACACACATAACTGTGGGAGAAAAACTGGAGAAGTTCAATGGAACTGGATTCAAGAAGTGGCAAGGGAAGATACAGTTCTACCTGACCACCTTGAAGCTGGACAGGTTTCTCACTGAATCTGCCCCGATGCTGGCACCGATGGATGCACACTTCGTTGCTGCGATTGATGTGTGGACTCAGGGCGACTATCTCTGTAGGAACTACATCCTGAATGGCTTGGTAGACCCCCTATACAACGTCTACTGTGTTTTCAAGACGTCCAAACTCCTGTGGGGGTCTTTGAAAAAGAAGTACATAACAGAAGACACCGGGTCCAAGAAGTTTGTTGTCGGCAAATTTCTGCACTACAAGATGATTGACTCCAAAACTGTTGTGAGTCAAGTCCAAGAACTGCAGGTCATAATGCATAACATCTCTGCAGAGAATATGATGCCGTGCGAACCATTCCATGTTGCAGCGTTCATCGAAAAGCTTCCACCTGGTTGGAAAGACTTCAAGAACTACCTCAAACACAAGCGATAGGAGATTTCTCTTGAAGACCTAATTGTCAGGTTGCGGATCGAAGAGGAGAATCGCAAGGCTGACAGGTCCTATGGAAATCAATCCATACAAAAGGCCAACGTGGTGAAGCACAAACAGAAGGGCAAGAAGAGAAAGTTTTTGCCACATGCCTCAAACAAAAAATCTCTTGCAAAAAGATTTGATGCGAAATGTCATAAGTGTGGTAAGCTGGGGCACAAAATTTCTGAGTGCCGCAGCAAGGACAACCATCGTGCAGGAACTGGACGTGCAGGAACTGGACATGCAAAAGGAAATGAAAAATCCCACACACACATAGCTGAGAACTTATCCACTGGTCTCTCTGATCTGGACCTCTGTGCTGTAATATCAGAGGTAAATCTTGTGAGAAGCAATTCTCATGAATGGTGGTATGATACTTGGGCCACCAAGCATATCTGCTCGGACAAGGAGATGTTCACTTCATACCAGAAGTGCAACAAAGATGAAAAGCTGTTCATGGGAAACTCTTCCACCTCCAAAATTGTAGGAACAGGAAAGATAGTACTGAAGATGACTTCAGACAAAGAACTAACACTCACAAATGTGTTGCATGTTCCAGATATTAGAAAGAACTTGATATCAGGTTCTTTGCTAAGCAAGAATGGGTTTAAGGTTGTTCTTGTTTCTGATAATTTTGTATTGTCTAAGAATGGGGTATACTTGGGTAAAAGATATGTAAAGGATGGACTATTCAAGTTTAATGTTGTAACACTCTAGTTTTCATTTATGAAAATTTTGTGATTTGACGTGTTGTGCACGTATGATTTTATTTGTATAATTTTTCATATAAAAAAATATTTTTATAGTATTTATTCTCTCTTATTTTTCCAAAAAAAAATATTTTCTTTTAAAGCCTAATTAGAATCTAAAGCCGAAATTGTTTTTTAGCCCACTTTATTATTTAATTATTTTAATTTTTTGAGCCCATAGTCTCTTGGCCCATTAGCGAGCCCAAGCAATTTAATTAATCTCTATTTTAGTCTAACTTGTAGTGTAGACTCAAATAATAGACAATAATTAGCATGTACAAAGTTATGAGTGGGGGACACTAGGGTAACACGTGCATACAATGGGGTGTGCATTGCACACCTTTCACCTAGGCCGGTTGGACAAAGAGAGAGGGAGAGATGGAGCTAGTGGAGAGGTAGTTATCTCATCATGGGTAGTTGCTACAACTCCCTAATTCATCTAAGCCCTTGATCCTAAACCACTTGATTTAATCCTAGCCCTTTATTTCCACTAAAATTATGTATAAATACCCCATAGTTCTTCTCATTTTAGTACATTAGAAATTGATTAAAGAAAGAAAAGATTGAGAGTTTTTGGGGAGTAAAAGATTGAGGAGATTCTTGTGTGTGGGTGCTCATCAAAGAGAAGGTCAGAATTGCTCTAGGAGAGGATCGGTTTGCTACACCAAGGAGGAGGAGGCAACCTTGAGGCACAACCTAGGAGGAGAAGGATTTATTTGTGCATTCTAGGAGATTTCTAGGAGCTTTCCATTCGTTTTTCTTCAAATAGGTGGGTGTTACTCATGACTTCTAATTCTAGTTACCATGCTAGGAATGTTTAATAGAATGATTAATGAAAACCTAAGTGAAATTGACTCCATGATTGCTTATGTAGAGATGAATTGATAATTTAGAAGATGTTTGTTGAAATGATTGCTAGTGGATAAATCATGAATTAAAATGCTAGAAGACATCATGTATTGCCATGCTAGATGTTTAAGAAAATCTATACATGAGATACAAAGTTGAATGTATCTTGTGAAAGGGATTGTTTAAATTAAGGTAACTCTCTTGTGGTAAGATGAGAATCTGTGTTGAAAAAGGTTGAAGATTGCTAACAAATGAAAGATTGAAGTAATGAAGTATTTTTGTAGAAGTTATATTTCAACACGCGTGCAAACATGATATGTTCTCAATGTCAAAATTATGGACATAGAACCTAACCTAAGATTCAAAAATGCATGTTTTATAAGCAAATAATGAATCTAAAATACTGGTTTACTGCATTTTGTATATGTTTCAAAATTTGGAAAGTTATGTTTCGAAAAGAGAAGAAAAGGAACAGAGAAAAATATTTTGAGAATTGAAAAATCCAGTGGTACAGTCGACCGATCATGTTGAAACAGTCGACTGGCCTGAGAAAGACGAAAATATAGTTCAAATCTCTCACGGAACAGTCGACTACTCTGATCAATTATTCTTTTTTAACTTTAGAACCTTGCAGAACAGTCGATCGACTGTGTTGTAATAGTCGACTGCCCTGAGTATTTATCTTCGAGTTTTTTTATTCTAGCAGAACAGTCGACTGGCTATAATTGACAGCTGACTGCCCTGAAGTTCAAATGATATCCAGTTTTCATGAATTTTTCTACAATCTTTGGCCTAGCATATCTGAGACTACTTCTGTAAGAAAGAACGACTATAAATTGTTAGCCTAAATTATTTTTGTGGATAAAGAAAAATGTATCGATTAAAAGATGTTTTGAAAAGAGTTTTGTTAATGAAAGAAAAATGGAAGTATGATTATTAGACTTAGTATTGATAAAGTGAGAATACGGAGTTTATGAACCATCGACTATGACCAATTGAATTTCTTTGTTTTTGCATGATTATTGTACATGAAATTGGAATTTTTATTAACATGATGAATATACAAATGTTATGAACATGAAAAGAAAAAAAAACTATTGTTAATCTTGAAAAGAGAACTTATGAGTTTGAAAGGCTCAATTCTGTGTGATTGTGAATTGAAATTGAGAACTAGAGTGTGGCCAAGCCTCATGCCGGCATTGAAAAGAAATGAATGGAAATGAAATTTGAAATGAAAAGACCAAGATTTGGGTCATGTTGAATAAATGGTTAAGACCGGTATAGTGGAAAGGCTAACTTTGGAGATTTGATTTTGTTCATGATTCTAAGAACTAAGGATTAGATACATAGTGAAGATGTGATGAAAGTAAGAGAAAAATATTGAGTATGAGGGCCATTGGATTGGCAGCGTGAGAGTATCCACAGGATGTCCCATGATGCGTCATGATAGGGTGTGGATACTGCTCCAGAGTACCATCCCGGTGGCGATGCTCGTGGGGTGTTTGACGATTGCGGGTTGTGTCATGTCTATGGTGGGAGCTGAATTACCACAGAATGCTTGCATGATGAGTCATGTGTCAGTGCGTTGGGATTCCCTCCAGGGCGCCTAGACATGAGTTTGTAGGTCAGAAAATATCTAGGACACTTATCGTAGTTACAGTAGTAGATTAAGTCATGACGAGGGATTGAACCCTACAAGATGAAGAACGATTAAGGGCTTGCCCTTGGACTTATGTAGTATGGGCTGCATATACTCTGAACAAGTGCACATTAGTGTCATATAATATAAATAGTTGCATTAAGGACTAAGTGCACAATCACAACATGACACCAATAGGATAGTCCCTTTAGTTCTGTTTGTGACAAGTTTGTGTTTGTCAAGAAATGAGAATCGTTATACTGTTTTTGGCATAGAGAGGATGGCCGTGTATAATATTTTTTCAGTTGAATGAACTGACGCGCCCACAGTTTTATATGCAGGGTAAAGATACTTGACAATTGAAGTATACATGCTGCGCATGACTATTTTAAATATTGTTCCATGTAAATTTATTGTAATATTGCTACCGCTGTGATACTGTATAAGTGTGATGTAACTTTGATAAAAGAAAAAGTTTTTATTTCCTTGTAAAATTGTACGAAAGATGTGTAAAGATCCTATGGAACTCGAATTCAGTTGTATTTTGGAATTCGGGGTGTTACAGAGTGGTATCAGAGCCACGCTTCTAAACAGTACAAGTTTATAGAGAATGACACCCTAGAAGTGGACATTAGAGTGTGTGTTGAGTCTAGAGATTTAAATGTAAGTCACTTACATTTGTGTTGCTCTATGATTTATGCTTCTTCCTCTCTATCTTTAAGATGGCAGACCACTTCGACCCAGCTGGAGATGAAAATTGGCATATTATTGTGGAAGATTACTACCCCGGGCAACCTGATTCAGACGAGGAAGATCCCGAAGAAGTGGAAGAGGAATGGCTTGAGTCCCGAGAGATCACTCCACCTCCGAATTTATCTGATGATTCTTCTAACGAAAAGAAACCAGTTCCGGGTAATCTCATTGTGTCTCTTCAGAGGCAGGTAGAGACTCTACGGGAGAGAGTCGGACTACTAGAGGCTCAGTTGGCGAAGCGCAAGGATGATTTTGCAGTTCTTAGTCATCGTGTTTGGGAACTCGAGAAGAGGAAAAACACGACTGATATACTGAAGGAGGAAGTGGAGGAACTACGGGGAGAGCTTCGTAAAGCCAAGAGGAACCGTAGGAGTTAGACTGTTGTATCTTCTTATTGTTTTCATTTTGATGTCAGAAATATTTTAAATTCGAATGTATAAAGTTTGAAATTCAATGAAATGAAAAGTTGATTTAAAATTCATGTTTATACTTCGAATTTAATGGATCTTTTGCATCAGAATATGGCTGGAAGACGAGCTCGAAATGGTGAAGGTCTGAACTTGGAAACAGAGCTAGCGAGGGTCTATCAGACACTCAATGCCGTTGCCATGAATCAAAACCAAGGAAGGGTGCTTGCGAATCCAGTACCCAAAGCAATCAAACTCGTGGAATCATTCAAGCGGATGAAACCACCGGTGTCGGACCCTGACGCGGCTGACAATTGGATCCGACAGATCGAGACTATCTTCGAAGTCTTGGAGACTCCGGAGGGCAGCAAAATGAAGTTGGCGGCACTGCAGTTTGAGAAGGATGCGGCTGTGTCGTGGCAGTCGATGAAGCGGACGATGGGAGGCTTGGTTCTTGGCTAGGAGGAATTCTTGGAGGAATTTTGCAGTCACTAATTTCCTCAGACGTTCAGGAGAAGAAGGCCATGGATTTTCTGTCGTGCAACAAGGTGGCATGTCAGTTAGGGAGTATGCGACCAAATTTACTCAACTCTCGAGGTATGCCCCCGAACTGGTGATGGACGAGGCAAATAAGGCTCGTAAGTTCAAGCATGGCTTGAGGCCAAGTTTGCGATCCAGGATGATACCCCTCGATATCTGGAGGTTTGCCAAGCTGGTCAAACGAGCGGTAGCCACGGAGGCGGACATGGAGCAGTTCCATGCTATTCAGAATCGGAGGAACAACTAGAATGCGGGGAAGAGGCCTGCAGTTGCTGGCAATGTCAGGGGACAAATCCCGGCTCAAAGGTTCAAGCCTACGGGTGCGAATGCTGTTCAAGTGGCAGGTTGACCCGGGAATACTTGGGCAAGAACTCCAGTGACTTGTTTCAACTGTGGAGAGACAGGCCACTACAAGTCTCATTGCTCCAAACTGCAGGATGTCGTCCGTAATGGACCAACTCAGTAGACTGGGAAGAAGCTGTACCAGCAGGGGCGAGTATTTGCCTTGACTGAAGCTGATGCTGACGAGGTGGATCACATCATCACTGGTACTAGTGGGGGAGTGTAGGAGTGTTCTTTTTTCTGTTGTTTCTCCTTCCCGTTGATTAGTGAACTGTTATATGACGAGTGTGTGTTATGTAACAGGAGAACTTATTTTGAATGGAAAGAAAGCTGTTGTTTTGTTCGATACTGGGTCCTTTCATACTTTTGTATCACCTAAATTTGCTAAAGTTATGGGAGTCGAACCGAAGATATTTCCAGGCAAGATTTTAGCAGTAGCTACTCCGTCACGGGAGACTCTAACCACTGATCGGTACTATACTGGCTGCGAGATCGTGATTGGAGATCGAATTTTTGGGATCGATCTGATCGAGTTGAATGTTTTGGGAGTCGATGTTATCATTAGCATTGATTGGATGTCGGTATATAGTGCAAGCATCGAATGCAAGACCAAGACAGTGACAGTGAAGGCTCTAGGTGGACCTGAAGTCATTTTCGAAGGGAAGAGGAGATGTTCAGATTTGGTTACTGCTATCAGCCAGAAGAGAGGGATTCCTGCAGAGGTGCAACTGATTCCTGTGGTTCGGGATTATCCGACTGTGTTCTTGGAAGATTTGCCTGGGTTACCACCGCATCGTGATGTGGAGTTCAGCATCACTATTCAGCTAGGGAGTGCACCTATTTCTAAGGCACCGTATAGGATGGCACCTGTGGAGCAGGATGAGATCAAATGGTAGATTGAGGAACTGTTAGAGAAAGGCTTTATTCAACCGAGTGCGTTACCTTGGGGAGCGTCGGTGCTTTTGGTAAAGAAGAAGGATGGTTCGATGAGGATGTGCATCGATTACCGAGAGCTGAATAAGGATACTGTTCAGAATAAGTATCCTATTTCACGAATTGATGACTTGTTCGATCGTCTACAAGGGGCAGCTGTTTTCTCCAAAATAGATCTTCGATCAGGATATCATCAAGTTCGAGTGAAAGCTGAAGACGTGCATAAGACTGTATTCAGAACTCGACACAGGCATTACGAATTCTTAGTTATGCCATTTGGAGTGACGAATGCGCCTGCAATCTTCATGGACATGATGAACAGAGTTCTAAGGCCGTTTATTGATTCTTTCGTCGTGGTGTTTATCGACGATATTCTTGCGTACTCCAAGTCGGAGGAGGAGCACACAGAGCATCTAGCTGCAGTTTTGAGGAAGCTCCAGGAGCATGAGTTGTATGCCAAGTTATCCAAATGTGATTTCTGGAAATCTGAAGTGGCATTCCTAGGTCACATCATTTCTAAGGAGGAAGTGGCAACTGATCCTCAGAAGATAGAGGCAGTGAGAGATTGGACAAGGTCTACTACAGTGAAGGAAATCAGGAGTTTTCTTGGGTTAACTGGATATTACAGGAGATTTATCCAGGGCTATGCTCAGATAGCCGTGCCACTCACTAGCCTAACCAAGAAGAATGTGAACTTCAAGTGGACTGAGCAGTGCGAGGTAAGCTTTCAGGAGTTGAAAGAGAGGCTGACTACGGCACCTATTTTGACTTTGCCTAGAGCAGGTATTGAATATGATGTCTACAGCGATGCTTCACATCGTGGGCTTGGTTGTGTCTTAATGCAAGAGGAAAAAGTGATCGCTTATGGGTCTAGGCAACTAAGACCGCATGAGAAGAATTATCTGACTCATGATTTGGAGTTGGCTGCGATCATCTTCGCCTTAAAGCAATGGAGACACTATGTGTATGGTGAGAAGCTGAACATGTACACAGACCACAAAAGCTTGAAGTACATCTATCAGCAGAAAGATTTGAACCTGAGGCAAAGGAAATGGCTGGAGGTACTTGAGGACGTTCGTCTGGAGATTAAGTATCATCCTGGGAAGGCTAATGTTGTTGCTGATGCACTTAGCCGCAAGAGCAGTCTGGCGAGTTTGATTACAACTCAGAGGCAGCTGGCAGAGGAGTTGGATCGGGCTGGAATTGAAGTTGTTCTTCAAGACTTGAGATTATCTTTAACTTAATTAAGGCGTCAACCGACGCTGAATGAAAGGATTATTGCAAGTCAGAAGGAAGATGCAGAGATTCAAAAGATGATGGAGCAGGTTGGTGCTGGCAAGTTGCCCGGATTTCAAATCAGGGATGAAGTGCTGTGGTTTGGAGAGAGACTGTGTGTTCCGGATCAATCGGACTTGAAGGAAAGTATTCTTTAGGAGGCACATGCTACTCTTCTATCTGTACATCCTGGGAGTAACAAGATGTATAAGGACATTAAACAACAATTCTGGTAGTCAGGTTTGAAGCGGGATGTGGCTGAATTTGTGTCGAGATGTGAGATTTGTCAACAAGTCAAAGCTGAGAATCAGAAACCCAGAGGTATTGCAACCGTTACCTATTCCGGAATGGAAGTGGGATAACATCAGTATGGATTTCATCACGGGTTTGCCCAAGAGTTCGAAGGGCAATGATGCAATTTGGGTCATAGTCGATTGACTAACCAAGTCCGCTCACTTTTTGGCAATGAAACTCACAGCTTCGATGGACAAGTTGGCTGAGATGTATGTTGGTGAGATCGTCAGGCTTCATGGGGTTCCATTGACCATTGTGTCTGATCGAGATGCGCGGTTCACTTCGCATTTCTGGAGGAGTCTTCAGACAGCTTTGGGTACCAAGACAGATTTTAGCACTGCTTTTCATCCCCAGACCGATGGGCAGACCGAGAGAGTCAACTGTATTCTTGAGGACATGCTTCGGTGCTATGTACTACACCTTGGAGGCAGTTAGGAAAGGCATTTATCTTTGGTGGAGCTTGCCTACAATAACAGTTTTCGGACTAGCATTGGGATGGCGCCGTACAAAGCTTTGTATGGCAGGAAGTGCAGGACGCCTGCCTGTTGGTTCGAAGTTGGGGAGCGTCAGATGTTTGGGCCTGAGATTGTGCAGCAGACCTCTGAAAAGATTGAGCTGATTAGGAAGAGGTTGGTGAATGCTCAGAGTAGACAGAAGAGCTATGCAGACAACTTGAGGAGGGATATTGAGTTTGAGGTTGGTGACTTTGTCTTTCTGAAGGTATCACCTAGCAAAGGCGTGCTCCGATTCGGCAAGGGTGAAAATTTAACCCCGAGGTTCATAGGCCCGTATAAGATATTGAAAAGGATCGGGAAAACTGCTTACCGGCTTGAGTTACCGGAAGAGTTATCTCAGGTGCACAATGTCTTCCATGTGTCTATGCTGAGAGGGTACATTCTAGATCCAAGTCATCATTTGCCCAAAGTGCCAGAGGGTTTGTAGTTAGATCTGAGTTACATTGAACTCCCAGTTGAGATTGTTGATCGTCGGGAGAAAGTCTTGAGGAACAAGACGATACTGATGGTCAAAGTAGTCTGGAGAAACCAGTTGGTTGAAGAGGCTACTTGGGAATCTGAGAAGAGGATGATGAAGGATCATCCTGAGCTCTTTGTTTGATTTGTATCTTCTTTCTTTTCTTTTTCTCGTTGTACTTCTGTTTTCTCACCCTTTAAGTGTAGTTCCGGGGACGGAACTATTCTAAGGAGGGAGTGTTGTAACACCCTAGTTTTCAATTATGAAAATTTTGTAATTTTATGTGTTGTGCACGTATGATTTCATTTGTATAATTTTTCATATAAAAAAATAATTTTATAGTATTTATTATCTCTTATTTTTCCCAAAAAAATTATTTTCTTTTAAATCCTAATTAGAATCTAAAGCCCAAATTGTCTTTTAGCCCAAATTGTCCTGTAAAATTGTACGAAAGAAGTGTAAAGATCATGTGGAACTCGAATTCAGTTGTATTTTGGAATTCGGGGTGTTACAAATGTAATGGCAGTCATCCCTAAAACTATTGTTCCTGATGTTCCCAATGTTAATGAAGTAACTCCTATTGCCTATGTTGTTAAGTCTTCTTCTGTTTGGTATGAAAGAATAGGCCATGTTAATGTCAATTCTATGCGTAAATTAATTGACATGAATTTGCTACCAAAATTTAAGGTAGATAACTCCGAAAAATGTGAAGTTTCCACGGAGGCCAAACCCACTAAAACTCCATCACGTTCTGTAGAAAAAAAATAGAAACTCTAGGTCTAATTCACACGGATCTGTGTGATTTAAAATACGTGCAGACCAGAGGTGGCAAAAAGTACTTTGTGACATTCATAGATGACTGCACAAAATTCTGTTATGTATACTTGTTACATAGCAAAAATAAGGCTTTGGATAAATTCAAAGAATATAAACTTGAGGTTAAGAATCAACTTGGCAAAACGATTAAAATCGTTAGGAGTGATAGAGGAGGAGAATATGATGCACCATTTAATATATTATGCTCTGAACATGGAATAGTTCATCAGACAACTGCTCCTTACGCACCCGAATCAAACGGTACTGCCGAGCGCAAGAACCGAATTCTAAAGAAGATGATGAATGCCTTGTTGTTGAATTATGGCTTACCCCAAAACATGTGGGGGAAAGCGTTGCTGACTGCCAACTACATTCTCAATAAAATACCTCACAAGAAAATTGGCAAGACACCATACGATCTATGGAAAGGTAACGTACCTTCGTATAAATATCTCAAAGTGAGGGGGTGTCTAGCAAAAGTAGCAGTACCTAACCCAAAACAGGTCACCATCGGACCTAAGACAATTGATTGCATATTCATAGGCTATGCACACAACAGTAGTGCACATCGGTTCTTGGTATACAAATCAGATATACCGGATATCCATGTGAATACAATAATGGAATCAAGGAGTGCTTCCTTCTTTGAACACGTGTTTTCGTGCAAGGATACTACGTACCCCAAACATACACGTCAACAAGGGATTGCAAGCACTTCGGTTGATGAACCAGAACATGATACTGATGAACCTAGACGAAGTAAACATGCTAGAACATCAAAATCATTTAGTCCTGACTTTGTAACGGCCTTTCTGTTAGAGATTGAGCCCAGAACTTTCAAAGAAGCCATGTCTATGCCTGATGCTCCTATGTGGAAGGAAGCATTCAAAGGTGAAATAGACTCCATTATGCAAAATCATACTTGAGAGTTAGTCGACTTGCCTTCTGGATGTAAAGCTCTTGGATGCAAATGGATATTCAAATAAAAATTGAAACCAGATGGTTCAATAGAGAAGCATAGGGCAAGACTTGTGGTACAAGGATTTAGGCAAAAGGAAGGCCTAGATTTCTTTGATACATATTCCCAAGTTACAAGAATAACTTCCATAAGAATGTTGATAGCTATTGTAGCTCTACGTAACCTGGAAATACATTAAATGGATGTTAAAACTGTATCTCTAAATGGGGACTTAGAAGAAGAAATATACATGAAACAACCCGAGGGTTACGTAGTTTCTGGACAGAAAAACAAGGTGTGCAGGCTTGTAAAATCCCTGTACGGACTGAAACAAGCTCCAAAGCAGTGGAATGAAAAATTTGACAATGTTATGATGTCAAACAGTTTCAAAATAAATGAATGTGATAAGTGTATCTATATCAAAGATACTCTAAATGGATACATTTTGGTCTGTCTGTATGTAGATGACATGCTCATTATGGAAGCAATAACGACATTATCAAACAAACTAAGAGCATGCTTAGTGACAAGTTTGACATGAAAGATTTGGGAGTTGTAGATGTCATACTAGGAATCAAAGTTTCCAGGACATCTGAGGGAATTACTTTATCTCAAGCTCATTATGCTGAGAAAGTACTTGAAAGATTCAAGAATTACTCCAATAGGACAGCAAAAAGTTCCGTCGATCCCAGACTTCACTTGTTCAAAAACACAGGCGAAAGCATATCACAATTGGAATATACACGTGTAATCAGTAGTCTGATGTACTTAACAAATTTTACAAGACCAGACCTAGCACATTCGGTAAATGTATTGAGCCGCTGCACGAGTAATCCAGGATGAAGTCACTGGAAAGGAATAACTAGAGTATTGAACTACTTGCAACATACTCAGAGTTATACACTGCAATACACCAGATATCTAGCTGTACTAGAAGGCTACAGTGATACCAACTGGATATCGGACTCCAAGAACTCAAAATTCACAAGTGGATATGTCTTCATACTTGGTGGTGCAGCTGTGTCATGGAAATCCTCTAAACAAACGCTATTGGCCAGATCCACTATGGAATCTGAGTTTATTGCTTTAGACAAAGCGACAGAGGAAGCAGAATGGCTTCAAAACTTTTTAGAGGATATTCCTATGTGGGAAAAACCAGTGCCTGCTTTATGTGTACACTGTGACAGGCAATCGGCTATAGCACGGACACTGAGTTGTATGTATATTGGTAAGTCTCGTCATATCAGAAGGCGACACAAAACCATTAGACAACTGTTCTCAAATGGAGTAATCTCTATAGAATATATAAAATCGGCTGACAACCTAATGGATCCATTTACTAAAGGTCTGTCGTGAGAGCAGGTTGTGAGATCATCAAGAGGAATGGGTTTAAAGCCTATGACGAAAGAGGATACTTGATGGAAACCCTATCTAGGAATTGGAGATCCCAAGATCTAGGTTAAAAGGGACAACTAAATCTTGTTGAATCGACGGAAGCACTGAGAGATAAAAATCTCATACCCACTCTTAGGATGATAAAACAGTGCTGCCTGCAAAGAGTTAGGATAAGCTTGGCTTTTAATGATTCCCATAGCTTTGAAATAAATGTGGGGTATAGCAGGATACTCTTTATGGGCAATCACCTTGTGAGTGTGAAATGAGGCCGTTTCTAGGAGAATGAAAAGAGGCTACATTCTCCAAGTTCACTCACGATTAACCAGGGCTGTTCAAGGCCAAAATGAACACAACAAGAGAACTTAGTTCTGTGAGGAGATGAAACTGTGTGATAGTTATTGTCTAGGTTCACATCAAAGCCCGGGTAGTTCAAGACATTATGATCACTACCTGGTCAAGTGAATCCGATAGCTACTTACTAATGGAATCGTCTCACGCCATATGTACTGAAATTGTAGTTCAAAGTTGAAAAATTACTACCATTCCTGATGCAGTGATTTTTCGATTGTACTCTCAGAATTTTTCTGTCATGTTTTTTGTTTTTATGTCGTGTCTGGATTACCTAGTTTGGTAATTTCCATTCATATGGGGGATTGTTGAAATTAATTTTTGTAGTTTTTTGGGCTAGATTCCGGAAGGCTCCGACCACTGGCGGTGCCGAAAAATGAGTGAATTGCGATCCTCTTGTCGAGTACTATTCCATGGTGTACTCATTTGCCAAAAACGAATTCCATATGAATGAGAAATGTTGGTCCAAAGTTGGGTACTTGAAATGTACTAACTTGGAAACTTGGAGAAAATGGATAGTCCCATATCGAAAATTGGAAAAGATTTTTTCTAATGTATATACTAGAAAATTAGACTAAAGGGCGTGGCCCGGGGGTTACCACTAACATGTAGTGGAGAGAGGACTTAGCCAAAATGACAAACACACGCGCGTGCGCGCCCCCGGCCCGGCCCGGTTCCGGCCTCGGGTTTGGCTTGGCTTGGCTCTGGCTTAAATTTTTTCTTTTTTGCCCCAGACAAATTTTTTTCCCCCCAGTGAACTGATGAGGCTTTTCACATTCGGTAACTCATACCATTACTCCTTAACAACAGAGTAATGGCTCACCAGTTATGAATCTGAACCACCACTCTACTGTTGCAGAGTAGTGGACCATTACTCTGCTGTAACAGAGTAATGGGCCTCTGAAGAGTCTCCATTTTCTCCTATAAGGATACTAAATCCTGTCTGCTAGGGAGAGTCTAATTTTCTGATAATCCGAACTTTACACTTCTTCTTCTTCTTCTCCTCTATGTCAACTTAGAGTACATCACAGCAACAGTTCGCTGGAATCTCTGAAGCAAGGGTGTTGCTCTTCAGAGAAGGTATGCAGTTGTATCCTGGGAAGCAATTCGCCAGCCACCGTCACACTACGGGGTGAATTTTGCTTTATGGAGAGATATTTTGATATCGACTCTGTATAAAGCTTTTGGTTTGCTAATTTTCCTTCCTATATTACTGTTATTCACAAATGCTGTTAGTAAATTTTCATATTTATAAAAATGAGTTCTAACAGATCATGCAGTGCATTGTGAGTGTATATATTAATGTGCTTTGCTTATGGAAGTTTTTGTTTTTGAAGATTTTTTTTCTTTTGTGAAAGTTGCAGATGATTTGTTACCTTTAATTAAAAGTTGAGATATTATATTGCAAAAACTCATGCAATCTAGTTGTCTCAGAAAAATTAGATGTCTTATTCACATTTTGTTGTTCAAGTAGACAATGAGAACTCTGATATTTTTTTGTTTGTGAAAGGTATATGTATCTACAACCTTAAGCACTTAATTTTAATTAAAAGTTGAGAATCGATGGAAAACTAGATCCCATCCGGTGAAAATTTATACAACTCCTTTTCTTCCATTTACGAAATAAATATGAATTTCTAATCAATCTTATTTTTGTTTTCATTAACTAATCAGGCGACTCCATGGTACGAAGGAGATTGTAGCACTAGTAGAAATTTTGGTATGTCTTCCAATTCAGTCAAGACCTGGTTAATGTTTATATGCTAGATTCTAAGTTGCGTTTGCCAAACAACGATGACATTTGCTCTGCAGGTATACATGAATTTAAGCTTTTTATTATATCCAAGTGCTTTCATGCTTTACCTTTTCAGCAAACCATTTTTCACCTAGACTACAAGCTTGTCATTTGGTAATCCTGCTAGTAGAAATGTAATTAGATTATGATTTTCTTATGCGGTAAGAATGTACAACCTACCTCACATGAATCAATTGATTCACCACAGCTAGGAGAGATAAGTGTGTAGTTCAAATACAAGATAAAGCCTGCATGGTAGAAGTAATGATAAGAATGGTAAAATGTAAATGGTAAAACTAAAAATATTGCATTATTTACAAATTTAAGTACTAGTTAAGGAAAACAAATATAGCAAAAATTATATGTTTGATATCCGAATTCGTATCCGTTATCAGGTAGACCGTATCCGATTCGCATCCGTATCCGAAATTTGCAGATACGGATATGATTTTTTTTCCGAGTCATATCCATATCCATATCCGAATCCGTCTTGGGAATCGGATATGGATGTTGGTATAGGCAATATCTGATCTGTATCCAATCCGAAAGCATCCCTAGATAACAGACTCTATCTAAACACAAGGAAGTAGACATAGAAGAATATCTTGAAACTGCTCCCCCCCCCCCCCCAGCGACTATATATACTTCAAGATATCCTCAGAAACTAGATAAATGCAAATTTCGCTCTCAAACCCACCATATATTCGAGTTTCTGACTTGGACGTCGGATGGTCTGTCGTCGGGGCCAACCCAGCATTTTAGATTTGTTGGCAGGTCCATGGGAGCGATATTAGCCTTTGCTAACGATCAGATCTTGGAGTCAAGTACAGTTTTCGGCGGCCAACATCGACAAATAGGGAAGGTTTGATTTTTATTGTTTTTAGTTAAAGAATTCACATATCTGTTTTCTCCCACACAGAAATAAGTAGCAACAGATTGGCATTGTCTGGGGAAAATAGAAAAGATCACTGACCCAACATCGTCGATTGGAAACTACTTTCTCAACCATGCCTCCAATAAGGAAGGGGAAGGCGACGGCTACTAGCCGACAAACCAGCCATCTTCCTTCACCTCCCCCTCATGCGGAGGACCAACTTCAACAACCTCAACCCGAACAACCCCCTCTCCAACAAATTCAGCCTGCGTCTAGAGTAGCACCGGGGGGCTCTTCACTGACCAACCCCTCAAGCAGGTACTACACAAACTAGAGAGCTCGGGACAACTTATGAAGTGGTCCATCGAATTAAACAGCCTGATATTAGCTATCGGCTAAGGACGACCATCAAAGCCCAAGCTCTAGCTGAGTTCATCATGGAGAGTACCATTCTTGACCCCCCTCCTAAGGAAGGTGAAAACCCTCCGTTCTGGAGCGTCTACATCGATGGATCATCATACACCGGGGGGAGCGGGGTCAGATTTATCCTGACAAGTCTAGACGAATTTATCCTCCAATATTCATTTCGGCTCAACTTCCGAGCCTCCAACATTGAAGCAGAGTATGAAGAATTAATTGCAGACCTTCTCTTAGTCCACAAAGCCAGAGCCCAATGTGTCAAAGTGTTCAATGATTCTCAATTGGTAGTGAACCAAGTCCAGGGAGACTACGAAGCCAGAGATGACTGTATGATCAAGTATCTCGGACACGTTAGGAAGTTATTAGCCACTTTCCAAGAAACAGAAGTCACCCGCATTCCCCGCGAAAGAAAATGGGCAAGTAGATGCCCTCTTTAAGTGTAACCCCCGTTCGCGTATATATGTATTTTTTGTGTGTATTATCTAGGTTTAGATTCTTTATAAAAATTTTCCGTATTCTTAAATTCATGTTATTTCAAAATATTTTGTATCTCCTGTTAAAATCAATTTCTTTTCATTAATTGTATTTATTGTTATTTTCAAACGATTTTCATATTGTAATACGAACCCTATTAATGTTGTTGTTATATTATTGTTCAGTATTATTATTGTTACTGTTATTTTTATTTTTATTATCATGATTATTGTTATTATTGTTATTATTATTATTACCTTTGATTGTTTATTTAAAAATCTATTTCTATTGTTAATTGTATTTGTAGTTATTTCAAATAATTCTCATATTGTAGTACAAATTATATTTTGTTATATAAACCTACATTTTATTGGTTATTTTAATTTCCCTAATGGATTTTAACCCAAAAACCCAAACCCTTTTGCTTATTGGATCCTACCCTATTACAAAATAACCCTATTACCCATAACTCATATTACCCTAACCCTAATTTCATATCCTATATATATACCCTGTTAACCACTGTTTACCCTAATCTTATTTACCCTACCTAATCACCCTCATTAACCCTAGTCGCCCTTCATCCCTTACCTCCCACTTCATGCCCCTCTCTTTGTTCTATACCCCGTCCACCACCATCTGCCCCAATTGCCGTCGCCCCTACTCCTCGCGTGCACCACCACCACCGAAGAACCCCCACCTTCGCCTGCTCTCTATCGCCTTCGAGTTCTCCCCCCTCCCCCCCCCCCCCGACTGCACTTCGTCACCCTTCGAACCCATCCACTGGCTTCTCTGCTCCGTCACCACCTTCAACCCATCATCACCTCCGCCATTGCCAACTTCCTCATCCCCGTCACCTCTCCTCACCGACCCTCCTCTGTTTTACCCATTGAAATAGAGCATCCTCACCATTGCCGCTCGATCCCTGTGTGCCGCCTCCGATCACCTTCCCCTGCGTCCTTGTGCACCACCGCAGCTCCGAAGACCCCCGCAGTCGCCACCCTAGCTGCCGTCGACCTCCACCAGTGCAGCATCTCCTACATCCGACCATTTGAACCTCAGCCGTCCGATTGATCTTGATCATCATCAAGATCTTGATTATCAAATCTCCACCATCATTTGCTGGATCTGGACCATCCGATCTGATCTGATCTGATCGTGATCATCATTAGCTCTTGGATCTCAGTCGTCGATCATCTTGATCTTGATCATCATCAAGATCTGTGCCGATCGTGCTCGTCGCTCGGGATCCATTCCTATTATTCTTTTTGTCAGATTCGTTGTCTACACCCAAGGCAAGTAACTTGTATAATTTTTGTTGTATATACAAGTATAAAATACCGCCTGTAGTCTCGCTTTTATTTCTAGATTCATTCTCATGAAGAACTCTTGTTAGATCTTGACTCTATATGTTGATCCATCGGTAGTCATCATTTGTTACACACACGACATGAAAATAATTTAGATCTACCTAGACTCTTGATGCATGTATGTATGTTGTTTCGTGATCCATGATATGTTGTATATTTCTTGTATGCTTGATGTGTTGGTTGTAGTATCTTGTAGTGGAAGTGGATTTGTTAAGCACCCATACCATGTTGTTTTGGATATCTATTATACAATGTTTTGTATTTTGTTCTAATTTGGATTTATTGCATATGAACTATTTGATTAAATGTCCTGTTTTGGTTCAGTATATTAGACCCATTAAGGTCAGTAAGTCAAACTAAATTGTTATTATATAAATCGTAGAACCCGTTGTCTATTTTCTAGAATTTTTGACAGATCTCGGTTTCGATTTGTGAGATGCGAGTTATTGCTATTTTGCTACAGATGTGCTGAAAATTCTAGATTCTGTTTTATGTGACTTCTGTATAGTTATTCATTTTAATAATGATGTTAAAGGTAAGATTTGGATCTAATATTTTTCTGGGTATGACTAGACATTACTGGGATCAACCCCTAATTTTTGTAGACTTATTTAATGACCTTTATAATTTATTCTATGCTTGTAAACAAACCAATATATTTCCAAACTGCATGCTGTTCAGTAAAAAACCATATTTTCAACCTAATTCCAGTTGCTGTTGATCAAAACTTTGTGAATATGAATTATAGTCAGCTGTGTCTATTTTACAACTCTTTTGACGGATTTGGTTTTTGAGTTATACTTTGTAATCTATCGTTGTTTTTGTACTGCTGTGTCAAAAAGTTCAGATTCATAAACTTGATGTATCTTGTTGTTTTCCGAATTTACTTGACTATGTTATCTGTATTGGAATATTATGAAATTTTATTTGCTGATACTAGACATAATAGGGAATACCCCATATTTTTTTTAGATTTAATCAGTAAGTTTTTATGCCATTTTCATGCTTATGAATACAATCTTGCAATTTCTGGCTGAACATGATTTGTGTATATAATGCTGTTTTGAACCCTGTTTCTGTAATTATTATATGAATTATATATATATGTGCTGGATTCGTCCAAGAGTCTGTTTTCTAGATTTTCTGACAGATCCCGATTTGTACTTCTGTGGCAAAGGGAATCTCATATTTGGTGCAATAGTGTTCTTCTGTCCAGAATCGAAAGTCTCGTTGTCCTAACCTGCTATGAGTTGTTTGTCACCCGTGCATGTTTCTATCCGACCTGATCCTATTTCCTGTTCTTGCCATGTTATTCTTGTCCTGTTTTGTGCATGTATATGCCTGCTTGATAATAATAACAAGTAACCAAGACGGGGTTAAGGGAAATACCTTAGTAGTAAACAATATAGGTATGTGTACTCAGAACGGGACTGTGTTTCCCATTACTTGATGCCATGATTACATGATTTATGCATGTTATTACTACCTGATTATATGATGTCATAATTTCATGATTACATGATTCAAGCCTGTTATTAACTACCTGATTATATGATGCCATGATTCGTAATTGCATAATTCATGCCTGTTACTTACTATATGAATATATGATGCCATGTTTCATGACTACATGATTCATATCTATTCCTGATTACATGATGCCGCGATTTCACGATTACGATTCGTGCCTGTTGCCTGTTACATGACGCCTGAGTAGACAGCCCTATAGAAACCCACCACTAGATCTAAACGTAAATTACATGTAAGTAGCAACCATGTGGTAAAATTTGGGATGCATGAAGTTCTACCTAGATAGAATTAAATACAAAATTTGAAATAACATAATCGCCTGCATATTCCTGTTACCTGTACAGGCTATCTGACACCTGTTACATGTTTACTTACATGCATGATACTTGTTACCTGTCACATGTTACATGCACCCTATTATCTCATCACATTACTTGACTCTGTTCCTGGTTAATTTTAGTCATTCTGCTTTTGCTGTCACCTGCATTCCATGCTTATTCAGTACTTGTTTCCACTGTTACTCTATACTTGTCTATCTTTTCTGTACTTGTTGCTTGCACTACAAGTCCGCAACTTGTATTGACGGGCATTTTGTTTCTTTTCCCTCTTCCTGCAAATTGTCAATTTGCAGATTTCGGTGACCAGTTGCCTGAAGCAGTAAGTGACCAAGTATTCTAGGCTGGCTGGAGTTTCTTGCATGAGTTTGTTTCTTGTTTTTGAATAAATTGTATTTTGCCACTTGGATTTTTGTATTGGACAGTTTGTCCCAGAATTTATAACTTGTTTTTCGATATGGTTTATTTGAGATTAAGTATTTTTGGTTCAGGTAAATTTTGTTGGTTATATCAATTTATTCATGCATGCGTGGTTGAATATTTCCTGCCTATTCTTGTTTATTCCTGTATATTGTTGTAAAGATTCTTACAGCTCATGAACGGTGAAAACCATTCGCTGGACTTAGTCACGTATCCGTATTCCATATTCCTTTTTGGGAAGCGGAGCGTGACATTAAGTTAGCTTCCTCCTCCCTCAAAGGACTTGATCACACTGTCATTATTGAAGTCCTACTCAGGCCCAATATCGAAGAAGAAACCTCAGCTCATGGTGATTCCTCCTCCGGTACCAGAAAGAAATTGGATGAAACCATTATATGACTTCCTTAAAAAGGGGATCCTCCCATTTGACCCCTAAGAGGCCAGAAAGATCCGAGTGAGAGCATAGTGGTGCACACTCATCGAGGGAATTATGTACAAAACTTGTACACTCCAGTGGACAGAAGACTATCTGTGGTGCCTCTCCCTTGAGGAGACCCAGTATGCTTTGAAAGAAGTTCATGAAGGGATTGGAGGCGTTCATATGGGAGCTAGATCCATTGCCCGCAAGATCCTCAACCATGTGTATTTTGGCCTACATGTTGGTGTATGACCTTGAGGCCAGTTGTGTACTGACATTACTAGTTTACATTGCATCATAGCATTTATTTCATATACGAGGGTTTTTATTTATTGTGCTGTTTATTATGATTAAATGAACATAATAAAATCCTTAGAATAGTAGGTTCAATACCATGAGACATCAAATGTATGACCTGATTATGAGATCCTATTGGTTGTAATCAGAACACTATTCTTAAATATCTATAGTCAATTATAATTTTAAATTAGGACAACAATAATACATAGAGACTAGCATGTGCTTAAACTGATCATCATATCTCACGGGTCATGAATATGAGATATCAAGTCTTCATATTGGTACATATTAGAGTAATAATGTGCTGGACTGACCCATCTTGAGAACGTTGCATGGATCGTTACGTGAGTGCCATAAGTGGTTCTTACAGTGACCATGGTGTACGTAGTCTTTTAACTCGAAGTCATTACGGTTCCCTACATGGGAAGTTATATGTTTTAATGCCGTCAAACCTTGCCTATAATAAGTCAGTAACCCCCCCCCCCCCCCCCACCACCACCACCAACGTTATAATGTTTGAAAAAATCCTTATACTCATTCCTCCGCTAACTTAACCCATTATGTTAAATATGAATTATTAAATTACTATTTTACCTTTACCCTTTCATAATTAATCCCTTCTTCGAGTTTTGTTGAATCCTAGGTCTTGTTCTTTTTTTTTAAAATTTAAAATAGTTGACTAGAAACAAAGACTTAAATTGGTCTTTTATAGTTATTTAATTAATCAACTAATTTCTTATATTCATTTTCCAAAGTTGTACAGTTCTAATCTAGAGAAGATATTTTACATTTTCCCTTTTTTAAGTTATACGAGTCACTCATCTCAAATTATTAACTGTATTTTGAAAGGTTGAACATAACTATATTCTGTTTTTTTTATCACTAACAGAACATTCTAATCGATCCAACACTGATATGTTTCTTTATCTCACTCAATTTTAACATTTTCGAAGTTGAGGCCAAATGTGTATCAATTTCAGTGTAATTTTCTTACCTTATTTGTTGAAATTGAATTGGTTTTTGATAAATTGTTGAATTGAGTCATCGTATGTTTGAAACTTTGGATTAAAATTGAATTGGGTTTTAGAGGATATGTGAGAGAGAATGAAGAAAGAGAAGAAAGAGAAGAAAGAGAAGAAAGAGAAGAAAGAATAAGGGATTAATTATGAAATGGTAAGGGTAAAACAGTAATTTAATAATTTATATTTAACGGAAGGGGTTTAGTTAACGGATGAATGAGTATAATGTATTTTTTCAAACATTTTATGGGCAATTTTTATTCATGCCAAACGTTGGGGGGGTACTTTTGTTTTTGCCCTAAGGCGATTATAAAGTTGACGATTGGATATATTACAAATCTTGCGGAGTGTTGTGAGTGACTTAGATATGATTTATCTCTCCTACATAACATTAGCTATATCTACGGGCTTCATAATTGAGTGAGACTACAAAATACATGGTCATGCTCAAATGAGCCAATATGAGATATTGAGCTCATTTTAGTAAGTCTACTCAGACATCAAGAAACCAAAGATTGAACTATTGAAGGGTGACACGCTCTATGCCTTGTGATCAATTAAGATATCTGGACAAAAGGGCTAGACTACATGGTAACATTGTTCACTAGTAGGTTATGTCAAATCACTGACATTCCCGTTACTTGAGTAGCAGTGATGTATTGCTAGATATTGCTCACTATTCGTAACACTAGAATAAGTTTTTAGTATTACTATCAACGTAATGGGAACCTACAGGGTCACACACTTAGAATGGATCGAAATTGGGATTTAAAATTATGAGATAAATTTAATTGGGTATCCTATTAAGAATTGGACTCCTGACATGGTTGGGTTATTAATTAGATTAAATGGGCCAACTAAAGTTAGAAGAGCCACACACGAATCTAGTCAGATTGTGAGCCCAACCACCTCAACACTCTTTTGGGGTTGATTTTCTGCACCTATATATACGATATATTTCCCTGGAAAAGATACAACAGAGAACCCTAGATGTCACAAAAATTGTGAGAGAGCCAGATCATGAGGAACATCCCCTTCCCGCAGCTAGCACCGTGGCATGAGGGAGAGCTTGATTTGATCCATTCGTGTGGATACAGTAGAGGTACTGCATCTTTTGCGGTGCTGTGATTGACATATTGTGGATACACTAGATTCATCTTTATGGTATAACTCCTAAACACGATTTATGGTTTTCGGATGGATCCATGGCTAGATTTCGATATTTTGTGATTGATTTTTCCACTATGTATTTCATTTATGATTGCCTTCGAAACCTAACACTACCCTCCTCAATGATGCTCAGCATAATGTCCGACATTGTTCTTCTTTCAAGTGGTTCTCATCAATCAAACGAACACACCAGGCCGAGCTCAGTTCCATTGCCAATCCGATCCCCTTTGCCATGTGGGGGATGAATCTGATCGAGCCATTCCCTCCAGCAACCGGTCAAAGAAGCTTCCTCGTGGTGGCCACCGATTACTTCTCCATGTGGATCGAGGCAGAACCACTAGAAATCATCACAGAGCACATGGTCCTACAGTTCTTTTGGAAGAATATCATCTGTCGATTCAGCATCTCCCGGATCCTGGTAACAAACAATGGAACTCAGTTTGCAGCCACGACATTTTGTAAGTTTTGCGTCGACCTAGGGATCCATCAGCGATTCTCCTCCATCTCCCACCCTCAGCCCAACTGCCAAGCAGAGATTGCCAACAGACAGATCCTCGATGGCCTCAAGAAGAGACTCAACGAATCCCCCAAGGGCTTATGGGTCGAAGACCTCCCTAGTGTATTATGGTCAAACATGACCACAAAAAGGACCTCGACAGGAGAATATGTTGGGTTTCTAGATCAACCACATAGTAAATATGCAGCGGAATTAAATAAAAATTTGAAACCCAGTCGTGGATCCATGTGAAAACCATAAAACGTGTTAAGAGTTTTACCTCAATGATGAATCTACTGTCTCCACAGTATAACAATCACGAGCACTGCAACATTACGGTGCTTCTATGGTATCCACACAAACATATCAAATTTGGCTCTCTCTCACGCCACGATGCCAACTACGGGAAGGGGATGTTCCTCATGATCTCTCTATCTCTCTCAGTTTTGTGATGGCTAGGTTTTTCTTTTCACAGTTCTACACATATACATATCATATCATATATATGTGTGCATCAAACCCTAAATGAGTAATGAAATGTGTGGGCCTTCAGATTTGGATTGGCCCAATTAATCTAATTAATTGTCCAACCAATTTTAGGAGCCCAAGTGTTACTTGGAATCTGAATTAAATTCATCTAATGAATTTAAATCCCAACTTCGATCTATTCTAAGTGAGCAACCCTATAGGTTCCCATTACATCAACAGTAATACTAAAATCCGATTTTAGTATTACAAATAATGAGCGGTATCTAGCAATACATCATTGCTACTCAAATAACGGGAATGCTAGTGATTTGACATAACCTATCCGTGACCAATGTCAACATGTAGTCTAGTCCTTTTGACTAGATATCTTAATTGACCACAAGGCATAGAGCGTATCACCCTTGTATAGTTCAATCTTTGGTTTCTTAATGTCCGAGTAGACTTACTAAAATAAATGAGATCAATATCTCATATTGACCCATTTGAGCGTGATCATGCATTTTTGTAGTCTTACTCAATCAAACGGCCTGTAGATATCGCTCCTGTTATGTAAGAGGAACAAATCCTATCTAAGTTACTCACATCCCTCCGAATGATTTGTAGTATGTCCAATAGTCGGCTTTATAATCACCTTATTATAGGCAACATTTGACGGCATTAAAACATATAACTTCTCATGCAGAGAACCGTAGTGACTTCAAGTCAAAGGACCACGTACAACATGGTCACTGTAAGAACTTCTTATGACACTCACATAACGATCCATGTAGCGTTCTCTTGGTGGGTCAGTCCAGTACATTATTACTCTAATATGTACCCATGTGAAGACTTGATATCTCATATCCATGACCCGTGAGATATGGTCATCAGTCTACACATACTAGTCTCTATGTATATTGTTGTCATAATTCACAATAATACCTGACTAGGTACATTTAAGAATAACGTTCTGATTTCAACCAATAGAATCTCACAATCAAGTCATGTACTTGATGTCTCATGGTATTGAACTTACTATTCTAAGGACTTTATTATGTTCATTTAATCACAATAAAAAACACAATAAATAAAAATCCTCATATATGAAATAAATGTCATAGTACAATGTAAACTAGTAAGGTGAATACACAACTGGCCTCTATGGCATACACCAACAAAATCACCTTTCAACCTTACTTATGGCTCCGAAGCCTTAACCCCCCTTGAAGTCAGGCTCCCCTCTCCCCGCCTGCTGTCATTCGATGAAGAACAGAACTCCCTCGATCTCAGGGGCAACCTCGACCTCATCGAAGAAGTCTGTGAGAAATCTGCATTGAGATGACAGATTTATCAGCAAATGGTAGAGAAGTTCTACTATAAGAAGGTCCATCCAGGCAACCTCAAAGGAAGAGACCTAATTCTTAAGATACTATAAATCTTTGATCCACACAGGAAGAGCAAGCTAGCTGCCAACTGGGAGGGGCCGAACAAGATCTCCAAAGTGGCCAGCCAGGGAGCGTACCGACTTGAAGACCCATCGGGAAAGAAGATATCGAGGACCTAGAACGCCGAACACTTGATGAAGTACCAAAAGGGTGCTTAACACCCTATAGTAGAACAAGTTTCCCTATTTTTAATAAGGCCGACACTTGTGATATGGCCAAAATATATAATAAAGGCTTGCACTATTGAAGCAGCCACTTAATTTTTTCTTTCAATAATACTTAGTTTATTTTTCTCGCAAAAATCTTTGCACTGGCCTCATACCTGTCCACCCGAGTCACGATCGCGACTCACTTAAACAGCAATTTCGGAGTCCATCTTCTCTCCGATAGCTGCACCGACAACTGGCTAGCATCCAAACAACAAGTGCAGAGTTCAACACTTGGTTCGATGTTGCTTTAGTCGCTTGCGAACAAGCAAGTATAGAGAAGCTCACCATTCAAATTGCTCCTACAACTGGTTGAAAATTTCAAACGACAATTGTGGAGTCCAATACTTGGTTCGATGCTGCTTTAGTCGCTTGCAAACAAGCAAGCACCGAGAAGCTTACCATTCAAAATTGCTCCTACAACTCGTCGAAAATCTCACACAATTAATTTGTATTCCAATACTTGGTTTGACGCCGCTTTAGTCGCTCGCGAACAAGCAAGCACGAGTTACTCACCATTCGGAATTACTCCTACAACTCGTTGAAACTCTCATAAAACAAGTTTGGAGTTCACAATCACGGCTTGGAATTGCCCCTACAGTTCGCGAACACGTGAGTTCGGGGCTCGATATGACCGCTTGAACTACTCCTGAAACTTGTTAAACTGCTCAATAACTTCTCAATGGCGTATCCCATCCTCTTTAGCTCCCGAGAGACAAAGATATTGCAGACCAGCTTCGGCCCCCCAAAATGGATGAATCCTCAATCTATTTCTAAATAGAACTTGTATGTCTCCAAGTCCTTGTCAAAACGATACGTCATACACCCCAATCGGAGATTTACAGTACCAGGCATATACATTACACTACAGCAAGCCGAAAGCACGCGAGCAAGCAGATTCGGAGTTCGAAACAACAATTCGAATCCGACCCTGAAGATGGACGAATTTCCAATCCATGTAGACCTTCGAGTCTTCATTGAAACGATATGTCACATGCCACAACCAGAGCTTTACAGCACTGGAATATGCATTACACTGCAACAACACTGGAAGCATGCAAATATGCGGGTTTGGAGTTCGAAGCAACCGTTTGAATCCTCCCAACAGAGCGTCAAATCGCCAACAAGCAAGCTTAGAAAGCAGCCCTTCTCCAAGACTGCCCATATTGCTCGGTCCAAGCGGCCACAAAACAACACAAAGGAAGATATACAAAGCTCAACAACCAGAACAAGAGAAGTAACAAGCATGACACTTCAACACAAAAGTTACCAAATTTTCATGCATTCAAATACGAAGATACAACAAGCGGTGGCCAGCTGCTATTACGCTACTACCAAATGTGTCAAAATAAGTGCAAAGGAAAATACATCAAAATAAGTGCCAAGGGAAAAAACTATAAAATTGTAGGATCAGGGCTCCTCATCATCAGATGAAGCCAAAGGAATAGGAACCCTAGTCATTCCATTCCTCTCTTCTCTGCCTGGTGAGCCATCATGAGCCACATCTTCATCAATCTCCTCTACCACTGGCTCCATCCCTGGAAGAAGCTCTGGGTGATGCCCTTCCCATCAAAGCCGGGGACGTGCTCTACTACTGTAATGCCCTGAATCCCTAACCTAAGAACTCGTGACATTACTCCAGGATCTTCCTTCAAATGAGTCACAACACACAAAAATAACAGGAAATTAAAAACTTTTATTACATCAAATGTTATTACAATGTCCAGTTAAATTACAACAATTACAAATAACAATATTACATCAATTTTACAATAAATGGACAATGTCTTGACTTGTATGCTTTAATCAACTTGAGTCTTCTGCACCTCCAATACAGCGGATGGTCCTACTGAAGAGTAGGCACGTCAGTTGAATACAAATGATGCAATGCTATATACGGCCATCCTCTTTACGCCGCACTATAGCGATTCCGAACCTCAACAACCACGATATTTTATGACAAAGAAAATGTGATCAAATACAAGTGTCGGTGTATGACATGACCTAGAAATAATGCACACCCAATGCACACAATGCTCTTAGTCTAATGCACGTTTGGTTGGAGAGATATACATCCCATACTACACATTCTCCAAACAAATAACGTTCTCCACATTATTGGGGTTTGATTCCCCCTCCATGCAACCTATCTTGTGCGCTATCCTATTTCGGTTATTTAGTGATGAAGAGGTTGCCGTCACCGCAGTCACTACAGTCAATAGTGCTGTTAGAAAACTCTTGTTTGTTTCCCACTATGCCCAGTAGTAGCTATCATGCCCCGCTTCCCTAAAATACGGAACACAAGCACGTGACATTTGCCCAGCGAATGACTTGCGTCATTCATAAGTTGTTTACTCATTCAACTCAGTAATAATAACAATACAAAACAATTGCGTAGACAATAATATCAACCACATCAACAATAATACTTGGATAAGACAATATGAAATATCCAAATTCAATAATCCAATATCTAGAAACAATAATAATATCAGGGGTCATAAGCCTAATACAATAATAAATCCAAACACAATAATGATAAGTCTCAATACAATAAGTTCAATAAAATAACATTCAACTAGAAAGCAATAAATATTTAGAAAGCTTGTTCTCCAATTCCTGCTGGTAATTCTCCTTCAACACCTGTGAACACTTCATCTAAAAAGAGGACGAAAATTGTCCTTAGAGCAAATCATGGACAGCAAGTAGAGAAAGCAAAGAAACAATGGAATAATGATATAACAATGAATTCAATGGATCAATAGGAATCAATAATATGGGACGATAGTAATAATCAATATAAATGATAGTCAATGCAATTGATATAAACAATGATTCAATATTCGATAACAATGTTCAATGATCGATGTTAGTAACACTTATGCAATATTCGATATCAATAGAAACAATGATGTACAATATGCAATGTCGATGTTGTGTCAATTCTTAAGTTTATTTATCATTTTAAACCTAATTAATGCACGTACTACTGCGTCCCATACCACAGGTTCGATGCATACAAACACTTTCGTTTAGACTCTAGTGGTTCATGTACTCGAAATACCATATAAACGATTTTCTTCAGTATTCAGTTATTCAGTCATTCAGTTATTCTGTATCAATGTCCATGAAATAATATGCAGTTATCTAGTTATTTGGTCATTCAGTCATTCAGTCATTGTAAGGAAACAACGAGCTCCCTTCCGAGTACATTCTCCTATATTTTCCACTACTAGGTCACCCTTAAACCCCGGCTTGATTAACAGTTCTTTATTCAATCATTATGCAATAACGGTTGGCAATATACAATACTAATAGGAAAACAATAGGGACACTAATATCAATGGGGAAATGATAAGGCGACCAATAAGGAACACTAGAATGATGACAATACAATACTAAGATCATGCAATGCAACATATACACTTCAATGCATATTAAAAACTGAAACCGTTAAAAACTAGACTCTTGCCCGGTTTCAATGCATATTAAAAATTAAAATTTCGATAACAGTAGCTAGGTCAAATACAACATTCTTTACACATTACATGTTCTGACTAAAAATCGACATCATATTGTTATATCTTTAGATTCAGCGAAAACTCAATTATAAATTCATTAAAAATATTCATTAGACTCCTAAACATGTTAACTATCATTCTGGAAACTATCAGAGTATTATTCTAATATTAACTTAGACTTTAATAGTTTAAACATGAAAACATACATGAATCTGAATTTCTGGAAATAAAACACAGCAGCTGTAAAATCATCATAACTTTTGCAATACAACTTGGGATTTAAAGATCTTAGATGTCCTGGAAACTAGAGACATAGAGCTACAACTCTTATTCAGAAAGTTATTTATTTTGAGTTCAATTACTGGGTCGAAAACGACAGGCAAAATCCAGACCGAAAGTATACGTACAGATTTTTGATATATTCTATGAAATAAAGTGATTTAAACATGATGGGTATCAATGCTTTAGACAATGAATATTATAATCAGCATGGTGAGTGTAATAGCATGATAAGCATCATCAAGAATACACATAAGCACTAGATAAACCACACAATTTATCAATCAATTATTTAAGCAATTGACCTAGTATTCAATTCTATGATAGTTTATTTTTATGTGATGCTTATATGAATAAATCTATCAGCAATACTGCATGAATACATGAAAAATTCGATCTTTGGAGTCAATAAAGGCACGATGTCGAGAATATTTGGGTTAGCTCGTGTAAACCCTCAATATACTCAACGAAAGAGAAATAACAATATGCGATACGATGAACAATTGGATCTATTTGCAAGAATTTCAATAAAAACTTGAATTTGATACAATATTCAATTCAAGAGGAACGTGACTTGCCTTATTGACGATTAGTCCGAATACCAAAAATAACGGGATAAGAATCCTGACGGCAATGACCAATCCCAACAATCGGGACAGCAAAGATAACAATGAGATTGATGCCGTAGATGATGATGATCCCAATGTTGATCCGATGCTAAAATGATGATCCGATTTGAACGGAAGATCTTGATCCGAACTGTCGATCAAGATGATCAAGATGGTCGGGATCAAGATGATCAAGATCAAGATGATCAAAGAGGTCGATGGCTAAGATTCAAGGATAAAGAAGAACAAAGGGTTAAGATCCTATGATCAGAAACTGCTGATTTTGTGCAGCAGATGAAAGAGACCCGACTTCAGCTTGGCTTTGACCTTGATGGCGATGCACAATGGCTGTCGACGAGCATAGCTGGTGGAGTCTATTGCGGGGTGCTTGAGGGTTGCGACTGCAGTCGAGAGCTCGATCGAAGTGGAGCTACGAGGTGGCTAGCGCGGTGGTGCTCGACTTGGCGGCTGGCTGGAGCTCGACGGGGTTTTCAACTTCTTGCAGTGATGGTCGACATTTGAAGAGGATGGAGGAAGAAGATGAGGGCGAGGTTGATGGTGTACTGGCAACGAAGATGGGAGTAGGGGGGTCAACAGAATAAGCGGGCGGCTCGATGGGTTCGAGTGGTGCTGGCGGTCGACTGTGAGGGGGGTGATGGGTCGAGGGGTGGTGTACTCTGTTTCGGGTTTCGAAATAGAGGAAGGGAGTCGACGAGGGGATGGTAGTGCACTGGTGTTGGAGATGGTAGGGTCCCGACGGGAGGAGGGAGGTTGAAGGTGGTGAGGTGGAGATGAGGAGAATGCAACGTAGGGCTGGCGGCTTGGAGGGGTAGGGTCGGGAGGTAGAAGAAGGTGAACAGTGCAGGGTTTGTGTATACACAGTAAGGGGAGGGGTGAAGGGTTGGTGGCAGGGAATAGGGGCTAGGGTTAGGTTAGGGGTGGGGGGTTTAGTAGTGTATATATATGGGTTTAAAGATGTAGGGTTGATGGGTTAACATGTCGGATCCAATAAGAGTGGGTTTGAAGGCAATATGGATCAAATAAAATAATCACAATCCAATAAAATAAAATCCACAAGATAGATAGCCCATCAAGAAGAAAAGAATAGTTCATGAACCAAAATTTAAATCCAATTAGATAAATAAATAATACAAATGAAAGGAATATAAATTGGGCTAGAAAATAAATTAGAATTCGCTAAGAAAATCAGATCAAGTACAATAATAAAATAATTCAATAGATGAATTTTAGTTAAATAATCAAGAAATTATAATTATAATTATAATAATAATAAAATCATACAACAAAATAGTATTCGGGTTTAACAATTTTATTAGAATAATCCAATAATAATAATATATTTGATTTAGACTCAAATATAAATAGCCGATCAATAAGGATTAGAATGTAAGATTGAAATACACCATTATTAGAAATAAATAAAATATCCGAAATGAATTTAGCCTGAAATGAATAATAAAATAAATAAAATACACAATTATTAATGTGTTTCGATTAGGAAACACTTTAATAAAATATCCGAAATGAATTTAGCATAAAATAAATTTATAGAAGACAAATTATAGAAAATACACGAAAAATACTCATTAGCGGAAATGGGGGTTATAATCCTACCCACCTTACAAAAAAAAATCCGTCATCGAAATTCATTCTGGCAGCTAGAAGGACAGAATCAAAGCAGGACTTATGAGATAACAAAGCAGGAAAATTAGAAGAAGAGAACTGAAGTGATGGAAGCACCGGAATAAGAAGGAACACAGATATGAATGAAGCGATCTAGAATGATGTTGAATAAAGATTCGATGGAAGATGACAAATTCAAATGAATGAATAAGGAAGTAAACAATGCAAAGAAGGAGAAAGAACAAGAGAATCCTGGGACCTGTGGGTTATGGGCCCACCACGCTTCCGCTGCGCCACTCTGATCGGAAAGATTCCATCATCAGCATCCATTAGCTCTAGCAATCTACTTCGTGGCTCACCATATCCTTGACACGTCCAACAACACCTCTCTAGCATGACGTTCAAACTCCAAGCAACTTCAGATTCTGAACACTTCCTGAGATCCTGGAACTCTGTATGCACATCTTGGAGCAAAAGACGACACTTCTTGGTGATGTTCCACATGACGTCGCAGATCAAGTGATGCCGATTGATGAACCGAGCAGAAATAAAAATATGGATGACACTGGAATCATAATAATATGGGTACAAAAGAATGAAATTATACCCAATAAGAAATCAATGAATAAGGACGACTACTAGGGACGGAAGGAAACAAGGAATCAAAGAATTGAATATGAAGGGACCAAAAAGGAAGACTAGTATCTAGATTGTTGGTTATCAATTATCCATGTGATTCCTGCATTGCACATACTGTTGAGTCAAATAGGTAAAACCAAAATCTGACTAATATATCAGTCAAAGCCAAACTCCCATACGTTAGTCATGTTTGACTGATATATTATCCAAACCCGGGCTCTAATACCACTAAAAATCTTGTCACGCCCCGCTTCCAAAAATATGAAACACAAGCACGTGACATTGGCCCAGCGAATGACTTGCGTAATTCATAAGTTGTTTACCCATTCAACTCAATAATAATAACAATACAAAATTATTGCGCAGGCAATAATATCAACCACATGAACAATAATACTTGGATAAGACAATATGAAATTTCCAAATTTAATAATCCAACATCTGGAAATAAATAATAATATCTGGGTCATAAGTCCAATACAATAATAAATCCAAACACAATAATGATAAGTATCAATACAATAAGTTCAATGAAATAACATTGAACTAGAAAGCTTGTTCTCCAATTCCTGCAGGTAATTCTCCGTCAACACCTGTGAACACTTCATCTAAAAAAGAGGAGAAGAATTGTCCTTAGAGCAAGTCATGGACAGCAAGTAGAGAAAGTAAAGAAACAATGGAATAACGATATAACAATGAATTCAATGGATCAACATGAATCAATAATATGGGACGACAGCAATAATCAATCTCAATGATAGTTAATTCAATTGGTATAAAAAATGATTCAATATTCGATAACAATGTACAATGGTCGATATCAATAACACTTACACAATATTCGATATTAATAGAAACAATGATCTACAATATGCAACGTCGATGTTGTGTCAATTCTTAAGTCTATTTATCATTTTAATCCTAACTAATGCACGTACTAGTGCGTCCCATACCACAGGTTCGATGCATACAAACACTTTCGTTTAGACTCTAGTGGTAGACTCTATAGTTCATGTACTTGAAAAACTATATAAACAATTTTCTTCAGTATTCAGTTATTGAGTTATTCAGTCATTTAGTTATTCAGTATCAATGTCCATGGAATAATATGAAGTTATCCAATTATTCAGTCATTCAGTTATTGTAAGGAAACCACGAGCTACCTTCCGAGTACAATCTCCTATACTGTCCACTACTAGGTCACTCTTAAACCCCGGCTTGATTAAAAATTCTTTATTAATTCATTATGCAATAATGGTTGGCAATTTACGATACTAATAGGAAAACAATAGGGACACTAATATTAATGGGAAAACGATAAGGCAACCAATAAGGAACACTAGAATGATGACAATACAACACTAAGATCATGCAATGCAACATATACACTTCAATTCATGCAATACAACGATATATATATACTTATATTAAGAAAATCGAGAAAACAAATTTCTGGTCAGAAAAAGGTCACTGTACAAAAATCAGTTTTCCCGCTACTACGGAAATAAAAAACTGAAACCGTAAAAAATTTTGAAAACTAGACTCCTGCCCGGTTCTAACATATATTAAAAGTCAAAATTTCGATAACAGTAGCTTGGTCAAATACAACATTCTTTACAGATTACATGTTCTGACTGAAGATCGACATCATGTTGTTATATCTTCAGAATCAACGAAAACTCAATTATAAAATCATTAAAAATATTCATTAGACTCCTAAACATGTTAACTATCATTCTGGAAATTATCAGAGTATTATTGTAATATTAACTTAGAATTTTAATAGTTTAAACATGAAAATATACATGAATCTGAAATTCTAGAAATAAAACACAGCAGTAGTAAAATCATCATAACTTTTGCAATATAACTCGGAATTTAAAGATCTGAGATGTTCTGGAAACTAGAGACATAGGACTACAAATCTTATTAAGAAATTTATTTATTTTGAGATCAATTACTGGGTCGAAAACAACAGAAGAAATCCTGACAGCAAGTTTATGTACAGATTTTTGATATATTCGATGAAATAAAGTGATTTAAACATGATGGGTTTCAATGCTTTAGTCAATGAATCTTATAATAAGCATGGTCGGTGTAATCGCATGATAAGCATCATTAAGAATACACACATACGCACTAGATTAACCACACAATTCATCAATCAATTATTCAAGCAATCAACCTAGTATTCAATTCTATGATAGTTTCTTTATGTGTTGTTTATATGAATAACCCTATCACCAATAATACATGAATGCATGAAAGATTCGATCTTTGGAATCAATAAAGGTACAAAGTCGAGAATATTTGGGTTAGCTCGTGTAAACCCTCAATATAATCAATAAAAAAGGAACAACAATATGCGATACGATGAACGATTTGATCTACTTGCAAGAATTTCAACAAAAACTTGAATTTGATACAATATTCAATTCAAGTAGAAAGTGACTTGACTTATTGACGATTAGTCCGAATACCACGAATAACGGGATGATAATCCCAACGGCGACGGCCAATCTCAACAATCAGGACAGAAAAGATAGCAATGAAATTGATGCCAAAGATGATGATGATCCCGATGCTGATCCGATGCTGAAACGATGATCCAATTTGAACGGACAATCTTGATCCGAACCGTCGATCAAGATGATCAAGATGATCAAAGAGGTAGACGACTAAGATTCAAGGATCAAGATGATCGGGATCAAGATGATCAAAGAGGTCGACGACTAAGATTCAAGGATCAAGAAGATCAATGGGTAATGATCCTATGATCAGAAACTGCTGATATTATGCAGCAGATGAAGGAAACCCGGCTTCAGCTTGGCTTCGACTTCGATGGTGATGCACAGTGGCTGTTGGCGAGCGCAGCTGGTCGAGTCTAGGGTGGGGTGCATGAGGGTTGCGACCTGCAGTTGAGGGCTCAATTGAAGTGGAGCTTCGAGGTGGCGAGTGCGGTGGTGCTCGACTTGGCAGCTGACTAGAGCTCGACGGGGTTGTCAACTGCTTGCAGTGATGGTCGACTATGGAGGAGGATGGAGGAAGAAGATGAAGGCGAGGTCAATAGGGTACTGGCAACGAAGACGGGAGTAGGGGGGTTGACAGAACTGGAGGGCAGCTCGACGGGTTCGAGCGGTGCTGGCGGTCGACTATGAGGGGGGCGATGGGTCAAGGGGTGGTGTACTTTGTTTCGGGGTTCAAAATAGAGGAAGGGAGGTGATGAAGGGATGGTGGTGCACTGGTGTTGGTGGTGGCGGGGTGGCGACGGGAGGAGCAAGGTTGAAGGCGGTGAGGTGGAGACGAGGAGAAAGCAATGGAGGGCTGGCGGCTTGGAGGGGCAGGATCGGGAGGTAGAAGAAGGTGAACAGTGCAGGGTTTGTGTTTACACAATATGGGGAGGGGTGAAGGGTTGGTGGCTGGGGTTGAATAGGGGCTAGGGTTAAGTTAGGGGGGGGGGTGTTAGTAGTGTGTATATAGGGGTTTAAAGATGTAGGGTTGATGGGTTAACGGGTCGGATCCAATATGAGTGGCTTTGAAGGCAATATGGATCAAATAAAATAATCACAATCCAATAAAATAAAATCCACAAGATAGATAGCCCATCAAGAAGAAAAGAATAGTTCATGAGCGAAAATTTAATTCCAATTAGATAAATAAATAACACAATTGAAAGGAATATAAATTGGGCTCGAAAATAAATGTGAATTCGCTAAGAAAATCAGATCAAGTACAATAATAAAATAATTCAATAGATGAACTTTAATTAAATAATAAAGAAATAATAAATATAATCATCATAATAATAAAACCATACAACAAAATAGTATTCGGGTTTAACAATTTTATTAGAATAATCCAATAATAATAATATATTTGATTTAGGCTCAAATATAAATAGCTGATCAATAAGGATTAGAATGTAAGATTAAAATAAACCATTATTCGAAATAAATAAAATTTTCGATTAGGAAACACTTTAATAAAATATCAGAAATGAATTTAGCGTAAAATAAATTTATAAAAATCAAATTATAGAAAATACACGGAAAATACTTATTAGCGGGAATGGGGGTTACAGTAGCCGCACGGTTTCTCTTTTCCGTCGCTACAGTTAAAATATAATTATCATAGTAAACTCTCAAGCCCCTGGACCTCTTCAAAAGCTGTGATATGGGCATAAAGGCATCCTACGACTAACGCCTGTCAATAGCATTAGAATTGTACGTACGACTTCTTCTTCTAAGCCCCCTGCTCGCATTGAACAAGATAGGACATGACAGATCTTTAGGGTTTCCCCTAATCTCCGACTTCACTCTCGTCCTTACACTATGCCGAACTTGCAGACGGGACAATGCTGCTATGCCAGTCCTCATCAAAAGTTGTTATGGGCATAAAGACACCCTGCTACAAATGCCCGCCCAAACACACTGAGCCTAACTTCCTTCTAGAGCCCTACTCGATGTTCCCTGCCCACATTAAATGGAACTTAGGACTTGGTCAGACGTGATGATGCCATGCGACCCCTGACAGGCAAACACAACACCCACTAGTGCCTACCCTTACATTCGACAATGACTCGATCTATCCCAAGTCTCTACCCGACACGGGTTGTATTAATATTATTCACAACTAGGGCCCAACTATAGAATAGGGTTGAATCTATCATCATTCTGAGTTATCCTTGCTTATTACTATTTTACCCGATTCTAATTGTTCTAAATAAAGGTCTAATTCACTTTATTAATCCACCACTTGACCTATCCTTGGTCACATTTGGGTTGTTGAATTAGGGGTTTGCCTCATGAACTAACCCTATTCAAATTATCCGTTTTAAAGTTATAAACTTACTAGGTGATCTAGTTCTACCCGACTATTCAATTAGTTAGGCGATATATCACTAGCCTCCAACCTAGCTTAGATGTCACAACTAGTTGTTTTATAACCCCTAGTTAAGTTCTAGTTGTAGGTATATTTTATTCAACCTCACTCATCTTTTCTTAAACTTAACCCAACCCACACTTGGGTCTAAACTTGGCTGTCAACCCCGGCCCACAACATGGGCCCACAAAAACTGGTGAATCGACCACATCGATCACTGCCGCCCGTCACGTTTGGAGTCGCATGCCACCTCGGCCCGAAACAAGTCACTACTCCTGGTAATCATCGTGCTCCATGTCCTCCCGACAAGTGGTAGCTCCTACGATGTTGGATTTCCTCCTTAGATGACAAGCACATCTACGTCCGAGTCGTCGCTCGAACACGTTCAGGGTCACAGGTCCCTAAACTACCTGCCACAAATCCCATCTATATGGACCTAGTCCTAGGATCTCAACATTTTATCAAGATGACCCTAAAATTTATTCATAGTGTAAATCCCAAATTGAGACATCATGAATGGGGGGAAATCCATCCCAACCCCAACAACAATCACACATCCACATATCTCAACTATATTATAGTCCATCATTAAAGACCAAGAAATAACCATGCCATGGACAAGATGACCTAAATTGGTTTACAATTATTTCACATCAGTACCTAAGCAAAATATGGCTTATAAATAACATCTACCACACTCAATTAGTCATACAAGGCTCAATCACATCAATGTCACTTCAAACAGTAAACTCAAGTTTGGGTCTGACAGAACCAGTATATAGTAAAAATTATATAGCACACTACACCAAATTTTATATTCTTAGGCTTTCTGGAAAGCTCTAGGTGTGCTTTACAACTTCTTAGTTAAATATTTTCACTAAATCGGATGTTAGCATGCTCAAAATCTTGGTTCTTTATCATGCAGCAATATCGTTTCCAGAACAGAGTACTTAGTGTACAGTGTTAAAGAAAATTATCTTATATATATCAAATGATACTGGATTGACATGAATTATAGGAATCAAACACATAACATGCATTCACAACACATATCCAAAAATCAGATGATTCTACCAGATGGATTTTGAGTTATGTCTCTTTGAACATTACCTAAAAACAGAGTAATAACAGCAGTAGTTTTATTCTGTTCAAATAGCATGTTAAGTTGCATGATTTTATTGCTATATCTACACATATCCAAAGACCATGAAATTTGAAAATTAAGCTGTAGACAGGCATTAGAACATCATAATTTAATTTCAAGTCATTCTCATGAGTACACAGTGAGATCCAAGTCTTTTAATATACAACATTAACATGCAGCAAAATCTGTTCTGTTTTCGACCAACATGCAAGTTCGTATTTTTATTAATTAGCAAGAAAAATCATAAAAATCTAGAAAAGTTACTGAAGGTGTATGATACATGTATGATCATCCCATAAATTTTTCAGACCAAAATATCAAGTAATGCTCATGCTATTAACTTCGTACTGACAGGCAAAAATTCTGCTTTTAACAATGATACTGTTTTGGTTTCTTTTAGCATGGATCTAGCCATTAGACTTCTAATCTTTTGTATGTAATCAGTTTTAGACATTATAAACGAGTTAAAACTATAATCCAACCATTTCTCAGCAAGTTAAAACAATCATAAGGTCAGAAATGCCCACCTTTGCTTGTGTAGTTGAAATCTCCTCTTAGCTCCTCGTTGTTTTGACATCTTCCTTACTCCTAGCTTGTGTTCATTGCCTATATCCTTGATTTAGCCTTCTCCTTTCTACTTACCTCCAATTTCAGTATAGAAGTTGTTTGAGGGTGAGAATGAGAGTAGAAGAGTGTATGGTTTAACCTTGAGGAAAGTAGGAAAAGTGAAACTAGTTTGCATGCAAAAATTGGGTTTAAAAAAGCAAAAGAGAGGGGGGGGGGGGGGGGGTCAAATCTGGCCGGTGGGTTCAAGGAGTGGGATTGGGAAATTGGAGGGGTGAGATGGGATGCTTGAAATGACTAGCAAGTTGTTTTACAAAACCATGTGCATGTCCCTCCAAAAATCAAAGTCCAAGTTCAAAAATTCCCTCTTTCTTTCCTCTAGTTTGGCTGGCCATGCGTTGGGCTTCTTCTTGTTTTGTTTTGTTTTGTTTTGTTTTGTTTCATTTGGGCCTCTGAAGCCCAAGCTCAAAATATAATGCATATATATATATATATATATATATATATATATATATATATATATATAGGGAAAGTTTCGGTTGTGCACTCCTCTAGTACACACGATGTGTGCACTAGGCCTTCAGGCATTCATATCGACGATCCGAACCGTTCACATTGATTTACACACTAAATTAGTCCAAATATGTAAAATCAAATCATTTAAAATTTATTTGTCCATCCATCATGTGACTATAAAAAACAATGATTTTCAGCCATACAATTTTGTAACACTTCAATGGATGGGCAAATGAATTTCGAATGATTTGATTTTACATATTTAGACTAATTTAGCTGTGTAGATCAATGTGAACGGTTCGGATCGTCGATATGAACGCCCGAAGGCTTAGTGCACATGCCGTGTGCACTAGAGGTAGTGCACAACCGAAACTTTCCCTATATACACACACACACACACACACACACACACACACACACACACACACACACATATATATACATATGTAGTTGTATGTTGCTAGTTATGAATAAATATAAATCTTTCAACGTTAGAAAAATATAATTTTATTAATAATAGAATTTAGTTTGTGTACACCACATATGTATAAAAGTTAGGGTCGTTACAACTACATCGACAATGGCCTTGGCGTGTGACTGATCCATCACCCGTTGAGATGAACCACCGCATTCGCCTCAGTCTCAGCCACTGTGGTCGCTACCGCCACTTCCAGATCCTTCGCGGACTCCTCCTTCAACCTCTTTCACTCTTCCTTAAAGCCAGCAAGGAGGTCAGCCTCCTTACCTTTCACTGCCTCCAACTCCAGAACAGTCTTCTTCCTTTTCTTTTTAGCCCTGGCAGCCTGATCCCTCTAAGACTTCTCCTCGGCGTGAATAAGCTTGATCAAGTTCCCAGTTCAGCTAGCCATCTACAAAATGAGAAAAGTAGAGACTTAGAAAATTTTGAAATTCAAATGAAGAATTTTAAAAGAAACTAAGAGTGGAACTACTTATAGAGACGACGCCTTGGGAAAGCTCCATGATGGAATCGTCGATTGTCTCCTTCGCTAAAACCTTCTGATCCCGAGGAGGGGGACGATTTTACACCACATCGAGGCACTTCACCGAGTCCCATAGGATGGCATCACCCCACTTCACCCTCCAGTCCGGACTGAATACTCTCTTTTCTTCCTCGGTAAATAAATCCTTGGATGTAAGGGTTAGATGAGCCTGTTGGAGGGCCAAGACAGCATCCAAGCAGAAGCTCCCCTCGGTAGGGATCATCCCCGCTGACAGTCGCTCTGTCCCTATCGGCGTAGAAGCAGTAGATCCCCTAGCAGCCTACAGAATCCAGGATGGCTCGATGTCCCCTTCCTCTTCCTATCATCCGAGCCCATGTTGTGGATAAGAACCCGGGTAGCAAGGAGAGCTCAGAAGTCTATACCGATCGCCTCTGCAAAGAGAATACAAGAAGAAGTAATAGAACAAGGGCATATCATAAAGGAAAAAACTGAAAGTGCTGGAATTAAAATGCGAAAACCAAATGCAAGGATTAGAAAGACATACTAGGGTTCATTGGACTCATTCCCCCAAAATGAAAAACATTCCCTGTAACATCCCTCCACTTCATCTCTCCGCCAACAAGAAGAGCATCACTAATCTTCTCTCCCTCTTCCTTCAATTCTGACTCACTGTCAACCTCCTCAGTCCGTAACTCTCCATCTAGTAGGGAATCCCCAAGATCTAGAACTCTTAATGTAACCCTTGTTTATTGTATTTGTATTTTCTGCTGTATTTCTTTTCATTGTACTCTATTTATCAATTTGAAAATATGTATTTGTTCCAGTTCTAATAAAAGTCATCTATTTTGTTTCGACTCAATTTTGTGCCAATACATATATCATTGCATCTTCCCTATCTGCTCTAACTTGTTGTTCTTCATGGAAAATTTGACTGTTTTATCTCATCTAATTCATTTTTCCTAATTATAGTGAATTTTGACTCAATCTCTTGTTGGATCCCACTCAAACCCGCTATCTAATAACCCACAACCCAAAACCCTACACTATATAAACCTAATTAACCCCTAAACCTTGGTTAACCCTAATCCCCTATACTGTTGAAACCACATGCCGCCAACCCCCCCTACCTACTGTTCATCCTTCGTCTCCCCTACCTCCCCGCTTCTTCGAATTCCCTAGCCTCCCGTCTCTTCGTTCCCTTTGCTCGTCGCTGCCTCATTGCCTCCCCCTCACCCTCACCTTCATCACCATTACAGCCATCGTCTTCTTCATCCTCGACATTGCCGGTGCTATCGAACCCACCTTCGCCATCGCCATTAACCCATCGCATGCACCATCTCGTCCTCATAGCCATCGTCTTTACCTCTCTGTGAACCCCCGCAACCACCGCAGATCCCCTAGCCGCTTGTCATCTTCATCCAAGCCTCGAACGCCCGCCGCTTCGTCTCCCCTATTTTCAAAGCATAAAAAGAGTCGCTCTCACCGTCGCCCTCGCCGCTGCCGTCACTTCCCGACCGCAGCAATGTCATCACTGCCCGCCGTCGTCACCTCACAGCTACCTCACACCCTCGCCGTAGTAGCCGAAGGCTCTCTTGCGCTCTCTCTCTCTGTCGAAGTAAGGAAGGAGAAGAACAGTGGGTGGTTTTGGCTATTTGGTGTTTGGGTGAAGGGGATCCAAGCTGCTGTTTGGTGTTTGTGTGGGGATCCACTATGGAGACGAAGCATGATTGGGTGCTTTGAGTGTTTGCTATTCAGGAGTAGGGGGGATCCCACTGTGTGTATGCTGTTTTGTGTGGTGTTTGGGTGGATCGTGTTTGCTGTTGTGTTGCCAAGCCGCTGCTTGGTGTTTTGTGCGTAGCTCGCTGTGTTTTGGATCGTCACCCAGGATTCTAATCCCATTATTTTATTTATTCAGAATCGTCTTCAAACAGACAAGCGTCGCTTGAACTTATTTTTATTGTTTTTAGTTCAAGAAAATACTCTTTAAAATCCGGCAAGTAGTAATCAAATTGAATGTCATATCTAATTGAACTTCATTGTTTATTTATTGTACCATGCTATTGATTCATAGTCTTCTCATCGTGCTATTATTGTTGACTTCAATAACAAACCATAAATTTATTGTACTATTGAACATTCACACATACTAACTTGTCATTTGCTTGACTTCGTATTGAGGTTTCGACCCGGTTTCTGATATAATAACTTAAAATCTTGCACATAGAAATCGTAGTACACTTAGTCCATATATTGTCATGTTTTGCATATAAACCGTATTTTCCATATTTAATGCATTAGACCATGTATATTTCATGTATTGTATAGTCTTGATATCATCTTGAAATTGTACTAGTGCTACCGGTCTTATCAATTATACCTGTTGCATGAGTATTGATACCATCATCCACATTGATCACATGCATGTTCATAAATGATTGATAATAATAATAAATAACAAGGCGGGATTAAGGGAAAGACTATAGTAGTGGACAATATAGGTAAGTGTACTCGGAAGGAGGCCCGCGTTTTCCATGTTTAAAAGTTAAATGGAACCAAGTGCCACGTCAGGAATTGATGGGGGCCACCTCCAGAACTTACGGGGGCCACCTCTAGAATCCATTACATGGAACTAAGTGTCACGTAGAACTAAGTACCACGTTAGGAGTTGACGGGGGCCACCTCTAGAACCTACGGGGGCCACCTCTAGAACCCATTAAATAATTACATAATTCATGAATGTGTTTATCGATTTTCCTGTTTACCAGTTAAATGGAACTAAGTGCCACGTAGAACTAAGTGCCATGTCAGGGATTGACGGAGGCCACCTCTATAACCTACGGGGGGCTACCTCTAGAACCCATTGCCTGATTACAGGACATGATATAATGATACCTGAGTACACCGCCCTAGAAAATCCACCACTAAGTCTAAACGTAACTTGTTTGCATGTAGCAACCTTAAGGTAAATAGATAGGACGCATGAAGTGCTACATTAGTTAGGATTGATAAAAGACTCACTACAAAACACAACGGATAGACCGTCATTTTTTTTGATATTCACCGGCAGTTTAAAACGCCGGTGAATAATTCACCGGCGTTTTTAAAATTGCTGGTGCTAATGCCGTCGAATCAGGCGTCGCAGTATAGGGGGGTCTACACTGGCGTTTTTACGAACGCCGGTAAATCCGTAAGATTGACCGGCGGTCGTAAAAGCGCCGGTGTAAGGCGTATTCAAGACTGCCCTCTTCTCCCTGATATCCATTCTACACCGACGTTTTTACAAACGCCGGTGTAGGTATATAAATTTAAAAGATATATTTTTTTTTAATGAAAAGATGCAGCACTCTTACAATCAAAACCAGAATATAGAGTTCAAATTATTGAGTTACAAAGAGTGAAAAAGAATACTTTCACTGCCAAATGTAGTCAAAATTTCTACTAACTGAAATGAAACTTATACTTTTATAATACTTGTGAAATAACTGTCAATTGAAATCACAACATAAGTTCAAACAGGATTATTTCATCACTAGTCACTCCTCTGTAAATCATAGTATGCAACTTCAGTTACATAATCCATCTCATCATCACTTAAAACCATACGACAAAGAACAATCTCATTTTCAAACCCAAGCAACAAGCATGAATATTACGTTAGAAACTGATACTCATGTAGACATCATGATATAATTGTATATAAAGTTTAGATAAAAAATTTCCATCACTAGTCGCTCCTCAAAAAATCATAGTGTGCAACTTGAGATACATGATCCATCTCATCTCCTTATTCAGACAAAGAGTGAAAAAGAATACTTTCACTGCCAAATACAGGCAAAATTTCTACTAACTGAAATAAAACTTATACTTTTATAATACTCGTGAAATAACTGCCAATTGAAATCACAACATAAGTTCAAACAGGATTATTTCATCACTAGTCACTCCTCTGTAAATCATAGTATGCAACTTTAGTTACATAATCCATCTCATCATCACTTAAAACCATACGGCAAAGAACAATCTCATTTTCAGAAGTTGTATATAAAGTTTAGATAAAAATTTTCCATCACTAGTCGCTGCTCAAAAAATCATAGTGTGCAACTTCAGAAGAGTGTTCTTGCTAGAGCAAAATCACATGATAATCCCGGATACTGAAACTAGAGAGTCGAAGTTGTGCAAGCTATAGACAACCAACCCTCAAAGCATTAACTGATCTCGACCATACTTTTTTAAGTTCAAGGTATTATTAGAATATAAGTACTAAACCCTTAACCATCAATACAACTTCGGAATCCATCTCCAAACCCTTCTCCTTATCCAAGTGAAAGTAACATACTATAATTGATTCCAAAGTCATCTCCAAACCCATCTCCATCCTAACTATCCCAACATCAAACCATTCCAAATCATCCTCACCGCCACATTTAAATCGTAACCAACTACTAAAATAAACCCCTCATATCAAAATCAAGGTCTCCAATTACTAAAATAAACCCCTCATATCAAAATCCAACAATCAGCAATTAACTGCCGCACAATCATCATCAACACTTGATACAAACGAGTACAGTACTCGATCATGATCTTAACTAACAAAACATGTGCTGCATTTGGAAACATCGCTAGTTGCAACACCAATTAATATTTCCATCAAAATTTCCACATCGAAAGGAGACCCCGCACAATTTCAACATCAAAATTTTCATCACTAGTCAAAAACAATCCCTAACCCCCAAATAATAACGACAATCCCAACATCGAAAGGATACCCCACCCCACAATGGCGACCCAGTGGCGACGGCGGAGACCTAACCCCTAAATTGCCACCGCATCACAATGAAATCAAGAAGTAGATAGAGAGAGAGAGAGAAAGAGAGAGAGAGAGAGTACTTGCGATGAGGCCCCGACATCGCGCGAAAGGAGACCCACTGGCGACGGCGGAGACCCTAACCCCCAAATCACCACCGCCGAACAATAAAATCGGAGGAGTAGAGAGAGAGAGAGAGAGAGAGAGAGAGAGAGAGAGAGAGAGTACTTGCGATGAGGCCCCCGACGTCGTGGGAAAGGAGACCCTGTGGCGATGGCGAAAGGAGGCGCGAACAAATTAGGGTTTGGGAAAAAATTCAAACGAAACGAAAGGGTTTCGCCAAAGGAATGGGGATTTATCCCATTGAATTCACTGGCGTTTTTAGTAATAAATGCCGGTGAATGGGAGAGGAATTACGAAGGCACATTATCGCTTTCTATTCACCAGCATTTTTAAAAAAAAACATCGGTGAATATTATAATTCACCGGCATTTTTACAGACCGCCGGTGATAACTATAGGATTTTGCGACCCAATCCTGGGCTTATCCTACCCCGGCACGATTGGTAAAATGCCGGGGAATAAACGCCGGTAAATCCATCATTTGTTTGTAGTGACTTATAGACAAAAAGGAATACTGAACATTGACACTAATACTGAATACTGGTTATTAAATATTGATTCTTGATTTCTAAATTATTGATTATCAACTTTTGATTTTATTACCGTTTATCATTTATTGACTCCGATATCGTTCCAATTTCTGTTCTTGTTATATAGTCCTTTATTTCATATTTTACTGCTTCTTACTAGTTGTCGCCCGAAGCTTGCTCTAACAGGTTCTCTTCCTCTTCCTTTTGAGTTATGTTATACAGGTACAGTGATGGGTAAATGAAAGGAACTTGTCGAACTGTTATTGCTTTGCATATTCTCGAACTATTTGGTAAGTTCTTGTATTCCAGATTTGGTTATTAAATTTTATTCTCATTTATGTGATTATGTTTTTTGCGTGGTTGTGATTATTTCTTTTCATGTTGTTGAGTTAAGACTGGAACAGCTTATGGATGATGTTAAAATCATTTGCTAGGCCTTCATCTCGTGCTCGTATTCCCATGTTTTGGGAAGCGGGGCGTGACACTTGACGATGAAATACTTGCACTTATAGTGTTTGATAGAATCAGGAGTGGTGATCACCCCCCTTTTGGAATGGGAGAGACATAGTACCAATTGTCACACGACCGCTGCTTATGGAGCTTAAAATGTCTCCTCCACAGCCTCAAGTTTGGGTTGGTGCCGATCTTGCGGCACCGCAAAACAAAACCCGTGAGGTTCCTCCAAAAGTTGGGCACAAACTGGATCGGACTAAACCCATACCTGTTGAGAACGACTACATAGAATGCATCAAAAGAAAACATGCAATACTCCCCGACATGCTAGAGAATACCCAAAATCTGGGACCGGGACAAAATAGCTCATACTCAACAGGAATCCCGAAACAGACTCTAATTCCCTGATCTTCTCCTTTCTAAGAATAGTTTTGACATGGTCACTATCGAAAATGAGGTACTTGTCCGGCTCATCATATGTGACCCCATATTGTGCTACCACTGCTACTTCTTCAGGGTACTAGCAAACTAGGAGAGGAAAGAGGGGAGGATGAAATTGGAAGAGAGAATAACCCTTATGAGCTCTAGTTTGATCAATTTCTTCTATAATAGTGGAATGACCGATTATTTTATTTGGAGAACAAGAATCAGATAACACTTCTACCCCATCGCTACTAGAAGAAAAAGAAGAAAAAGAAAAAGAAGATGAGACATCTGACTCGATCCTATGCATGGCTCTCTAAAATGAAATACAACTCAGAGGATACTTGTTGTTGAAAATCGGCAAAAAATGCCGCTTGCACAGAATTTTGTAGGAGAAGAGTTGATTTGGATGGGAGAAGTGAATAGTGAAGTGTGAAAATGAGCCAAGAAGAAGTGAATTTAAAGGGGGCAACAGACTAATCAAAATAGCATGCAAAATGAGTAAAATACACTAAAACACGTAAAAATGTGCGTTCTCGCATATAAATACCCGTTTTAACAGTTGACACGTGCGTAGCACATGAAAAATCAGGTGCTAGCCACGCGTCGCCATCGGATTGGACAACAGATGCGGGCCCCACTGACGCAGCTATTGAGCCTCTCTCTCTTTCCTGCCACTCATAAGAAATGTGTTGGCGCACGTTGTAGGCCCCACTGGAGCAACTGCCGCTTCCCCTTCTCTCTCTGCCATATGTCGACGACTGCACGTGCCACACAAAAGGGGGCCCACGCCTTCCCTCACACATGTGCCGCTGTCTCCCACTCATATGGTGGTAGGACCTACCTCGCTCTCTCTCCCTTTGACACAAGGGCCCCATGTGGGTCCCACACGCTCCTTGGTTCGAATTGTCGTCTGAGGAGAATGCCTCCTTCATGCCATTTCCACTGCTCGATCACCTTGAAAAGCACGCCCTCCATGATCAACGAGTTTGATCATTCCAATCATCACACAAAAATTCGATACGTGCTATGCACGTGAAATAAAATAGAAAGAAAGAGGAGAGAGGAAGGAGGGTGACGTGGTAAGGGCCCCTTGTGGCACCGCTGTCTCACAAACAACGGGCCCCACATGGGTCTCACTCTCTCCTCGGCGTAATCTGTTGTCCGAGGAAAGCGCTTGCCTCACGCCCCCAACACCGCACAATCTCCTCAAAATCTGCGTTTGCCTCGATCGACGACCCAGAGTAATTCATGTAATATTTTATTCATTTTATTAATTAAAATTTTCAAAATAATTATTTAAGAAATCCAAAAATTAGTTTAAAATTCTAAAATATAATCAAAAAATTGGAATATTATTTTACAATTCTGAAAAATAATTATTATTTTAGAAAAACTAATTTTAATTTCTAAAAATTAATTTAAAATCTGGACTAATTAATTAAAATTCTGAAAAATGATTAAAGTTGGGAAGATTCCTGAAAATTCCTAAAAATTCAGAAAAAGATCACAAAATATCCCGAAAATTCTTAAAACAATTTTGGGTATTTTACAAAGTCGGAAAAACTCCGTTACACCCTGTGTAAGATTCATACGTCCCTGAAAACTCCGATAAGTTTTGTAAACATTAAAAACGGACGAACAACTCCTCAAAGGTTGTGAAACTCAATTTTCAAGAGTGGGGGCTTATGATATGGATAAAATAGAACAAAATCGGGATCGTTCAAATCGGACACGAATCTTAAAGCTCTCATGGGTAAAATGAAAATTTTCAGCAGAAACAGGCCCGACGGAGGGGCTTGGCCATTTTCAAGCTTATTAACACGATCCATCTTGTAATACGGGTTGTTCCAATAGCCAAAGTAGTTTAGATTCATCAAATCCAGTTTAAACCCCCTATTTCTAAGAGGTAACGGATTTTATCCCCCCAGGCACAAGAGAGTTAGAAAACTCTATCTCTTTGTGTGGATGGGATAACCGGCGATATCAGCCGTTCTTGACGTTCAGATCTCGGAGTCAAGCGTAATTTTTGGCGGTCAACATCGACGAACAACGAATGTTTGATCTTTACTGTTTTTAGTTAAAGAATTTGCATATCTATTTGTTCCCACACAGAAATAAGTAGCGATAGTTGTTTATCAGAATTTGTAATTTCTGCTTAATCTGGACACGAACACGAATACATGACACAACAAGACGCACCAACAAAGATAATATGAAGTATTACATCGGGTTTGTGTGTTTGCGTCATCTCCGAATTTCTTACATCTGAACGTATCAGAAAACATGTACATTTCTTTTTACCTGTGCTATTTAATCTCAAGCTATTCTACTTATAAATCAAGGAACAAGCTTAGCGTAGTGGGCTCAATAATAACATCTTGCAGTTGAAGCCAAACACTAGTCATTATACAGTTTCTCATGGTCAGCATTCAGAAACATAGGTGTGACTAATGATGGCAAAGGCAACTAAATAAACAATCACAGTTGTGGTAATTATTCTGCTCACTAAAAACAATGGGTGGTATTCTAAGAAGGCAACAGCAAATCCAAATGCATTAGTTGTATCTGCTGTTCCCAATTTTCTTGTTGTTTAGTTGCCTCACAGAATCTTATTAGGATTTGTGATCACTCTTTTGACATTCTGAGAATAAAGGATTATAAAATTACGATTACAGAAGTAAACTAATGTTTCTTTGTTTTGCTAGTGTCTCACATTCACATGGGATGTTGGATTATGTAGGAGGAATTGTGTACTGTTTTCACTTATAATATTAGGGTTAGTATAGAATTCTCGTTAAGCCAGATTTTCCTTGATACTTGTTGGCATAACTAATGCCAAATTGCTATTATACTTGAGCTGTCTTGTGTTTTGAGCTTTGGTAGGACCCAATTATTATCTGTAATATTGTTGTAGGATTTGGATGGTTCTTTCCGGCCTTTTGTTTATAGTCACAGTGATTCATACTTTGTCATCAAATAGTTGCATTTTAAAGTTGGTTGGGCTTTAGAAGATTACATGGTTGATTGTTAAGATACATTACTTCATGTAGTATATATTGAGCATGATATGTTTTAAGTTAATTCTCACTATCGTTGGTGTTAAATTTGCAAAAATGTTATTTTAAAAAAATAACTTTAACGGGAGGTAGTTGCGACCGCTACTGCAAAAATTTGGAAGAGTAGAAATATAAAAAATCAAACGGAACAACATCTTCCGTCTCACCCAATTTTTAAAAAATAAATATAGAAATTGTCTGACTAATGAACTTCTTCCGTCCGACATTTTATTTAAAAAGTTTTTTGGCCAGACGGAAGATCGAGCCATTTAAAAAAAAATAATATGTTATATTCGGGCTGATATTTTTGGAAATTTTTTTTTCCGGACAGAACTACTTTTTATGTCCGATAATATTTGTTTCAAAAAGAAATTTAAAATAGATTGAGAAAATTGACCAAAGTGCCCCCTCTCATCTCATGCTACTTCGTTTTAATCAAAGACTCCTCTTCACTACTTCGTTTTCAATCTCTGACTATTCTCTCATTTTACATCATCTCAATAATTCATCTTCACTCTCACCCTCAAACAACATTGATGTCGATCCAAAGATATATTGGTAAAATAAAATCCAATCTTCGAGCCGGGTCGGATCATGGTAACACAAGTATAGAAGTCAAACTAAAGACTACAGATAGAAATTTTGGCAATCCAAATTTGTGGAAACCGGTGGTTGACGAGTGCCAACATGTGTATCAGCTTATTACCGAGCAGCCTTCTAGTGGATTTTGTACATTTAGGAGAAATATGAATGGTCCAATTAAAGCATACTGGCGATGCTCTCATGTTCCACTAGTGAACCAAATAATCGATCATACGGGGTGGCAAAATTTTTTCCACGATTAATACAGAGAAGTCATTCATGTGGCTTGTAAAGACCTTGGTAGAGAAAAGGTGGGACACTACCCACACTTTTCACCTGCCGTGCGGTGAGTTGGGATTCACCCCGTTCGATTAGACAATTCTAACGGGGTTATCCATCAGGTCCGGTGAAGCACCTCCGTGTAACGATGAGGATTACCCCTTTAAAGTTGTACAGACCCACTTCTTCTTTGAGAATACTTGTCACGTCCAGCTTCCCAAAAAGAGAATATGGAATACGGATACGTGACTAAGCACAGCGAATGATTTTCATCATCCATAAGCTATCAGGATCTTTACAATATTTCACGAGAATAATCAAAGTCGGAAACAAGAGAAGTCAACTCGCATGCATATATGAATCAATATACCAATAGAATTTACTTGAAACCAAAATATGTTAATCTCTAATAAATCAGATCTGAATAAGTCAAAAATCCTGGATCACATTGCTCAAATACAAATAAATCCAAGTAGCAAAATACAATTGTTCAAAATAAGCAACAATAAATAATAATAGCGAAACTCCAGCAGCTAGAATCTCATATCACCTACTCCATCTGGCAGATGATCTTCAAAATATGCAATTTAGCAAATTGCAGAAAGAGGAAAAGAAAACAAACTCCCGTCAATACAAGTTACGGGCCGCTTGTAGTGCAGGCACAAGTGCAGGGATAAAATACACAAATAGCATGGAATAGATATGATAACAAAACATGTTAACTAACATGAATCATAAACAGGATTAAGTAACAACATGTGTATATAACATGTAACAGGTAACAGGTATCATGCAAGCAGGTGAACATGTGACATGTATCAAGTAGCATGTTCAGGTAAACAGGTAATAGATAAATAGGTTTGCAGGTAACATGTATCAGGTAAACATGTAACAGGTGTTCATGTATCAGGTATTATGTCATGTCAAGTCTTGTATTATTACTATCTAGGTAGCATTTCATGCATCCATCCTTTTACTACATGATTGCTATATTCAAACAAATTACATTTAGATTTCGTAGGGGATTCTATAGGTCAGTACTCGGGATTCACAGGATCACAAAACTTGGTCGGTAAACTTGATCAGGAACAGAAATTAACTTGGTCGGTAACTTGATTAGTAACTTGATCGGTAAACTTGATCGGTAACAGAAATTAACTTGGTCGGTAACTTGATCGGTAAACTTGATCGGTAACAGAAATTAACTTGGTCGGTAACTTGATCGGTAACTTGGTCGGTAAACTTGATCGGTAAACTTGTTTGGTAAACTTGTCACACGAGAAACACGAGTCCCCTTCCGAGTACAGGTTTCTATATTGTCCACTACGAGATCTTTTCCACAAACCCCGGCTTGGTTATTTGTTATTATTATCAGACAGACATGTATGTGTCACAAACAGAGCAAGTATAACATGACATGAACAAGTAACAGATTCAGGTTGTAAGATAAATATATACAGACCAAATATAACACATAAAAGAATAGTACAACAAAATTTTTAGTTCAGGACAGCAAGATAGTACTGCACTAAATCTGGAATTCCAGTTGCTACAAACATGCAAACCTGGATCAGTTAAAGAATATGGAAAATAGACTCTAATCTGAATCCAGCAAATATATACAATTTATATGGTATTTCACAAAAACAAGACTCAAAACTGATTTGAATCCAGAAAATACGTTCAGCCAGAAATCAGAAGTTTGTATTCAAAGTCAGGAAAACAGCATGAAAACTCATTAATTAAATCCACAAAAAATCTGGGGTATTCCCTAGTATGTTTTGTAATAGAAAATAAAGTTTCATAATTTTTCAATATAAATAGTTTAGTCAACAAAAATCAGAAAACATCAAGATGCAGTAGTTTTGTAAATCTGGAATCCTAAACATAGCAGTACGAAAACAACCATATCTCAGAAAATATAAATTGAAATCCAGATCCGTCAAAAGGGTCATAAAATAGATACAGTAGGCTACAATTTATATTCACAAAGTTTTTATAGAAAGCAAATAGAATCAAGTCGAAATTAGGTTCTTTACTGAACAGTATGAAAATTCTGTATGTATAGTAATTGTTTGGAAACATAGAACGGTTGGTAAAACTCATCAAATGAATCCACAAAATTTCAGGATTAATCCCAATCAATTCTAGTTATATTGTGTAAAATATTGGGTCAAAATAATACTATGAACATCATGATAAAAATAGATTGCTTTTCAGAATTCATAGAAAACAAAATTTGAAAATCATTCTACACCTCTGTAGTAAAATAGACATACTCACAACTCGTAAAACAAAACTGAGATCGGTCTGAAGGTTTGAAAAATAGACAGAATTCTCTACAAATCTTATTCACAAATAATTTTAATATACTGACCTTAATAGGGTCTAAAATACAGATCAAAAACGGAAAATCGGCAAAACAGAAAATATCCTTCATGTACACAATCAACTAGTTCACATAAAACTCATCCCAAATCATAACCAAACATGAAATATAGTGCACTAGATGTCCAAACAACATGGTATATGGTATTTTGCAAGTCCACAAAAAGTTATAGCACGAATAACATATCAGGCACACGATATCACAAAATAGCATGCATGTATACAACCAAAAAACGGTCATTCCGAGTTTTTTCTTGTCATGTATGTCGTGAGGCAACTACGGTCGAATCAAAACAATAGAGACAATATATAACAGAGGATTCACACATGAATTGTCTCTAAAACTCAACTACATTATAGGCGGTATTTAGTTTTGTATTACACAAAGAACAGAATATAAGTTACTTGCCTTAGAGACGACGACGGAAACGATGAAGTAAGAGCAAGAATAACGAAAACGGATTCTTGGGCACGAACACAACACACGGATCACGAACCAATCACGAACACAATTCATTGAACGGATGACGATGACGATCAAGATGATCGGATCAGATCAGACGGCCAGATCTCCCTGATGATGAAGATGATGATCAAGATCGATCGACGGAACGGCGATTGCACTGGAAACTTGCTATTTTGCTACTTTGATGTTTTAGATTGTCTTACTGGTTGAATCTGAGGTTCGAGCCAACTAGGGAGTTGTAGTAGAGACTCTCCCCTTTCCGAATTGACCTCTCGGGTTAAATTCTGACAAGCGGAGTAGAAGTTATGGGTTTTGAAAGTTTTCAACTTGGCTGTGTATTTGGCGGGTTGGAATTGTATCTGTCTTGATTCCTTATAGTTTTTGAGTGTCTTACTCGCTGAATCTGAGGAGCCGACCAACTAGAAAGTTGTAGTAGACATTCTCACCTTTCCGAGTTGCCCTCTTGGGTTAAATTTCAATAATTGGAACAAAAATTATAGTCTTTCAAAGTTTCAGCTTCTTTTGTAAGTCTGCTGTTTTGTTACTGTTTGCATCTGTTTGAGATAAGGAATTTGGAATTCCTTATGGAATCTGAGAAAGTGGTCAACTAGGAAGTATTAGTAGATGTTCCCACGTTTCCAAATTGCCCAGTTTTGTTAGATTCCGACGAGAAGAGCAAAATTTACAAGGTACAGAAGTTTCATCTTTTTATTGAAAATCTGTAGTTTGGTAATTGTTTGCATAAGTTCGAGATCAGGAATTTGGAATTCCTTATGGAATCTGAGAAAGTGGTCAACTGGGAAGTCTTAGTAGATGTTCTCATCTTTTCAAATTGCCCAGTTTCGTTAGATTCCGACGAGTAGAGCAAAAGTTACAAGCTACAGAAGTTTCATTTTTTTATTGAAAAATCTGAAGTTTGGTAATTGTTTGCGTATGTTCGAGGTCAGGAATTTGGAATTCCATCTGGAATCTGAGAAAGTGGTCAACTAGGAAGTTTTAGTAGATGTTCTCACCTTTTCAAATTGTCCAGTTTTGTTGGATTCCGACGAGTAGAGTAAAAGTTACAAGCTACAGAAGTTTCATCTTTTTATTGAAAATCTGTAGTTTGGTAATTGTTTGCGTATGCTCGAGATCAAAAATTAGGAATTCCTTATGGAATCTAAGAAAGTGGACAACTAGGGAGTTTTAGTGGATATTCCCACCTTTTCAAATTGCTCAGTTCCGTTAGATTCCGACGAGTAGAGCAAAAGTTACCTGCTTGCAAAGTTACAGCATTTTGTTGAAAATCTGCAGTTTGGAAAAACTATTTGCGTGTGTTCGATGGACCGAATTTTGGATTCTTTACAGAATCTAAAATAGTGTTCCACTAGAGAGTTGTGGTAGATGTTCTTACCTTTCTAAAAAGTATATTTCTGTTAAAATCCGATAAGCATAGCACTGGTTGCTTCTAGGCTGTCGAAGGCTTTTATACCCATTTTAGATTGTTTGTAGATTCTTCTATTGCTTCTAATTATAAAAGATCAAGTTTTGCTAGTAAGCACATTTGGTTGCATCTAGGTTGATTACTTGTATGGTTGTTTTTATGTGTGGTTTTGCCTATACATGGCTCGACTGGCCCGTATGTAGCTGTGGTCTCATACATAGCTTATTTGGCTCATACGTATATTGTTGTCTCATACGCAGCTTGTCTGACCCGTATAGCTGTTAGTCTCATACGTAGCTTATGTGGCTCGTATGTATGTTGTTGGCTCATACGTAGCTCGCCTGGCCCGTATATAGCTATTGGTCTCATACGTAGCTTATTTTGGCTCGTATGTATGTTTTTGTCTCATACGTAGCTTGCCTGGATAGTATGTAGTTGTTGGTCTCATACGTAGCTTATTTGGTTCGTATGTATGTTGTTGTCTCATACGCAGCTCGACTAGCCCGTGTGTAGCTGTTGGTCTCATACGTAGCTTATTTGGCTCGTATGTATATTGTTGTCTCATACGTGGCTCGCCTGGATAGTATGTACCTGTTGGTTTCATACGTAGCTTATGTGGCTCGTATGTATGTTGTTGTGTCATACGCGGCTTGACTGACCCGTATGTAGCTGTTGGTCTCATACGTAACTTATTTGGCTCGTATGTATGTTGTTGTCTCATACGCAGCTCGCCTGGCTCGTATGTAGTTGTTGGTCCCATACATAGCTAGTTTAGCTCGTATGTATTTTTGGTTACTCGTATGTAGCTTCTTAGCTAATACGCTGTTTGTTGTGCTCATCTAGGGTGATATCATTGCCCTAGAGCTATCGACCATCAAGACGTGTGTTTACCTTACTCCTAAGGGACTGTGGATGAGTCACTTCTTGTGTACCATCGGATCTTAACCGGTGTTGGTTAATCGCGGACCGGAATATGACGAAATCCAAGTTCAGGGTAGTAGCATGCGAATACGTTCGTAATGCCGAGGTCTTGGATCGATAGGCCATGAACCAGATCCTTAAGGATTCTGGTAAGTTTAGGTTGAGCAGCCTAGTAGAGTTATCTTGCGAAGTCTAACTTAAGACCTAGCATGTTGTGTTTACACTGTTGTCATCCCTAGAATTATTCAGGGTTAGTGACATCGTTAGGGTAGTAACTTATGCTACTACTACTTAACCATTACTTATTATCATTATTCGCCGAAGGGAAAGAGTTGGTATTAAAGGTGATTCCTGATGATCCGACCTGTCCTATAGGCCGGCACTAGGCGGTGTTATTGGGTTGTACCTTCCCGTCAAAGGGATACATACGGTGCCTTCTCACGAGTTGAAACATGGGTTGCATATCTCGCACTGTTAATTCCTGAAATACCGTGACTTATGGGTGCCACAGGGTAGGCTTCGTGCTATCCTGCGCTGCAGGGACCCTATGTTCGTGTGGTTTTTGAATGAAGTCCGGTACACCGGGCAATAGTGGCAAACGCGATCACCACTATAGTGACTGCAGTAACGGAACTAGACCGTACCTGCAACCTTGTTTTGACTGAGGTCCGGTATGCCGGGTAGTAATGGCAAACGGAGACACCATGTGTGTACTGTATTGGTGGGACTTGACCCCTTCTGCAACCTCTCCAGTCATGTTGTATTGTCAGGAACAGGTTGTGTGCAAAGTAGAATTCATAACGTGGGTTCAAATATCTATATATGAAGAAACAGCTTGTTATAGGGCGTATGTAGTATAGGCTGTATACTGTTCCGGAGACTTTCTTGCATTAGAATAAGAGCATCCTTGCATTAGTAATCTTGCATTAGAGTCTAAGTCATAACATATACTGACACATCATATATATATATACATGTTCATCTTTTCATCAATCTGTTTGCTATAGTTGAGATTCGCTGCTAGTTATCAGGCTTAAAGCGTCAGTATATATACTGACATCCCCACTTCAATAGGTATTGGATTGCAGAAGTACAGCTACTAGATTGCAGAAGTACAGGTACAAGTTTCAGGAGAACTCAAGGCCAGTGAATCAAGGAGTCAACTTTATTTAAGTTTTCGCTGTAATATATGTTGTAATTTCATTTGTAACAATTATTGTAATTTATTCATTGTTGTATTTTTTTTATTGTTGGAGAAGCATCCAAGTGAAATACCAAATGTTGTTCTTTATTCATTGTACTTTGATATAATTTGTTGAAAGTTGTAACACTTGGGATTGTAAAGGTATTATTATAACACTGTTATAATGTATTTCAATTTTGTAACATTCGGACTTGTAATACATTTGTGTTGAATAAAAAGTTTTAAATTTTTCTGTTTTTCTGTGTATTGTGGCTAATTCAAAAACAAAGGGCATGTAGAGGTTTTCTTTTTAAAGATTGTTCTCGCTTATTTCCGACTCTGGTTCATTTCTATTTGACTGTTGTTTTGCGGAGATCTTGTGATTTCGTCCTTATTAGTTTTGTTTGATCCCCCCCCTCCGGTGATCTTATTATTCCTGTGCCCTCTTAGAGTTACGGCGGTGTTATGGACGAGATTGACCCTTCTCTTGGTCTTTCTCTTCAGGTGTTGTAGAATTCTCTGATCCCATTAGTTTTGTCTTCTTCCCGTTCTGAATTTCCTCTGAGGACGTTATTCTCTCGTCTCTCCTACTGTTCTTTAGCTTTATTTTTTTCTCTTCGTTCAACCGGTGTTGATCGCTACAGTAAAGGGTTATTTTGTGGACTTATCTCCTCGCTCTACTCTGCCGTTCTTAGTACTGGGCTTAGTCCTTAATGGGCTCGTCTTGGGTGGATATTGTTAAAAAAATGCCAAAAAACATACTTCGATTTTTCCTGAGGGCCCAAAAGCCTTCGATCAAGCTCGGACCCTTTTCTCAAAAGTCTCTAGGGCGCTATTACTCCTCCTCTTACCGCCCTTCCACCGCCCATGTCTACTCCTCTTCTAAGCGCTCCTGCCAATTGTCGTTTTCCTTCCCCCAAGTGTGCTTTCGTTGTCTCCAACCTGGGCACCTTAAGGCCTTTTGCACTTTCAACACGAAGTGCCTATTTTTCCTTAAATCAGGTCATTCTCGTAATCGCTGCTTCTCTTTACAACAACTGTTGGGTCTTTCCATGGGGGTTCCCATTTCCAACCAAGTTCTGGCAGCGCTTGACTTCCCTTCTCTTCAAGTTAAGCTTGCGGATATTCAATCCCACAAGCCTAAGAAGGCCAAACTGTCGACTGATTCTCCTCTTCTCCCCACTCCACCAGTCTCACATTGCTTATATGAAGTTGTTCACCCAACACCCCAAGTGCAATCTCATCCCCCACCTCAGGCAGCTAAGCCTCAAGTCACTTACGTCTTCATCCCCTCTGCCGAACAATCTGATAAAATGAAAAAGTTTGAGTGCTATGGGGTTGTTTCCTTTAGGTGGAGGTTCGGTTCCCAACTTTACTTTAGACTCCTTTCTATGCAATACGTGTAATGTGAAAGACTGGTTGTGGGCTGTCAACGCTTGTTCCACTGGAGATGTGGTCATTATCTGTCCCTCCCCCAAAATCTTGGAGGATCTAATAGCCATTACCTCATTTTCCATTAGAGCGATCAATCTATCCATTCATAAGTGGGTGCACTAAGGCTTTTCCCCCCCAGCTCTTATCCATGCTCCTGTGAAAGTCACCCTTTTGGGACTTCCTCCATTCTGCGACTCTCCTCGGATCGTCGCAGATATGACCAAGTGCATTGGAGATCTGATTTGCACTTCATCTTCATCGATGTTGGCTTCAGGTTGTCTCCAAGTTGAAGCAGAATTTCACTGTCCTCCGGTGCAAGATAGAATTGAAGCCTACTCTTTGAGAGACTATAAGTCAGTCTTTTCCATCTCTGCCAATTACCACGACAATTCTAGTGGAGGTTCGTCGCAAGTTCCTTTGCTTATTGGAGCATCTAAGGCAACTGCGAGTGCTTCTCCTTTTCCTAAAACCTCTTTTGTGGGTGCTTTTTCTCACTCTTATGCACTGTTTTCCAAATTTAAGGCTTCTAACAAGGTCCCTACTAAAAAGAACTTCTCTTCCCAGCGTCTAGGCTTTGTTTCTCTTACCAATTCCAAACTTTCACCCTCTAAGGCACCCAATTTAGTCTGGATCAACCCATACATCTCTATTCAATAGGCTATGAAACCTACTCCATCTTCTCCTATTGTTTCTGCTGAGCTTCTGCCTAAGCTCCCACTGCCTCAATCTTCGAAGTCTACTACTGTGGCTCCATACTCCATTGCTGCCACGATCTCAACTCCTTCTGCTTCCAAATTTTCTGATTCAGATTCTAAGTGTTTGGCTTGGGAGATTAACCCACACTTCTCCTCTGATTGGGATAAATTCCAACATGCTGTGCACAGTTCTCTTTCACAGGGGCCCAAATCTAAACTTGCTCCTCTTAAAGCAATGTCTTAACGGTCACCGAAATCTGATGCTTGGATGGATCATGAAAACCTTCTAGAGGAAGAAGAATCGGAGCTTAACTTTCCCAATCACAACAGCAGGTTCTCTTTCCTTTTAACTTTATTGTTATTAAGTGTTGTTCTTTTAATTTTTGTTTTAAAATTTGCTGTCTCGTTCTGCGATTTGGCCCATACTCTTCATTTCCTTCTAGTTACTCTCTTTCTTACTGTCTTGCAACTTATGTTCACTTTTGTCCCGTGATTTGGTCTTCTGCATTGATATCGGTGAGTGGCCATCCACCGCGACGCTGTAGTATGGCCCCCCTTTTTACCTGTTCTTTACCTCCTATTTCCCCTATTTCTATCCCCTCGGCGACCCTTTCTCCTGTTACATCTCGTATGACTACCCTTAATTCCCCTCCCTCTAAGCTTAAAGCTTTAGCTTAACCACCTGGTTTGGCTCAACCCAAGTTTAACTTGCCCATTTTCTATGTTGATGATGATAACTGTAGGCAACAATCCTTATCTTTGGAGAAAGTTTCCATGCCCATTATATGTTCTAGCGCCTGTATTTGGCCTAAAAGAGCTTTGCTTTTATCTGTGGAGTCTTAAGCTTCTTTAGCAGCCCAATTTTGCAATTTGGATATCCCCCTGCCCCTGTTAGCTCAGAGCAAATTCTGTTAGGTTCCATCTATCAAGTGCATTTCGACTCCCTTTTCAACATTGATATGCTTAGCCTTGCTAATGACATGGGATTTCAGGTTAATTCTGTTAATTTTGTGGACTTTGACACTATTCGGCAACGAGAAATTTCAAGATCTTTTGAGTCTCATTGTCTCCATGATTAGTTTCTCTTGGAATATCCGGGGTTTGCGGGGTACCACCAAACAACAGGCGTTGTATCAACTGATTTCCTCTTCCCATTGTGATCTAATCTCTATTCAGGAATCGAAACTTGACTCTCCTTCTCCTTCTATTTACCGTTCAATCGGTGGATCCTTAATCTCTAATTGGATCTCTCTAGACACCATTGGCTTGAGGGGGGATCCTTTTTGGATTTAAAGAGTCCCATTTCTCCCTTATCTCTATACAGCGGTTAACCTTTTTCCTCATTGTTCGCCTTCACTGGGCTGAATTCAATTGCAGCCTTACTGTCGTCTCGGTTTACGGCCCGTCAACAGCAGAGCGCCACAATTTATTTTGTAACAATTTTGAATCGTTCCAAAACAACATTAATGGCTTTTGTTTCTTCTGTGGCTGACTTTAACATTACCAGATTTTTCTATGAAAGGTACGGTAATGTCTCTAATACCTTAACTCCTCCCGCTTTAACGATTGCATACGTTCTCTTCACTTGATTGATCTTTCTCTTAATGGCAGATCGTTCACTTGGTCCAACCTGCGTCTCTCTCCGACAATGGCTAAGCTCAATCGCTTCCTTGTCTCCAAGGATTGGATCATCTTTTTTCACAACTCTTTCACTTCTGCTATGCCCAATCCGTCTTCAGATCATGTGCCTATAGCACTGTTCTTTAACTACAACGTTTCTAAACCTTTCAAATTTCATTTTGAAAAATTCTGGTTGCAAGATCAATCTTTGTTAATCTTATTACTGAGTGCCTCTCCTGTATTACGAGTTCGTCCGGCCTTGGATGTATCCTACTTAAGCTGCACGCTATCAAACACGGTTGCAAGATTTGGCCGAAAGAGAGATTTTCTAATACAAATTTCCTAAAAAAATTCTTCCTCTCTTCCATAGAATCCATTGATAAAATTGAGGAGCTTGGCCCTTTATCTGATTCCCTTCGTTCAGAGCGTATCTCTTGTAAAAGAGATTACGCTAACATTCTCCACAACGAGCACATTAAGTGGGCTCAGAGAGCTAAGTTCCGCTGGCTTAAGGAGGGTGATGGCAACACCTCTTTCTTTCATAACTTTGCGTCACACCGTCAATGCTACAATCGTATTTCTTCTATTGTCGACAATGACAATGAGTTAACTTCGGATACTGATATCCATGCTTCTTTCCTTCGTTTTTATAAAAAGCTTCTAGGGTCTTATAAACAACGTTCCATTCGCCTGGACTGGACTTAGCTGTATGGTCATCATTCTCATGATCTGTCTAGCCTGCAATCTCCTTTTTTCTTGGAAGAGATTAAGTCTGCTATTTTTTCTTTAAAAAGCGACTTAGCTCCAGGTCCAGACGGCTTCCCCTCCTTTTTCTTCCAAAAATTCTGGAATTGGCTTAAGGATGACCTTTTGAATATGTTTTCTGATCTACACCAAGGGTCATTCTCCTTTGATCGGATCAATTACGCGCATATCGTCCTCATCCCCAAGATCTTGGGTGCTCACTTGGTTTCTAATTTTCGGCCGATTAGCCTTCTCAATACTACTTTTAAGATCATTATGAAAGTTCTTTCTAACTGCCTCGGTGCTACTATCTCTTCTTTTATTGATTCTGCTCATACAGGTTTTATAAAAGATCGCTTTATCCTTGACAGCGTAGCTTCGGCCCAAGAAATCATTTTTGAATGCCATAGAAAAAATTGAGGGAATTATGTTAAAATTAGATTTTCAAAAAGTGTATGATAATGTCAGCTGGGATTTCCTCTACGAGATCCTTATTCACCGAGGTTTCGGTCCTAAGTGGATCGCCTGTATTAAATCCAGTCTATTCACTGGTACATCTTCCATCCTTATCAATGGATCGGAAGGCCACAAATTCAAGTGTAAGTGTGGTCTTCGTCAAGATGATCCTATCTCTTCTCTTTTATTCTCTCTTGTTGCTGATGTGTTCAGTAAGTTACTCCGTAATGCTTGGGATGCTCATGTCATCGAAGGGCTCGGTGGCTCTCAGAGCTTCCGAGGTGTTCTAAACCTTCAATATGCCGATGACACCATTATCTTTGCCGGTGTACCCTTCGAAACCTGAAGCTACTTCTTTATATCTTTGAAAGAGCTTCAGGCTTATCCATTAACTTATAAAAATCATCGGTTCTTTGGCTGGGGGAACCCACAATTGGCAAGCTGAAATTGCCCAGTTCTTCAATTGCGCCTCAGCCTCTTTCCCCATTCAGTATCTTGGAATTCCATTGAGATGGGATAAGCTACATAAAACTGATTGGATGCCGATGATAGAAAAAGTTGAATCTAGACTTAACAATTGGTCTGGGAAGCATCTCTCTCACGGAGGAAGATTAATTCTAGTTAACTCATTTCTATCCTCTGTTCCTTTATATATGATGTCTTTTTTTTACGTTCCCTCTTGGGTTATTAAGAGGATTGATCAAATTAGAATGAACTTTTTCTGGTCGGGTGCTGATATTTACAGAGCCGGCACTCACCTCTGCAATTGGAGTTGATCTGCACTTCCAAGCCTGCGGGTGGTTTAGGGGTTCTTGACCTCAGAAATTAAAACCTAGCCCTCCTGGGTAAATGGTTATGGAGAATTTTGAAAGAGGATCAATTGCCCTGGGCTCGCCTTGTTGCTCTTAATTGTTTTGCTCGGCGGAGGGTTTGGGATTTCTCCCCCTCCCTTTCCCGTAAGGCCTCTCCCTTTTGGAAGGGGGTTTGGAAAGCAGCCAGTTCTTTTCAATGTGGCATTTTCCATGAGTGTTCCGACAGATCCAAGACCAAATTCTGGTCCGACCTCTGGATCGGTAACACCAAGCTTGCGCCAGCTTTCCCTTCCCTCTACCAAATGGCCTATAACCCTTCAGCCACAGTGGCGGATTATGAAACTGTTCACAATAACCATAAGCTCTGGCTCATACCTTTCAGTAGTGATCTTCCCTTATCACTAGTACTTGATTTCAATCGTCTTTTATTATGCTTAAACAATTACTCCTGGTATCCCAAAGAAGATTTTAAATGGCGTTGGACCAGCTCTGGCAACTATTCAGTTATATCCTTTTATAATTTCCTTAATTTTTGTGGTGTCAACTCTCCTTTTACAAATGTTATTTGGAGTAGTTGTGCCCCATTGAAGGTTAAAATACTCTCCTGACTCGCCCTAAACAACAAACTTCTTACCGTAGAGGTGGTTAATAGAATGAACCTTGCCTGGGACCAACTTTACTCTTTGTGTTCCTCTGGGTATGAAGATGCCAATCACCTTTTTCTGCAGTGCAACTTTATTCGCTTGTTGTGGAAGATTTGTACTCTTGTTTGGCAAGTTCCTTCAATCCCCACCTCTTTCTCGTCCAGCTGGAAGTCTCATTTAGTGAGGATTAATTTTCTCAGTTCTTGGGTCCTTTCCATCATGGCTATCATTTGGGTAATTTGGTCTGAAAGAAATAATCGTATTTTCTCTCAAACCTCTTCGTCGATCGATACTATTATTGATGAGTTTTTATTTTTCTCTAAATTTTGGCTGTCCACTTTAAATCATGATAAAGTAATTGCATTGCAACTTTATCGTCTTGAAGAGGCGGCTCTTTTCTTACGTTCACCTAACACTATTTCTTCTTAATCTTTATAATTTTTGTATAATCTTCCTTTTCTCTATTTCCTTGCAGATCTGAGGCATTTGTTGGTTTCGTTTCCTCTTTCTCTGGGGGTATCTTGCTAGGCTCGATCGAGGGTACGGGTCCCCTGTGGGCTGCCTCTTGTCTTTTGTTAAGTCTCTGTTGGTTCCAACTTTCTGGTGGGCTGTTCTTGTTCAGATGGATACTGATCCTTTTTGTGATGTTTTTGTTGACGTTGTTTTCTATTGTTGGCTTGATTGCTCTACTGTTGTATTTACTGCTGGCTCTTAGGCCTTGTTTCGGATACTTGTTATTATGTTCACCCTACCTGTTTCTTGGCTTGGCTTTGCCTTGTGTGTGGATTGCAGCAGGTCTTTAACCTTACTTTTGCTTCTCAGGGTCTTCTTTTAAATACCCTGGTAGTTTTGGTTCGCTTTGTTTATGAGTGTTTCTGTGTATGGTATCCGATACATTTTTTGAGAGAGGTGTTATTACTGCTTATGTTCTTTGGAGGAGTTGCTTCACCTCCTTTCAGTCACTTCCCTTTTCTATGCACCTCGTAGATGCTAATGTGTTCAAGTTTTCCCATGATGTGGCTCCTCTTTGTTTCTTTCTACGAGCTAGTTTTGCAGTTGTGGCTTATGACCCTGGTTGTGTGCTTTTTGTTTTCTATCACCCCTGATCAATGTAAGCAGGGTGCCCCGACTCTGGACTATGCCCTTCGATTGTTTATTGTGCATGCTGCCTGTGCCGTCCATTGTATTGGTCTCGTCGGGTTGTTTCTGATCCCCTTGGCTAGGGTGCAGCTTCGTTCGACTGGCTTTTTCACCCTCATCCTAATGTCTGTTCCCCTTGGTTCTCCTGGTTATGCTGGTGGCTGTTCTTTCTGGCATTCTGTCTATGCTTGTCGTCATTTGTTTTGGGGCCATGCTGCGCTTGGATTAAAGCGATCTGAGTTGATGGTTCCCGACGGTGAGGTGGCTTTTCACGGTTTTTCTCTCTGTCCCGTGGAATGCCGTCTCTCATCGTCCTTCTTCAGCCAGTCTTTTTCTTCCCCGGCGCTGTTGTTTATTTAGGTGGCTTTTGAGTTTTGTAATTGCGTTATTATTAGTTGGGCAATGTTCTTAATTGCTTGTTAGCTTTTAGTTGTTGCTTTTTTTTACGTTTGTGTAAAATTGGTTCTCTTTGTATTCCGTCTTATTATTTATATATTGGGCTGGAATCTTTTGATTTTATCCTTGTTATAAAAAAAAAGATAATCGATAACAATATTCATTGATCAATATCAATAACACTTAGCCAATATTCGATATCAATAGAACAATGATGAACAATATGCAATGTCGATACCGAGTCAATTGTTAAGTCTATTAAGCATTTTAAATCCTAACTAATGCACGCACTACTGTGTCCCATATGTTCCATACCATAGGTTCGATGCATACAATCAATTTCGTTTAGACTATAGTGGTAGATTCTATAGATCATGTACTGGGTATGATGACGATAACAATAATAATACGGGCCATGGTGTAATTTCTTATACGATGACGATAACAATAATAACACGGGCCATTGAGACAATTTCTTGCACAATGATGATAACGATAATAACACGGGCCATCATCCGAGTACAGTCCCTATATCATCAACTACTCTAGTCCATCCCTTAAACCCAGGCTTTTTAAATTATTTATCAATGTAACAATACAATATGCAATTTGAGATATGAGATGAACAATAGTATCAATAGGGGAACGATAGGATAGTAACATGAAATAGAACAATTAGAATGATGACAATAAGACATTAGGATCATGCAATGCAACATACACACTTTAACTCATGAAATATTATGATATAGGAATAAATAATCTATTAAAATCTGGAATATAAAATTCTGGACAGCAAGAGTAGTCTATACAAAAATGCAATTTCCTACTGTTACAGAAATTGAAAACTGAAACCGTCAGAAATTCTGAAAACGAGACTTCCACACGGTTCAAATGCATATTTAAAGTTCAAATTTTGACAACATTAGCTAGGTCAAACACATCATTCTTTACAGATTTCATGTTCAGTCAGAAATTTGACATCAAGTTATTATAATTTTAAAATCAGCAAAAACTCGATAATAAATTCAGTAAAAATACTTATTAGACTCCTATGCATGTTAAGTAACAATCTGGAAATTATGAGAGCAAAAATTTATCATTTGATCAGCCTTTTGACAGTTTAAACATGAAACATACAAGAATCTAAAAATTTGAAAATAAAAATACAGATGTAGTAAAATAATCATAACTTTTGCTATACAACCAGGAAATAAATAATTTAAGATGTTATGGAAACTAGAAACATAGGGACACAACTCTTATTCAGAAAGTTGTTTATTTTAAGATCATTTACTCGGTCGAAAATAGTATACAAAATACAGCCAGCAAGCAATATACAGGTTTTTGGGTATTTTTCATGAAATAAATTAATTAAATATGATGGGTATCAATTCTATTAGTCGATAAAATTCATAATCAGCATGATGAGTATGAAACATGATAAATAAAATTAAGAACACACACATACACTAATTTGATATCAACCAAACAACAATCAATCAATTCAACATACAACGTAGCAATTATTTCTACAATAGATTAATTGTGTCGTGATTATATGCATAACCCTATTAATGATACTATATGAATACATGAAAGATTCAATTTTTGGAGTCTAAAGTGGCACGAAATCAAGAATATTGGGGTTAGCTCGTGTAAACCCTTAATAGACCCAACGAAAAGGGACGAACAATATACAATACGATGAACAATTGGATCTACTTGCAAGAATTTCAATAAAAGTTGATTTTGATACAAGATGCAATTCAACAGGAAAGTGACTTGCCTTATGGACGATGAAATTGAATACCAAGGATAACGGGATAAGGATCCCGAAGTAACGAACCCATGAACACACGAATTAACACTTGCGAACTACGTGTAATAGAAATCCAGCAATCAACAGCAAAGTAACCCGCAAGAGAGAGAGAGAGAGAGAGAGCAATGGCAGTAAAGTCAAAGGCGGCGGGCATCACTGAGGGGTGTCGACCAGACGGTGGTCGAGCTACGGCAGGACTGGGGTCGACTGGGTGGCTGACGTCGGTCGGGAAGAGGAGCAGACAGAAGGTGTCGATGGGTTTGGCTATTCTGTTTTGGGCGGGAAAACCGAGAAACGACGGCGGCAGTCGGAAGGGGGTCACAGCGGTGGGGCATCGACGGGGTAGGGCAGAGGCGTCGACGGCGGTGCTCGATGACCAGGGGGTCGCGGAGGGATGGTCGGAGATGAAGCACAGTAGGGTTGAGCGGGAATTTTGAGAAGAGAAAAAGAGGAGAGAGGAGAGAGGAGAGGAGAGAGGAGAGACAATAGACGGCTAGTTAGGGTTTCAATTGTGTAATTTTAGGGTTTGCAATAGGATTGTATTTATAAAGTGCAATTAGGATGTTGGGTTAATGGTTTAGGATCCAATAATAGTGGGTTTCGGTCAAGAATCAATTGTAGTTAGATTTTGGGTTCAATAAGAGATGGAATTAGCTACAATAGGGTTCAAATAAAATAACCACAATCAATTAAAGAAATAGAATCATCAAGAAAATGGCTCAACAAGAAGAATGGTGGAATTTCAAGAACAAAATTTTTAATTAAAATTATCAAGAAAGAAAATAGAGTATTTTATTCAATTGAAATTAAAATATTACAAAAAGTGGGGAAAATAAAAAAAACAAAAACAATAGTTACAGGTTTACTTGGGGGCTATATATATAGCAATGGAAGTGAACCACTGACGTTATCATTGTACATTTCAAGAGAGGTGATTGTCGAGTGTTTCAAAGGGGACAGAGAGAGATTGAGAGTCGTAATATCTTTGTAATCTTTGTATTTCTTGAGGATTAAGAAGTATTTGTTATCTCTGCATATTATTGTGGTGGTTTGTTCTTGGTGCATCTAGTTTTTGGGTGTTTTTATTTTTTTTTGCTGTGTGTTCCTCTATTAGCACTATAAGTGATATCTACAAATTCAAATTGAAATCCAAAACCTTTAGTAGGTTTAGATTCTATGTAGGTCCTACATTTGCGGGGTTCGATCCGCAAGTAGATCTTACAAAAAATTAGTAGATCTGCAATTGGAAGTGGATCTTGTAGAATTCAACCTAAATACTATCCGTTGCCAGCCTACATGTAATTTCTTTTACTAATCAACCCTACATGTAATTACTGCATGTAATTTGGAACTCTTTTCTCCTTAAAAAGTTATTCTTTTTAAAATTTGGCAATAAGTTTCAATTTAAAAATTTGGTAACAATATTTAAGAACTTTTGAGCACAAAGTTTATATATTTAATTTTAAATTTGAAAACAATTTTTGTATTTTTAGTTAAAAATCTCGTTTTAAGATTTGAAGTATTCTCTGATAGCTTTTTTAATCTTTAAAATTGATGTGGGTAGAATTTGAAGCCAAATGATCCCCAACAAGACACCAGGGGCAGGACAATAATTTTGCAATCCTATAGGCTGCCTAGAAGAATATGCATCATGTCTAAGCCCATTAACCCTATACGATGTACAATCAGGGTTTGCTTGTTGTCTCAGATGAGTACAATTTTATAATAATGAAAGCTGTTAGTTAAATCCCCAAATCAGAAATTAGTTGTTATCTTTATTCTTTTACCATAATTATCTCAAGCCAAAATCGGTATAAGATACATTTCTGAATAATCAATTAGGCTCATATATACAAACTTTTCCGTAGGATCCCAACCTTTTGGCGTTCCAACTCATATCTCCGCTCATCTTAATGCTTCAAAGGCCAGCTCATCGAAGCTTTGAACAAATTGTGTGCTTTGACTCGATTGTCGCCCCTAGCCACAGCGAGAGCATTCCTAAATTTTAGTCCCACTCCAATAATCCTTGAGTACTTCGATTTTCAAGTAAATGTGGAAAAAGGGATTCCAGGAAATTCTACCACACCACTTGTCTTTCAAAAGTTACACCAACTGACACTATTACGGCATTTGTGAAAGAATCTTTCCATAAAGCTTCCTTTATATTGCGCATTTTTCACTGCCACATAGTATATATAGGGTATAAATACAATCTCTGCCATACATGTCATACGTCTAATATATGTCTAACAATATATCAAACACCATCTCTCAAATTTATGGTGGATCAAATAGTGTGAGTTTACCACCACAAGTATCGGAATCACTCAGCAGTGTGGTATTTCGTGAAGAAGTCAAATGTTTTCTCTCAAGAAGTCATTAAAGGAAGTGAAACTGTCACTACCTCAAAACTTTCTACAAAGTGACAATCAATCTTCATGTGCTTCGTCCGCTCATGAAAGACTGGATTGTTGGCAATATGTATAGCACTCTGGTTCTCACAATGAAGAGGAATAGCTTCTATAAGAGTGACACCCACATCTGATAATAGCCTCCAAACATAAACAATCTCTCTAGTAGTGGCTACCATTGCTCTGTACTCGGCCTCTGTGGAAGAACATGCAACAGCTGCATGTTTCTTGCTTTGCTATTGGATCAGTGAATCATGAAGAAAGAGACATAAATATGTGGTGGGCCGTCTAGTAGTAGGATCCCCATCCCAATTTGAATCAGAATATGTACTAAGCTCTAGTCTAGATGTAGAGGGCATGAATAAAGAGCGATTGATAATGCCGCAATGATATCTGATCATCCGAAGAAAAGCACTATAGGGAGCTGATCGGATAGCCAAAAAAAATTGGCTGACAATACTGACTACATGAGAGATATTGGGTCTAGTCATGCATAAACACACAAGTTGTACAACAATCTGCCCGTATCGAGTGAGATTGGGGAAGAACTCACTATATGTGGGACGAAGCTTCACATGATGATCTAAGGGAGTATCAGCTGGTCGACTATCAGATAGAGTTGCAGTGGGAAAAAATATTTGATGTGTATTTGTGCTGAGGAATGAGTATCCCCCGAGATGCCTCGGTAATTTCTAAACCTAGAAAATAATGTGGCCCAAGATCCTTCATAGGAAACTGCTGATGAAGGTATCTCTGAGTGGATGCAATGCCTGTCGAGTCATCATCTGCAATACTAATATCATCAACATACAACAATAAAAGTACCCTCTCCTGTGGTGATGACTGCATAAACATAGAGTGATCCCGTGAGCTCTAACTGAAACCTGCATGTGTGATGACACATCGAAAGCACTCAAACCAGACTCGAGGAGCCTGTTTCAGACCATAAATAACACGGTGTAGACAGCAAACATGACGAGGAGGTGTGGCGAGGCCAAAAAGAAGATGCATGTAAACAACCTCAGATAAGGAACCATGAAGGAATGTATTTTTAACGTCCATCTGGTATAACGGACACTGACGAATGACAGCATTAGTAAGGAGAGTACGAACTATGGTAATCTGGACAACAGGAGCAAAAATCTCATCATAATCAATGTCATACTCCTGAGTAAAACATCTGGCAACTAGACAAGCCTTGAGTTGCTCGTTGGAGCCATCAGGTCGATATTTGACCTTGAAGATCCACTTGCAGCTAACAGGCTCGACTCCCTCTGGTAGTGGAACAACATCCCAAATGCCCGTCTGATCAAATGCACGAAACTCCTGTGCGATAGCTTCCTGATAAGATTTGGGTTCATGTGTGGAGTGTATGACAATGAGGTATGCATGAAACTGTGTTGAGTAAGATACTAGTTTGTTAAAGCCAAACTGGTCAGGTGAACCAGTGGCATCTGGTGTGAAAGGTGCCAGTGGGATACCTATAGTGGAACGGGTAGAGTGACAGACCGCTAGTGAATGTTCAGGCTATGGAGGTGATGTAGGTGGCATAGGTGCCTGTGTAGGTGATGCAGGAGGTGATGGAGGTGGTGTAGGTGCTTGTGGAGGTGGTGATGCTAGTGGCATGGGTGCCCGTGGAGGTAGTGATGCAGGTGATGTGGGAGGATCCTCTATAGGAGTGACAAGAATCATAGTATCTATGTGAAGTGGAAGTGGAGCAAGAAGGGTGGGAATGACGGGAACTCATGAAGATGTATATATGGAGGTAGTCGAAGTAACCGGGGAATCGAGAAAAAAAACATCCTGAGGGAAGGATAAGTAGTAGGGGAGTCTTCTTCATGCGCTTACAGAGATGAAGGCGACGCGCCTAGGGTTCATAGCAACGATATTCCTTGTGCTCGGAACTGATATATAGGTGAACACACTTAGCAACCTGGGCGGTCAGCTTCGCTCACTTAGTGGGAGGGAGACAGACGTAAAAAGTGCACACAAAGGTATAATGCATATTGTTGTCCGGTGGAGAATGGTGAAAAGCCTCTTACACCGTCTTACAAAATAGGGTAGACGAAAGAGTGATGTTAATGAGGGTGACAGAAGTTATGAAAGCTTCAGCCCAAAAGATTTGGGGAACAGAGCACGAGAGTAGAATAGCATGAGTCATCTCAAGAATGTGACAATGCTTGTGCTCAGCTACGCCATTATATTCATGTGTGTGAGGACATGACTGTAGGAAAAGGGTGTCGTGAGACTAAAGAATTGATCGCATAGTAGTGAAAGTGTGCTCACGAGCACCATCGAAGCAAAAAACCTTCATGCGCACACCGAACTGAGTATGAATCATGGCCATAAAGGCCTGATGAATAATAGGAATCTCATATCGTTGGTGCATAAGGAACAACCATGTGTAGCGAGTAAAGTCATCAATGAAACTAACATAATATAGATAACTTTTACTAGAAGGACAGAACGAACAAGTTGAAAACATGAGTGGACTGAGAAGTTCTTTTATTATTAAAGAAAGGGTTACGATTTTTCCCAACTTTTATCCCTGACATACGAACAAATGTGTGAAAGAAAGACGGCCAAGGCACCACTACTTGTAACACCCCGAATCCCAAATACAACTGAATTCGAGTTCCACAGGATCTTTTCACTTCTCTTCGTACAATTTTACAAGGAAATAAAATTTTACTTTACATCATAGTTACAATTACATTAACATTTATACAGCGGAAGCAAATTTTACATCAATGAAAGAAATACAACAACAGTTGAATAATCTTTAAACATCAGATCTTCTTTAGTCTTTTTCATGTGCTTTACCCTGCATAGAAATTGTGGGCACATCAGTTCATTCAATTGACGAAATATTATACACGGCTATCCTCTCTATGCCGAAAACAGTATAACGATTCTCAATATTTAACAAACCACAAACTTGTTCACAAACAAAGCTAAAGGGACTATCCTGTTGATGTCATGTTGTGAATGTACACTTAGTCATTAATGCAATTATTTCTATTATATGGCACTAATGCGCACTTGTTCAGAGTCTATGCAGTCCATACTACATAGGTCCAAGGGCAAGCCCTTTCGTTCTTCATCTTGTACGGTTCAATACCTCGTCATGACTTAATCTACTACTGTAACTACGGTAAGTATCCTAGATGTTCTATGACCTACGAACTCATGTCTAGTCACCCTGGAGGGAATCCTAACGAACTGTCACATGACTCATCATGCAGGCATCCTGGTGTAATTTAGCTCCTACCATAGACATGACACCACCCGCAGTCACCAAACACCCCACGAGCGTCGCCACCGGGACGGTACTCTGGAGCAGTATCTACGTCCTACTCATGATGCATCATGGGACATCCTGTGAATACTCTCACGCTGCCAATCCAATGGCCCTCATACTCAATGTTTTTCTCTTACTTTCATCACATCTTCATATGTATCTAATCCTTAGTTTAATTGAATCATGAATAAAATCAATCCCTTAGGGTTAGCACTCCCACTATACTAGTCTTATTCATTCATTTTACCTGACCCAAATCTAGGTCTTTTCATTTCAATTATCATTTCAACCTTTCTTTTATTACCGGTATAAGGCTTAGCTATACCCTAGTTCTTAATTTCAACTCATAATTACAACATTGAGTTTTTCATACTCATAAGTTCTCTTTTTCATGGTTAACAATAATTTCTATTTCATGTTCACATCACTTGTATATTCATAAATACATCAAGTCATTCAATTTCCATTTCATGTGCACATCATGCATAAATAAATAAGTACAATAAGTCGAACTCAACTAATTTATTCTTTCCACAACGCTTTAATCTTATTTTAATCAACACTAACCTTTATTTAATTCTCCCTCTAATGTTCATTTTATTTATCTAATTCAAAGGCATAAAGTCGTATTTTCATTCTAAACAATATTTAATTTAACAATGAGAATCCATAGCTAACACACTTGAATCTTCTTTCTTCCAAAAATTATCTTTTATCTCTTAGTGTAATTTCTCGAAAAATAGATTACTTTTATAGTTAACGGAAATACAATTTTCTATGGAATTCTACCGAATTTTCACCTCTAACGCATTTTCACTTGTCTAAATAGTGTTCAAATATTTTTCACCAGATCTACATATTTTTAGAATAATTGTAGTATTTTTCTAGGATTTTTAAAAGTCAAAAATTTGATTTTAAACTCAAAAAAATAAAAAATGTTCAAAACTGCCAAATTCCGGATTCGAACCCGCAACCTGGACCAAGTCAACCGCCACCACAAGCCAGTTGGGCTAAGGCGCCTATGCGTTATGACAGAGGTTTTTAATAGGATAAGTTTGTTCTTGGATTTTGGGTTTTTTCTCAAAAAATCGAAATAAAATGCAGGGCTTGGGTTTCGAACCCGAGACCTGAAGGTCTGACTACGGCTATAGTAAAAGCCACCGCACCGCCAGCCACTTGGTCTAAGGGGCCAGATTGTCTCAAATAGTATTGGGTTGTTTATAACCCAGTTCTTTGTTTATTTCTAAATTTTATAAAAACTCAAAACGATTATGTTTCTTATTCTTCTCTTTTGAAAACAAAAAGCTCCAGATTTTACCAAACATGAATTTACAATAAACCTGTATTTTTATAACCATTATTTACTTTATAAACCATGTATTTTGGCCCTACTTTGTGTTCTATGTCAATAATTTCGACATTGAGAACAAACATCATATTTCTTTATAACTTAGAGTTAAATTTCCACCACTACTATATTTCATTGTTCTTTTATTCATTAACCACCTACAATAATTTAGAGACCATTTCTCATCCTTCTACAACAAAGAAACTTTATTTTAAGCAATCAATTACACAAAAAAAGGCATTTAATTCAACTAGTTGTCTCATAAGTACAAATTTTATCATAGCATTCACGTAGCACAATAATATGGTGATTTCTAGCACTTTAATTCACAATTCATTCATTAGCAATCAATCTATCAAACATTCTCTAAGTTACTCCTCCACTATTAATTAAACAAGCATGGTTCCAATTTCAACTAATTGATTCATAATAGTTTCATTAAATCATCCCTAGAATGGTATCTAGTTCTAGAAGTATGAAAAACACCCACCTATTTGAAGAAACGAAAATGAAAGCTCCTAGAGTGCAAGAAAAGTGGCCTTCTCCTCCTAGAATGTATTGCAAGTTGCTTCTCTTCCTTGCTCCTTGGTGCAACCCGAGCCTTGCTTGATGGTGATGATGGGGTAGTCGGCCTCCTCTTGAAATGAACACACACACAATAATGCACACTCAATCTTTTACTCACTAATCTCCTCAATCTTTTTCTCACTAGCCTTTTCTTTTCTTAGCAATTTGTTGTGCATAAATGAGAAGAAACTAGGGGTATTTATACACATTTAGGATGAGATTGAATGGATAGGATTAATCTAGGAGTTAGAAATCAAGGACTAAGATGAGTTTGGAAGTTGTAGCAACTTTCATGAACTCAATAACTACCCCTCAACTCAACTCCACTCTCCCTCTCTCTCTTGGCCACAACCGGCCTCCCAAAAGTGTGCAAAGCACACACAAGTGCATGCATGTGCTCCTTCTAGTACCTCCTATTTAAAGTTGTACAAATTAAATTAATCAATTGTCCACTAATTGTGTCTACATGACAAGTTGTGACAATTTAAAAGAATAATTAAGTTTGTGGGCCTCAAAATAGTGTGCTTTAGGTTCTTGGGCTATTTAATAAAATATTTAATTATTAGAGTGGGCTTAAAATAAGAAAACAAGTTTAGACTTTATAACATAGGCTTTTTAGAAGATAAAGAGAAAGAAAGAAATAATTGTCCATGTTATAAAAGATAATTTTATAGGAAAATATGCATACAATATTTTGCATGTGCATAACACGTGAAAAACAACATTTCTCATTAAAATGACAATTTAGGGTATTACAACACTCCCTCCTTAGAATAGTTCCGTCCCCGGAACTACAATTAAAGAGTGAGAAAACAAAACACAAGAAGAAGGAAAGAAAATACAAATCAAACAAAGAGCTCAGGATGATCCTTCATCATCCTCTCATCAGATTCTTAAGTAACCTCTTCAACCAACTGGTTTCTCCAGACTACCTTGACCATCGGTATCGTCTTATTCCTCAAGATTTTCTCCTGTCGATCACAATCTCAACTGGATGCTCAATGTAACTCAGATCTAACTGCAAACCCTCTGGCACTTCAGGCAAATGATGACTTGGATCTGGAATGTAACATCTCAGCATAGACACATGAAAGACATTATGCACCTGAGACAACTCTTCCAGTAACTTAAGCCGGTAAGCAGTTTTTCCGATTATTTTCAATATCTTATACGGGTCTATGAACCTCGGGGCTAACTTTCCACTCTTGCCAAATCGGATCACGCCTTTGCTGGGTGATACCCTCAGAAAGACAAAGTCACCAACCTCAAACTGAAGGTCCCTCCTCTGGTTGTCTGCATAGCTCTTCTGCATACTCTGAGCATCCACCAACCTCTTCCTGATCAGATCAATCTTTTCAGAGGTCTGCTACACAATCTCAGGCCCAAACATCTGACGCTCCCCAACTTCGAACCAACAGACAGGCTTCTTGCACTTCCTGCCATACAAAGCTTCGTACGACGCCATCCCAATGCTAGCCTGAAAACTGTTGTTGTAGGCAAACTCCACCAAAGCTAAATGCCTTTCCCAACTGCCTCCAAAGTCTAGTACACAGCACCGAAGCATGTCCTCAAGAATACGGTTGACTCTCTCGGTCTGCCCATCGGCCTGAGGATGAAAAGCAGTGCTGAAATCCGTCTTGGTACCCAAAGCCGTGTGAAGACTCCTCCCGAAATGCGAAGTAAATCACGCATCTCGATCAGACACAATGGTCAACGGAACACCATGAAGCCTGACGATCTCACCAACATACATCTCAGCAACTTGTCCATCGAAGCAATGAGTTTCATCGCCAAAAAGTGAGCGGATTTGGTTAGTCGATTGACTATGACCCAAATTGCATCATTGCCTTTTGGACTCTTAGGAAAACCCATGATGAAATCCATACTGATGTTATCCCATTTCCATTCCGGAATAGGTAACGGTTGCAATGGACCTCCGGGTTTCTGATTCTCGGCTTTGACTTGCTGACAAATTTCACACCTCGACACAAATTCAGCCACACTCCGCTTCAAACCTGACCACCAGAAATGCTGTTTAATGTCCTTGTACATCTTGGTACTCCCAAGATGTACTGACAAAAGAGTAGCATGTGCCTCCTAAAGAATACTTTCTTTTAAGTCTGACTGATTCGGAACACACAGCCTCTCACCAAACCGCAGTACTTTATCCCTGATTTGAAATCCGAGCAACTTGCTAGCACCAACCTGCTCCTTCATCTTCTGAATCTCTGCATCTTCCTTCTGACTTGCGATAATCCTTTTATTCAGCATCGGTTGAAGCTTCAACTGATCTAAAGATGATCCTAAGCCTTGTAGAACAACTTCAAATACCAGCCCGATCCAACTCCTCTGCCAGTTGCCTCTGAGTTGTAATCAAACCCACCAGACTACTCTTGCGGCTAAGTACATCAGCAACAACATTAGCCTTCCCAGGATGATACTTAATCTCCGGATGAATGTCCTCCAGTACCTCCAGCCATCTCCTTTGCCTCAGGTTCAGATCTTTCTGTTGATAGTTGTACTTCAAGATTTTATGGTCGTGTACATGTTCAGCTTCTCACCATACACGTAATGCCTCCATTGTTTCAAGGCAAAGATAATCGCAGCCAACTCCAGATCATCAGTCGGATAATTCTTTTCATGCGGTTTTAGTTGCCTAGACCCATAAGCGATTACTTTCTCTTCTTGCATTAAGACACAACCAAACCCACGATGTGAAGCATCACTGTAGATATCATATTCAACACCTGCTCTGGGCAAAGCCAAAATAGGAGCAGTAGTCAGCCTCTCTTTCAACTCCTGAAAGCTTGCCTCGCACTGTTTGGTCCACTTGAAGTTCATATTCTTCTTCGTCAAACTAGTGAGCGGTACGGCTAACTGAGCATAACCCTGAATGAATCTTCTGTAGTATCTCGTTAGCCCAAGGAAACTCCTGATTTCCTTCACTATAGTGGGCCTTGCCCAATCCTTCACCATCTCTATCTTCTGCGGATCAGTTGCCACTCCCTCCTTAGAAAGGATGTGACCTAGGAACGCCACTTCAGATTTTCAGAAATCACACTTGGATAACTTGGCATACAACTCCTGCTCTTCATGCTTTCCCAAAACTATTGCCAGATGCTCCGTGTGCTCCTCCTCCAACTTGGAGTACACAATAATATCGTCGATAAACACCATGAAGAAAGAATCGATGAACGGCCTCAGAACTTTGTTCATCATAACCATGAAAATTGTAGGTGCATTCGTCACTCCAAACGGTATAACTAAAAATTTGTAATGCTCGTGTCGAGTTCTGAACGTAGTCTTATGCACGTCTTCAGCTTTCACTCGAACTTGATGATATCCTGATCGAAGATCTTTTTTGGAGAAAACAACAACTCCTTGTAGACGATCGAATAAGTCATCAATTCGTGGAATAGGATATTTATTCTGAACAGTGACCTTATTCAGCTCTCGGTAATCGATGCACATCCTTATCGAACCATCCTTCTTCTTTACCAAAAGCACCGGTGCTTCCCAAGATGACACACTCAGTTGAATAAAGCCTTTCTCCAATAGTTCCTCAATCTGCCGTTTGATCTCATCCTGCTTCACAGGCACCATCCTGTATGGTGTCTTAGAAATACGTGCACTCTCTAGCTGAATAGTGATGTTGAAATCTACATCACGATACGGGGTAACTCAGGCAAATCTTCCAAGAACACAGTCGAATAATCCCAAACCATCGAAATTTGCTGTACCTCTACGGGAACATCCCTCTTGCAGATAGCTGCCACTAGACCAGAACATCTCCTCTTCCCTTGGAAAGTGACTTCAGGTCCACCTGAAGCCTTCACTGTTACTGTCTTGGTCTTGCACTCGATGCTCGCACTGTACACCGACATCCAATCAATGCCAATGATAACATCGACTCCCAAGACATTCAGCTCGATCAGATCAATCCCGAAAATTCTATTCCCAATCCCGATCTCGCAGTCAGCATAGTACCGATCAGTGGTTAAAGTCTCCCCTGATGGAGTAGCTACTGCTAAAACCTTGCCAGGAAATATCTTCGGTTCAACTCCCAGAACTTTAGCAAATTTGGGTGATACAAAAGTATGAGAGGACCCAGTATCGAACAAAACAACAACTTTCTTTCCATTCAAATAAAGTTCTCCTGTTACATAACACACACTCGTTACATAACAGTGTACTAATTAAGCGGGAAAAGAGACAGCAGAAAAAGAAAAGAACACTCCTATACTCCCCCACTTGTACCAGTAATGACGTGATCCACCTCATCAGCGTCTGCTTCAGTCAAGGCAAATACTAGTCCCTGCTGGTACGACTTCTTTCCGGCCTGCTGAGTTGGTCCATTATGGACGACATCCTGTAGCTTGGGACAATGAGACTTGTAGTGGCCTGTCTCTCCACAGTTGAAACAAGCCACCGGAGGTCTCACCCAAGTATTTCCGGGTCTTCCTGCCACCTGAACAGTGTTCACACCCATAGGCTTGAACCTTTGAGCTGGTGGCTGTCCCCTGACATTGCCAGCAACTACGGGCCTCTTCCCCGCATTCCTGTTGTTCCTCCGATTCTGAACAACGTGGAACTGCTTCATGTCCGCCTTAGTGGCTGCAGCTCGTTTGACCAACTTGTCAAACCTCAAGATACCGAGGGGTATCATCCTGGATCTCAGACTTGGCCTCAAACCATGCTCAAATTTTCGAGCCTTCTTCGCCTCGCCCATCACCAATTCGGGTGCATATCTCGAGAGCTGAGTGAATCTTGTCTCATACTTCCTAACCGACATGCCGCCCTACTGCAGCGCCAAAAACTCCATGGCTTTCTTCTCCTGGACATCTGAGGGAAAATAATGACTGCGAAATTCCTTCAAGAATTCCTCTCAGCCGAGAGCAACATCTCCCATCGTCCGCTTCATCGACTGCCACCATACTGCCTTATCCTTCTCAAACTGCAGTGCAGCCAGCTTCACCTTGCTACCCTCCGGAGTCTTCAAGACTTCGAAGATAGTCTTTAACTATCGGATCCAATTGTCCTCCGTGTCAGGGTCTGACTTCCCCTAAAATATCGATGGTTTCATCCGCTTGAATGATTCCACGAGTTTGATTGCTTCGGGTACTGGATTTGCAGGCACCCTTCCCTGATTTTGATTCATGGCAAAGACAATGAGTGTCTGATAGACCCTCGCTAGCTCCGTTTCTAAGTCCAGACCTTCTCCATTTTGAGCTCCTCTTCTAGCCATGTTCTGATGCAAAAGATCTATTAAATTCGAAGTATAAAACATGAACTTTTAAGTCAACTTTTCATTTCATTGAATTTCAAGCTTTATACATTCAAATTTAAAACATTTCTGACATCAAATGAAAGCAATAAGATGGTACAACAGTCTAACTCCTACGGTTCCTCTTGGCTTCTGGAAGCTCTCCCCATAGTTCCTGCACTTCCTCCTTCAGTACATCGTACATGTTTTTCCTCTTCTCGAGTTCCCAAACACGATGACTGAGAACTGCAATATCGTCCTTGCACATTGCCAACTGAGTCTCCTGTAGCCCGACTCTCTCCCGTTGAGTCTCCACCTGCCTATGAAGAGACACAATGAGACTGTTCGGAACTGGTTCTTCCTCATCAGATGAATCATCAGATGAATCATCAGATGAATCTGGAGGTGGAGTGATCTCTCCAGACTCAGGCCATTCCTCCTCAAATTCTTCCGGATCCTCTTCGTCTGAATCAGTTTGCCCAGGATAGTAATCCTCCTCAACGATGTGCCAGTTATCATCTCCAGCTGGGTCAAAGTGGTCCGCCATCTTAAAGAAATGAGGAGAAGAAGCATAAATCATAGAGCAACACAATTATAAGTGACTTACATTTAAATCTCTGGACTCAACACATTGTCTAATGTCCACTTCTAGGGTGTCGTTCCTTATAAATTTGTACTACTTGGAAGCGTGGCTCTGATACCACCCTGTAACACCCCGAATCCCAAATACAACTAAATTCGAGTTCCACAGGATCTTTTCACTTCTCTTCGTACAGTTTTACAAGAAAATAAAATTTTACATTACATCAGAGTTACATTTACATTAACATTTATACAGCGGAAGCAAATTTTACATCAATGAACAAAATACAACTACAGTTGAATAATCTTTAAACATCAGGTCTTCTTTAGTCTTTTTCATGTGCTTTACCCTGCATAGAAACTGTGGGCACGTCAGTTCATTCAACTGATAAAATAATATACACGGCCATCCTCTCTATGCCGAAAACAGTATAACGATTCTCAAAACTTAACAAATCACAAACTTGTTCACAAACAAAGCTAAAGGGACAATCCTAATGATGTCGTGTTGTGAATGTGCACTTAGTCCTTAATGCAATTCTTTCTATTATATGGCACTAATGCGCACTTGTTCAAAGTCTATGCAGCCCATACTACATAGGTCCGAGGGGCAAGCCCTTAACCGTTCTTCATCTTGTAGGGTTCAATCCCTCGCCATGACTTAATCTACTACTGTAACTACGGTAAGTATCCTAGATGTTCTATGACCTACAAACTCATGTCTAGGCGCTCTGGAGGGAATCCCAATGCACTGTCACATGACTCATCATGCAGGCATCATGTTGTAATTCAGCTCTTACCATAGACATGACACCACCCGCAGTCACCAAACACCCCATGAGCGTCGCCAACGCGACGGTACTCTGGAGCAGTATCCACGTCCTACTCATGACGCATCATGGGACATCCTGTGAATACTCTCATGCCGCCAATCCAATGGCCCTGATACTCAATGTTTTTCTCTTACTTTCATCATATTTTCACTATGTATCTAATCCTTAGTTTAATTGAATCATGAACAAAATCAATCCCTTAGGGTTAGCACTCCCACTATACCGGTCTTATTCATTCATTTCACCTAACCCAAATCTTGGTCTTTTCATTTCAATTATCATTTCAACCTTTCTTTTATTGCCGGTATAAGGCTTAGCTATACCCTAATTCTTAATTTTAACTCATAATTACAACATTGAGTTTTTTATACTCATAAGTTCTCTTTTTCATGGTTAACAATAATTTCCATTTCATGTTCACATCACTTATTTATTCATAAATTAATCAAGTCATTCAATTTCCATTTCATGTGCACATCATGCATAAAAAAATAAGTACAATAAATCGAACTCAACTAATTTATTCTTTCCACAACACTTTAATCTTATTTTAATCAACACTAACCTCTATTTAGTTCTCCTACTAATGTTCGTTTCATTTATCTAATTCAAAGGCTTAAAGTCGTATTTTCATTCATAAACAATACTTAATTTAACAATGAGAATCCATAGCTACAACACTTGAATCTTCTTTCTTCATAAAATTATCTTTTATCTCTTAGTGTAATTTCTCAAAAAATAGATTACTTTTATAGTTAATGAAAATACAATTTTCTATGAAATTCTACCCAATTTTCACCTCTAACTCATTTTTACTTGTCTAAATAGTGTTCAAATATTTTTTGCAAGATCGACATATTTTTAGAATAATTGTAGTATTATTCTGGGATTTTTAAAAGTCAAAAATTTGATTTTAAACTCAAAAAAATAAAAAATGTTCAAAACTGCCAAAGTCCAGATTCGAACCCGCAATCTGGACCAAGTCAACCCCCACCACAAGCCAGTTGGGCTAAGGCGCCTATGCGTTATGACAAAGGTTTTTAATAGGATAAGTTTGTTCTCGGATTTTGGGTTTTTACTCAAAAAATCGAAATAAAATGCAGGGCTTGGGTTTCGAACCCGAGACCTGAGGGTCTGACTACGGCTATAGTAAAAGCCACCGCACCGCCAGCCACTTGGTCTAAGGGGCCAGATTGTCTCAAATAGTATTGGGTTGTTTATAACCCAGTTCTCTGTTTATTTCTAAATTTTATAAAAACTCAAAACAATTATGTTTCTTATTCTTCTCTTTTGAAAACAAAAAGCTCCAGATTTTACCAAACATGAATTTACAATAAACCTGTATTTTTATAACCATTATTTACTTTATAAACCATGTATTTTGGCCCTACTTTGTGTTCTATGTCAATAATTTCGACATTGAGAACAAACATCATATTTCTTTATAACTTAGAGTTAAATTTCCACCACTACTATATTTCATTGTTCTTTTATTCATTAACCACCTACAATAATTTAGAGACCATTTTTCATCCTTCTACAACAAAGAAACTTTATTTTAAGCAATCAATTACACAAAAAAAGGCATTTAATTCAACTAGTTGTCTCATAAGTACAAATTTTATCATAGCATTCACGTAGCACAATAATATGGTGATTTCTAGCACTTTAATTCACAATTCATTCATTAGCAATCAATCTATCAAACATTCTCTAAGTTACTCCTCCACTATTAATTAAACAAGCATGGTTCCAATTTCAACTAATTGATTCATAATAGTTTCATTAAATCATCCCTAGCATGGTATCTAGTTCTAGAAGTATGAAAAACACCCACCTATTTGAAGAAACGAAAATGAAAGCTCCTAGAGTGCAAGAAAAGTGGCCTTCTCCTCCTAGAATGTATTGCAAGTTGCTTCTGTTCCTTGCTCCTTGGTGCAACCCGAGCCTTGCTTGATGGTGATGATGGGGTAGTCGGCCTCCTCTTGAAATGAACACACACACAATAATGCACACTCAATCTTTTACTCACTAATCTCCTCAATCTTTTTCTCACTAGCCTTTTCTTTTCTTAGCAATTTGTTGTGCATAAATGAGAAGAAACTAGGGGTATTTATACACTTTTAGGATGAGATTGAATGGATAGGATTAATCTAGGAGTTAGAAATCAAGGACTAAGATGAGTTTGGAAGTTGTAGCAACTTTCATGAACTCAATAACTACCCCTCAACTCAACTCCACTCTCCCTCTCTCTCTTGGCCACAACCGGCCTCCCAAAAGTGTGCAAAGCACATACAAGTGCATGCACATGCCCCTTCTAGTACCTCATATTTAATGTTGTACAATTTAATTATTCAATTGTCCACTAATTGTGTCTACATGACAAGTTGTGACAATTTAAAAGATTAATTAAGTTTGTGGGCCTCAAAATATTGTGCTTTAGGTTCATGGGCTATTTAATAAAATATTTAATTATTAGAGTGGGCTTAAAATAAGAAAACAAGTTTAGGCTTTATAAAATAGGCTTTTTAGAAGACAAAGAGAAAGAAAGAAATAAGTGTCCATGTTATAAAAGATAATTTTATAGGAAAATATGCATACAAAATTTTGCACGTGCACAACATGTGAAAATCAACATTTCTCATTAAAATAAAAATTTAGGGTATTACACTACTGGTTAAACTCTTTCGCCGATACTCACTTACATGACCTAAATGTCTGTGCCACAGATCAGCATCAGAAGACACGACACTAGAAAAACTAGAATGAGATCCATGTTCATGAAGAAAATCTAGATGATATAGATGACCACATAAGTTAGCATGCTCCATCGTGTGTCCAGTCTGCGGATCCTCTATAGAATAGCCTAACAGTAAGGCCACTATCGCATAGAGCACTAATAAAAATACAGTTCATGGATAAATGGGGAGCATAACGAATTTAAGGCAATGTGTGAGTGAGTGAGCTAATATATCCTGAGTGTGTAATGATGATCCATCGGTTGTGTGTAGTGATGGAGAGTGAGGGGGAAGTGTAGTGCTGGTGGTGAATAGTGTATAATCACTATTAAGATGATTTTATGCACCTGAATATAAAATCTATGAAGAATTCATATCAGGAATAACAGAGAGAACAAGGGCAGATGAGCCAACATTGACAGAGTGACCTGGGGGCTGGAGTTCTAGTTGAACAAGGTGATGCTCAAGGTTGTCCCTGGCGAAGCTCAAGGTTGTCCCTGGCGAAGCTCAAGGTCGTGCCAATCAGCAAGAGATGGCAAAGCTAAAGTAACGATCATGGCAGGTGGTGTACGAGAAGGAGCATGGAGAGGATGTAAACTATGCTGCTTCCTCCATTACTGGGCCTGAACTAGAAACTCTGGTTGTTGGATAAAGCAATCACTATCAGAATGATCAGCCTTCTGACCATAGTTACAGTGGTCAATCTTGTTGCAAATAGTGCCAAAGTGACTGAAGCGATCAGGGAAAGGGAAGTTGTGACAGTCAGGAAGAATAAACATGAGACTGGTGCAGAACCTGTAGGAGGCAAGTAAGAAGTTGGTGGAGGCATGAAGATATTGACGAAACTGAGGCTGCATGCTGATGTAGAAGCATTAGAACCTAGTTACTTTTTTTTATCTCTTAATTTTACTTTTTTTTTTTTTTTTTTAGTTTTTTTTTTTGGGAATCACATGTGGATTTGGATCGGGATATGTATTTGAGATTGGGATTTAAGGATCCGGTCAAGATAGGGATTTAGGATATGGTTTTGGATTTAAAACTACTGGGTTAAGGATTCATGTAAGGATCTGGGATTTGGATAGAAATATGGGATTTTGTTTTGGATTTGAAATCGCTAGGATAGGGATTATGATAGAGATTTGAATCTGATTGGGATATGGATTTGAATAGGGGTCGTGGATTTGGTTTTGGGTTTGGAATTTATTTATTTATTTAATTGGAAAGGCATGTCAGGTTTGGAAAAATCGATTAGGGTTCTGGGTATAGGGATTAACTGCCTTTTTTGTTGATTAAGGAGAAATTTGGATTTGAGTTTCGGGTTAGAAGTTAGAGATGGGTTAGGGTCTGAGTTGGGAAGGAGATGTAGGGTTTGGTTTGGGATTGGGACGGCGGGGGGGGGGGGGGGGGGGAGTGGTTGGGAAGACAGGTTGGAACGGGATGTCTGGTTTAGGTTTCGGCTGAAGGTGTTAGCAGGCGTGTCGAGCGGTGTAGGGATTTATTGGGTTTGGGTTTGAATAGGGGGATGTTAGGGTGGAGTGAGAGTGGGCTGGAGATGGTGGAGCTGGAGGTCGAGGGTGAGATGAGTGGGTTTCGGTGGAAGGCTATGAAGGGGATGATGGTGATGATGACTATGATTAGGCATGTGGATTGGGTTATTGGGGATTAACTAGTGATTAGGGAGATTAGGGTTTAGGGTTTGGAATTTGTGATGGAGATTTGAAGTTGGATTTGGGATTAGAGATCAGGGTGTGTGATTGGATTTGGGATTATGGGTTAGAGTTTGCTCTGATACCATGTTAGGTTAACAAAGAGAGATGAAGGGAAAAGATGAATGAATATTATTGGGTTTTAAGACCAGTATATATAGGGTACAAGTACAATTTCAGCCATATATTTAATATATATCTAATAATATTTCTTACAAATTTCATCCAAGACATGTATGCATATGTTGACATTACTAGTTTTGATTTATACATATATTGTTATTTTAATTGGTTTTCAACTGGTCCCTACTGTTGTTAATCATTAACTTAGAAAACTAATTTTTGTGTACACATGTTGATCATTTAAGGTTGGCAAGGACTATAATGGTGGTGTCAAAAACCTAACACGAGACCATTTTCTTTCCCCTTTTTAAATAGCTACTCTTGTCATTAAGCTATTCCTCAGATAGGAAATCCATATGGAAATTTGAGCGGAAGGTGATTTCTGATACTTTCTACGATACAACTAGCCAAAAAACTATGAAAATATTTAGATCGCTACTTCAGAAAAAGAGTTAGGTCTATCAAACTTCTGTTGTCATAGGTGAACGCGTCTATTTACTGTGTAACATATCTCATAAATTTCCTACTTTTTCTGTTATTTATTAAGCAAAACACATACACACACACACACATATATATATTCATTCTGAAGTAGCGGTCTAAATATTTTCATAGTTTTTTTTCTAGTTGTATCGTAGAAAATATCCTAGGGATTCCAATTGGGTACGGTTTTCACCCAAACCCGGCCTTCCCTGGCCTGTGTAAATTTTCGTGTATTGTTTATCGCTTTTCCAAAATCCAACCCATTCAGGTATGAAGTTTTTCTTGAGAAATCTTGGGGTTGGGTTGGAATGTTAGCTTTAACCCACCGAATCCATTATGGACCTTGGTCCGAATTGACTAACACAATTTGCACATACATATATCATATACATGCATGTGTCTGTTGACACTAGTGATCAATAATCCTTCCAAAAAACACTCACACTAGTGATCGATATCAAGTAAGGCGAGTATATGCATTCAACTACCTAGATGTCAAAATAGATGTTTTACCTAATTTTATACTTATTGGTTTGATCGTTAATGAATTTCATGTCGAGTATTGGAGATTTCTAGGCCTTGAACACCGAGTCTCAACATAACCACAATTTTATCCTCCACAGTAATACTATCCAAGACAATGGTAGGTGGTTTAATCATTGAATTTTCATCTATTAAACTAGTATTGCCCTATGCAAATTGCACAGTTTAAAATAACTTGAGGGACTCATAAAATTTTATAGAACTCCAAAAAAGTGTGACAAAATTGGGAGAAACTTGTGAATATTATCTCTACCGTAACTACCGAAATCTTCATTATCATCTTCACATAACCAGATGGTTTAGAGAATCACTGCCAAACCATAATGTTATCTAATTGAATATTACTAAAGTTAAAAAATACATGCAATGAACTAAATAATGCGAATATTTATGGTACCTCAACTTTTCATCATCGCTCTCTTCTTCAACTCCAAGCTCTTCTTCTTTTTAGGTTCTCACTATCCTCCTCCTCATGTATTTCCTTTAAATGAATCTTCACATAAACCTTTGAGTTAAAATTCAAGTTAGATCACAACAAATACTTAAATAAAAATTGAAGTTAAGGTGAAGATTCATAACCGTTGATGGTAATATTTTATGTGACTGTTCAATCTAAATTCCATGATATTCCTATGCAAATTGCACAAACTTTTCCAAAAAATTGGCTGAACTTATCAGATACATAAAGCTTTATTACTGTATGAAGTTCATCCAGTATATCAACATTGAAGAAAAATTTAGTAAGGATACACATAAACACACTGTCCAAACTGGAGCATTGATACAATAATGCACCTCCAGACCGAATCACAATATTCATTCTGTAACTCCCCGCAAAAGTGAAAATGATAATTTTGCCCTCATGTGTTACGTACGTGTATTTTGTACCGTTACTGTAAAATTTGTAATGTATTTTCACTACGTATTTTGATTTCCGACTATTTATTCATTTCCCATATTTTTAAAATCCTATTTGATGCAACTCAAATATAAGATTTTGATCTTTGTATTTTTACGTGTTTTTTACGTATTATCGATATACGTATCGATCACGTATTTTCCACTGCTACGTGTGATATTTTCTATGCGTTTCAATTATTTATTTTATGTGTTCGAATTCATTTTATAAACGAAAATCTTTTTTTCCCTTTTTCGAGTTAAATACTTTTATACGTGTAATGCACGTGTTTTCTATGTACGTAGTGATTACGTCGTGGAATATATAAAATTAATAAATATATTTTCTTATGTTGTTTTCGATTATATTTTAATAATTTTCCGTTGATAAAGTCCAATTTTATTTCAATATTTTTACGTGCGAAGTACGTGTTTTCGGTGCACATATTTTGGGCGTATTCGTTTTCAAAATAAATTTTGAAATGTGTATATTTATTTTATTTTTGCATGAAAATCTATAACTTTTTATTAAACTAATTTTTGCTTAAACATTTATAATATATTATATACTTATGTTTTTAAATTAAATATATATGTATGTGTATGAGGAAGTGTGTGCCAGTGCACGCACGTGCACGTGTTTGGGCATGAAAAGATGGTACGCCGACTGATTTGGTGAAGGAGGGAAAAATGACTTTTGAATTTTTTGAGTGGTGATAGTGTTGTTAGTGGTGAGAGTAGTTATTCTAACTACTCCTATACTCTCTTATATAGTTACCCCCTAACACACCTTCACCTCATCTCATTCCTCTTTCTCTTCTCTGTTTACATCTAACATCACCTTCCTCCTTCCTTCTCTGACTTTGCAGAAACCAGCCAAAAAGCATCCAGCACATGATTCCATTCATTCACCATTTGTGTGTATACATATATGTATATATACAGATACGTTTACACCTCCTTTCATTTCTCTCCTCATCTTTCTTCCTCCTTCCTGTTTATTTCCGTGCCATCCCCCAAATCTAGCAAGCCATGTGCTTTCTCCATCCATTTACATAATACACATATACACACCTAGCCTATTCTAGCATATATATATATATATATATATATATATATATATATATATATATATATATATATATATATATGTTAGAGAAAAAGTGAAGTTGGAGTGCCTCACTGTGCATGCCGAAAGTTGAAGATGAAGTTAGGTGTTTTCCTGTACCTGGCCGAAGTTGGAGTTGGAGTGCTCTTGTTGTCTTGTTACTGCCGAATGGTGTTGGAGTTTTCTTGGGCACGGAATTCAAGGAGGCGATGTGGAGCTTCTCTTGGAGTCAATTTCTAGGAGCTTTTCATTCTAGGAGTACAATTGCTAGGAATTAAATTTTCTTGGGTGGGTGTTTCTTAAATCCTTTCTAATTTAGGAGTATGATGCTTAAGTAATTTTGGTAGATGTAGTATGAGTTATTAAATTTATATTATCATGTTGCTATGAAATGTGAATTTTGAACCATGATAGATGTAGAATGTATGTTTGTAAATGGCTAGTTGGTTAATTGAAACCTTGGTTATATGCTATATTAATTAATGTGACACTAGTATGATAAAGGAGATTATGTTTTAGAAATTATTGTAGAAATAAAAGGAAACAAGTAAACAAACTTATGTGATAATTTTGGTGCTAAATGTGGTAAGAATCATGGTTGTTTTTAAATATCGAAACTGTAGATATAAAATACAATTTAGAAAGGAAAATTCATGTGCTTATGTCAAAACAATAAATTTTAATTATTGTTATGTTGCTAATCTATAATATCAGTAATCTAGAATTTTTCATGAAATGAATTAGAGGAGAAAAAGAGTTTAAGAGTTTTTGAATTCTGAAATATTAGTAACAAACCGAGAGTTAGAGTTTAAGGAACCCAACTCATTTTGTGACAGTTAATCACTTGAGACCAGTTGGTCTTCGGGTGCAATTTAAAAATGTTACTGTAGCTCGGCGGAGCTATTGGTCTTGGGTTCGAATCTCTCTAGAGACTTTATTTTCCAAATTTTGATTTTTAACTCAATACCGAGATCCAAAACATTAGTATAATTTTACTTCCTCTTATAACAGTTAGCCGCTCTGGCCTATTTGGTTAGTGGGTACACTTTCAGACTGTTACTGTTCACTGTGGCGGGTTGGGTTTGACCTGGGTTCGATCTTGACTTTTGCCACTTTATTTCCTTTTGATTTTTGTGGGTATTATTAAGTTTTTAAATGAAATAAAAATAGGGAAAAATCCTATTTAATTTTGTAAAATTATTTAGACTTCATGAAAATTATTTCTACAATATTTGGATATATTTTGTGAGATTGAAAAAGGGATTTTACATTAAAGAACTTGAGTTTATTCGATTAAAAGAATTATAAATGATTTTAATAATGAAGTTTGTGACTCTTATATAATTAAAGAGAGATGAATTTTTGGATTGCAATTAGATTTTCCTGTTAATGAGATTTTATGATTATTAATACATGATTGAGATTATTTGATATTCCATACAATGGTATACGGGATTAAATTGATATAAGAGTTGAATTGAATTGTTTTCATGTTATGAGATTATAAAGAAATATTCTCTTTGAGAAAGAGATGAATAAAGAAATTGAAAGATTATTTTGGAGATTGAATATGAAATATTGTTGATCTCTAGAAAGAGATAGTTATTGGAATCTAGAGGCTAGGCAAAATCCTAATAACCGGCAATTTTTATTAATGAATTTGAGAGCTAACCAGTGTGGGTTGAGCATCTCTTGAGAAGTAGCCAGTTAGACTGACTATCTCTTTTATTTTGGTCTAATTCCGATAGGGTAAGCTAGTTCTAGGTTGTGATGATTTTCTTTTAAAACAAACTAAAAATTGTAAGGACTACACTATAGTGGAGATGTGATGAAAGTAAGAGAAAAACACAAATATGAGGACCTCGGATCTACGGTGTGAGAGTGTTTCACAGGCTGTCTACATGATGCATCATGTCATGACGTGAACACATCTCCAGAATTATCGAGACTGTGGCGACGCTTGTGGGAGGTTTGGTGACTACGGGTGGTGCCATTTTCCCATGATGGAGGCTAAATTTTCCATAGGTTGTTTACATGATGAGTCATGTCATGACATGGGATTCCTCTCCAGGTTGTCTGGACATGGGCTTGTAACTCATAGAACATCTAGGATGCTTACCGTAGTAGTTTAATTCATGGCGAGGGATCCAACCCTACAAGATGAAGAACGATTAAGGGCTTGCCCTCGGGCCTATGTAGTATGGGATGCATAGAATCCGAACAAGTGTGCATTAGTGTCATTTAATATATATAACTGCATTAAGGATTAAGTGCACAACACCCACGACGTCAATAGGATAGTCCATCTTTAGCTTTGTTTGTGATCAAGTTTGTGGTTTGTTAAAGTATTTAAGAATCGTTATACTGTTCGGCATAGCAAGGATGACCGTGAATAATATTTTGTCGGTTTTAAGCAACTGACGCACCCACAGTTTTATATGCAGAACTTGGAGTTTATAAGAAGATATAAAGATGAATTTGTTGCTGATGATTACTTAGATGCTAAATTTGTTACAGTTGTACATTTATCATTGTTGTATTTTATTTATTCCGTTGCGTGTTGATGTAAAAGACTCTGTTGTAAATAAAGTTTGAAATTCCTTGTAAATTGTACGAAATGAAGTGTAAAGATCCTGTGGAACTTCGAATTCAGTCTTATTTGGAATTCGGGGTGTTACACATTCAATTGTCCAAATACTAAAATTCAAATTATATCCAACAGATGGCTTAAGCAAATTGTTCATAATAATATAAGACTTTAATCCAAAAATTTGCACTGACTTTATGAAAAGATGTCACAAATTCAACTAATTTATATTAACATATATATTAAAACATCATTAATATTTAGTAAATAGTTTATACATCATAAACCATGCATTATAGTACAGGTTAGGGTAAAAATGATAGACTAAGAGAATCATGTAAAATCAATTTTATGAATTGTGTTTGCTTAAAAGTCTAATTATAAGTTATCCATACAATGCATCAAACGTAGTCAAACCCATTTAAAAAGATCCAAAGTTCAGCTGAAATTTTGTACGACCCATAAGATTAAATACATAATTTTCCAAAACCACATCATAATCGATTTATCAAATATAAAATTAATTAATTAAATCATAAGATGATAGACAGGAGAAAGATTCATATTAGGGTTAGAGTTTGTACCAGTAGCGAAACCTCGATAGAAAGTGGTATTCTTGAGGTAGGTGGCAACTCTTGAAGCCCACAACATCCCCGAACCATGATCAAAATTTTTGCACCTTTTTTTTTTACTTTGTAGTTTTGACTGCTGAGTATCATAGAGGTAAGACGATTTTCAAGCTAAATATTACCAAACATAAGAAATAGGACATTAAAAAGCATACTAGTAGATTCTGTGGCTTCACATGTCTATGATAAAACACTCATAACTGTATGAATGTAAGTTAACCCTCTAAATATCTACAAGAAAAACTCCAACAACTGTTACCCACACAATTCCTTAAAAACCATTTAATCTCAAATATGAAAAGAGAACAAAAACAGACCTGATACATGTAAAACGTCTCCCCCATTTTCAGACATTTCACCTAAAAGCAAAAAAAAAAAAAAAACAAAGCAATAAAATATTATAGGTGACTTGCTAACCTGCACTATCTAAATTATAGGTGACATGCAAACCTACAATATGTAAATTCTAATATGCTTGGATCATATTTTAGAGTAATGTCACCTCCAGTTATCTCACCTCAAAGCTAAAATATTGCAAATATCTAAATTCAATCAATCAAATTTATATTTCTAAAGCCAAAAGTGTGAGTTACAAGTATACAAACTATATGCATAATGACATCCTACCTTTGAATCCAGAGAGAGTCCAGGAGAGTTCCAAAACAAAGTTATAGTAACTAAAATTATTTGTAAGTGAGAGTTAGCCTTGACTAAATTATAAATTGCACATAAATGAAGTTAGCACGGAAAAAAAGCACATGAAACCTGTCTATTTACTTTGATATACATCGTAGCTCGATTTGCATACTCAATTGCAGTGGGGGACAAACCAATGCTCCTTGAGTAACACTCGATCGCTTCGCGATATTTCTTCTGTTTAAATACTCATTTTTCTACAAATTCAAGCATGCACAATTTGTGTTTATAAGCAATCTATCTAGAAATAAATCCCACAGCTATAATAACAACTACAAAGGAGAATTATTGAGGCCCTGAATGCATAAATTCATAATGGAATGATCAACAAAAGCATAACGAAGATTTTGATTATAACTCAAAGGCACCAAAAGTGGTCTACTCATGTTTCAACGTTTGTTGATGTGTTTTAAAGTTGGTTGAGTGTCTTTTAAGTGGGAGTCTTATTAGGTTGTAGTTTAAGTGACTAATGTCTTAAGAGTATGTTTTAGCTTGAGTTTGTTTTATGGGATGCCCAGGATCTATCGTATAGATGAAAATAGATCGTCTGGGTATCTTTCTTGGTTTTGAGTTACATCGATATATATATGATCAAATATTGTACCAAAGTAAGCATGACATTTATCAATCATGATTTGTCAAACGAAAAGGTTGGATTTTTAACATGGAAGTTATTGTTATTATTAAGCCATACGAAAAGTTTTTTGTTGAATTGTCGACATGCATATATTAATTAATAATCCGTAAAAAGTAATTAAAAGAGAAAAGAACAGATCTGCCACATGTGACACACGTAACTGGTCTTCTTCTTCCTGACATGAATATTCAACAGAACCCATAAAAAACTCAGCATGGTTTCTCAGTTATAAATATCGTCATCCATCAAATTCTTGGTAAAGCAATTCAAAAAGACCTCAACTTTCAAGTCTAAATATGCATAGAATCCATTACAATCATCCATATGTATGTTCTGAAATTAAACTCACATAATAGGTAAAGATGGAGGTCAATACCGATTGAAGAGGGGGTTTGGGTTGCTGGTTAAGACCAGGGTGTCGTCGGCGGGGGTCAATGGCGCAAGGCAGCAGTGGGTGGTGGCTGGCTTTTGTCGGGATCCACACGCACACTGAGGCAAGAGGTCAGGTTGCAACTGCTATCTATCTTTCCTTTTCTTTTTGTTTGATGCCGAGATCTCGAGCGACGGGGACGAGGGGGGAGCGGGGAGCACTGTGGGGGCCGGGGGGGGGGGGGGGGTAGGGGTGGGGGGGGAGGCAGTGGACCCGTGTGAGGTAGGGGCGGCGGGGGTTGCAGGAGTTTGGGGATGGGGGCGGGTTTGGGAAGAACCATGAGAATTTGTTAGATTGGGAAAGTGGGAGGTGAAGAGACTGTGTTTGAGGGATTGAGATTTTTTTTATATTTTGTTTTGATGTTTAAATAAAATCGGGTGTAGTGCACGTGTTAGTTAAATATGAATTCCTAATTTTTCTTTACTTTCTATATTTCAAAATAGAGAAAGGAGATAGGAGGTATTTCTATTAGTATAAGATATAGATATAAATGATGACTGACTCTTTGTATTGATCACCAAATACATAAATGTGCACGGTGTAACTAATCTTAATGCTGTACATTTGGCTACATTCTTAAGCGAGGGTAACTTTTTTTTTTCCTTTGTCCAATTGAATATTGTTGAAATCGAAGATTTTATTTAGTTTAGATTAACTTTTAGAAAGTTTAAATTAAAATTTAAATTGCAAATTCTACTAACCTTGAAAAGATCTGGAAATCCTCCAAAACCTATAGGAACTAGTATGGATTTAATAAACTACAAACTCGTCGGGTATGGGTTGGCTTAAGTAGGGAAATTATAACATTCGAGAATTGGTACTTCCAAAGTATATCTAAATCCCTTTAATTTAGATTGTAGCAAAGCATTAGTTTAGATTACATCTCTCAAATTCAGATTTTATCCGAGGGTTACTTCTGAGGGATATAGTGTAGTACCTAGGGATGTTCTCGGATAAGGATATTGTAAAGCCCCATAATTTTAAATATAATATTTTAGTTTAATAAATAATTTTTAAATGAATTTATTTACTTATTTAGAATTCCTGGGAAATGGTCGTTTTGCACGTGCAAAACACGTGCAAATATTTTTGAAATGCAGGTTTTGGAATTTTGAGTTTCTAAATAAATTATTTTATTTAAAATTGGAAATATATGAATTTTTGGGATTTTTTTGAATAATAGAAACTACTTTTTTAAATACTTCGAAAAAAAGGGACTTTTTTTTGTAAAAAGTCGTTTGGAGGTAAAATTTGAATTCAAAAATGCTTGGCTGCATTTTGGGGGCCATTTTTTGCAGTGGAGAGATTTGGTGATGAAGTTCTATCCATTTAAATTGATTTGATTTGATTTGATTGAACAAATAGTTAGTTATGCAAATTCGAAATTTTATAGGGTTTTATTTATAAAATTTCTTCTGAGATACCCTAGAAAGGTATCTCGGCCTATTTAGAGAGCAGAAACTTTAGGCCTCTCTCTTTGTTTTGGCTTGGGTGATTTTTGGAGACATTGGAGTTGACCTTTTACTTGGAGGAGAAGACTACTAGTTGGTAACAATTTCTTCTTTAAGTGAGTAATACTCCAACTCTTTTCCTATGTTTTATCTCATAAATATTTAGTATCATGCTAGAGATGAACTCTTGTTAATCATGGATTTTATGTAGCATAATTTTAGTACTTGTAGAGATGTGTAACGCCCCGAATTCCAAATAAGATCGAATTCGAGATTCCACATGATCTTTACTTCACTTCGTACAATTTTACAATGAAATTAAAACTTTTCTCAATAATACAATAGAGTTACATTATACTTTGTTTACACAGCGGAAGAATAAAAGATTACAACAAAAAAATACAACTTATACAACTTTATCAAATGAGTCATCAATTGCATCATAATATCTTTGCTCCTTCATGAATAGTCCATTACCTGCATATCAAGCTGTGGGCACGTCAGTTGAATACAATCGACGAAATTATACACGGCTATCCTCTCTTTGCCAGAAACAGTATAACGATCTCAATAATTTAACAAACCACAAAAAATGAATGAACAATAAAGTGTAAAATGAGGTTATTCTAAACATATAAGTGTATGCCATTCCTTAATGCCTAATGCACACAATTTTATACTAGGATGACACTAATGCACACTTGTTCGGATTCTCTGCATCCCATACTACATAGTTCCGAAGGCAAGCACCTACGTACTCCATAATAAAGGGTTTGATCCCTCGCCATTAAACTACACAGTAATAAGACGAGGTTTAGATCATTCCACGAATTTGAATTCCAGCCCCGGAATCCACCGTTGACTGTTATCACAGATCCCACATCGTGCAAATCATCCCGCAAGTGCCCCTCTAGCCCCGGTATAAGCACATACATTGGAGTACGACAAAACAAAACTATCTGCCCGACTTCGCCAAGTCCCGGATTTAAATATAAAAACCCGTCTCCCACAGAGCAACCTCAGTCCGCTGACTGGGTCTATAGCCACGAAGATCCACCGCCGACTATATAGAGGCAACCCACTTACGTTTGCCCAAGTTTACTACATCTTCACTTATGTGCCTAATTATTTAGTTCAAGACATGAATAAATTTCCAAGCCTAGAATTAGTCTTACCTCCTACCGGTCTTAATCACCAACAGCGAGATAGATCCACAACCATATCTCAAAATTATATCTCAACTCTTTTCAATTCAATAATGCCGGTACCGAGGTCTCACTAACTCTAAATCATAACTTTTCATGTACAAGAAAATCATGGGTACACATACCCTTTAATAAACATGTCTTAAACCTAGGTATTTTCATCTTCAACTTATTCACAAATGATTAATGTCTCATCTTAACCTTTATTCATGATTCCCTCATTCATCCATAAATCATTCATAAAAAATAATTCTTTTCACAAGCATGAATTTATCACCTGCAATCTCATTTGTAATTTAAGTACATATAATAATCAAGTATTCAACATAAATGAATAATCCCATCAAAGACAATTAATTCACATATCAACATTTTACTTTTCTTCTAATGATATAAATCATGCTCTTAAATGATTTATTTTTTAAGACAAATCTCATTCTATCTCAAAGTCACTTTTATTTTCTCCAAAAATTCTAAAACTATTTTTTAAAAAAATAATTCCATTTCATTTTATAGGAATATTAGGATTTATTCTCAAATTTTAATTTGCTCTAAAACTCCTTAATTTAAAATAAACACCAAAAAAAAATATATATATATGCTCACACTGGGTTTTGAACCCGTGAGCTCACAATCAACGCCCAAAAGCCAAGCCCTCTAGGCACTAAGTCCTCTGTGGACTTGTGTTCAGTTTCTACTTCAAATCCCCTTATAAAAGTTTTCGGGTTATGAATTAATTAAAAACAAAATACAAAAAATATTGTAGACCACCAGTTTCGAACCCGCAACCTACCGACACACACATCCAACTCCAGACCACTAGGCCAACTGCGCCCAATGTTATGGAATCTATTCATATGCTTTTGTTTCAACTATCTGCTATTTTATTATTTCCATAAAACTTGATTCTTTATTTAATCAATCCTTTTCATTAGTTTATAAATAGTTTATTTAGACTGAAATTTATTTACTAACAGAAACTCATGGATTTAAAATTCATATTTGATAATCTCTAAATTTCGAATCTCTCTTTCTTCTCTTTTATTACAAGAATTGCAATTATTCATTTTAATCAACTAGAAAATTTGTATCCTCTTACAACAAGTTAAAATAAGTTATGTATACCCATTTTACTTTACAAAAATTCCTCTTTAAATATAAGGGAAATCACTTCAATTATTTTCACAATTACTAGTTTTTATTAACATGCAAATGACAATTACTCCTTACATTTTGTTCTCAATTTCCAAACATGATGACAATACTTTGTTTCTTAATTAATAGTAACATTTCTACAATTTGGCATACGTAAAAGCTTGAATTTATCTTCTAATTATCACATCAAATTTATACTACTCATTTAGCATGCAATCCCTACAATTAGAAAGCATAGGATCACCCACCTTTTTGAAGTTTGAACAAATGAACGGAAGGATGAGACACTACTTCTAGCTCCAAACAACTCCTAGCAATGACTTCTCCTCCTAGTAAGCTCTCCCAAGAATTTCCTCCAAGCAAAAGAACACACTACTTCTCTTTCTTTTTCTTTCTTCATTTTTGATTTAGTTTTTGGTGTGAAATAGAATGAGAAATGGGTTGCTATTTATAGGACAATTCTAGGGTTCAATTTGCAAAATTAAACACCTAATAAATCACTCAAATTAATTCTCCAACCTTTCATATTTTTAACTCCTAAAACTCCCAACTCTTCACATCTCCACCTCTTTAAAAACCCAACTCCCAACTCTCTCTCTCCCCCACTACTCAAAACCGAAACCTACTCTCCTTATTTTTCCTCTTTCAAAACAGAAAACAGCACTCCTGCTGTTGTTAACCCCTTGGAACCCCCATTCTAAAGCCACGTAATTATTTCCATTGACTGCAAGTCAACAGGCCTCCTTGGCCAAAGTCAACACAGCCATACACAAAGCCAACTCATATACAAAGCCAACTTTTTGATGTTTTCATGCATGACGTGGGACCCCCACCATATAAATACCATTTCATTATAATTTCAAAGCCATCGTTCCTTCTGGCAGAAAGCCGCGGTTAAGAAAAAATTCATTACTTCTAACAAACCTTTCGTTCCTTCTGGCAAGACGAAGATTTCGCCTGCTAAACCTCCGAATCTAGTTTGGATAAATCCGGATCTCTCTTCTCAAACCTCTGCCAAGTCTGTTGCCATTGCATCGGATCGTTCGAATGCTGCTCCTTTACCTATTGCCCCATCAGCGGTTTCTCAGGAGGGTAAGCTCCCGTCTTCGTCTGCCCAAATTACTTCACTGGAGTCCCCTTCTACCACTTGGCCCAAGTGGGAAGTTAATCACCATTTCGAATCCGACTGGCAGCTGTTTCAAAAGCAAGCGCATTTTTCTTCTATCACGGCTGATGTTCCTGCCTTTCCTCACATCAAGATCAAATCTGATAAAACGTCCCTTGGTCCTAATTGGACTGACCTCGACAATTTGTTGGAGGATGAAGAAGAGGACCGTAAGAGGGATATTGCCAACAGTAAGGTTAGTCTACTAGTTTTTTTGTGTTTTTTTTCCTTAATTGATTCTGTGCATATGCATTCCTGTTCATTGCGGCTAGTGTTTCCTAGTCTCTTCAAAGGCCGAGTGTTTCGATACCCGTGCCTTTTCTCTCCTTTCGTTCTGTTTTCGGAAGAGTGCTGCTATGTATCTTCTGACATTAAGATAGCTATGCACGCTACGTTAAGTGTTTTTGTACCCAATTTCAGAGCTTCTTTCTATACTGGCTTATTTCAGTCTGCGGATTATGGTATTGATTCCGGCTCTTATAAAGTCCCCTTGTCGAGTTCTCCCGCATTTTGCCACTCTTCTTTATCCGTTACTAACATCGCTCTATCGACTGTCGGGGTTTCGACCGATACTCAGTATAAGGATAGCGTTTCCTCGATTTCTAAATCTAATCCCCGATTGATCCGATCTAGCGCTCGTTTACAAGCTAAATTTGATGCATCGGTCCATCGGCCTTATTCGGTGCCCAGCCAGCCAGGCTCTTTCGATGATCCTGCGAAATCTCCTCTAGGATCGATTTTTCTTCTCCAATTTGATCATTGTTCAGATAGTGAACTCATTTCCATTTCTTCCGATTTAGGTTTTCAGACTGTAGCTTCCCCCTCAGCAGTAGCTTTTGCTATCAGAAAAAAAGAACGTTCTAGAGTTAAGGAGTTCAAAGGTGTTTAATGATTACAGTATCTTGGAACATTAGGGGACTGAATTGTCCCGATAAACAAAGATCGGTCTTTCAATTGATTTCTTCTTCGCACTGCGATCTCATCTCCCTCCAAGAATCTAAACTTGAGGTTCCCTCTCCCTCGATTCTTAGATCGATCGGAGGAACCATCATATCGAAATGGATTTCCCTAGATGCGATTGGTTCAAGGGGAGGTATACTCTTGGGTGTTAAAGAAGCTATATTCTCAATTGTCTCGATTCAACGTCTCAATTTCTTCCTCATTGTTCAGCTTTATTGGTTGCCTTTTAACACCAACCTCACGGTTATTTCCGTTTATGGCCCATCGTCGTCTGAAGGTCGACCGTTATTTTGGAGCGAATTCCTCTCTCTGATGCCCCATTCTAACGGGTTGTGCATCTTCTGTGGCGACTTTAATGTCACGAGATTCGCCAACGAAAGATCTAATCTATCGTCGATTGGCAATCATCGTTTCAACGAATGCATCCAAGCATTACAACTGACCGATATTCCATTATCGGGCAGATCCTTTACTTGGTCGAACCTCCGCCATCTTCCATCGATGGCGAAGCTCGATCGTTTTTTGGTGTCCAATGATTGGATTAACCGTTTTCACAACTCTTTTGCTTTAGCGTTACCTAATCCCTCCTCTGATCACGTGCCAATTGCGTTACACTCTGACTTTCAATTCCCTCGTCATCATCAGTTCAGATTCGAAAAATTTTGGTTGCAAGACCAAGTTTTTGTTAATCTCGTTTCGGATTGCCTTTCGGTGATCTCAGAATCCTCTGGATTAGGATCTATCCTTCTCAAACTTCATGCGATAAAATACGGATGTAAAATATGGCGCAACGAAAGGCAATTTAACACCAACTTCCTTAAAAAGTTTTACCTCTCCTCCATTGAATCAATAGACAAAATGGAGGAGCAGGGGCCGATCTCGGTTGAATTATTCAACGAGCGGAAGTCGTGCAAACAAGAATTCGCGGATATTCTTCATCAGGATCATGTGAAATGGGCCCAGAGAGCCAAATTTCGGTGGCTCCAAGAGGGTGATTGCAATACCGCTTTTTTCCATAACTTTGCCTCCCACAGACAAAGATGTAATCACATCTCTTCTATCATTCACGAGGGGAATGAACTATCTTCTAACGAAGATATTCATCAATCTTTCCTCAGTTTCTACAAAAATCTCATTGGATCTTCCAAACCGAGAGCTCTAAGCTTAGATTGGACTCACCTGTACGGCGAGGATTCTATCGATCTCTCTTCACTTGAAGCACCGTTCTCTTTAGAAGAAATCAAATCGGCGGTATTCGCTTTAAAAAGCGATGCGGCGCCAGGCCCGGATGGCTTTCCTGCATTCTTCTTTCAAAAGTTCTGGAATTTTTTGAAAGATGACCTTTATCGTATGTTCAACGAGCTCCATTTAGGGTGCTTTTCTTTTGACCGCATCAACTACGCTCATATCGTTCTCATTTCTAAATTAATAGGAGCAAACTCTGTGGCTAATTTTAGGCCGATTAGTCTTATTAATTCCACTTTCAAAATCATCATGAAGGTTCTGTCGGCTAGACTTGGAGAAGTGATATCTCCTCTTATTGATCCGGCTCAATCGGGCTTTATTAAAGATCGATTTATCCTTGATAGCGTGGCTTCGGCCCAGGAAATCATTTCCTCTTGTCACAACTCCAGAACTGAAGGAATTCTCCTCAAACTTGATTTTCAAAAAGCTTACGATAACGTTTCTTGGGAGTTCCTCCTCGACATCTTAATCAATAGGGGTTTGGTCCCAAATGGATTGCTTGGATTAAATCCAGCCTTTTTGCGGGTACCTCGTCCATCCTCATTAATGGATTAGAGGGTCACAAATTTAAAATCAAATGTGGGCTCAGGCAAGGTGACCCGCTGTCTTCCCTGTTATTCTCTCTAGTAGCTGACGTTTTCAGTAAACTTCTTCGCAATGCCTGGGACGCCCAGGTCATTGAAGGACTGGGAGAGTCTTGTTCCTTCAATGGAGTACTGAACCTTCAGTACGCTGACGACACCATTATCCTGGCCAAACCTAGTTCTCACACTCTCAGAAATTTGAAATTTCTTCTCTATTACTATGAGCTAGCGTCTGGTCTTACTATCAATTTCCAGAAGTCTTCGGTTGTTTGGTTGGGAGGATCGCCTAATAGGCAGGATGAAATTTCCGCGTTCTTTAACTGTCCGGTAGCTCATTTTCCTATTACGTAGTTGGGAATTCCTCTAAGGTGGGACAAACTTCATAGATCGGATTGGTCTCCGATGATTGACAAGGTCGAATCCAGACTTTCAATTTGGTCTGGGAAATAGCTGTCTCGAGGCGGTAGATTTATTCTGCTCAACTCAGTTCTTTCTTCGATTCCCCTATACATGATGTCTTTCTACTTCATCCCGTCTTGGGTTATCAAAAGAATAGACCGTATCAGAAGCAATTTCCTCTGGTCAGGTTCATCTGTTTACAGTCCCGGCTCGCATCTTTGTAATTGGAAACTCATCTGCTCTTCGAAAATGGCAGGTGGTTTAGGGGTGTTAGATCTTAGACACCAAAACCTGGCCTTGCTAGGTAAATGGATTTGGAGATTCCTCAAAAGGGAGGACCTCCCTTGGATTAAATGTATCAAAGCCAATTACTTTGTGGCCAATGAATGGTGGAGTTTCCCGGATCGTCCGCATAGGAAATCCTCCCCTTTCTGGAAAGGGATTTGGAAAGCGGTAGAGGCTTTCAAATGTGGCTTAAGCCACAGGTTGTGCGGATGGATCCAGGACCAGATTCTGGACCGATATCTGGATCGGTAATTCCTCTTTAGCCACCGCTTTTCCTACTATTTTCCATCTCGCTGCCAATCCTCTGGCTCTTGTTTCAGATTACTATAACACCAGTGAAGAGCAAAGAGAATGGTCGATTCCCCTCTTGTCTAATTTTCCATCCCACTTAGTTCCTGTTGTTGATAACTTTCTCAAAGTTATTAACAATGTGGACTGGCACGATAAGGAGGATTTTTTCTGGCGATGGAATTCTTCTAAGATCTTCTCAGTCCGTTCGTTCTATCTATTCCTCAATTTTAGAGGGATCAAATCACCGTTCGTCGATTTGGTTTGGAAATCTTGTGCACCGTTGAAGGTGAAGATCCTAGTATGGTTAGCTCTCAATAATAAACTCCTTACTGTGGAATTACTCAACAAGCAAAATCTTGCTTGGGGCCAATTGTGTCCTCTGTGCGACTCGAATTTCGAGGATGTGAACCACTTGTTTATAGAGTGCGATTACACCCTACCCCTTTGGAAAATTACCGTTCTGGCTTGGGAAGTGACTGACATTCCGGTCAGTCTGTTCGATTGCTGGACTAAGCGTCCTCCTAACCGTTGCTTTCACAAATCTTGGATCCTCTCATTCCAGATTATTCTATGGATAATTTGGAGAGAAAGGAATCACAGAATATTCCGGCAAATTAAAACGTCCTCTCGTTCTTTATCTAATGAATTATTACTTTTATTCAACTTCTGGTCTTCTTCTTTAAAGCCGGAAGCTAGAGAAAATATGAAGTTTGAAAGGTTGGAGAAAGCCTACCATTGTCTAATTAATCCCAATGCTATTTAATGTTCTGCATCGATATCTCTATTAGTCTGTTTTGTAGTATATCTCTCTATCTGTTTTTGGTGGGGTTATATTCTCAGTTTAGCGGCATGGATTAAATTTGTTACTTGGTTGTTTTGTTTGCAGGCTTAAAGGGTAGTGATGTCTACCCTTATTATGCTTTAGGCAGTTATTTTTGACTCCGTTCTTGGGCAACTATGGCTTAGGGAAGTGTTGTTTGTTGGCTGCCCTGCTTCTATGGGCCGTTTACCATCTTCCCTTTATCCGAATGTTTTAACTCATACTGGTGGTAATGTCGTCCCGTTGCGTTTTTGATCAACTCGTTCTGTATCTGACCTTCTGAGCTCAATTGTTCAGAGCTCTTTACTATATTTTTTATTAATGTGTGGATGTTCTACTGTTTGGTTGTTGCTGTTTTTTCTGCTGTTAGCAGCTTGAACTAGTATCAGTTAAACTAATGTTCTTTTTTGGGCTTGGGGGAGAGCGTTGTGTACGTTGTGTTATGCTGTGGTGTTCTAGCTGTTTTCGTCTTATGGTTTGCCTCGCTTTCTTGCTGGAGCTATTCTTTTCTGTTCCCGTTGTTGGCTTACTCTTTGGTCCAGCTTCTCTGCATTATCTTGCGTTAGTAGCAGGTGGGGGGGCTTTCAACTTGTTGGTGCTTCTATTGAGCCTCGTTCGCTCTCAGCCGACTGGCGCTCGCAGTTATGACGCCGTTCGTCGTTGTCCGAGAGTTCAGGTGCGGTGGGCCCCGTCTCATCTTCTCCCTTCCGATCGAGCCGATCGGCCTCTGGCGCTGCTTCTAGTGTGGTTTGGTTTGTTTGGTCTGCTCTTGTCCAGATTGCGTGTTGTTCCTTGCTTTATGCTTGTGTGCTTCTGTGTCTGTATAGCATTTTGTGCCTGTTATTAGGTAGTGGTTAACTGTACTTTTTGTTTTACACCTTGTAAGACCTTCTTCGATTTTATAATGATTATATCGTATGGCTGGAGTCTTTGGACTCTATCCGTTTCATCAAAATATAATTTCAAAGCCATCCATGCATATATTTTTATAACTTACAGCCAACATATATATTTTTTTCAACATACATATAGTTTTACTTTTTTAACATATCTTTTATATATATATATATATATATATATATATATATATATATATATATTGAAATTACCGGGGTGTTACACACACTCCGAAATTTACTTTGAAAATAAATATGCTCAAATATGCTCGCCGAAAACACGTGCGTTGCATGTAAATTATCAAAATGCGAAAATCGACATTATCAACGAAAAATTATTTAAAGATAATAAAAATACAATATAGAAAAATATATTTATTGATTATATATATTCCACGACGTAATTGCTACGTACGTGGAAAACACGTGCATTTCACGGACAAAATCATTTAAAGAAAATTGAACTTCTGTTTATAAAACGAGTTCGAACACGAAAATAAATAATCAATAAAAATATCACACGTAGCGATGGAAAAATACGTACCTGATACGTGCATGAAAACACATAAAAACACGTAAAAATACAGAGATTGAAATATTATATTTTAGTTGACTCAAATAGGATAAAATCAATACTGAAAATGCATAAACAGGAAGAAATCCAAATACGTAGTGAAAATACGTTACAAAATACACGTACGTAATACACGAGGGTAAAATTGTAATTTTCAATTTTGCGGGGTGTTACAAGATGTATGTATGATATAAGATTGTTGGTTATGAGACATAAAGATTGAATCTGGATTGTGTATGGATCTTGTAACCCCTCTGACTCATTATTGTACTTTTGTTTGTGTTTAATTAAATTCATGGTTATTTATTTTATTTCTAATTGTATTTATTTTTGTCCCTTTTTGAATCGTGTGTTGTTCTTTCCTTCTTTATAATTCATTTTGCTTTGATTCAGCCTTTATTTCTCAATTTGATCGATCTAAATAATTGTTCTTCCCCTTATGTTTTGTCTAAGCCTAATTCATGGCCTATTTGATTAATATTTGATTATTTCTCTTCCTATTGGATACTACCCAGTTAATCCATACCCGCTTTGACTCTATATAACCCTACTAATCACACCCTAACCCTAATTATCTAAACCCTAATCTCTCCCTCCTACTTCAGCCGTCAACTGCACCAAGATCTCTCTCTCTCTCTCTCCTATCGTCCCCTCAACCCTCAACCCGTTCCTTTTCCCCTCATCCCCGATTCCTGTGTAGCCCTGTCCCCGTACGATCCTCGCATCGCCCCTTGTGCCGCGACAGCCGTCGCCGCCGTCGTCTTGATCCCTCGACACCGTTGTCCTCCAAGCATCGCTTCCGTCGTTGTTTCCCTAGCATCGAGCTTCAATCGATGTTGACGCTGCCATGCTCTGCCGTCATCACCCTTCCCTGCTGCTAGCCCCAACTCCGTTGCTGTTGCCGCTTACCGTCGGTGCCGCTGTGTGGTGGAGAGCACGTGCACTGCACATGTTTTGCTGTTGGCTCTTGTTCCCGTACGTGATGTCTCTTGTGCACGTGTGGTTGTGTTCATTGTTCGGGATCCGTTCCCATTATTCTGTCATCATCTTCGTCGTCGTTATCAGGAAAGTAACTTGTATGTATTTTTTCTTCATACAAGTTAAATACCGTAAATAGTCTTATATGTGTTTGTTTTCACTCTCATGATGAAATCATATCTTGTTAGTTGATCTGTTCCTTCATCTCTTGATCATGACTATTTTACAATACGTTGTCACCCGTTCCATGAAAAATAATTTAGTTTAGATGGACATCTTGATTGTATGCTTGCTTGTGACACACCATATGTTGTAAATAATTGTTACATGGATGCATTGTTAGATGTAATATTTCATTATAGACTGTTAATACACTTGCCATGCTGATTTTAGTAACCTAGATATCATGCTTTGTTTGACATCATAGATTGGATATATTGTAATTAAATTATTTGATGAAATGCATGAAATAAGTTTTGTTTTATTGCTTCCCTATTTTAGTACAGTAATTTTGAACCTATTAACATCAGTAAAACAAGTAAATTTGTGAACATGATTTGATGGCTTTGTTGTCTAGTTTTCAGAACTTTTGACCAATCTGAATTCTGATTTTTGATGCACGAGTTATCGCTAGTTTACCACATTTATGTCGTAAATTTCAGATTCTGAATTATATGATTTCTGTATGAATTATTATTTTCAAACTGATATTAAAGGTAGAATTTGGACTTGATATTTTTCTGGGTTTGTTTAGTTATGACTTGGATCAACCCCTAATTTTTGCAGAATTATTTAATGACCTTTATAACTCATTTCATGCTTATGAAACCAATCACACAATTTCCAAACTGCATGTTGTTCAGTAATGAATTATGTTTTCAACCTGATTCTATTAAATTTTGATGAAAACTTTATGAATATGAACTATAGCCTAAGTTGTCTATTTTAACACCCTTTTCATGGATCTGGATTTCAAATTGTATTTTGTGAATTATCTCTGTTTTGGTACTGTTGTGTCTGAACTTTCAGAATTACAATTTTGTTACACTACTTTGTTTTCCCAATTATATTGACTATACTATCTATAATGGAATTTCATAAAATTTTATATGTTGAGACTAGATATACTAGGGAACCTTCCAGATTTTTCTCAGATTTAATTATGATGTTTTTAGACCCTTTTCATGGTTTTAAAAATACTTGGCATATTCTGGATGAACATAAATTCTGTATTAAACGCTGTTTTAAACCCTATTACTTTAGCTGATGTATGACTTGTGTATATGCGATGGATTCTGCAAAGAGTCTAGTTTTTAGATTTTCTGACAGATGTAGATTTGCAGTCCTGTAGCAACGGAAATCTCAGATTTTGTGCAGTAGTGTCTTGTTGTCCAGAACTGAAAGTTTCATTGTTTCAACTGTTATAGGTTGTTTTTGTCACCCGTTGTGTTCCCTATTCATCTTAGACTTGTCCTTTGTTCATGCCATGTCTTTAGCCCTGTTTTTGTTCGTTCACATCTGTTTAATAATAATGAAAAATAATCAAGCCGGGGTTTAAGGGAAAGATCAAGTAGTGGACAATATAGAAATGTGTACTCAGAAGGGGACTCGTTTTCCCGACTATTTATAGTGGTACCGTGATTCATCAACTGTTTTTCTCTGGATGCATGATGGCATGATCCATGACACCGTTACTTTTTACTGTTACCGAGACTGTTTGTCTGAATGAACGACCTTATAGGTTCCACTATGAAATCTAAACTAAACTGTTTGAATGTAGCAACCATGTGGTAAAATTTGGGATGCATGAAGTGCTACCTAGATAGTAATGAACTTAGACCTAAGAGTGACTGTTTCACTATCACATCCTGTTACTGTTACTGTTGTCCCTTACTATTACTGTTACTGTTATCTTTACTACTTACCAACTGTTTCATGTTATCTGTAGACTATCACCTGCTATTGCTTTTCTCCATGTCAGTACTTCCTGTTTTTGTTTCATTTTTCTGTTTCCACCTTTTCTTCTTGTACTACTTGTGGCTCGGAATTTGCAACTAACTGGCTTCATGTCTTTTGGTCTTCCTATTTCCTTGTAATTGTTATATGAGCAGGTTTTGGTGATCATTTGCCTGCTGGAGTTGGTGAGCAAAAGTTTGAGCTGTGCATTGGAAAGTTCTTGCTTAATGTTTTGTTTTGAACTATTTCATTCATGTTACTATACTGAGACTTGTATTGGGCTTGTAGTCCCGGAGTTTTGTTTTTATTCAGATCTTGTATTTGTTTAGGATATTTATTATTGTTGCAAATAAAAACTGTTGATTTATAATTGTTCATGCATACGTGTTGTTGAGTATATTTCTATATTTACTGTTAGACTGAGTTAAGTAGATCCGTACAGCTTATGGATGGTGAAAACAATTCATTGGGCTTAGTCGCGCACCGTATTTCGTATTCCTTTTAAGAAGCAGGGAGTAACAAGGTTTTCGATGGTATCAGAGCCATGTTTGGCTAATTTGTTAGTTCGAATAATATATTAGACAGGCTTGACTTAGTCAGGATTTACTCAACTACTAATAGGCCATGCATTGCACGAAAAAATTGATAATCAACATGATCTGGATGCTAATTATTTTGGGTTTTGTGCAGACTATGGACCGTGGAAATGCTTTGTCTTCTCGCTCGCAAGAAGAACATCCTAAGTTGGCAGCGGTTACTCAGGTGCTCCAGCAGATTGCTCAGATGTAGGAGGAGCACAACGAACTGGTTAAGGCCGCATTGGAGGCTGCTAATTGGAATGCTGCTGTCCCGATCCCCGTTGTGCCTGCCCCAGTAGTTTTTCCCCTTCGTTTGGGTAACATTACAGACTTCATGAGGCTGCACCCTAATAATTTCGCTAGTACTGAGACGCAACTTTAGGCTAAGCAGTGGCTGATACGGACGGAGAGTCTGCTACAAGCAGCTAGGTTCGTTGATGCCGACCGTGTGGATGTTGTGTGGGTCTAGTTGGTGGACTTGGCCCATATATGGTGGTGGGCAGAGTCCGAGAGGCTAGAGTGGCCTATTACTTGGGTCACTTTTTCTCAGAGCTTTCTGGAGAAACTCTTCCCCCACATAACCCGGGTAGAAATGGAGCATCGGTTTCTTGCCCTGAAGCAGGTTGGTTGTTTGGTTGGTTAGTGCCGTATTTTGAAATATTATTACATATTATACATGTTGTATTGTAATACCTAGTTTTTTTCTTGGAGCAGTGCACTAGATCTATGGACGAATACGCCGTGGAGTTCACCAGGCATAGTCGCTTAGTCGCTTCGCTACCACCTTGATGGCAAATGAGGAGGATCCTGCTCGGAGGTTCCTTTTGGGTCTTGACTAGGGGATTCAGGTGCACTTTGCTGCCCACCATGTAACGCCCCGCACTCAGCCCGTACGCACACAATTAATTAAATTCTAGCCACGCCCACCACAGGTTGCCTCAAAAGGGTGTCCGGATAGTTGGGTACTCCTTTCTCATTGGCTTCCTAATAAATCTTTCTCTTCTTCCCTATCTCTAGCCGATATGGGATTTTTATTCCCCATTGTCAATTCCGGTCAAGGTATCAACCAGCACACTTCCATCTTATTTCATTCATTTAATCATTCCATATGGTCAACTTTAGTCAAAGCACCACACACTACTTCATTCTTTCCATCCTCCACGTCACCTTTTTCCCATCCATCCATTCTTTCTACTACTTTTCCTTATATACTATATATATATATATATATATATATATATATATATATATACTATACTAGTATATATACTATCTCTTAGAAATACGGGGTGTCACACACCGTCTCTGTACTTATGCGGATGCCTTGGAGGTAGCTCTAGCGACAGAGCAGACTCGAGCTCGGGAGACCCCTTCTCAGCGGGTTGTTCACTACCCCGTTACTGTTGCTGCCAGGCCCACTAGAGGCCCGAACAGGAGGCCAGCTCCGGTCCGTGCCGTCAGGAAAGCTCCCTACCGTCCTGCTCCTCCACGGAGGGATGTTGTTTGTGACTTTTGCCAGATCCCTAGGCACTTGCACAAGGATTGCTGGAAGGCCAACCACCGATGTCTCGGTTGTGGTGCTACCGACCACTTGGTCCGAGATTATCCTCGGAGGAGGCAGGACCAGGCCGCAGTCGCGCCAGTCCATAGTCAGTTCAGGCCGCCACTTCCTCCTTAGCGTCGGATCATCGGTCAGAGGACCACTGCTCCAGGGAGAGGCCAGGCTTTCAACTTGACAGCGGAGGAAGCTGAGACTGCAGAAGAAGTCGTTGCCGGTATTCTTTTGTGTTTTATTTTGCTATTCTATTATTTGTTCCTTATTTTATTTATTTCTCTTGCATCTTTCATTCATGTTGTCTTTCCCGCACCATTTTTTTTTTCATATTTCTTGGTTATCTATCATCTGTTCATCTCTTTTCCTTGATTTGACTTTATCTTAGGTATCATTCTTGTTCATTCCTTTCCTGCTAGTGTTATTTTTTATTCTGGGGCAACCCATTCCTTCGTCTCCTCCCGTTTTGTGGATCAGCATCAGTTGGAGTGCAGTGCTTTGCCGGTAGCTTGGAACATCACCATAGGTGGAGGTGTTGTCGTCTATTTCCGGGAGTGCAAGCAAAGTCCTATGGAGATTGGAGGTGCAGATTTCATAGCAGATCTGATTGTGATTGGAAGTTCAGGATTTGATGTAATTCTTGGCATGGATTGGCTGGGTGAGTCCCACACTATCATTGATTTTCGAGCAAAGAAGGTTGTTTTCAGGATGACAGACCGTGCAGAATTTGAGTTCCATGCTGGGGGGTTACCCCTTGGGCGTGGTAAGGAAGTGGTTGTCAATGTAGGTTGTGCAATGGATTTGCACTCAGGCTGTGAGGCTGCGCCTCTTCCAGTTCGGAAATTTCTGGATGTGTTTCCATAGGAGTTGCCTGGAATACCCCCGAATAGGGAAGTGGAATTCGGTATTGAGGTTCATCCTGGTATTGCGCCGATATCGAAGAGTCCCTACCGGATGGCACCAGTTGAGCTAGCAGAGCTGAAGGTGCAGGTCCAAGGATTGCTGGATTTGGGTTTTATCAGGTCCAGTGTTTCCCCGTGGGGCGCTCCAGTCTTGTTTGTCGGCAAGAAGGACGGGAGTCATCGACTGTGCGAGGTTTACCGTGAGTTGAACAGTGTTATAGTGAAGAACCGGTATCCGCTACCCAGGATCAATGATTTATTTGATCAGGTGGGTGGAGCTGCTGTCTTTTTGAAGTTGGACCTTCGCTCGGGTTATCACCAGGTGAAGGTGAAGGTGAAGGTAGCTGATGTGCATAAGACTGCGTTCAGGACCAGATACGGGCACTACGAGTTCCTAGTGATGCCTTTCGGAGTCACGAATGTGCCAGTAGTATTCATGAGTCTGATGAACAGAGTCTTCTCTCCATTTCTGGACAGATTCATGGTAGTCTTCATAGAAGACATTCTGGTGTATTCTCAGAACCGAAAGGATCATGGATCATCTAAGGTTGGTTCTGCAAACTCTGAGGGAGAATCAGCTCTATGGGAAACTAAGCAAGTGTGAGTTCTGGCTTGATCGAGTTACCTTCTTAGGGCACATTATCTCAGGCGATGGTATCTCAGTTGATCCGTCCAAGGATGCTGTGGTGAAAGATTGGCCAGTCCCTAAGTCAGTTTCAGAGGTGAGAAGTTTTCTTGGTTTGGCTGGGTATTATCGAAAGTTTGTCCAAGACTTTTCGAAGATAGCTGGACCATGACTAAGCTGACAGGGAAGGATCAGAAGTTCGTCCGGGATGGATCTTGCAGTGGAGCTTTTGCAAAGTTGAAAAGCCGGTTGATGTCAGCACCAGTGTTGACTATTCCGGATGGTTCGAGTGGTTTTGTGGTTCACTATGACACTTCTGGCAAGTTCCTAGGTGAAGTGTTGATGCAGAAGGGCCGAGTTGTTGCTTATGCGTCCAAACAGTTGAGGCCACACGAGAAGAACTACTCTACCCATGATTTGGAGTTGGCTACGGTGATCTTTGATCTGAAGCTGTGGAGACACTACTTACATGGAGACCGAGTGGAAATCTTTACTGACCACAAAATTCTCAAGTATGTCTTTACTCAGAAGGAACTGAACATGAGGCAGAGGTGCTGGTTAGAGTTAATGGCTGACTATGACATCAATTTGCAATACCATCCTGGTAAAGTGAACTTGGTGCCAGATGCTTTGAGTAGGAGACTAGTCGCCATGTTCCTGACTCGGTAGAGAGAGCTCGTTGAGCAGATGAGCAGGTTGGATTTGGATGTGATCTTGCCAGGTTCTGCTCAGAGTTGGATGATGCTTCAGTTGTAGTCGTCTCTTGTTGAGCAGATTAAAGAAGCACAGGCAGGTGATGAGAATTTGCAAGGGTTCATAGCCAAAGTTGAAGCAGGTACGAGGACCGATATTGTTGTTCACTCAGATGGATTACTACGTTTTGGGTCCAGACTCTGTGTTCCGAAGGGTGAGATTCGTCAGAAGTGTAACACCCCGCAAAATTGAAATTACAATTTTGCCCCTGGATGTTACGCACGTATATTTTGTAATGTGTTTCACTACATATTTTGGATTCATACTATTTATACATTTTTCGTATTGATTTTAGTCAACTAAAATATAATATTTAATCTCTGGGATTTACGTGCTTTGTACGTGTTTTGATGCACGTGTTTCCACCACTACGTACAATATTTTCTATAGGTTTAAATTATTTATTTTTATGTATTTAAATCTATTTTATAAAACGAAAATTTATTTTCCCCTTGTTTTGATTAAAATGCATATTTCGATTTTCTGCACGTATAAAGCACGTGTTTTCTACGTGTAGTGATTTCATCATGAAATGTATAAAAATAGTAAATATAATTTTTCTTACGTTATTTTTGATTATATTTTAATAATTTTCGTTGATAAAAATCAATTTCGCATTTTAATATTTTACGTGCAACGCACGTGTTTTAAGCGAACATATTTGAGTGTGTTTATTTTCAAAATAAATTTTGGAGTGTGTAACACCCCATAATTTTTAAGAATATACTATATAGTATAATGGTATGGAAATATACTTGCTGTTTGATCAGTGTTTGGAAATGGATGGTATTTAGTATGCATAATATATATAAGATTATATGTTCAAGTAACAACAAGTGAGTGGATGGGGGCCCACTGTTTCAAGGATTAGGAAGGGAGGCCGAAAATTATTAGGAAGAGAAGGAAAGTGGGCTAGATATTATGGTTTAGAAGCATAATGGTATATAAATGAATTAGGAGATGGGCTTGGCATATATGGTATAAATAGTGTGAAATTGTGATTTGGAGTGGAGGCCCACAGCACACAAATGTGCTGTCATTTGTGTGTGAAGCCGGGTCTAGTTGGGCATGGTGGAGTAATGGGAAGAAAGTGAATGAGAGGAGTTAAGGTTTGGAAGAGTGGGGAGGTGGAGAGTTGTAGGTTATGGGAGTTTAGAATTGGAAGGGTTGTAAGAATTAAATAGAGTAATTTATTAGAGGTGAAATTTTGCAAAATACACCTTCCCAAAATCTTATAAATAGCACCCTACTCTTTTCATTTCACACACAAAAAATTAGAATTAAAACAAGAGAAAGAAAAGAGAAAGAAAAGAGTGTAAGAAAAAGAAAGAGAGTAAGAAAGATATTGTGCTTGGAGGTTCTCTTGCTTGGAGCATTTGCTAGGAGGAGAAGAGGACTAGGAGTTGCTAGGAGCAAGAAGGAGCCATTCACTTGTAGTTTTCAACCTTCAAACATAAGGTGGGTTCTCATGCTTTCTAATTTAGAACTATGCATGCTAGTGATAATATATGAACATTTTGTTTTGATGTGTAGTTAAAATTTCATGTTGGTGTTACAAGAAGTTACTCGAGGAAGCCCACCAGTCATCGTACTCTATTAATCCTGGAGGTACTAAGATGTACCAGGACTTGAAGCTTCACTTTTGCTGTCATGGTATGAAAAGGGCCATGGCGAGAATTGTGTCTAGTGCTTGATCTGCCAGCAGGTGAAGACAGAGCATCAAAGGACTGCCGGACTTCTTCAGCCTCTTCCCATTCTGGAGTGAAAGTGGGAGCACATCACCATGGATTTTGTGACAGCTTTGCCGAGGAGTCCCAAGGGTCACAACGCCATTTGGGTGATTGTGGATAGGTAGACGAAGAGTGCTCACTTCATTGCCTTCAGAGTTGGATAGTCGACTGAGAGCCTAACTGAGAAGTACATGAAAGAGATCGTCAGACTTCATGGGGTTCCAGTCGGTATCGTGTTCGACAGGGATACGAGGTTCAGATCTCAGTTTTGGGAGAGTCTTCAGAGTAGTTGGGGAGTAAGTCAGATCTCAGTTTTGGGAGAGTCTTCAGAGTAGTCTGGGGAGTAAGTTGAAGTATAGCACAGCTTTTCACCCTCAGAAAGATGGATAGTCAGAGTGTAACGCCCCGAATCCCAAATACACTGAATTCGAGATGTTCTACAGGATCTTTCCACTTTCTTTAGTACAATTTTACAAGAAAATTTGAACTTTTCACTTTACATCAGAGTTTACATCAGTATTACACTTTACATTGCACAGCGGAAGTAAAATTTACAACAATGAAATAAATATACAACAATATTGAGTAATCTTTAAGCATTTGTTCCTCTTTAATCTTTATCAAGCCATTTACCTGCATATAAGACTGTGGGTACGTCAGTTTATTCAACCGACGATCATTATACACGGCCATCCTCTCTATGCCAGAAATAGTATAACTTATTTTCCATATTTAGCAAACACAAACTTGTCACATATCAAACTAAAGGGGCTACCCTATTGATGTCGTGTTGTGATTGTGCACTTAGTTCTTAATGCAATTATTTATATTAGTTGACACTAATGCGCACTTGTTCGGATTCTATGCATCCCATACTACATAGGTCCGAGGGCAAGCCTCATAATCGTTCTTCATCTTTGTAGGGTTCAATCCCTCGCCATGACTTAATCTACTACTGTAACTACGGTGAGTATCCTAGATGATCTATGAGTACAAGCTCGTGTACAGAAAATTCTGGAGGGGAATCCCACGCCATGTCTTGACTCATCAAGCATGCATTCTGTGGCAATTCAGCCTCACTTCATGGCACACGATCCTCTTGCTGTCACCAAACATCCCACAAGCGTGGCTAAAGTCCGATCATTACTGAGTTGTGCCCACGCCATGTCTTGACTCATCAAGCATGCATTCTGTGGCTCACACACCCGCACCGTAACTCTAGTTCTCATACTCGTGTTTTTCTCTCACTTTCATCACGTCTTCACTATGCACTAATCCTTAGTTTTTATTAGAATCATGAACAAAATCAAAGCTCTAGAGTTAGCCTATCCACTAAACCGGACTTATTCATTTATTCACACAGGACCAATCTTGGTCTTTCATTTCAATATTTCATTTCATTTCTTTCCAAATGCCACGGGAGACTTAGCTACTCTTTTGTTTCAATTCCACTTCACAATTTCCAATTTGAGCATTTCCACTTATAAATTCATCTGTTGATTTGTCATACTCAAAAGTATTTCTCTTTTCCAATCATGATTTCTAATTCGTTCAAATAATCCATAGCTATAAAACTCAATTGTTCATCATGTAACTCATGAAATATCATTTTCACATAAAAACCCACATCACTAATTATTCAATCAAAAGTGAACCTTTACACTTCATAATTCTCACACTATTCTCAAATGAGAATAATTTGCATCACATCACAACAATATAATTTCTTTTTGCCACATTAATCTTCTAATCCTTCATTTCAAATCATTTTTGCACGATATAATTTCACAACCATAAAAAATATAGAACCATAGTTCTATTTACACATTTTCTTCTCAAATCATGTTTTATTTCATGCAAATAATCCCCAATTTATTTTTATAAAGTCCTACATATTTTTAGAAGAATAACCATATTTTTCTCATAATTTTTTGACAATTAAAAACCCCAAAAAATTTATTTTTCAATCTTGCCGAGGGCAAGATTCGAACCCAGCACCCCAGAGAACACAGCCAAAGGCACTGACCACTAGGCCAAAGGCGCCAGGCGTCATATAGAGAAGACAGAGGGTATTTAATGCTCTCGGTCGCTGATTCTTATATTTTTAAAAATTATGAAACAAAATGTGTGCCACAGGGATTTGAACCAGTCACCCCAGGGAAACCAACTGCACACTATGACCACTAGAGCTACGTGCTCAGGTTGTCACTAGTATAATTCTAATTTCATTTAATCCATACTCTCTGTTATTTAGAACATTTCGGCGTTCAACAAAATTGCATATCACATTGTTCTTACTAATATACTGTAAAAATCCGAATTAATCGTTTTCCATCGTGAATTTTATTCCAGTAGATGAAAATAATTTCTTAAATAATTAAACATAATTTTCTCCATAATTGACACATTTCCACCATACAATTTGGTTAATGTGACATACTACTAATACATTTTTTGTCATTATAATTTCATCAATCTCTTTACTAATTCTCTACTCTTATTCATTTCCCAAACATAAAAATTTTATCTTAATTTATTCGTTACAACGCTATACAAAGTTTCCAATTTAGCACATAAAAGTGACATAGTCGATATACTAATTTTTTGCACATAATTTTTCATGCTACTAACAAAGGTTTCTTCACACTACTTATAGCCATATTCATATTGCACACAATCTTGAATTTTACTAAGAGCAACACACATAATTTGCATATCAACGATTCAATCAATTAGAGATCATCTTTTCAATTAAATGCACATTCTTATTAATCATTTTTATGCATTATTTTGATAATTAAATCTAGCATGCATTCCTATGTTAGAAATAGGGAAAAATTACCCACCTTGTATGGAGAGAAAAATTACAACTAGCAAATCCCTAGACGAATGTCCTTGCGACGAATGGCTCCTCCTTGAATACGTGCACACAAGCCTCCCAAGCACACCCAAGCCGAGCTCCCTCTTGATGAATGCCGGCCTCCCCTCTTCTAGTTGCAAGCAAAGATCCCACACACTCTCAATCTTTTAACTCACAAAATCACCACTAGATAATATAATTGAACTATAGGTTTGGAAGAGAATAATTTTACACAAGAATAACTAGCCATTGGGGGGTATTTATACTAAAAATCAAGGAGAATGGAGGGCTAGGACCAATTGGTTGGTTGTAAGATGGAGGGTCAAGATAAAAGTAGGAGTTGCAATAACTACCCACAACTAAGTAACCACCACACCATGATCACCATTACAATTTTCATTCCCCTCCAAAAAAGATTACAACCGGCCTAGTTGAAAAAGTGCATATTGCACGTGTACGTGTAGTGCACGTGCATGCAACTGGGCCCAAAAATTGTACATTAAATTTTTGTATAAAAATAAAATAGTCTTTAAATTGTATTCTACATGACAAGTTGTATAAAAATAGATTAATCCATGGGCTTTAGTTTATGGGCCAAAATACTTATTATAAAAATAATAAATTAAATTAACTTTGGGCTTTTAAAAGAAAAGGCTTTTTGTCTAATTGAAAGAAAGCTTTATAGAAAAAATAATTAAAGGCACATATTAAATATCTTTACTCCTCTTGATGAAAATATTTACAAAAATATTGCACGTGCACACTACGTGCAAAATAAATAATTTTTCCATTAAATAAAAAATCAGGGTATTACAACACTCACTCCTTAGAATAGTTCCGTCCCCGGAACTACAGTCAAGAGTGAGAAACAAAAACACAACACTCACAACAAGAACAAAAGATACAAAGATACAAATCAAGCAAAAAGCTCAGGATAGTCCTGAACCACAGGAATCCCTTGCACTTCCACAGGAGTCTCTTCCTTGCGGATAGTTGCCACCAGCTTAGAACACTTCTTCTTCCCTTGGAAAGTGACTTCAGGTCCACCTGGAGCCTTCACTGTTACTGTCTTTGTCTTACACTCGATGCTTGCACTGTACACCGACATCCAATGAATGCCAATGATAACATCGACTCCCAAGATAGTCAGCTCGATTAGATCAATCCCAAAGATTCGATCTCCAATCACAATCTCGCAATCAGCATAATACCGATCAGTGGTTAGAGTTTTTCCCTGATGGAGTAGCCACTGCTAAGATCTTGCCTGGAAAAATCTTTGGTTCAACTCCCAATACTTTAGCAAATTTAGGAGACACAAAAGTATGAGAGGATCCTGTATCGAACAACACAACAGTTTTCATTCCATATTCTGATGTAAAAGGTCCATCAAATTCGAAGTATGAAACATGAACTTTCAAGTCAACATTTCCATTTCATTGAATTCCAAACTTTATACATTCGAATTGAAAAACATTTCTTGACATCAGAATGAAATAGTAGAAGCTACAATAGTCTAACTCATACGGTTCCTCTTCGCTTCTCAAAGTTCTCCCCGTAGTTCATCAACTTCATCCTTCAGTACATCAGTCAGATTCTTTCTCTTCTCGAGTTCCCATATACGATGAATGAAAACAGAATAGTCGTCCTTACGCTTTGCCAGCTGAGCCTCCAATAATCCGACTCTCTCCTGCAGTGTTTCTACCTGCCTCTGAAGAGAAGTCACAAGACTATTTGGAACTGGTTCTTTTTCTTCGTCAGAAGAGTCATCAGATGAATCCGGAGGTGGGGTGATCTCTCGGGATTCAGGCCATTCTTCTCCGTCAAAATCTGCTTGCCCTGGGTAGTACTCGTCCTCGGAATCTGCCTGTCCAGGATGGTACTCTTCCTCAATGATATGCCAGTCGTCGTCTCCAGCAGGGTCGAAGTGATCAGCCATCTTAGAGATAGAGGGGAAGAAGCATAAGTCATAGAGCAACACAAATGTAAGTCACTTACATTTAAATCTCTAGACTCAAACACACACTCTAATGTCTACTTCTAGGGTGTCATTCCTTATAAATTTGTACAAGTGTGGAAAGCGTGGCTCTGATACCACTCTGTAACGCCCCGAATCCCAAAGACACTGAATTCGAGATGTTCTACAGGATCTTTCCACTTTCTTTAGTACAATTTTACAAGGAAATTTGAACTTTTCACTTTACATCAGAGTTTACATCAGTATTACACTTTACATTGAACAGCGGAACTAAAATTTACAACAATGAAATAAATATATAACAACATTGAGTAATCTTTAAGCATTTGTTCCTCTTTAATCTTTATCAAGCCATTTACCTGCATATAAGTCTGTGGGTACGTCAGTTTATTCAACCGACGATCATTATACACGGCCATCCTCTCTATGCCGGAAATAGTATAACTTATTTTTCATATTTAGCAAACACAAACTTGTCACATATCAAACTAAAGGGGCTACCCTATTGATGTCGTGTTGTGATTGTGTACTTAATTCTTAATGCAATTATTTATATTAGATGACACTAATGTGCACTTGTTCGGATACTATGCATCCCATACTACATAGGTCCGAGGGCAAGCCTCTTAATCGTTCTTCATCTTTGTAGGGTTCAATCCCTCGCCATGACTTAATCTACTACTGTAACTACGGTGAGTATCCTAGATGATCTATGAGTACAAGCTCGTGTACAGAAAATTCTGGAGGGAAATCCCACGCCATATCTTGACTCATCAAGCATGCATTCTGTGACAATTCAGCCTCACTTCATGGCACACGATCCTCTTGCAGTCACCAAACATCCCACAAGCGTGGCTAAAGTCCGATCATTACTGAGTTGTGCCCACGCCATATCTTGACTCATCAAGGATGCATTCTGTGGCTCACACACCCGTACCGTAACTCTAGTTCTCATACTCGTGTTTTTCTCTCACTTTCATCACATCTTCACTATGCACTAATCCTTAGTTTTTATTAGAATCATGAACAAAATCAAAGCTCTAGAGTTAGCCTCTCTACTAAACCGGACTTATTCATTTATTCACACATGACCAATCTTGGTCTTTCATTTCAATATTTCATTTCATTTCTTTCCAAATGCCGCGGGAGACTTAGCTACTATTTTGTTTCAATTCCAATTCACAATTTCCAATTTGAGCATTTCCACTCATAAATTCATTTGTTGATTTGTCATATTCAAAAGTATTTCTCTTTTCCAATCATGATTTCTAATTCGTTCAAATAATCCATAGCTATAAAACTCAAATATTCATCATGTAACTCATGAAATGTTATTTTCACATAAAAACCCACATCACTAATTATTCAATCGAAAGTGAACCTTTACACTTCATAATTCTCACACTATTCTCAAATGAGAATAATTTGCATCACATCACAACAATATAATTTTTTTTTGCCACATTAATCTTCTAATCCTTCATTTCAAATCATTTTTGCAAGATATAATTTCACAACCATAAAAATATAGAACCATAGTTCTATTTACACATTTTCTTCTCAAATCATATTTTATTTCATGCAAATAATCTCCAATTTATTTTTATAAAGTCCTACATATTTTTAGAAGAATAACCATATTTTTTTCAATAATTTTTTGACAATTAAAAACCCCAAAAAAATTGTTTTTCAATCTTTCCGAGGGCAAGATTCGAACCCAACACCCCAGAGAACACAGCCAAAGGCACCAACCACTAGGCCAAAGGCGCCAGGCGTCATAAAGAGAAGACAGAGGGTATTTAATGCTCTCGGTTGTTGATTCTTATATTTTTAAAAATTGTGAAACAAAATGTGTGCCACAGGGATTCGAACCGGTCACCACAGGGAAACCAACCGCACACTATGACCACTTGAGCTACGTGCTCAGGTTATCACTAGTATAATTCCAATTTCATTTAATCCATACTCTCTGTTATTTAGAACATTTCGGCGTTCAACAAAATTGCATATCACATTGTTCTTACTAATATACTGTAAAAATCCGAATTAATCGATTTCCATCGTGAATTTTATTCCAGTAGATGAAAATAATTTCTTAAATAATTAAACATAATTTTCTGCATAATTGACACATTTTCACCATACAATTTGGTTAATGTGACATACTACTAATACATTTTTTGACATTATAATTTCATCAATCTCTCTACTAATTCTCTACTCTTATTCATTTCCCAAACATAAAAATTTTATCTTAATTTATTCGTTACAACGCTATACAAAGTTTTCAATTTAGCACATAAAAGTGACATAGTCGATATACTAATTTTTTGCACATAATTTTTCATGCTACTAACAAAGGTTTCTTCACACAACTTATAGCCATATTCATATTGCACACAATCTTGAATTTTACTAACAGCAACACACATAATTTGCATATCAACAATTCAATCAATTAGAGATCATCTTTTCAATTAAATGCACATTCTTATTAATCATTTTTATGCATTATTTTGATAATTAAATCTAGCATGCATTCCTATGTTAGAAATAGGGAAAAATTACCCACCTTGTATGGAGAGAAAAATTACAACTAGCAAATCCCTAGACGAATGTCCTTGCGACGAATGGCTCCTCCTTGAACACGTGCACACAAGCCTCCCAAGCACACCCAAGCCGAGCTCCCTCTTGATGAATGCCGGCCTCCCCTCTTCTAGTTGCAAGCAAAGATCCCACACACTCTCAATCTTTTAACTCACAAAATCACCACTAGATAATATAATTGAACTATAGGTTTGGAAGAGAATAATTTTACACAAGAATAACTAGCCATGGGGGGGTATTTATAATAAAAATCAAGGAGAATGGAGGGCTAGGACCAATTGGTTGGTTGTAAGATGGAGGGTCAAGATGAAAGTAGGAGTTGCAATAACTACCCACAACTAAGTAACCACCACACCATGATCACCATTACAATTTTCATTTCCCTCCAAAAAAGATTACAACCGGCCTAGTTGAAAAAGTGCATATTGCACGTGTACGTGTAGTGCACGTGCATGCAACTGGGCCCAAAAATTGTACATTAAATTTTTGTATAAAAATAAAATAGTCTTTAAATTGTATTCTACATGACAAGTTGTATAAAAATAAATTAATCCATGGGCTTTAGTTTATGGGCCAAAATACTTATTATAAAAATAATAAATTAAATTAACTTTCGGCTTTTAAAAGAAAAGGCTTTTTGTCTAATTGAAAGAAAGATTTATAGAAAAAATAATTAAAGGCACATATTATATATCTTTACTCCTCTTGATGAAAATATTTACATAAATATTGCACGTGCACACTACGTGCAAAATAAATAATTTTTCCATTAAATGAAAAATCAGGGCATTACACAGAGAGGACCATTCAGACTCTAGAGGACATGTTGAGGTCCTGTGTGCTCCAATTTGGAGGTTCTCGGGAGGACCACTTGCATCTTGTAGAGTTCTCGTACAATAACAACTTTCAGGTCAGTCTTAAAGCTGCTTCGTTCGAGGTACTATATGGTCGGAAGTGCAGATTGCCAGTATGCTGGGATGACATTGGCGAGAGGAAGTTGTTGGGACCGGAGTTGATCACCAAGACCGTGAATGCTGTTACTCAGATTAGGAAGCATCTTCAAGCCGCACAAGACAGGCAGAAGAGATGGGCTGATGTCCATAGGAGAGCCTTGGAGTTTGAGGTGGGAGACCATATTTTGCTTAAGGTATTGCTGTGGAGAGGTGTCATTCATTTTATTGGCGGAGGAAAGTTGAGACCTAGGTTCATCAGACCATTTGACATCTTGGAACGAGTAGGCAAGGTGGCCTATCTCTTGCATTGCCACCGACTTTATCTGGAGTGCACGATGTCTTCCATGTCTCGCAACTGAGAAAATATATCCATGATGAGAGCCATGTGATTGACTACTCAGAGTTATCTGTGAGGCCGGATCTGTCTTGTGAAATTCTGCCAGTTGCTATTTTGGACCGGCAGGAGAAGGTATTGAAGAACAAGGTGGTCAAGCTGGTTCGAGTTTTTTGGAATCCTCACTTGCCGGGTGAGTCGGCTTGGGAGCTGGAGGAGGATATCCAGCGGAGGTTTCCTCATTTGTTTGTGTAGTTCTTGTTTTGTCGTTCTTGCTTTATTGTTGTCTTATCCTCTTTTGGGGTTACCCTATGTACTTCTTGGTGAATTTCGAGGACAAAATTGTTCATGTTAGGTGGGTAGGATTTGTAACCCTGTGACTCATTCTTGTATTTTTGTTTGTATTTAATAAAATTCCTGGTTATTTATTTTATTTCTGATTGTATTTATTTCGTCCCTTTTTGAAACGTGTGTTGTTCTTTCTCTCTTTATAATTTATTTTGCTTTGATTCAGCCTTTATTTCTCAATTTGATTGATCTAAATAATTGTTCATCCCCTTGTGTTTTGTCTAAACCTAATTCATGGCCTATTTGGTTAATATTTGACTATTTTTCTTCCAATTGGATACTACCCAGTTAACTCATACCCGCTTTGACTCTGTATAACCCTACTAATCACACCATAACTATAAATATCTAAACCCGAATATCTCCCTCCTACTTCAACCGTCAACTGCACCCCGATCTCTCTCTCTCTCTCCCGTCGTTCCCTTAACCCTCAGCCCGTTCCTCTTCCCCTCATCCCCGATCCACGTGTCGCCTTGTCCCCGCTCGATCCTCGCATTGCCCCTTGCGCCGCGACAATCGTCGCCATCATCGTCTTGATCCCTCGGTGCCGCTGTCCTCCAAGAGTCACTACCGTCGTCGTTTCCCTAGCGTCGAGCTTCACTCGATGTTGCTGCTGCCGTGCACCGCTGTCGACACCCTTCGCTACGGCTAGCCCCAACTCTGTTGCAGTTGCCGCTTACCGTCCATGCCGTTGTGTGGTGGAGAGCACGTGCACCACACATGTTTTGTTGCTGGATCTTGTTCTCGTACGTGTTTTCTCTTGTGCATGTGTGGTTGTGTTCGTTGTTTGGGTTCCATTCCCATTATTCTGTTGTCATCTTCGTCGTCATTATTAGGCAAGTAGCTTGTATGTATTTGTTCTTCATACAAGTTAAATACAGTAAGTAGTCTTGCATGCATTTGTTGCCACTCTCATGATGAAATCATATCTTGTTAGTTGATCCATTCCTTCATCTCTTGATCATGACTGTTTCACAATAAGTTGTCACCCATTGCATGAAAAATAAATTAGTTTAAATGGACATCTTGATTGTATGCTTGCTTGTGACACACCGTATGTTGTAGATAATTGTTACATAGATGCTTTGTTAGATGTACTATCTCATTATAGACTGTTAATACACATGCCATGCTGATTTGAGTAACCTAGATACCATGCTTTGTATGACATCTTAGTTTGGATCTATTGTAATTAAATTATTTGATGAAATGCATGAAATAAGTTTTGTTTTATTACTGCCCTATTTTAGTACAGTAATTTCAACCCTGTTAACATCAGTAAAATAAGTAAATTTGTGAACATGATTTGTAGGATTTGTTGTCTAGTTTTCAGAACTTTCAAAGGATCTGAATTCGATTTTTGATGCATGAGTTATCACTGTTTTACCGCAGTTGTATCGTAAATTTCAGATTCTGAATTATATGATTTATGTATGAATTATTATTTTCAAACTGATTTTAAATGTAGAATTTGGACTTGATATTTTTCTGGGTATGTTTAGTTATGACTTGGATCAACCCATAATTTTTGCGGAATTATTTAATGACTTTTATAACTCATTTCATGCTTATGAAACCAATCATAATTTCCAAACTGCATGCTGTTCAGCAAAGAATTATGTTTTCAAGCTGATTCTATTCATTTTTTGATGAAAACTTTGTGAATATGAACTGTAGCCTGAGTTGTCTATTTTAACACCCTTTTCACGGATCTGGATTTTGAGTTGTATTTTGTGAATTATCTCTGTTTTGGTACTGTTGTGTCTGAACTTTCAGAATTACAATTTTGTTACACTACTTTGTTTTTCCAGTTATATTGACTATACTATCTATTATGGAATTTCATGAAATTTAAATGTTGAGACTAGATATGCTAGGAAACCTTCCAAATTTTTCTTAGATTTAATTATGATGTTTTTAGACCTTTTTCATGCTTATAAACAATATTTTGCATATTCTGCCTGAACATAAATTCTGTATTAAACGCTGTTTTAAACCCTGTTACTGTAGCTGATGTATGACTTGTGTATATGCGTTCGATTCGGCGAAAAGTCTAGTTTCTAGATTTTCTGATGGATCTAGATTTGCAGTCCTGTAGCAACAGGAATCTCGAATTTGGTGCAGTAGTGTCTTATTATCCATAACTGAAAGTTTCGTTGTTTCAACTGTTATAGGTTGTTTTTGTCACCCGTTGTGTTCCCTATTCATCTTAGACTTGTCCTTTGTTCGTGCCATGTATTTAGCCCTATTTTTGTTTATTCACACCGGTTTAATAATAATGAGAAATAATCAAGCCGGAGTTTAAGGAAAAGATCTAGTAGTGGACAATATAGAAATGTGTACTAAGAAAGGGATTCGTTTTCCCAACTGTTTACCGTGGTACTGTGATTCATCAACTGCTTTTCTCTGGATGCATGATGGCATGATCCATGACATCGTCACTGTTTACTGTTACTGTTACTGTTTGTCTGAATATACGGCCCTATAGGTTTCACTACGAAATCTAAACGAAACTGATCGAATGTAGCAACCATGTGGTAAAATTTGGGATGCATGAAGTGCTACATCGATAGTAATGAACATTAGACATAAGAATAACTGTTTCCCTATCACATTCTGTTACTGTTACTGTTATCTTTACTATTTACCTACCGTTTCGTGTTATCTGTAAACTGTCACCTACTGTTGCTTTTCTCCATGTTAGTACTTCCTGTTTTTGTTTCATATTTCTGTTTCCACTTTTCCTGCTTGTACTACTTGCGGTCCGGAACTTGCAACTAATGCGCAGCATGTCTTCCTGTCTTCCTATTTTCTTGTAATTGTTATACGAGCAGGTCTTGGTGATCATTTGCCTACTGAATTTGGTGAGCAAAAGTTTTGAGCTGGGCATTGGAAAATTCTTGCTTAATGTTTTGTTTTGAACTATTTCTTTCAAGTTACTATAGTAAGACATGTATTGGGCTTGTAGTCCCGGAGTTTTGTTTTGATTCAGATCTTGTATTTGTTTGGGATATTTATTATTGTTGCAAATAAATACTATTGATTTATAATTGTTCATGCATGTGTTGTTGAGTATATTGATTTATTTGCTGTTGGACTAAGCTAAGTAGATCCGTACAGCTTATGGATGGTGAAAACCATTCGCTGGGCTTAGTCGAGCACCATATTCCGTATTCTTTTTGGGAAGCGGGGCATGACAGATCTAAAATATTTTGCTCTTGAATAATGAAGTTTCTATGCATGAAAGACCTAGTTTTTATTTATAGAAGTGATTTAATGAACCCATATATTTTGTAGATGATTAGAACTTGTCATATATTCTAAAAATTCATGTTGATCATTAAAAGATGAGATTTTAGGGTTTATTCACTATTTTAATACTAAATAATTTTTATATGGTGAATTTTTATTGTTTTTGTTTGAACATGATAAGATGTGTAGATTGCAAAAGAATCAAAGTAGAAACCCAAGGGTTAGGGTTGAACATTCGGTTCGGGTTCTAGTCAGTTCATCTTAATTCTTTGAATCAAGATGACAGTTGGAGCGTTGGACTTTTTGGTTGGTGTGCGCTACTGGCATTGTGGCTGTGCGGGTCACGGGTTCGATACTGGGGCTAGATTTTTTTTTATGGAGGGTTATTTATTTCATTAAATATCTGTTCTTTTCCATGTATGGTTATGAATAATCCTTTCTAGTTTTATTCTAATAATTTTTATATGTAGTTGGGATAACTGATATTCTATTTTTGGGTCAAATAAATTTTCAGATTTTGTCGAAATCTAACTTCAAATTTTAATGTATTCAAGTAATAATTTTGAGGGTGCAAATCTATGTTTCTGTATATAAAATTCTCAGTTTTGAGGTGATATATGTTTCAGTCTTGAAAGACGAAAACTCGAATTCTAAAGGTTATTTTCAATTTCTAAATAGGTGATATTTCAGTTTTTTAGAACTAAAGAACTTCAGATTTTAGGGATGAGATTCCAGACAATAAAGAGACTTGTTTTAGTTTAAGTTGATCGGATTAAAGAAAAATTTATTGAGTTTTATGTATGTATGAAAAGTGAGATTTAAAAGTGGAATTTAAAGAATTTTGTGGATTGGATTTTGATTCCATACAAAAAAGAGTCGTTTATGGTAGTAACAATTTATTAAAAGAAAATGTGAATAATGAAGAGATCTGTGGATGTACAAATGTTTATTTTGGAATAAAGTATTTCATGTTTGAGATTTTGATTCACAGCTGTGGTGTTGTGGGAAAAGTATTATTTTTCAGAAAAAAGTATATAAAGAGTATTTTGAATGATTAAACCAAGTGGGGTTTTTGTTTGCGATTAAGGTTATTGTGATAACCTTGGATGGACGCTTGACACGTTGAGTTGGGAGCACTAGATACTGAGTGAACCCAAGAGTACTGGTAGTGGATATTTTGATTGTAGGAAATTTTTCTGAGAGGCTAGTGTTCCTGAGTTGACAAGTGAAGTCCGTTAGGGTAGAGCTAGTTCTAGGTGGCTCAGGTTGTTGTTAGTACAAATCTAAGGACATGCACTAAGTTGGGAGTTGTGACGGAACTTGGGCAACGTAAGTATGAGCTCTATTTTTAGTCAGGCGAATGTATTTCGGGACTGTGTACTTGTTGTCTCTTTTGTATGTTTGTGTGTTGAGGGTCGGCAGGCCTATTCGCGAAATGTCTAGAAGTGAGACGGATTTGGTATGTCCGCGCGTTGAGGGTCAGCTGGCCTATTCGCGAAATGTATGGTATGTTTGTGCGTTGAGGGTTGGTAGGCCTATTCTCAGAATGTACGGTGTATCTGCGCGTTGAGGGTCGGCATGCCTATTCGCAGGATATACGGTAGAAAAGTGATTCTCCAGAGTTAGAGTGATGCTTACGGGATATTTGCGTGTTTACACTTGTACAACTCGGCGGGATGCGTTCCGGGGTTGGGGTCTATTCACGGAGTGTCTAATCTTGTCTCTGTCACCAATGTAGTTTTCATGGTGAGGGATTGAACACTGTGATGTGGTGAATGCTAATGGCTTACCCTCGGACCTATGTAGAATGGGATGCATAGAATTTGAACAAGTATGCATTAGTGTGCATCATGTGCATTTTCTTTTCTTGAACATTGTTTTATGCATTTTCCCTTTGTTTTCCCGACACACACTTATTCATCTAATGTAGTTTCACTTGTTGATTTTATGAATCTTTTAACGTTGTTTTATTTTATGTTGTGCGACAAGTTTGTGATTGTGAGACTTTGGAGGGTTACTATTACTATGGTATAACGTCAGTTGTATTCAACTAACGTGCCCACTTTTCTAGTTAGTTTTGCAAGATTTGTGAGTAAGTGGCTTGAGCAAGGTTAAAGCTTGGACCTTTAGATGGCTGAAGCTTAAATGTTGAGATGTATTATAATAAATGTGTACAATTTTCTACTGTATATTGTAATAAAGAACTATTGTAATGAAAAGTTGTAATTTTCCCTGTGTTTATACTGTGTTTGGATTACATTGAAGTAAAGATTTTGGAGCTGTGTCTCTTATTTCTATTATTGAAATTCGGGGTGCTACAGATATATCCGTATCCGAATTCAAAATTTTTGGGGATACCGATATGAAAAATCTGTATTCGGGCGGATACAGATACAGATTTTGATATCCAAATCCAAAAAAATTTGGATACGGATGCAGATACGAATATCTCTAAAAAAGCAGATTCGGATAAGGATATTCGCGTTTTATAATTTATTTATTTAATAAATATATTATATATATGGTTATATACTAATAAATGACAATCTCCTACCATAATATTCTTCTAATACTATTTCCTCCTTTCCTCCTTTTCCTGAACAGTGAACAGACCATAGCAAACCCAACCCCTTCTCCTGATTCTCCACAGCCCGTAGATGTTCGATTTCCTCCACCAACGATTATTCTGACCGACCTTCCGACCAGTCTACTCTGTCCTAAACAGTAACCTTAATTTCCAAATCGAAAAAACCCCAATCTGGTCTCATCTTCTCCGTCTCGAACCTCCTTGCCGTCAAGATCTCCGACCAACCTCCTTTCTAACCTTCTCCTCCACACATCCCCATCAAATTGTGGCTGCCCCAAATCAAAAACCCAATTTTCTACCGTTGCTATAAGCTTACTTAGTTATCGCCCCAAATCAGAGTATAAATTTTTATTCAAATTGCGGCCACCCCAAATTAGAAACCCATCATCCACCGCTGCTGTTCGTTGCTGTTTTTGCCGTCTTTTTCACCGACAAAAGCCAAAAAGTTCACTTGACGGTATAAATCACTCTCCCTCCCTCTCTCTCTCTCTGTGTGTGTGTGTGTGTGTATATATATATATATATATATATATATATATATATATCTTTGAAAATCTTCTTCATCGTATTTTGGTAGTTTTAAGTTGGCTGCATCTTCACAATTCCAAAGTGATTAATTAGATGTTATATATAATATTCTTTTTAACAGAAAAATAGTGTTGATCATGTCTTCTCCTAATGAAAAAAAGGAAAAGAAATACATAAAATTGCGGCAAATATTGTGAATGTTACTATTTTGAACTTTTATGTTAATCATGAGGTGCGTGTTTGCCCCATAGCTACAGCCTACAGACTGCACATAATAATGCAAATTTTGTTGCAGGTCTAAGGGTTGAGTAAATAGTTGATCCACAACACAATATAATGAAAAGTGTGAAATTTCAACAGATTATCTATCTTAATTTGCTTTAACAATTCTTCAATAAGGGAAATCTATATGCATAGAACGTCTAGTGCGTAGATTTGACACTGCCGTTACCTGATAAGCGATCAAATATTGCCTAATTATAGTCCCGTATGTTTAGATATGCATCTAAGTTAGTACTCTGAATAATAGGGCATCTGAAAAGTAAAAGATTCATAGCACAGCAGGAATGAAGAAAATCAAGGTAATCTGTATATGAGTGGAACTGTGGAACATACGAATTTTTTTTGCTAGTTGAGAAACTCAGAGAAATATGGCACCTTTATTGACAAAGCTTACCATTACGAGAGGTAATGCTTACATCTCATAGAAAGCAAAGCAAAAAAGATTTAGTTTTCATATATATCACTTGTTATAAAAGTTGCAGAATAATTAAAAAGTATAATATGGAAAAATATTCTACAGAACAATATTGAATTTACTATAGGATAGGGTCTTATTAACTTGTTTACTGTAGGAGAGGCTAAACCACATGTTAATGGAGAAAAAGAAAGAATCTAGGTCTGAAATGGAGATAATGAACTTATTGCAGGTATAAGTCACCTTCCTCTTTTCTTAATGCTATATAATCTTTTATAATTCACGCCCTTGGAAGTTCCCTGTAATGCATATGCTTTAGAATTTTTATATATTGTACCTTTCTTTCTTTCTTGAGCTACTTCAATCGTGTAACATACTTGATATGCCAATTGAGAATGTTAACAGAAAGGAGGACACTAGATTCGTATCTGAATTGACAATGTTAACAATATGTTAACTATATGTTAACGGAAGCCAATTGACAATGTTACCTATATGTTTGATATCTGAATTCGTATATGTTATCTGGTAGACCGTATCCGATTCGCACCCGTATCCGAAATTTGTGAATATGGATATGATTTTTTTTCCGAGTATATCTGTATCTGTATCTGTATCTGTATCTAAATCTGTCTTTGGAATGTGGAAACGGATGTTGGTATAGCCAATACCCGATCCATTTCTGATCTGAAAGCATCCCTAGAGTACCCCGTAGTTACATATAGTCAATCAGTTTAAGCAAGAGGATAATCTCAAAAGAGATAATTTTGTTTGTGTAGTTATCTATACTAGTAGTTTGTACAAACATTTTGTTACTAAAAATAGAAACTGATAATCTCAGGATGGAAATCTATATAATAAATACAAAGCAAGCTATCAAGTGGCTCTCCTTCAATCCCCCCAAAGTGAAAGGTCCAGAGCTAACCCCACAAAACACATTCCCCCCCCCCCCCCAAAAGTTTCCCCCCAAAACGTAAATTCAAATCCCTCCAAAACAACTCCTTTATTTATTTAATTCTCTCTCTCTCTCTCTATATATATATATATACACACACACACACACACACACACACACACACACACTCTTATGGAAACATGGACTCTTATTTACAACTAATTATTGTCATATTATTTAAACTTGAGCTACATAATTATTGATTTACTGTTTACAAAGCTTTTCATATGCTGTATCATTCTGAAGATGTGCCGTAGGCACGTACCCACGGGCAAATCTAGTATCAAAAATATATTTTATAATTATTATCTTTGTTATGTATCAGAGCCTCTCTGTCTCTAATCTTGCATGTTACAACCCTCTCTATTATCTCTCATTATAGCCTCTCCAATTTCAACTTGTCTTCCATTCACTAATACTCGTAATTTGCACGTGCAATGCACGTCTTAATAAATATATATTTTTAAAAATACAAATTTCAATGTAGTCTGACCTCGAACCTGAGATCTCTTTTATATTAGTTATGCACGGACAATACACGTCTTAATAAATAATTAAAAAAAAACTATAGTGAGGACTCGAACCTAAAAACTCGTTCATATTATTTATGTACGTGCATCACACGTATAGATAGATTTACAAATGACACTAAGGCTTTCTCCCATTATAATATTATTAGATTAGATTAAGATTAGAGATCAGAACAGTAATTACCTCATTTGGAAATATCAGTTAGAGTCCATCCTCACCTCCACCCACTTTCTCGGCCAGATTTACGAAACTATCAGCATAGTACCAACCACCATTTCCACGACCGACAATATTCTTCTCCCGATTCCCGACTCTACTACATGGAGAAAAAAAGATGGCTTTGTTATCAGTTGAATCAAATACACTCACTCCATATCCAATGTTCACCATGCTTTGAGAACAATTCCACCTTCGTCTTCTTACCTCTCTCGCAGCACTACCTTGCTACTCGCTCATGCTTTGAGAACAATACCACCTTCAACAAGTCAGATCAGACCTTCGGCTTCACTCCTCCATGTTATCAAAGCTAGAGTTGAGTGGGTGCGGGCCCAACGAGGGGGTCCGACACCCACCACCCCCCCTCCCCCTCCGCTCCCCACTGCAGACATTCCCCTCCCAACCCTACATGTTACTTTGATGGCTGCACCCCCCAACCTGACCACCCTCCACCCTGCCCCTTTGAACCCACCCCCTTTGAAGGGGAGCCTCCTAGGCTCAGACGTTTGCGCACTCTGCCGCGGGCACACCGAAGTACACCTCTACGACATCCAGGGAGTGGCGACGCTCATCATCGCCATCAGGAGCTCGTTTCGAGAGAAAGGGCCCATAGAGGGGGTCTTTCTACAAGCCACGATGGGTGTAAAAGTAACCCCCTCATGTTCCAACGTTACTCCCAAACAGGACAGGCTGAGCGGCATTACAAAGAAAGTCATTGACAGAGCTACCACAGAGGAAGCTACAGAGATACCCATTACAGTTACCCTCATCAAAACTACAACTATAACAGCGAGAGAGAGCTTGGCAAGGAGACTCACCGCACCCACTACTACAGAGGGCAGAGGCATCAACATCATCAGCCAGCCAGTGTAAAACATCCAAGAACCAGTGCACACCACCACAGCCCCCCCCTCCGACAATCCTCATCCAATGAAACCCAACAACCAACAAAGCATCCCACAAACTCCCCCTTTGATCACTCAACACCCCCCACCTCCAAAGGTATTGAGCATAGTCCCCCGGAGCAACCCCAACCACAATCCGAACCGGCCAACCCCCTCAAATCCACCGTCACCTAGGCCCAAAGAGGGGATCCAGGGGGGATGTGTGAGGGTGGGGCACAGAATGAGGAGGGGGACCACTCCGAAAGTTGGCAAGAGGTTACAAGAAAAGGTAAGAGCAACAGGTCCCCTCCTTCTCCCCAACAAGAAAACTAAAAAACGCAAAGGAAAGGCAAACGACAGGCCGGTACCATGCTTCAACTGCGGCGAATTAGGCCATTTCCGCAAAGATTGCACCAAGGAGGTACGGTGCCTCAAATGCTTGAAGTGAGGTCACCTCTCATATGTGTGCACCAATGTTGTCGAAACTCATAGTGACGAGGAATGCCCGGTCAACAGAGGGAGATCGCCTGACAACCCCACCCAGATCTGACTAGCCAAGAGCTTGGATGTCATCAAGAGTGAGGAGAAGTGGCTGCGGTAATGGTGTGCAGTGGCCAGGGTTAGATCAGGGAGGCCCTCCGAGACCCACTTTCTACAAGCTTTGGAGGCTAAGTGGCCGATGAAGGCAGATAAAGACTGGGTCGCAAAGAAGCTTTGCCATCTCCAGTACCTGGTCTCCTTCCCCTCGATAGAGAAAGTAGGTGAGGTCACAGGAATGGGAATTGTGGATTTCGGCCACTTCACAGTGGAATTTTTTCCATGGTCTCCGAGCTTCGGAGCGGAACTCCCCCAAGGCGAGCTCTATTGGATTTGGATACACAATGTGCCATTGCACTTTTGGAAAAGAGAGGCCTTACAAGAGATTGTGGCCGACTTCGGGTCAGTGGAAGAAGTCGACGAGAAGACGGTGCATCGCTCCGAGATTGTCTCAGCTAGAGTTCTTATCAGGAGCATAGATATATCGCAGATGCCAAGATTTGCCAAAGTTTACTCCTTCGACGATTCATACCTCATCCGCTTCGTGCTCGACAAGCGAGCTGAGTCAGAGGCTGAGAGAATGACCATCACTTCCCCCATGCCACGCAAAGCCCTTAGAGTCGACAGGTCTTATAAATAGGCGCTCTCAACACCAGGGTGGGAGCTTACCATTGACGGAGCACATGAAGTTGAGAGAGCTCACAGAGAGGTGATCAACGCTGCCAGAGGAATGGAGGGTCGCTGAGGGCTAGCGGCAGAGGGATCAGAACACCAAAGATCAAGGTCGATCCCTGATAGTCAACATAGAGGTTTGACCAAGGGATCCAACGACAGGGAAGGAAGGACAATGGTGCAGCTTCAACCATGTCCAGATTTGGACAACTGCGAAGGGACAGAGACCAACCACTCAAAAGGGGCCAAAGGTTTTACCCAAAATGGTCATAAAGCTTGGCATGCAGGAGAGGAGGAGCACGTTGTGGCTCAGAGGGGAGGGACAGGTCTCGTAGACCACAAAAATGGCAAAAACCCTCGCTGTAACAGCATGCAGGCTTCGAGATAAGGGTTGGTGAAGGAAAGCACCAGACTAGGGAACAAGACAAGCGAAAGAATGCTTTCGACCAGGGAGTGGGTAGAAAAGTGCTGGTTTTCACCAGTAGAGAAAGAGCAAGCGTCTGTGGAGCTAGGGCGATAAGAGTCAGAGACCACTCTGGGGAAAGCGACGAGCACAGATCTGATCATCCACAGGGAAAGAACCCAAAGGAGATCCAGAGTGACGCTCATACCTTGAGGAAAGGCAAATGGGGTAAAGAAGACAACGGTGAAGAAAGAAGAACACAAAAGGGTTTGGTGCTGAAGGAGAACCCCTCGTCTTTTATGCTAAACACTTTGATACCCATGCCTTCTGAAATTGCCGCACTCGCCCCCAGCCAGCTAATGCTAATTATCAAAGGGGGTGAGGATACCCTTCGAGTAAAACAAATGGCAGGCTCAGTTATCGTGTGGGGCCGTATGATGGAAAGCGGAGGAAGTTTAATCTGTGCTGCAGATCCGCTCTCAATTGGTGGGGGGGATGGGGCTCACTTTATAGACGTTAATGGGCCAAAAGAGGGGTCCAAGATGCACTATATTGTATCTGGGACTAGTAGTTCTACATTTATAAACAATCAGACACAATGTCAAATGGATAGTGGGCCCATCAAGGAGACCGCGACGGAAAGCACCGCTATTATTATTGTGTCGACAAGCTGTGGGCTCAATGAGGAGTCCGCAATGAGAGAACTAATCTACAACAGGAAGCTCAGCATACAGATAGTGATGAGGACCCTAAATGGCTCTTAAATCTAGATGAAGAATTTTCATTCACAGATGAGGAGTCAGAGGATCTAGAGTTCATCGCTAACACACAGAGGGAGATCTCGCCAGAGATGGTCTTGTCCACTCTTCTAGAATCAGCACCAGAAGATAGTTCTGGAATGTCACACAAGACAGTTGGATTCAGAGTTCAGCGAACTCCTAAGAGGGCTCATGTGGAGTCCCTAGACGACTATCTGGAGGTAGCAGCAGTAGCCAAAGCGACAAAATTCGACAACAGAGGTACAAAAAGTTTTTTAGCTACCATATTCAATTTCATGTCAGACTCTGAAGTTTTTTTCCTAGCTAAAACATGTGGGTTAGAGGTATGTGACACTGAGCATAATGCGTTACTACTCAATAAAATTAGGGGTTGGGAAACTGAAAGGGCTAGAGCCTGTTTTGAGAACGCCCTAGGATCTAGCGCCGGGTCGACAGACATCGCCAAGGATGAAGTCGGCCCTACTCCCACAACAACGGTAATCCCTGTCACTGTCCCCCAATGAATACACTTTTCTAGAATGTTAGGGGGCTGGGGGATACGGGAAAGAGGGATACGGTTAGGGACGTCATTAGCAAATCCAAGGCGGAAGTGGTAGGGTTGCAGGAGACCAAACTTCAGCACGGGTTCAAACTCAAAAGAATCGGGGGCAACAGAATTAAGGAATGGGTGTTACGCCCGTTAGTAGGCGCATCAGGAGGGATAGCTATTGGGTTCAACTCGGATATTCTCACTTGCATCGAGGTTTACAGTGGAACGTTCTCCCTGACCACCCGTCTAAAACGACGGTCTGATGATTGGGTGCAGACGGTCACTATCGTTTACAGGCCGAATGTGGCTACAGATCGCGATGCCTTTTGGCAAGAGATCGTCGAGATTAGACAGCAGTTGGTCGAGAGCTTAGATTGTTGGGGGGGATTTCAACATCACCAGATTTGCCTTAGAGCACAAGGGAAGCGGCTCCAGCGACAGACACAGGGAGGAGTTTAATAGGGTGTTTACGGAACTAGAGCTGATTGATATCCCACTTAATGACAGACTATTCATATGGTCTAACATGCAAGCGGCTCCGGTGATGGCCAAATTGGATAGGATTCTAGTATCGATGGATTGGGAAGCTAAATTTCCGTTAGCAACAGCTAGATCGATCCCTAGACCAACGTCAGATCACACCCCGATCCTTCTCGATGTGGGAGTACACGGAGCTCAGAGGCCAAGGAAGTTCAGATTTGAGAAGGCCTTGGCCGGAGATTTAGGGATTCCACCACATGGTGATGGAAAATTGGGCGCTCCCAACAACTCGTACGGACGCTGCATCATGATGGTGTGAAAAAATCTGTAGATTAAGAAAGCGGCTGCGCAGATGGAATCGCTCTAGATTCTCGACCATCTGGCATGCAAAAGATTCCTTTTTGGAAAGAATTGATGAGCTAGAAAGGATGGAAGAGACGAGAATCTTGTCACAAGAAGAGAGAAACAGGCTACTAGAATTCTGGGAAAATATTGCAATCATTATATGTTGGAAGAGATCAAATGGCAACAAAGGTCAAGGATTTCGTGGCTCAAAGAGGGAGACGCGAATATGGCCTACTTCCACTGGGTGGCAAGCGCAAGACGCAGATCCAATCTCGTCCTATCAATACAGACAGATACCGGAGTATCACAAAATGATAAGGTGATCTCCATAGCATTTCAAAATTACTACAAGGGCCTTTTTGGAGGAAGAATGACTTCAGGATCCCATTGAGGGATGATTACTTGCAGGCAGACCAGAACGATTTCAGCACAAATTTTGTCCACCTTGGAGGCACCTTTCTCGGAAATGGAAGTGAAAAAGGCCATCAACCAAGTGGGAGCAGACAAGTCACCTGGGCCAGACGGCTTTCCAATGATGTTCTTCCAAGTGTTTTGGGAAGAAATTAAAGGGGACTTTATGGCACTGATGGAGAAATTTTTTCACAACAATCTCAGATTGGGCATGTTCAATTTTGCGGAAGTTGTCCTCATACCCAAATGAGAAGAGTCTAAGAGTGTGGGGGAATTTCCGGCCGATTAGCCTCATAACCTGCTCGGCAAAGATCACAAAGGTCCTGGCCATCTGCCTGGGAAGCATAATGGACAGTATAATCAGCAAAATCCAGACGGGCTTCATCAAGGGCAGATGTATCCTAGACTGTGTGGCCACTGCTGAACAAGTGATCCACCACTGCCATAAGAGCAATTCCAAGAACTTTCTCTTAAAATTGGATTTTGAGAAGGCATACGACTTCGTCGACTGGGACTGTTTGTTGGAAGCTCTTAGAGGGAGAGGATTTGGGGATAAATGGGTAAGGTAGATCAAACAGTGTTTACATACTAGTAAAATGGCTATATCGGTGAATGGGCGGCCAGGTCCGTCGTTTCCTTGTAAGAAAGGACTCCGGCAAGGGGATCCGTTATCCCCACTTCTATTCACTATTGTAGCAGACGTGCTGAGGGGTATGCTAGAAAATTGTCGGAGGAAAGGTTGGATTAAGCCCGTGGCCTGTAGCACCTCTAATCAAGGGTGCACGATCCTCCAGTATGCTAATGACACCCTTCTTTTTGGGAATGGGACCAGATCAGAAAGGATCTGCTTTAAAGGGGCCCTCTACTGTTTTGAAGCCTGGTCAGGTCTCAGGATAAATTTTCATAAGAGTGCACTGACTCCCATTACACTCTCTGATGAAGACGCTCGGGAACATGCCACTATACTAAAATGTACGAGGAATGAGTTCCTAATCAAATACTTAGGGCTCCCACTCAGACCTGGGAAACTCACTAAATCGGACTGGCTACCTATAATAGATAGGGTGGAGGACAGACTGGCTGGTTGGAAAGGAAAATCGCTGTCACTAGGAGGTAGAGTGATTCTCATTAGCTCAGTATTGTCTAACCTGCCCATTTACTACATGTCTTTTTTTGAGCTTCCAAAGTGGGTTATCCAAAGGATTGACTGAATCCGAAAAAGATTTCTTTGGAAAGGGGCAGATCCGAATAGGTGAGGTTACCACCTGATCAAATGGAGTATTGCTTGCATGAAGAAGAAGCATGGAGGGCTAGGCATCATCGACCTTAGAGACATGAACCTTGCCCTTTTGGAAAAATGATGGTGGAAGGTTTTTCACCATGGTGGGGAAGGATGGCAGGATTTCATTCAGCCATACCTTCGTGGAAAAGGTACGAGAAGTCTAGGCTTTCGAGTAGGGGCTAAGGTCTCGCGATTCTGGAAAGGAATCACCAAAGCAAGCGGACCGTTCAATTCAGCAGTTACGTCAATGATCGGTAATGGGCGTTCCACCAGATTTTGGTGGAATAAATGGTGTGGTGCTCATACACTGAAGAAAACCTTCCCAGAGCTGTATGATATGACAAGTCGACCCAATATCTCTGTGGCCGAGACGTGGAAGAGGGAAAATTGGAGGCCGCCACTCCGAGGGATTCTAACTCCAGGATTACATCAGCAATTGATTGAATTGCAAACACACATCACACGAACAGGGACGAGGTGCGCCCAAGGCCCAAACCAGATGCGATGGGGACTCGAGCCCAAGGGAGCTTTCACGGTCAGATCCCTGTACCATCGAATTCACTTTCGGGGATGCAGACCCTAGCTGGGGACAGGTGTTATGGAAGACGAAAACACCACTGAATGTCAGAGTCTTCCTCTGGCTAGTGCTCAATAATGCAATCCTCACCAGAGAGAACCTGGCCAAAAGGAAACCCCAGATTGCGACTGACTGTGGGTTCTGCAACAGGCATACAGAGAATCTGAATCACTTTTTTATTCACTGCCCAAGGAGTAAGGCGACTATGGTAGAGGTTTTAAGAGTCCTAGGAACGAGTGACTACCCCAGCGAATATGAGGATTTGTGGAGTGGCCCCAAGTTCGCATCGATTAGCCACGAAATGAAGGATGCGTGGTATATTGCCATTGCGGCAACTACATCGGTGTTATGGCTAGACAGAAACAACATTTATTTTCGTACTTCATGTAATAGTATTTCTGGTAACCTTACTCATATCATGCATCTTATCTCTTTTTGGGCTATAGCTGCAGGCCACAGGAGCGAGAGGGAGGATTGCCAGAGTCTTCCAGGTGGAGAATTTTGATGATGAGGAGGTTGAGTTTTGGCCGACACTGGACTGAGAAGTCGGCACCTTCCATAATCAACAGAATCTCAATAGTTGTAGTCTCTGCTAGTTTATATTTGGACTACTGTACTTTTGATTGTTTGATATACGGAGGATTAGACCCACCCCCAGGGTTTTGTTGGGGGTTTATGTTTTATTTCCTGCACTGTACTTTATTTTCTGCACTGTACTTCTGTATCTCTCCCGGTTCACCGGGGTTGTTTTATTAATTTCTTATTAATGAAACAGGGTGGCATTATTCCACCTTTTACCTCAAAAAAAATGTTCACCATGCTTTGGGTTTCACCGTTTCACTACTACTCGTGATTTGTGGGTTTCCTCTATCGGGGAAAGTTGATTGTCATCGTTATCCTCCTTTTTCCTTCAATCCACCAATAAAACAATCCACCTTCAGTGTTCGAGCGTCTGCTTCCATTTGGCACAATCATTTTGGACACCCTTCTCATTCGATTATGTAAAAGTGGTCATCTAGATCCTTCAAATTGTTTAAAGTCGATAACATTTTTTGGAGCTTCTCAAGTGGGTAAAATTCACAAACTTCCAATCTCGATCTTCATCCATTTGACAAGCAGCTCAACCTTAATTTATAAACTATTCATTGTGATGAATCCATTCAATTTTAGCAGATTTACATGGATCTATCCTATGAATTCTACAGCTTTTAAGGTCTCATGTTTCAAATAGTTTAAATCAGGCTAAATATAAAAAAAGTACACAAAGTTTTGGGCTAGTTTAAAAAAACTACAATAAGATTTTTTTGTTTAAAAAAATTACATAATGTTTCAAAAAACTCCACTGGGTTAGTTAGGGTTAGGGTTAGGGTTAGGGATGGGTTAGGATAGGGTTTAAAAAAACCAATTTCTTCTTTTATTTGTGTTTAAAAAAACCACATTCATCTTTTATTTGTGTTTAAAAAAACATCACTTAACTAATCAGATGTTTAAATAAACCCCCCGAACTAACCCTAACCCTAACCCTAATCCTAACTAACCCCGTGGAGTTTTTTGAAACATTGTGTCATATTTTCAAACAAAAAAATCTTAGTGTACTTTTTTAAAACTATCCCAAAACTTTGTGTACTTTTTTTTATATTTAGCCTTTAAATCACTTGTTGATAATTATTTTTCTTCTTCAACAATTTTTTTCAATGTGAACGGTGCCCGACACTTACAATATGTCTCTTCATGAAATGATTAATATGGAATTTACTTACTGTATCACATGTCCACATACACCTAAACAAAAAGGTATAGCTGACCATGAAATTAGACATATCACTGAAATGGGTCTTTCTCTCCTTTCTCATTCTCCGTCCAAATCAGATATATCATAGAAGTTGTTAGTTACAAGTGGGTACGCATCAAAGGAAAACCTGATAGATCAGTGGAGCGCTACAAACCTGTTAGAATTCTGTCTTGTATACTAGTGGTTCAGATTAGAAGAAGGTAAGATGAAGCACGGAGGTCGAAGCGTCGAAGTGAGTAGAAGGGAAAACAGCAGCAGTAAGGTGCAGGTATAGTTGCGGTCGACTGTCCTATATTGCGGTCGACCGCATCCCCCGACCGCTCGTAGTACAGGAATTGTCAGAGAGTGGTATGGTTGACCGGTCTTATTGGATGGTCGACCGACCGCGGCGCTGTGTTCGTTTTGGGCCCCGATTTGTTAGGTCGTTTCAGCCCAATCTTCAACTCCAAGTTAGATCGTATGGCTCCTATTCAGTTACTTCATTTTCAGGTTATATCGGACGACTGAGAATAAAGATTAAACCTAGATTTCTCTCTATTCTTCTATATATATTGTAAACTCCTCTAATATGAGAGGTAGTATCATAGATTATTTTCTCTATTGCAAAGAAAGGATCGAGAGAGAGATAGTTCATGGTGGGTGAGTTTAATTCCTTGTATTGAGTGAATCAGTAACTCCTTATAATCTCTTTTAGTTGAATATCAGATCTCCCTATATTTCTCTCCGGATTAAGCAAAAGCTAATTAGGATAAATCTTCATTATGTTTGTATTTGGATTGGTGGATCTACTTGCTTGCTCAATTAATTCGTCTCATCTCTTCGACTTCCTCATTGCTCTAATTAGTTCCACTATGACAACAGGGCATTGGTTGACGCCCCAATCCCAACAACTGGTATCAGAGCTTCAGGTTGCCGAGTTCCTTGGTTAAGATGATAGATCACAGTCTTTTGAAGATCAAGCAGTTCAATAGAAAGATCAATGAAAGGTCATCCGACATGAAGGGGGATGTTTGGGAAGATATTCATGAAAGAGCCATAAGTTTGATCCGACTATTCTTGGCGGACGAGGTTAAGTGCAGATTCCTTGAAGAAACTGATGAGGCGAGTTTGTGGGAAAAACTCATAGCTGACTACTCTGATTCGTCGTTATTAGATCGGATGCATTGGAAGAGGAAGTTATTTCGTTTATCTATGAAGGAAGGTACCGATCTCCGAGACCACATTACAGAGTTCAATAAAGTATTATATGAACTTAAGACAATCAATGCAGATGTGTGTGAGGAAGATAAAGCTTTCAACCTGATATATTCACTGTCGGATTCGTGCGAGCTTTTGATAACTGCCATGCTACACGGTAGATCTGCCAAGGCAAGTATTTCGGTAGATGGTGAAATCAAAGCATTAAAGGAAGATCAACTTAGGAAGGAGACCCATAAATCATCATCGTCTATTCTTACAAGTTGTCTACCAGTGGATGGTCCTTCAGGGGAAGACAAAGTGCTTTGCAAAAGGATTCCATTCATTGCCGTTATTGCAAGAGGCCAGGGCATATCAAGAAAGATTGTTGGAAATTGTTGAATCAGAAGAGCGCAAAGAACGGGAGTTCAACCGCTAATGTGGTTAGTGCCTTTGATTCAGATGATTCGTGTCTTCTTGTTTCAAATTCTTTAGAAGTGAATTCTAGCTGGCTTTTTGACTCAGGGAGTTCTTCTCATATTTGCTCCGAGAGGGAGTTATTTTCTACTTATAAGTCTACTGCAGGGCATTATGTGACAACGGAAATTGGGGAGATTTGTGAAGTAGTGGGTGAGGGGACAGTTGAGTTGAAAATGCCAGGTCTAAATTTGTTCAATTTACGGGATGTTTTGCATGTTCCTCTGTTGAAACGGAATCTGATTTCCATGGTGGATGCACGGGGTTGTAGGTACACAGCTCGATGTGGAGTTCTGTTTGTTTTTCAGTGTCGTTGTGAGGTGATTTGAGGTATGAGAATGGTTGGGCCAAGCCAACACAATCTCAACAAGCTTTGGGGAATTCGAAAATCCTGCGCAGGGGTTACTAGTTTGCCGCAACTAGATTTATCGAGACGAGACCACGACGTTCGAATATCGTCGAGAGGTGGAGAAAGCCTAAGGGTAGGTGGAGTTCGTAAGGAGTTTGGCAACTTCGTGAGTACATCTACAGAGGTGTACGCTTGAAGGGATATACTGGAATTGGTGACATTGGGTAGAGATCATTTCAACTAGAAGAAGAAGTTATTGTTCTAAGTTTTCTTTGCAAGTGGAATTCATTGAAGTTTGGAAATGAGTAACACATCATGTGATAGCACTCTTATGCAATCCAAGGTGGAGTTTGTTAGGATTGTGTCTTGTATACTCGTGGTTCAGATTAGAAGAAGGTAAGATGAAGCACGAAGGTCAAAGTGAGTAGAAGGGAAAACAGCAGCAGCAAGGTGTAGGTATAGTTGCGGTCGACTGTACTATGTTGCGGTCGACCGCACTCCCCGACCGCTCGTAGTACAGGGATTGTCAGAGAGTGGTACGGTCGACCGGTCTTATTGAACGGTCCACCGACCGCGATGCTGTGTTCATTTTGTGCACCAATTGGTTAGATCGTTTCAGCCCAATCTTCAACTCCAAGTTAGATTGTACGGCTCCTATTCAGTTACTTCTTTTCTAGGTTATATCGGCCGACTGAAAATCAAAATTAGACATAGGATTCTCTATATTCTTCTACATATATTGTAAACTCCTCCAATATGAGAGGTAGTACTTCATAGATTATTTTCTCTACTGCAAAGAGAGGCTCGAGAGAGAGATAGTTCTTGGTGGGTGAGTTTAATTCCTCGTATTGAGTGAATCAGTAACCTCCTTGTAATCTCTTCTAGTTGAATATCAGATCTCCCTATATTTCTTCCCGGGTTAAGCAAAAGCTAACTAGGATAAATCCTCATTGTGTTTGTATTTGGATTGGTGGATCTACTTGCTTGCTCAATTGATTCGTCTCATCTTTTCGACTTCCTCATTGCTCTAATTAGTTTCACTGCGACAATGGACGTTGGTTGACTGCCCCAATCCCAACAAAACCTTGCTTAGTAGCAAAAGGGTTTAATCAAGAAGTATGTTTGAAACTTTGAATACTTTAGTTCAATTTGCAAGCCAACTACTATTTGGATTATTCTTGATATCTAATGGGTGGTCAATTGGTCTCCAATTGGACATCAACAATTCATTTTTGGTCGATCAACTTTATGAAACCGAAAATACATGGCTCAACCACCTGGTTTTGTAGATTCTCAACACCTGGATATGTTTGAAAACTTCATAAAGCAATATATGGATTAATGAAAGAACATTGTGCATGGTTTTAATGACGTAGTGTTGGCTCCCGAAAAATCTCGTAAATGGGTAGAAGGAAGGTCTTGACGATCTCTTATGTATGATTGTACGCTCACACTCAAAGCTACTAAGTATATGTGATAAGTTGTTGCACTGCCGGTCCATACCACCGAAACGAAGCCAAATAGTTGTAATCACCACCCAAACGATGTAGGAAAAAAGAGTGCTTAGTGGGGAGATGAAGTAGACACGTCCCTCAGTCTAGCCGTTCGTGGAGACTATGCTAGTCAACATGCCAATCCGCTAACCAGCTGGAGCCTCAAGCAATCCCAAGAAGTGTGTATGTGGTCTCTACAAAATAAAGAAAGAAAGACATCTAATCAATAAAAGTGAAGTGTAGTATCTATTCCAAAAAAATGCAAAAATGAATTTGAAATAGTAGGAAATTTACAATGTTGGTGGTACAACGCGGGGAGGCTAGCAATAAGTCTCCCTTCCTGCTAATGGAGTGAAAATATGTGTGTTAAAATACAACAAAGTAGTAAAGCTTTTTTGATAAACTAAGTGTGCTAGCTTTGGGGTAAGAAATAAAATAGAATGTCTACTCCTAAAAAGAGATGTAAAAAGTATGTGAAAATATAGGGGAGATATGCAAAGTCCGAAAAAGATATGATTTTTGTGATGAAAATACGATGAGAGATATAAAAATATGAAAAAGATCAAATCTTTATGCCAAGAATGCAAAACTAAGTAAACATACGAAAGATACAATCTTTATGTAAAGGATCTGGGAGTTCAAGTGTAAATATATTACATATACAGTCTAAGATGAAAGAAATTGCAAACTTTAATCTAAAACATGCAACCCTAAAATGTAGAGAGCAAACATAATAAAGAGAGCAAGAAAAAAAACTAAATCTAGCTTAAAAATGCTAGAATAAAAACTTGATCAAGTAAATCTAAACTAACAATTTCTAGACTAAAAACTAGAATGAAACTATTTTATTATGCAAGTAATGAGCTAAAAATGGAGAAAAGTAGGTATCTTTATGGAAAAAGAATTACCTTTCTTATGCAAAACGAAGAAATAAAATAAAAGAAATAAAATAAAAGGCAGAACAAAAAAAGACTGAGAGAAACTCTGTTTTGAAAAGGGCCCACCTAAGATCTGCTAAAGCTCCTTGCTATAAAGAAAAATAAAAAGAAAGAATTATGGTGAAAGATGAAAGACTAACTAACTAAAATAAGAGTAAAAGAGAACACCTATGAACTAGATGAGTTCTCTATTTTAAGAGCCTAAAAACATAGAGAAAAGATGACAAAGAGATATTTTTAGTGGATAAAACCTGAGAAAAACCCTACATTTTGCCTCTAAAAACTTTAACCCTAACCCTAGTTTCTTCTATATTTTGGCTCTTGTTGGCTCTTCTTGAAATGGTGGAGATGAAGGAATATTTATAGGAGAATTTTGTATGATGGGAGTGCAAATCTTGAGGTAAATATGTGGCTAGAAATGAGTCAGGAAATGTCCAAACCCGGGGAGGAAGCTGTCCGGAATGTTCCCAAAGCTGCAGAGCAGTTGGTCTAGCCGGCGCCTTGCGACGCTCAGCAGCGTAGACCAGCCTAGCTCCTAACCAAGACCTGAACAACTTTAGTGAAGTGGCTTTTGGAATTCTCTGACTGCTTTGGCACAGTTATGCCGTCTGATGTGGCCAGAACTAGGTTCAGATGTCTCATATAAAAATGAGCGACATTGGGTCCGATTTTGATGTTTTTTGACTCAACCAGTGTTTTCGGTATAATCTGCGGTCATATCATCGAAATGAGAATTCGAGTGTACCATTGGATTTGTGCCCACTAGATCGTCCAATCGGGCGGTCTAGATCATCCAGAATTTTAGGCATGTCTGATTGAACTTTTTTGGTGGCGTTGGGATTGTTATGGAAGAAAAGGTGTTTTAGCTGTGGAGATTGTGGCTTTTAATGGTTAGATCGATGGGGTGACTTTAGGGTGAACAAGTGGACAATTGAGATTGACCTGGAAATACAAGTGTCCGACCAGGCAATTCTAATTTTATTGGCTTCGTGTTGGGACGAGGACTTCAAAAACAAGCACTGTAACCCCTGTTCCCCGTATTTGTATTTTTGATGTATTTTATTCCATTGTATTCCTTTTTATCAGTTTGAGATCCTGTATTTTTGTTTCCAGTTCTAATAAAAATCTTTTCTTTTATTTCGACTCATTTTTGTGGCAATTTATGTTTCATTTCATCTTCCCTATCAGCTCAGATTCGTTGTTCTTCGTGGGGATTTGACTGTTTCATCTCATCAAATCCATGTAGCCTAATTATAGAGAATTTTGACCCAATCTCCTTTTGGATCCTACTCAAACCCGCTATCCAATAACCCACAACCCAAAACCCTATACTATATAACCTAATTAACCTAAATTAATGCTAAACCCTATCATTGTTTTAACATAACAGCCACCAACCCCCCCCCCTAGTGCCTACTGTTCATCTCCTACCCCCTACCTCTTCACCTCCCATCCTCCTACACTCGACCCAATCCCGAACACTTCCGCTCATCTCCCTCCCTCACCCCGTTTGCCATCCCCTCGCGTAGCCCCGCTGTGCCTCGCTTCCTCAGTCGCCCCATTGCCATTGTCGCCAACCACCACCGAAGAACCCATCTTCCACAGACATATCACCATTGCCGAACCCATTATCATCACCTCGTCCTCCCCTCGTCCTCACACCCTACCTCTACTCATCCTCTTCGTCACCTTGCCGTCGCGACCTCCCGTCACTTGTCGCCATGACAGCCAAGCAGAGCACCTCCGTCGCCTCCTCTGTTCTCCTGCCGAAACAAAGCAACGCTCAGTGCCCCTCGTCACGGTGTTGCTCCCCGACCGCGAGCATCGCCACCCTCGCCACTGTCACCCACCGTCGGAGCCCTGTTGTCTTCTTCTTCCTCTGGGTTCTCGTCGAACCCATCTAAGCAGAGCTCCTTTGCCATCAACCCCATCGCCGTCTTGCTCGAAAGTCGTCGCCTCCTGCATCGAGCTTCCCTCGATGCCGTCGTCGCCCACCGTCGTAACCCCGCAGCTGCCTCGCAGGCTCCGTTGCCCACAGTCGCCGCCGGAGTCACTCTCCCTCTCTCTGTCGCTGTGAAGAAGAAGGAGGGAAGAGGGGGATTGATCAAATCAAGCTCAGCCATCAGATCTCCTCAAGATCGTGACAGATCTTGATCATCACATCTAATCGGATCTCAGCCCTCCATCATCAGATTTGATCAAGATTCGATCTGAGCCGTCCGTTGGTCTGATCTTGATAGCCATCAAGGTCTGTGTCGAGATCCGTTCTCGTTATTCCTCCTTCGGATTCATCGTCTACACCCCAAGACAAGTATCTTCTTGTACATTTCATTTTCTGGTACAAGCTTTTCCTTGAAAATACTGCAAGTAGATTGTAAATGTGACTCCTCTTTGTTTATCGTTGATGATCTCATATTTCGCCTTATCTATTACATGATCTAAGAGTCACAGCCCTTCGTTGATACACTTGTTCACAACTAGTATAATTATGATACATTTCATGCAAAAAGTGTCTTATTTGGTTTCTGTCCTGTCTTGGCTTGCTGTTTCGATCCCGATTAAATAAGAATCTGAACTTGAGTCCTGAACATCAAACTTAGGCCTAGACGTCTAGTTTATCACCCTTTTGATGGAATTGAATTCCGAGTTACGGTTTAGGAGATATCGCAATTTTACTGCTGTTGTGTCTGTAATCGCAGATTCATAAAAACTGCTGCACCAGTTTGGTTTACAATTATTTTAACTATGCTACCAGTAAGTAAATGACTTGAAATTTTGCATGGTTATACTGGACACCCTAGATAACATTTCCTAATTTTCTTAGAACTAATTAATGAAGTTTCAACCCTATTTCATATGTATAAAGTCAGTTTTACAAAATCTGGCTGAACAAAAATATTGTATAGTTTGTTGTTTTGAATGTAGCAACCATGTAGTAAAAGTATGGATGCATGAAGTGCTACATAGATAGAATTAAACATTAGACTTAGGATTAACTTGTCACTTGTACACACTTGATACCCTACTTGAGACTTGTTACTTGACACTTGTTACTTGTTACTTGATACTTGTACGTGATACTTGTTACTTGATGCTTGATACCATTACATGTTCACTTGCCACTTATTCTACTACTAGTACTTATTTCCCAATCTTGTCACTTGAGTTGTTTTTCTTGCTAGCTAGTGTCTTGAATCCTACTACTTGTTGCATCCCTGTTATATTATGTTATACATTCTTGGTTCTAAATCTTGTTCCATATTTCTTACACTTGTTTTCATACCCTTACTTGTACTATTTGCGGCCTTAACTTGCACTAAGGGCGTTTGTCTTGTTTTCACTATTTTTTTTCTTTTTTATATTTATATATACAGACTTTGGAGACGAATTGCCTGCTGGAATTGAAAAGTAAACGTTCTAGGCTTCGCTTGGAGAAAAGACTTGCTTTAAATATTTTGTTTTTGAGTTATTTATTTCTTTTGCTACTTGAATCTTGTAACGGGCGTATAGTCCCGAGTTTTATCTTTTGATCCAGATTTGAAAACTATTTGGGATATTATTATTTTGTTTCAATTATTTCTGTTGATTAATAAATTATTCATGCATGCGTGGTTGTGTATATCTTGTTATATTTCTTGTTATGATGTTGAGTCGATCCTACAACTTATGAATGATGAAAATCATTCCTGAGCTTCGTCACGAGCTCGTATTCCGTATTTTTGGAAAGTGGGGCATGACAATCGTGATCGCAACTTTTAATGATCGGATCATGAGGGACTGGTGAAATGGGTAATTTGGGCCACTGAATACATTAGTATTCTGAGCATCTCAATTGGGACTCCACGTGGGCAAGATTTTGATTAGAATCCCACCATACAAGGGGCTCTTTAATAAGGAAATAGGCTGTGCACCTATCTAAATGCAAAATGTAGAAAATGCAAACATGTAGATGCAAAATGCAAGATGACAAGGGGATTTTGGTTCAGGGGATGCAAACGGTCTCACTTGTCATAATATACCGAAACATAAAAATCTTCCAGTAATATGGAGCGTTTGACCCCAAAATCTGGGTGTAACGAGCAGAGTGAGCAAGGTGAAAGGGTAGGAGTCCAAGGACAAAGGTGACATCCCAGATTTTAGGGGTGATCACCTTTGTGTAGGCAAGCATAAAGAAGTGCTCTTGTAGGAAAAATAGTTTTGGCATTCCTTACATCCGTGAGTGGTACATAAGGCAGGCGGTCCCTTTGCCAGTTGTATCAGGGCATTACAATTTCAGACTAGTTGATCTCCTAAGGTAATAAGAGAACCCTTGCTTGCGGGGCATCCTTTTTGATACTACAGTCACAGGCCAAGGGGTTTTACTCGATGCCGGGGAATCCATTATGGTACTGCAGCCGTCATTGTGCATAGAATCTTTCCTGGTAAAGGCGACACAAAGGCAGGTCCTAATCATAGGATGGTGTAACTCACAGTGTGGAGCTCACATTTTATGCTTAGTCATCCAACATGTCATGAGGATCTGCAGGAATGCAGAGGGTTGGCTGATTACTTTAGAGGCACAACCAGATCTTTGTTGCAGGGCTCTGATACAACTGTCTGATGATATAAAGGTTAGAAGGTGTGTCACACCCCGCTTCGCAAAAATATGGAATACGAGCACGAAACATTGGCCCAGCGAATGATTTTCATCATCCATAAGCTGTTAAGAAATCTTTACAACATCTCATAAAATAATCAGAGTCGGAAGCAAGAGAATCAACCACACATGCATAATTGAATCAATATACCAACAGAATTACTTGAAACAAAATGAATTAATCTCAAATAAATTAGATATGAACAAGTCAAAAATTTTGGGTCATACTGCCCAAATACAAAGAATCCAAGTAACAGATATATTGTTAAAAATGAGCAACTAGAAATAAATGAAGATAGCAAAAGCTCCAGCCAACTGGAACTTTAGATCACATACTCCATCGGGCAGCTGATCACCAAAATCTGCAATTTGACAAATTGCAGGAAGAAGGAAAAAGAAACAAGATTCCCGTCAATGCAAGTTACGGGCCGCTTGTAATGCGGGATACAAGTACATGGAAAACTAACAAATCTAAATAATAACAGAAACAGATATAGCATGGTATAGCATAATCAACTAGTATGGTATACTAACATGTGTCAAGTGTCAAGTCAAATAGCATGCAGACAGATATACTGGTAGTGTCCAATAATGATGTCAAGTGATAATGTCAGACAGATAACAGATAACAGATATCAGATAATCAGATACTCAGATAGCCAGATACAGATAACAGATTCGGATTTAGATTCAGATTCAGATACAGATATCAGATACAGATTCTTATAAGTCTTGTATTAATTACTAACTAGGTAGTACTTCATGTGCCATCCTTTTATCACATGGTTGCTACATTCAAAACAGTTACGTTTGTAGATTTCTTAGGGGATCATATAGGGCCGTGTACTCAGGGTTCAGACAGATATCAGATAATCAGATCAGACTGATAGAACCTAGTGGTTCTCTTCTTCTCTACACCTTCCTATAGGGAAGTAATGTAGTCAGGGTCAGATAACAGATAACAGATAATTATATGGGAAATATGGGCCCCCTTCTAAGTACACATTTCTATGCTTTCCCACTGCTAGATCTTTCCTATAAACCACGGCTTGATTATTTTATAATTATTATCACACAGATGACTATGTGCACAAAAAAGAGTAAATCTAGCATGATATAACCATTATCAAGTTCAGAGTAACAGATAAGCATGTACAGATAGTAAATGGTCACATAATAGAACAAAATAGGGTACTTCCTAATTCAGGACAGCATGACAGTACAGTACTAAAATAGAGATTCCCGTTATCACAATCATCAAAACCTAAATCCGTCAAAAAATATGAAAAATAGACTTCCAACCAAATCCAGCGGATACATATAAGTCATATAGTGTTTTAGAAAAACATAACTCAAAACTGATTTGAAACTAGAAAATACGTTCAGCCAAAAATCAGTAAATCGAATTCTCAGTCAAGAAAACATCATCAAAACACCTCAAATAAATCCAGGAAAAAGCTGTGGTATTCATCTATATGTCTAGTATCAGAATATAAAGTTTCAAAATTTTCCAGTAAAATTAGTTCAGTCAACAAAAATCATAAAATATCAGGAAACAATAGTTTGGCAAATCTGGAATTCCCAACACTGCTGTACGAAAACTGTAATATCTCGCAAACCGTAAAACAAAATCAAAATCCGTCAAAGGGAGAAGAAAATAGGAAAAATAATCTCACTTTAATATTTGATAAATATTTTCCATACAGTAAGAGGAAATAAGGTGAAAATACGATTCTTTACAAAACAGCGAGCAAAATACAGCAAGTATAGCTTTCATAAACAAGCATGAAATGACGTATAAAACTCATCAATAAAATCCACCAAAATTCTGGGTAATCCCTAGATAGGTATAGAAATACTGTACAAAGTTTCAGATCAAAATATTATAGTTAGGACTAGTATCAAAATAGTTTAACCATCAAAATCATCAAGAAACGAAATCTGGAAATAAATTACACCTCGGTAGTAAAACAGCCATAACTCACTCATACGAAAATGAAATCGACCAAGGTTAGAGAGTTTATAAAGAAGACAAATTTCTCTACAATTCATGTATAATACAAAAATTAAGAATTCTGACCTTAATATGGTCTAAAATACAAATCAAAACTGATCAACGACAAATACAGATTTTCTCTTGAAAACAAAACCAACATAAATCACACTAAACTTGTTCCAATCACAATCAAACATGGTATAGAGTCTACTAAGTGTCCAAACGTCATGAAATAGAGTATATAACATATTCACAACCATCATATCACATAGATCTCATCAAACACATAATTTTCCTAATTATCTCACATATATGAATAGATCAATGATGGTCACCTAGTTATTTTCATGTCAATTTTTGTGTCGTGAGGCAACTTTGGTCAATAGCACTATAGAGACAAAACCCATCAAAGATAACACACACACTAGTTGTCTCTAGAACCCAACTACACTATAAGCGGTATTTTTGACTTGTATCATATAAAGGATTTAAAGTACAAGTTACTTGCCTGAGAGATGACGACGGGAACGATGATGCAAAGAGAATAATGGGAATGGATTCCCGAGCATGAACACAATACCAACGAACGTGAACAACCACGAACAAGATCATGAACACAACGGACGGCTCAGATCTGATCAGATGATCATGATCACAATCGAACGACCAAGATCAAGTGATCAAGATGAGATCAGAAGATCAAAGATCATGATCACGATCTAGATCAAAGGTCCAGATCAACAGGTGAAGATGATGGAACTGCTCGGATGGTCCAGATTTGATCTATCAAGATGATCAAGAGAAGATCGGATGGCCATATCAAAACTTGATGATCATGATGAAGATCAACGGCCAGGATTCACTTGAGCACAACCCAAAATAAACAACAACATCAAGGAAATAGGGCACTGGCTTCGGTGGCGGGGCTGGAGGTCGACGGTGCACAGGGGCCGTGTCGGTAAGGGCAGCGTGAGGGCTGGCTAAACGGCGATGGCAGAGGAGCACAGCACAGGGGGTGCGACTAGGGTGCTGTTGTGCTGGCTGAGGCATCGGGGAGGAACGACGCAGGAGGGTGGCGAGGTCAGATGGCAGGGTCAGGCGCGTCGCGAGGTGGTCGCAACAGGGAGGCAGAGAACCAGGGGTTCTGCCATGGCTAAGCGCGACGCAAAGGTGAAGACGCTGCAACTGCTGTAGTGGCTCGGGAGGAGAAAGAACAGAGGAGGGGGTGCACAGGCATGGCGGGAGATGCGACAGGAGGAGAAAAGGTGACGAGGGAGGAGGAGGTAGCGGTTGAAGGGTTGAAGGTGAACAGTCGCTAGGGGGCGGCTGCATGGGTTAGGGCTCATAGAAGATGAGAAGTCGGGGTGAAACAGGGTGAATATATAAGGGGTGGGTGCAGGGTATGGGCTTAACGGGTATTAGGGTGTGTTTAAACGGGTATGGGTAGTTGAAATGGGGTTTAGGTTAATATGCAGATGGGTTAACGGTTAGGATAGTGCAAATGGGTAATATGGTTAATTAATGGGTATTGGGGATTTACAATAGGGTATAGGGTTTTAAGTAAAAATCCAATAAGAAAATTTAAAAACCAATAAAAAATAATTTATAAAATAATGTAATTTACATTATAAAATAGAATTTATTTTGAAATGACTACAAATATAATTAATACATAAAAAAGAATTTATAATAAACAGTCAAAAATATCAATAATAACAATAATACTAATAACAATAATAATAATAAGAGTAGTAATAACAAGAAAAAAAATAAATAAATAAGAATTGTATTACAATATAAAAATCAATGAAAATATTTACAAATAAACTTATTAATCGGAAATAGATTTTAATAGGATATCCAATAATACAATTTGACAAAAAAATTTGAGAACAGAAAAAAATAATTTATATAAATTTTAAATACATAAATACACATAAAATATGGGTTCGGGGAAACAGGGGTTACAAGGTGGTATTTGGATAATTTGTTGTTTTTGGGTGTCGGCTTATGTGTGTACTTGCCTTGTCACCTGCTCAACTATGTTCGCGTCGATTTGGCATACTGTGGGCACAAAGGCTTTTAGGTAAAAGTTGATTCTCAGTTCCTAGTCTGTCCTGGAGGACGTGGACCGTGGTGCAAACAAAATATTTTTAGATGCAATGCGTGTTTGGTAAAATTCTGGTTGAATGCGATCGGGATGGGTTAAGTCCCTTTCAAAAATGCAATGCCGATCGTAAAAATCGAAAAATGGGTTTTATTCTAGAAATTGCAATGAAAACATAAGAGAACAAGATATTGTATTATTTTTAAAAATAAGTTTGACATCTCGTCTAAGCATACCACCCTCAGGGTTGGGAAAGATGGCATGACTGGACAAAAACATTTTGAAACATGTTGGAGAGCATCATCTACAGTCTGGGTGCTCGCTGCTACCCTTCTTTGAATTCTAGGCCTGCAAAAAGAAGGCCTTGACAATGATCAGGTGGAGAATGGGGTTGTGGAAAATAAAGGATCAGAATACATTGCATGTGTACTCTGTATATGTGTGTATTTGTGTGTATATGAGTGTATGTGCACATAAGGAGGAGCGACTCTTACAGTTTGCAGTTAAGACCTCTGGGCTAATTCTAACGTTGCAGTGCGATGAGATGTCATAGAAGAATGTTCCTTCTTGTGAAGTACACACACATATATGTATATACAAAATTAATAATAATTCTAATAATAATAATAATAATAATAATATTATTATTATTATTATTATTATTATTATTATTATTACTTATTTATTATTTATTTATTTTTTGAAATATGGCCGATGGAGGACAGTGGTAGCCGGGCTCCGAAGAGATCCTTGAGCCTCGGGAGGAAGAAGCCATCTCGGCAGGAGTAGCAACATGAATGACCTCATATCTACTATCCCTTTCTGCTCAATTAAGGGCCAAATCTGTAACATAGATTGAGGAGAGCCAATCCTGGTACCATGCCTTCCTGGCCCCTCGGTTGCGTGAGGGAAGTTCGATAGATATGAGGTGCTTGGTTGTGTGACTCCTAGTAAGTGTTGACTTCCTCATATGTGATTCTTTCCTCAGCTATGTAGGTGCGTGTTCTCATGGATGGGATGAAGGTCCTGAAGGCAGGCATTTTGAAGTTAAGCTTGTGCTGAGCACAAACCTTTGTGGGCAGTAGACAGCGATGCATGTAGCCCCTAATAGGACACACTCATACCTTGAGTGTGTAGGGATCAGGATCGTCCTGACCTTGAGTGTTAGAGTGTTGAACTTGGCTCGAAGTGGGGCACGCGGCTCTATGGTTGGCCTTTTGACAAGGCTTCAAGTGATGGTCCTGAAGGTGTGATGATGTTCCAACCATATACTGAGGAGATGAGAGGATCTAAAGAAGTATTCTCCTATGGCATTCGTATCCTTACCTTTGTAGAGGTAAGCTAGAATAGTGTGTGACATAGGGCCGCCACCTCGATAGAAGTGTTCTTTGATGAGAACCACATGAGCCTTGCTGACAAGCCCATGACGAAAGAGGAAGAGGAAAAGTCCAACTATTATGATGGTGAGGCCAAAGTTCGCATCTTCCAGGATTATGTGCAGGACATTCTTAGAGCGTCAGCTGAGCATGCAGCCTAGGAGGAAGCATTAGGCTTAGACCCATGTTCTCTTTATTTTGCAGCTTCTTTGATAGCGAGAGTACTTGTACTGTCATATGTTGGGGATGTAATGGATGTGCTCTTTGTATCTTTCTGCTTTCAATAAAATAGTGTGTTTGTTTTTGTTCATGCTGGATGTAGTATGTGACCGCTTCCCTGCGCTTACTTAACAAACACATCAGTAATCTCAAGGAGGAGTGCCCTTCTTACAATATATGTATGAGTGAAATCTGTGAGGATACTTTCCAAGATTAGGGAGATCAAGGCGTGCACCCTTATTTAAGAGTGTTATTCTCCCAAAGGAATGACTGAACATGAACGCTTTATTATAGTGTCAAATCCTTATCCTAGGGGGTGTGACTTCCCAGCCATATTGGGAAAATCGTCACTGCCCAAAGATGCCTCATTTATGTCTTAGGAAGTCCAGGCAAGGGCTTGGACTATCACACGAGCGTGTAGTTCTGTCCTAGACATAAATGAGGGGGTAGACGGATTTTTGATAAGAATGATAGCTTTCTGCCTGGATAAAGAATAGCTTCTTTCATTCACTCCCACCTATTATAGAGGAGGGCCCTAACTAATTTTCTGCATGAACTACCGTCGAGGACAAATGTTAGACGAGTGTCAGTTCAAGTACTCGACTCTTACGCGCAAAATTGGTAATCCATAAAGCATGCTCCTCGGGGTCCTACATCGGCGGGGAAAGATCTCTGGCTTGGGGATACATGAATTGGCTGGGTTTACGCGGGTGAGGACAAAGTCTTCAGCCAAGTTAACCTAGCCAACTACTTCGCCCATCGAGGGGTGTGAAATATGGAAAGTTGTGACTTTAGAACCGACTTAGTGATTAGGCTCCCGAACTCAGAGGGGATACCACTTGGGTGGTAAGCGCACCTCTCGAGACCTTCATCTAAGGCTTACTGATGTGTATGTCCAACACCCTTACCTTCAGGGATTTCACTCATACTATATAGACCCTATAATAAAGCGTTCATGTTCAGGCTTACTGATGTGTATGTCCAACACCCTTACCTTCAGAGATCAAGGCGTGCACCCTTACCTTCAGGGATCATAGGGTCACTTTTAGCTTGAGGGGGACTGGAAAGTGTAAACGCTATACGATTTGCACTCTTTGGCTTACTTGTAACACCTCGTAATTTTCAAATAATATATGGTACTATATAGTATATGTATATGTGTATTAATAAAATGGCTTTTGGCAATTATGTAATTAATTTGAATAGAGAGGTAGGGGCCCACGTGAGTAATACAACATGGAAGGCTGTATGATGCTGTAGTTCGTGTGCTGGCATCACACAGGTGATGTGGCGAGACGTGTGGGGGGCCACCTACAGGATGCTGCTGTCACTGTCTTCTCTGTTTGAGTTGGCTGACATGGGCATTGGGGCCCACGTGAGAGAGTGGCTTCGTGAGAGAGAGAACATGGAGAAGATGAATAAAGATAGCCCCATATCGGGAGTTGCAATGAATAAAATATTAATAAATACTATTGCCTATAATCAAGAGTCTTCGGCAAACTACCTTTTGAGAGGCAGCCTGTAGTGGACAGTGGTACTATACTATAAATAATTTGGTTTCTAAATTTTATAAATTCTTCAAGCTCGAGGCAGGGGTGTTACAAATTGTATCAGAGCCAACTTTCAACACCGAGTGTGGGAGAGCAGTGAGTTATGGACTCTAGAATGATCGGCGAAGTGAGACAATCAACAGTATTCCGAAATGATGGATAAAAGATCCACTGGATGATCTGCAGAGTGGGATTGGTCTCCAATATTCCAAAGACGAGAGCGACGCTCACAGATGCTCCACATCGGCTAGAAAGTAGATCCTGCAGTAGATTGTGCATGCCCCGTTCTCAGTGAGGACGCTGATTTCTGAAGGGGGTTGTGTGTAACACCCCATAATTTTCAAATAATATATGGTACTATATAGTATATGTATATGTGTATTAATAAAATGGCTTCTGGCAATTATGTAATTAATTTGAATAGAGAGGTGGGGCCCACGTGAGTAAAACAGCAGGGAAGGCTGAATGCTGGTGTAGTTTGTGTGCTGGCGTCACACATGTGACGTGGCAAGACGTGTGGGAGCCCACCTGCAGGATGCTGCTGCCGCTGTCTTCTCTGTTTGAGTTGGCTGATGTGGGCATTGAGGCCCACGTGAGAGAGTGGCTTCGGGAGAGAGAGAACAGGGAGAAGATGAATAAAGATAGTCCCCATATCGGGAGTTGCAATGAATAGAATATTAATAAATACTATTTCCTATGATCAAGAGTCACCAATTCGGTTAACAACCTTCTGAGATTCAGCCTGTGGTGGGTAGTTGTACTATACTATAAATAATTTGACTTCTAAACTATATAAATTGTCCGAGCTCGGGGCAGGGGTGTTACATTACTAGCCCCACGGGGGTGACTTGGGTCCATAGGTTGTGCGGCCTTTGTTTTGTAAGCTATTGATCATGTCATGGCACATCGAGCTTAGATCCTAACCTTTCGGCCAGGCAAAGTGCAATGCTAGAACATATCAGAATCATCCTTATCACTCGATGTACCTGGGAAAGTGGTAGATGAGAAGGGTGGAAGGTAGAAAAATCTATGGATCTTGCCTCCGGTGGGAGATCATGAGTATGATTGTGCCTTCATGGAATAGCTTAGAGGGGCTAAAAAGAATATAAGGGTAGGAAAAAATGGACTTTGTTTTGGCCTCAATAAGTCGCTAGCCGAATGACCAAAGACCTTATGGAGTCTAGGCCAAGAAAGGGTTTTTCGCCCCAAAACTTCTCAAGAACCCAAAGTTTGGCGTCGATTATCCATCCTAGCTATTTTGGGGAAACAATGCATATGCAAAATGTCCAAGGTGGTTTTTTGTTTTTGTTTTTTGTTCTTTTTTTAGGGAGGAAATGTACATCGGCATATGGCTGTAGCGATGGGGACTTGTAGGGAATAACACCTCTAACAACCTGAACCACATGAGGGCAGATTCTAGTTCTCATCCACTCGCGACATGACTGAGAATATCTGCAGATAAAAGGAGCTACTTAGGCCTCCCTATTGAAAAAAACATTCTAAGATGTGTACCCCTGAGGTGGGGACACTCCTTGAAGGTGTTGTATCGGGAACTATGCTATTCTTTTTGTAATAAGAAAGAAAATTCAAGGAAAGGGAAAAGACCATCAGAACTTAAGTGATTTCTGATCTTTTGTTACTTAATTGACGGTTTTGCAGCCGAGAGAGTGTTGTTGTTGTTGGGGGCCAAGAAAACTCCTCCCAAAAGAACTGTGAGGACTTTTAATTGGAGAAGAACACATCCTTAGTAGGGTTTAGAGATAAGAGACATATCCTACCACAACCACCCTATGGCAATGTCGAAGATGAGCCGCTTATGTGGGACTCTTGCATCTCTTAGCTATTATGTAAAAATATACCAAGAAGAAAATAGTACAAATTTCTTTTTGGATTTTCAGGGATTTTTTGAATTTTGGGTTTTTGGAATTGTTTTTTTTGAATAACATAGCTGGGATGAAAATGTCGCTAAAAGCATGCCAACCTGAGACATCAATTGTCTTGCGACATACTTTATCTGCACTGTTCACTGGTTCAAAACTTCGCTATTGTTTTTAAGCCTCAAATGAGAAGAAAAAAATGTAGAAAGCATGTTTGCAAAAAACCAAAAATATATCGAAACTCAAAATTTGTGTCTAGGAAATCAATGTATCCATACATGCACGAAGATAATAATCACGGTAAGCTAAGTTAGGATTGCAACCCATAGAGCTCTAGTGCATTTGGCATCACTGCCAATTTGATATCCATTATAACTCCAACTGCTTCAAGTAGATATCCAATCAAGTGCACGCACTAGACTTTCAATTTCCTCTTAGCACATGGAATCCAACTATCTCCTCACTAGATTGTTTTATTTCTCGGGCAATTTACGACAGCTCAGGGTGACTCATTTGGAAGGGGCATCTATTGGCCTTGCTTTCTCCCTCTCAGGCTTGCATTGGCACAGTCCTTCATCTCCAAGACAAAAGACTACGACTCCACCTGGCGAAAATCCCTAATACCATTCATAGCCCAATTTGTCGTACTCTAGATTGGACACTCTATCGTACATGAAGTGGTTTACTCATTGCAAAGCCAACCCCAATGGTGGTGCAACGAAAGACACAAGCCAATCTCCAAGACAATGCGTATTTAATCTCATAGCCAATTCCAAATCAGCGCAAAAATGGATACCACTGCCTAGATGGTTCTCCGAGGTCATAGTTTCATTGTTCAAGTAGCACACTTTGCGCTCAAGCTTATCTCCCTCAAAGACTATGGATGACCCATATGGATCAATTTTGTCTAGTTATCTTTTGAGAAATGTAGCTTCAATTTCAGTGATCCCAGAGTAGCTTACTCATCCTAAGTCTCTATAGGGGTTCTCCTACTAATAGGAGCATCTGATGGAGTTCCAAATCAAGTTATTCAATAAAAAGTAGGATTAGGCGAGTGGATGCAATTCTCACCGATAGGGAGAACATGCAATCATGGTTTACAACCTCTCGTAGGGTGAACTCTTTCTGTCACGCCCTGCTTTCCAAAAAGAAATATGGAATACGGATACGTGACTAAGTCCAGCGAATGGCTTTCACCATTCATAAGCTATCAGGATCTTTACAACATTTCATAGGAATAATCAAGAGATAACAAGGAGAAGCCAACCATGCATGCATGAATAATTTAATATCACCAACAGGATTTACTTGAAACAAAATTTAATAATCTCAAATAAATCAGATCTGGAACAAGTCATAAATTATGGGTCAAACTGCCCAATACAAAATTTATGTAGCAAATATGTTTATTCAAAATAAGCAACAGGAAATAAATATAGAAAGAACTCCAACAATTAAAATCTTTTATCACCTACTCCATCGGGTAGCTGACCACCAAAATCTACAATTTAACAAATTGCAGAAAAAAGGAAAGAGAAACAAAACGCCCGTCAATGCAAGTTACGGGCTGCTTGTAGTGCATGCACAAGTACAGGAAAAGAATAAACAACATAGAGTAACAGCGGAAGCAAACATAGCATGGAATAGACATGAAAGAATGACTAGCATAAATTAGGAAACAGAATCAAGTAGTGTGATAAGATAACAGGTGCTTGTGATATGTGACAGGTAACAGGTATCCTGTAACCAGGTAAACATGTAACATGTGTCAAGTAGCACGTACAGGTAATCATGTAACAGGTAAGCATGTAACAGGTATTATGTCATGTCAAGTCTTATATTTATATCTATCTAGGTAGCACTTCATGCGTCCTAGATTTTTACCACATAGTTTCTACATAAATGCAAGTTACGTTTAGATCTAGTGGTGGGTTTCTATAGGGCCATATACTCAGGCGTCATGTAACAGGTAACATGAGCATGTTCATGAATTAAATAGTAATCAGGTACACGAACCAATGGGTTCATACATCAACAGGTTCATGAATCAACAGGTAACAGGTACACCAACCAACAGGTTCATGCATCAAAGCATAAAGTACAATAGGTTCACGAATCCACGGATTCATGAATCAAACATAAAGTGCAACAGGTTCATGTATCAATCAAACATAAAATGGGAAACACAGGTCCCCTTCTGAGAACACATACCTATATTGTCCACTACTAAGGTCTTTCCCTTAATCCCGGCTTGATTACTTGTTATTATTACCAAACATGCATATACGTGTACAAAACAGTGCTAGAATAATATGGTATAAACAAGTAACAAGTTCAGGTTGGAAGATAAACATGCACAGGTGATAGACAACACATAACAGGGTAGGACAACAAAAATTATAATTTAGGACAGCAAGACAGTACTGCACCAAATCTGGGATTTCCGTTGCCACAAACATGCAAATCTAGATCCGTCAAAAAATCTGGAAAATAGACCCTCAGCCGAATCCAGCAATTATATATAAGTCATATGGTACTTCACGAAAACAGTACTCAAAACATAATTGTATTCAGAAAACATGTTCAACCAGAAATCACAAGTCTGTATTCATAAATAGAAAAACGACATAAAAACTTACTGATTAAATCCAAGAAAATTCTTGGGTATTCCCTAGTATGTTTAGTATCAGCAAATATAATTTTACAATATTCCAACATAGATAGTATAGTCAAATAAAATCAGAAAAAAGCAAGATACAGCAAATTTGTAAATCTGAAATCATAAACATAGCAGTACTAAAGCAGCAATAAATTACAAAGTATAAATCGAAATCCAGATCCGTCAAAAGGGTGATAAAATAGATACAACAGGCTACAATTCATATTCACAAAGTTTTTATTAACAGCAAGTAAAATCAGGTTGAAATTAAGGTTCTTTTCTGAACAATATGAAATTCTACAAGTATAGTAGTTGTTTGCAAGCATAAAATTATTTTTAAAATCATTAATTAAATCCACAAAAATTAGCGGTTAATCCCAGTCAAGTGTAGTTGTACTCAGTAAAATATTGGATTAAAATATTATCTTTAACATCAGTATAAAAATAAATAACTATACAAAATTCATATAAAACAGAATCTGAAATTCTCTACACATCTGTAGTAAAACAGCAATAACTTGCAATTCACAAATCGAAACTGAGATCTGTCAGAAATTCTGAAAAGTAGACAGAATTCTCTATAATTCATATTCACAAAACAATTTATATTTACTGACCTCAACAGGGTCTAAAATACTGAACAAAAACAGGGTAACAGCAAAAACAGAGATATTCTTTATGCATAAAATCAACTAGTTCATATATAACACACCCAAATCATAACAAAATACGAAATAGGGTATACTAGATGTCCAAGCAACATGGTATATAGTATTTAATAAGTTTACAACAAGTTATACTACGACTAACACATCATGCATACAAGATCATACAACACATCATGAATCATGAACAACACGCATACATGCAACAAGAATTAATTATTTCTAGATTATTTCATGTCGTGTGTGTAACCAAAGATGCCTACGGATAGATCAACAAATAGATACAAGATCTAAGAAGGGTTTCATGAGAATGGATCTTGACACACTACAATACCGGAGGTATTTCGTACTTGTATATACAACAAAAAGAATACAAGTTACTTGCCTTGCAATGGCGACATGAACGATGCAAAGAACAAGAATAATGGGAACGTTTTCCCGGGCATGAACAAAAGCGAACGAACGTATCACGAACCAATCACGAACACACGAACAGTGAATCTGGATGAGATGATCACGATCACGATCGGACGGCCAAGATCACCCTGACGGTGATGATCAAGATGATCAAAATCGATCGGACGGTTGAGATCAAGAGATCAAGATCAAGATGTAATGATGATGATAATGATCAAAGTAGATCCGACAGCTAACATTCAAAGATGATGAAGCTGCATAGTTGGAAGAAACACACAGAGACAGCAACAGCCAGGGGGTACTGGATGGCAGCCATGGAAGAGCTCGGGGCAATTGCAAGCAGCGCGGTGGCAGTGCATGCTGCCGGTGCTGCTGTTACTGTGGTCTGGCATCGGAGAGAACAGCACGGGGGATGGGGGTCTCTGCTAGACGATGTGATGCCGGGAGGAGCAGGGCGACATGGGGGTGCTGGTGTTGTGACGCAGCAAGTTAGGGTCACAGGGGAGCTGTCTGTTGCTGTGAGGTCACAATAGGGAGAAGGAGAGATAGGGGCATTGTGGTGTATGGCGGTGACGGGGTGAGGTCAGCAAAAGGAAAGATCGGGATGAGGGGACAGGCATTGTGGTGTATGGCGGTGACGGGGTGAGGTCAGCCATAGAAACAATCTTTTTCTTCATAGTAACTTTTTCCACTTGTTCACAATAGTTCAAGTGAGAGCATCTGTCTCATCGTCTTCAATAGGAGAACTCACAAAAGTCTCCTCCTTGATTGCCCAATGCTTTCAAGGTGTAACCTTCGTTGGCTTTTTTGAAGTGAAGGAATGATTACAGTAGAGCTTTTAGCTTTAAGAGAATTGCATTTCCTTTTATGGATATTCTCATCCACCTGGATATTTCCGTCATAGTGTATACGGTATAGTTACTATAGGATTGCACTCTAAACAGCTTACTCATTCTAGTCCCTATAGGAATGCTCCCACTATTCAAAGCAACTTCCCTAATATTGAAAAGTACAGAATTGCTTACATAAGATAAAATGTGTGGTTAATGGCAATCAACAGAAATATACTTTCCCTTCACCGAGAGCCTTCATACTTTCCTCTTCTGAATCCAACTCCCAGAGTCGGTAATCTTTCCTCACTTGTTGCTTGGTGGGATATTGAACCCTGATGAACATCACATTTTGGGACTCAATTTTTATCAGACGACCATTTAGTTTTTTGCATCAAGGTCTCCTAAGAGAGTTTAGGAAAAAAAAGACCTGTACTTTGACAACCCCATCACATGACCAAGTCCCATCGCCCTGGCGAATGCTAGCGGGTGCTCTAGCATGGATCATAAGGCAGCTTTTATTCCCTTTGGTTCTAGCTTCCCACCTGAGGAGAAGAAATGTGTACAAACCTTGCAGCCCCTCTAAGGTTGCAAATGGTCTAAGCTAAGCTTATGCTCAGGCCACTACTCATCACGTGATTAGGGATGCAGCCATCAACAATGCATCTCCCTATGAGGAAAGTTGGCGCAAGCCATCATCAACATCATTTGGTTCCTTATTTATGCAAATACCATTTTGTTGGAAAGTGTGTGGTGTCCTCAACTATCTTTGCGTGATTGCATATTCTTGAATCCATAAATATTCAAGCGTACTCAAAATACTAAAAGAGCAATAGGCATGCACCACATTTTTAGCGGTTTCAAAGTTGACGTGTCTCCAAGACGAGTTCACATGTAGCAAGTATGACACTAGTGAGCTGTCCTAATAAGTATTCTCCAACTAATGTAGCCTACCGTGTGCCAAAATGATCAATTCTCAGGTGTCAATCCTTATGGTTTGCACCTTACTTGCAACATAGGAAAAAGAAATCGTTCACATCAAAATATAGAAACCAACAAGGTGGCCAATGCCAAAATGTGTTTCTGAATTTATAGAGAGATGATTTTTTTGAGCTTTATGTTAAGAACTAAATGTGAGTTTTGTATATCTAGATCCACATAATATGTCATGTATGAATAGACTCAGTATAACCGCAGTCCTAGCTAGCAAGAGTTTGCAACATATCCCACATGAAAAATTGTGTAGTATTCTAACAACATGCTAGCAACTCATTAACCTTTTGGGGGGACAGATGTATCTCCTTTGGCTCAGTCCAATTACGAGCAAAGTGACATCATCTTTCTTTAGTTCAAATTGCTCAATCTTAGATTTTACCTTCTTCTTGCTTATGGTTTCCACTACTCTTCTTTGCTTTACCGAAGGTGCAACTTTTAAACTGTTGAATTGGAAGCACTCACGGGTGCTCACTTGCAGTGGGGCCAAGTTGCCATGTGCTTGCCCATTTGAGATGTAATAGCCATAGGCAATCCAAGGCGTTTAATCTCTAAAATCACACCGATAGGGTAACAACCGCAAAGCATAATGACCATGTTGCTCACAAAATAGGGCATGGCCCGCATAATTATCTCTCAAATCCAATGACAGCCTATTGTGGGGTAGCGATAATCAGCGATGGCCAACATTGACCGCCCCAGCAATTCTCTCTCTCTTTCTACCACTTTCTTTGACTATCTTTATACAATACGAAAACTGACAAACTCGATGAGTACATCGATGAAATTTTCACTTCAAGATAGCCCATAACATTTGGACACAATGTTAAGGTCCGATTTCAACAATCGTTTCCACTCCCCAAGGTGTAAGACTATTGTATTCAACAGTCAGAAAGGAGAACTGAAAAAGAGAATAACAAGAGAAAGGTTTTCAAATTTCTCATTGGCAGTTGGGAATTACCAGAATCCTCGAGGAGATCATCTATGCACAAATGCTTAACAATATGCATTGCAATCTCACTGCTTTCAGACAACTTATTTCAAATTTTGGAAAGATACAAATCAGTGTTGTCATTATGAGTATTTGCCGAAGTGGTAGTGATGTTTAAAACCATTCTCAATCGTAAAAGGAAATTTGACACGACAAAAAAGTCATAATTCTCGTTTCCAACTTCCTATCTTGACGAGATAAAAAACAATGAGACATCTCCAACACTACGATACATTTTTTTAAAACAAAAAATTCAACACAAAGAGTGGAAAATCAGAAACCATGTACGCACGAGGCATGGTCTAGAAAATAACTAAAATAAATTTCTAGTTATTCCTCTAAAATCCAATTATTTTTTGAAAAGCTAAAAAATCATTGATTACATGAAAAATAATAATCTGTAAATAAGGTGAAATTATTATATTCGACCAAGGGAATTTGCTTGCTTTGCATGTGGGGTATTGTGGAAAACACACTGTCACGCCCCGCTTCCCAAAATAAGAGAATACAAGCCCGTGACGAAGGCCCAGTGAATGATTTTAATATCATCCATAAGCTATACTAGTCTTAACTCAACAACATGATAAAAAATAACCACAACCATGCAGAAAACCTAATCACATAAACGAGAATAAAATCCAATAACCAAATCTGGGGTACAAGAACTTTACAAATAATTTGAGAATATGCAATGCAGTAACAGTTTGACCAGTTCCTTTTAGTTATCCATCACTGTACCTGTATAACATAACTCAAAAGAAAGAGGAAGAGAACCCGTTAGAGCAAGCTTCGGGCGATAAGTAGTATGAAGCAGTAAAATAGGGAATAAAGGACTATATAACAAGAACAGAAATTGGAACGATATCGGAGTCAATAAATGATAAACGGTAACAAAATCAAAAGTTGATAATCAATAATTCAGAATCAGGAATATCACACCCCACTTCCCAAAAATACGGAATACGAGCACGTAACATTGGCCCAGCGAATGATTTTCATCATCCATAAGTTGTTCAAGAATCTTTACAACATATCACAATATAATCAGAGTCGGAAGCCAGAAAAGTCAACCACATGCACATATGAACCAAATACCAACAAGAATACTTGAAATAAAATATATTAATCTCAAATAGTCATGATCTGAAATACACAAATAATCCTGGGTCACATTGCCTAAATATAAGAATAAATCCAAGTACATGATTACAATTATTGTTCAAGCAAACTACAAGAAATAATAATAACAAATTCCAGCACTAATACTTCATGTCATCGATACCATCTGGAACTTGTTCTCCAAAATCTGCAATTCAACGAATGTAGGAAAGAGGAAAAGAGAAAACATAAGTAGCCGACAATTGCAAGTTACGGGCCACTTATAATGTAGGATACAAGCACATGAGGAAACTAACTAGCAACATGGTATAAGTGTGATGTCAAAGTAAACAACTAGCATGGTAAAAGTGATCAAGTGTGCATGGCATAAATCAAGTGTCAAGTATCATGTAAATATATAAACAGGTAACAGATGTCAGGTAGCATGTACAGGTAAACAGGTAACTATGTAACAGATAAACATGTAACAGGTAAACAAGTGAACATGTATCAGGCAAGCAGGTAACAGGTATTCATGTATGTCAAGTTATGTCATGTCAAGTCTTGTAGTGAATTACTATCTAGGTAGCACTTCATGCGCCCCATATTATAACACATGGTTGCTACAACAAACAGTTTTGCTTTAGATTTCATAATGGACTATAAAGGGCAGTGTACTCAGGGAGAAGTCAAGTAACAAGTATTAAGCAAGAGTCACGTAATCGTGAACAAGTGGCAGCAAGTATCAAGCACGAGTCATGTAGTCATGATCACGTGGCAACAAGTAATATCAAGCATGAGTCGTCACGAATCATGGCAACAAGTAATATCAAGCATGAATCATGTAGTCATGAAACATGGCAACAAGTAATATAAAGCATGAATCATGTAGTCATGAAACATGGCACAAGTAATATCAAACATGAATCATGTAGTCATGAAACATGGCACAAGTAATGGGAAACACGGGCCCCCTTTTGAGTACACATTTCTGAATTATCCACTATTCGATCTTTCCCTTACAACCCCGGCTTGGTCATTTATTATTATAATCTGGCATGCATGTATGTGTCGCCAAACAAAGCAAGGATAATATGTATCAGGTTCAGGGTGCAAGATAAACAAGTAAAAATACAAGATAACACATAACAGGGTAAAACCACTAGCTTTGTAATTCAGGACAGAAAGACAGTGTTGTACTAAAACAATGATTCCCACTACTAAAAACATCTAAATATGGATCCATCGAAGGATCTAGAAGACAGACTCCCACACGAATCCAGCGAGTATAAATAAGTCATATATTAATTCACAAGATCATAACTCGAAACTGATTGGAATGCTATAAAACACGTTTAGCCATAAATCAGGAAAATCGAGCTCAAAAGCAGGAAAACATCATGAAAACACCTCAAATAAATCCACAAAAAATCTTGGGTATTCTCCTATATGTCCAGCATGTAAATATAAAGTTTCAGATTTTTCTAGTAAAATTAGACCAGTCATCAAAAATAAGAAAACATCAAGAAAACATAGTTTGGCAAATCTGGAATTCCCAACACTGCTGTACGAAAACTATGATATCTCGCAACCAGTGAAACGAAATCCAGTTCCGCCAAAGGAATATGAAAATAGATAAAAATATACTAACTTTCACATTTCACAAATATTTTTCATACAGTAAAAGGAATCATAGTGAAAATAAGGTTCTTTACAGAATAACGAGCAAAATACAGCAAGTATAGGTTTTATAAACGAGCATGAAACATCACATAAAACTTATCAAAAAAATTCACCAAAATTCTGGGTAATCCCTAACTAGATAACGAAATACTGACCAATGTTTTGGATCAAAATATTATATGTAGCATAGTTCTTTAAAATGATTTGTCATCAAAATTACTGAAAAACAGAATCTGGAAAAGATCAATACCTCTGTACTAAAACAGTCATAACTCAGTCATACAAAATCAAAATCAAGCAAGGTCAGAGGGGTTTGAAAATAGATGAAATTATCTAAAACTCATGTTTTATACCAAAACTAAGATGCTGACTTTAACACAGTCGAAAATAGCAACCAAAACAGAACAGTGACAAAAATACAGATTTTTCCCTTAAAAACAAAATCAACATAGATTCAAGAAAATTGATCCAAACACATCCAAACATGAAGTCGAGTCTACCAAGTGTCTAAACATCATGAATTAGGGTATCTAGCATGTCTACACCAAATATAACACATTGGTCTTAACCAAATCACTAATTTTTATAAAAAATTCACATACATGATCCAAATTCAAGAACAGGTAAAACCTAGGTTAACTCATATCCAAATTTTGTGTCGTGAGTCATCTATGGCCAATTTTCACAATAGAGACGAAACCCATCAAACAAAACACAACCAAGAGTCGTCTCTAGACCCAACTACACTATAGGTGAACTTTTTGACTTGTATCAAACAAATAAATTGGAGTACAAATTACTTGCCTGAAAGACGACGAGAACAACACAAGAGCAAGAATAACGGGACAGATCCCGGGGCACGAACACAACGAACCCAAGAACCAAAAGCGAGCAAAACCCACGAACGGGCGGAACACGAGCCACCAAGCCCAACGAACAAACTCGAACTAGGAACCGATCACACGAACACAATACTAACAAACACTGTAACCACGAGTATCCGAGATCCAATACACCCACACCAATACGCACTCGCACACACAAGCGCGTGAGGGAGCTTCGGCACACGGGGCGGTTGACAGATGGGGCCACAGCAGTGGGCAGCGTAGACAACCAGCGTGAGCAGCGCAGCACACACAGGGAGGCTGCACTACGGGGCTTCGCTACAGGAGCTGGTGGTCGGGAACTGTGCAGTGCAAGGCGGCACGACAGCAACTGGTGGAAAAGGCAGATAGGGGGTCTGCTGAACTGGTGCAGTCGCGGGCGAAGGAACACCGGGTGCAGCACTGTAGGAGGGAAACCCTGCAGAGATCGTGAGGGGTGCGACTGGTGCAGTTGCTGTCGCTGGGCCTGGCAGAGAAGAAGGGGAGAGGTCGGAGGATGGGGGTTAGCACGGTGGCTGGCATCGCTGTGCGACACGACGACAGGAGGGAGGTAGGCAGGGGGACCAGAAGGAAGACTGGGAGAAGGGATGGATGGAAGTGGGGTGAGAGGCTGTCGGGGGTTGAAGGCGGCTGAAACGATAGGAAGGAGATGAATAGGTAGGGAACATGGCTTAAATAGGAGTAGGGTAGGGTTGTTAATGGATCGGGGGTATTTCGGATGTGGGAATGATAACGGGTTTGGGTTGGGGTTAATAAAACAACGGGTAATGGGTAAAGTTATAATAATTGGGTTTGGGTTATATATTGGAAACAGGTATGGGTAGTTAGAATGGGATTTGGATTAAATGGGTTAATAGGATATCCAAATAAGGGAAAAATTATAGGGTGGTAAAAATAGGGTTTATCACAAAAATATAATTTGCATTAAAATATAAGATTTATTTGAGATAAGTACAAATATAATTAATATATAGAAATATGTTTTTAAATTAACAAGCCAAGATAATAAATCATAACATAATAATAATAAGAATAAAAATAATAATAACAATAATAATCAAGGTCATAATAATAATAATAAAAAGATTTGTATATTAAAAAATAATCATTGGGAACATGTTGTAAATAAAACTATTGTTTAAAAATAGATTTTAATATGAGATCAAAGGATACATTTTATCAAAAAAGAATTAGAAATACCGAAAATACCCATAAAATAAGGAATGGTAAAATAGGGGTTACAAGGAATTAATGTTTAATAACTAGTATTCAGTATTAGTGTTAATGTTCAGTGTTCATTTATGTCTATAAGTCTTTTATCAATCCTAACTAATGTAGCACTTCATGCATCCCATCTATTTACCGCATGGTTGCTACATGCAAATAAGTTACGTTTAGACTTAGTGGTGGATTTTATAGGGCCGTGTACTCAGGCATCATTATATCATGTTCTGTAATCAGGTAATGGGTTCTAGAGGTGGCCCCGGTAGGTTCTAGAGCTGGCCCCCGTCAACCCCTGACGTGGCACTTAGTTCCATTTAACTGGTAAACAGGAAAACCGGTAAACACGTTCATGAATCATGTAATCATGTAATGGGTTCTAGAGGTGGCCCCCGTCGACCCCTGACGTGGCACTTAGTTCTACGTGGTACTTAGTTCCATTTAACTTTAAAAATATGGAAAACACAGGCCCCCTTTCGAGTACACATACCTATATTATCAACTACTATGGTCAACCCTTAACCCCGGCTTGATTATTTATTATTATTATCAATCATTTATGAATATGTATGTCATCAACATGGATGATGGTATCAATACTCATGCAACAGGTACAATTGATGAGACTGGTAGCCCTAGTACAACTTCAAGATGATATCGAGACTATACTATACATGAAATATACATGGTCCAATTCATTAAATATGGAAAACACGGTTTATATGCAAAACATAACAATATATGGACTAAGTGTACTACGATTTCTATATGCAAGATTTAAAGTTTCTGTGTCGGGAACCGGGTCGAACCCTCAGTACAAACTCGAGCAAATGATAAGGCAATATATTTAAAAGTTCCATAACATAATAAATTTACAGTTCAAGTTTTATTTCAATAGCAATGGCACGATAAGACAACTATGAATCAATAGCATTATACAATAAAGAAACAACGGAGTTCAATTAAATGTGATATTCAAATTGCTTACTACTTGTCGGATTTCAAGAAGTGTTTTCTTGAACTAAAAACAATAAAAATGAGTTCAAGAGACGCTTTCCTGTAGGAGACGATTCGAATAAATAGAATAACGGGATTAGAATCCTGGGTGATGATCCAAAACAAGGCGAGCTATGCCCAAATCACCAAATAGCGACTCAAGCCCAAACAACAAACCACTCCACACCGGATCTAAGTAGAACAGTAAACGGCGAGTTCAGATCGCCTATGCCCAACACACCAAACACTGAAATCCTCTCACTATTCGTCCTTCTTCAACCCAACAGAGAGAGAACGGGAGCGGGAAAGTGGACGGCGAAGTCTGGCGGTGCTGCAGTCGGGAAGCGACGGCAGCGTCGACCACGGCAAAGGCGGCGACGGTGCTGCCATCGGGAAGCGACGCAACGACCAGGGTTCGACGGTGACTTTATTTCTCAATGAAAATAGCGGAGCGAACAATGGGGGGAGGGGGGCGTTTGGGCTTGGACGACGGCAATGACGAGACGGCGACGAGGATGAAGGGTTCTGCGATAATGGGTTCGAGCAGAGGATTTGATGAATGGGGGATCGGAAGGCGGCGAGATGGAGGTGACGATGGGTACTGGCGGAGGACGAACAGGGATGAGGACGAAGCGAACGGCAATGGCGGTGCTGCAGTCATCGCGATGGAGACAGAGTCGAGGAGTAGGGGATGGTGGTTGGAAACGAGGGAGACTCGAGCGGTGATGGTGGTTCGAGCGATAGACTCGAGGATGACCATGTGTGCGGTGGTGCACACGAGGAGGTCGCGAGGTTGAAGACGATGGGGATGGGTTTCTTCAGAGGTGAAATAGGGGATGAGGGAGCGAGGTAGAAGATGATGGGGGGTGGTCGACAGGCGAGGCAGAGCCGGTCGACGAAGGAGAGCGGAGGACTGGGACAAGAGGGTGGGGGGTCGGTTGTAGGGAAGGTGAACTGTCGGGGTAGGGTTAAGGGGGTTGCGCAGTGGATCAGGGTAGGGTGAATAGTGGAAGGGGAGTTTTGGAAATTAAAGAGTTTTGGTTGTTGTGGAGAAGATGAAGGGTTGTATTTGTTGGGATTTGAATAACTGTTCAAGGAAGAGCGAGAGAGAGAGAGAGAGAGAGAGAGAGAGAAGAGAGAGAGAGAGAGAGAGAGAGTGGGGGATAGTTGAGATCGTGAGGAGAAAATATCTGAGGGGGTTTTGTTAGTGGAGATATGGAGGTTGTTTTGGGTTAGTGGGTTTGGGTACAAGATCCAATAGAAGGTCGGTTATAGGGTTTGGGTACAATATGGGTCAAATAGAAGAACAATTCTCAGCCCAACAAGAAAAAAGACAATTCCATGAAATTAAACTTGAATTAGGAAAAGAAGGAGTAAGATTCGAATAGGCAAACTGAGATCAAGGATAAAGCATGAATAATATTTGAGTTGATATTATTCGATACAATAATGAAACAAAATGAAATGTTATAGAATTACAAAAGAGGTTACAATGGAGATAAATTATTCAGGGGAAAAAAAGAAAACGGGAGTTACAATCCTACCCACCTTACAATGAAAATTCGTCCTTGAAATTTATTCACGTGGCGATAGGATAACTCCGAAGAAAACAAAAAGAATCACACAAAAAGGTGGGGAAACTTCTTCTGAATATCATCTTTAAGCTCCAAAGTTGACTCACCTGGTGATTGGGGATTCCAAGCAGCCCAAACCAACCTGATGACCTTGTTCTTAAAAATCTTATCCTGTCGGTCCAAAATCGAAACCGAACTGATCTCACCGGAAAAATCTGGCCGAACAGACAATTCTGAGTAGTCGGTGACATGATTTTCATCCCTGACATACTTTCTAAGTTGGGAAACATGAAAGACATCGTGCACTCCCGATAGACCCGGTGGCAATGCGAGTTTATAGGCCACCTTGCCTACTCGCTCCACAACATCAAATAGCCCAATGAATTTAGGGCTTAGTTAGCCCCCACCTCCAAACCGGATAACCCCCTTCCATGGTGATACTTTGAGGAACACATGATCACCCACTTCAAACTCTAATGGTCTACTATGAACATCTGCCCATTTCCTCTGTCTGTCCTGAGCTGCCTGCAGGTTCTTCCTGATCTGGGCCACTGCATCAACAATCTTCGTGATCAGCTTAGGTCCCAGAAGCTTCCTCCTACCAATGTCATCCCAGCACACTGGCGACCTACACATCCGACCGTACAAGGCTTCATACGGAGCTGCCTTAAGACTTGCTTGGTAGATATTATTGTATGAAAACTCCACCAAGTGTAGATGATCCTCCCAAGATCCTCCAAACTGCATAACACAAAACCTCAACATATCTTCCAATGTCTGAATGGTCCTCCCCGATTGCCCATTTGTCTGCGGATGGAACGCAGTACTGTAGTTCAGCTTGCTCCCAAAACTGCCTTGAAAACTCTCCCAGAACTATGATCGGAATCTAGTGTCTCTATCTGATACAATGCTGACAGGGACTCCATGCAATCTGACAACCTCCTGCATGTACTTCTCGGCATGGCTCTCTGTAGATTGGCAGACTCTGAAGGGAATAAAGTGAGCACTCTTCGTCAAGCGATCCATAATTACCCAGATGACATTGTGATCCTTAGGACTTCTTGGCAAAGCAGTCACAAATTCCATGGTAATGTTCTCCCATTCCCACTTCGTAATAGGAAGAGGTTGAAGAAGACCAGCAGTCCTCTGATGTTTTGCCTACACCTGCTGGCAGATCAAACACTGCGAAACATATCTCGTCACGGCTCTCTTCATACCATGCCACCAAATGTGCAATTTCAGATCCCGATACATCATTGTACCACTAGGATGGATAGAATACGGCGAACGGTGAGCTTCTTCGGACAACTTCTGCCTGACTTCCCGCTTCAAAACACATAACGGGTCCCAAAGCGGAGAGATCCATCCTCATGAATAACCATGTCAGCCCTCAAACCTACTTGGGAGCCAGAGAGCCGAATGCAGGAGACCTACTCAGAGTTATTTATGAGAAATTTTTTTTTCTTTTCCATTTCTGTTTTCTCCCACTAAGTGTAGTTCTGAGGACAGAACTATTCTAAGGAAGGAGTGATGTAATGACCCTAATTTTGATACATAAATTTTATAAACAAACTAGATTCTACTGGTTATAAAATTATATTTTTGTTAATGAAACTATTTTTCTATGCACATGAACATACACATGAATTTTTTAGGTTGGGCTTGTGAAGCCCAATGTGACAAACAAAACAACACTTAAACAAAAAAAAGGGGGGGAGAGAGGCCCAAGTTGCCCGGCCAAGTGGTTGAGGGAAAGAAGAAGGGAAAACAAGTTAGGGTTAGGGTTTATTGTTTGAACACATTTTGACTCATGATGAGTCTTTTTCCTCTTCCACACTCCATCTCCCTCATCTCCCAATCCCATGCATGATGAGATGTTTATCCTCTTCCCCATACACTTAGAAATCCGACCAACCATCCCCTTTTTCTCTCTTGTGTTTTTTAAAAAACCCTCCCACTTCTTCTTCTCATTCCTCATCTTCTACAACCTCTACACTTAAGAGAAAGAGAAAAAGAAAGAGAGAAAGAGTGTGTGCTTGTTGTTTGGAATCTTAAATTATCGTTTTTAAGACTCTTAGAAGCCCTATTTGGGTATTCATGGGTTAGGATTACTCCTAGTGTGGTGTACCTTGTTGGGGAACGTTGGCTGAGTATTGAGACTCTAGGAGTAAGTCTTGTTGACACACCTAGATGGGTAGAATAAGACCCGTGTCGTATCGAACGCGTTGGAGGAGATGACTCGTGCACCGACATACTCACCGTGCATGGATGGATTCCATGGTTTGTGTTTGGAGCTACCACTTGTCGAGGACCATGGAGCGTTAAGTTTAGCTGGAGCTACTTGTTGTTGGACTGAGGTTGCAATCGAACTCCAAGCATAGATGATGGTTGCGGCGATCGACAGAGTCAGTTCATCGTTGGTTCGTGCCAAGTGTGGGTCGAGGCGGGTTAACCCTTGGGCCAGACTTGAGGGCTAGTTGAGCCCTGGTAAGGGATGGATTGAGATCCATTAATGATAAGGGTGACTAATTAGAAAGAGTATGCAAGTAGAACTTAACTAGTTGTTCATAGCAAGCCAAGTTGATTACCAAGTTAGGAATTGGTTATGGTAGATAGATCACCTAACTAAGGGAAATGTATAGCATGGATACTTTGGTAGGGCTAGATCTAGTCTTGGTTAATTGTAAGGACAGGCACTAGCGAGGGTGTTCGCCTGTCAGGGGGACGTCGTCTCGACTGCAAGTTCTGCTCTAGTGTAAGGACTAGTGTAGCAGAGTTGGGGGAAACCTTATATCCATCATGTCCTTTGTTGACCGATGTGGGCAGGAAGTTTAGAGGAAGTCCGCATAGTGCGAGACTCTACAAGGAAGATTCTAAGTCCTCCGGCGGGGAGTCTGGTGCCCGTATATCAGCTTTTGGTTAGGTCCGGGGAGATGTAGATACAGCAACATACCATGATTACAGTCACGCAGGGTAATCCTGTGACTGACCATGATTTCAGTCATGTAGGGTAAGCCTGTGACTGACCAGTCACGCAGGGTAATTCTGCGACTGAGATCCCGAACATAGTGGATAAAACATGAGGATTGGACACCATTAATGACGGTAGCGACGGGTAAGCCAGACGACTGCAGCCTCACCATCACTGGAATCAGAAACAGGAGAGAGCACAAGAGTAGGATTCATAGCGGGGGATCAAGTCCCATCAAACTGAAGAACGTCGTTTGTTTTGGGGGTGTGTAGTATGGGATGCATATCTCTCAACCAAGCGTGCATTAGCTTTAGGAGCATGTATGCATAGTGTGCATTAGATTAGGCCATGGCATACACTGACACTATCTTGACACTACCTTTTTCTTTGCATCAAATATTATTTATGGTTGTTGAGGTTAGAATCGTTATATTATGGCGTAGAGAGGATAGCCGAATGTAGCATTTCGTCAGTTGGAATCAACTGACGTGCCTACAGTTATCAGTGCAGGATTGCCGACTTGGGATCGCGAAAAGGCTCTAGCAGGGGAAAGCATCCAAGTGAAAGTTACTGTCCAAACTTTATTGTACATTCTTGTTGTAACAATTAATTGTAATTGTTGTAATCATTGGACATTGTAATAACAATTTAATGTAATAAAAGTTTTTAATTTCCTGTAGTTTTTGTGGTATTGTGACTCACTTGAAGAAAGATCCTGGAGTGTGTCACGAGTTCCTACGTTAGGAATTCACGGCGCTACAGAGTTGGTATCAGAGCTTACTTCAAATAGTAGTGTAACACCACAGGAGATTAGACTTGGGTGCGTCAGTAGGGTTTACTTGGTATAGATATTTGGTGGTCATAAATCATATTGTTGCACTTTTGCAACTTATGTTTACAAATTTTTTCTATGTCTGACCTAACTCCACTGCGATTATTATTTTACTAACTTTTATGATTCAAGTGGACGTCGAGGAGGCAAATCTGGCTCCTGATGTCCAGGAGGCAAGCATGCAGCCGGGCGTCGATAAAGGAGAGCCCACGATGCAAAAGTTGAGAAAGAAAGGGGAGGAGCCGACGGCGGTGACCTCAATGTCGAGGTGAGAATTCAACAGGATTTCCAAGCACAAGGTTCACATAGACTGCAAAGGGAAGAAGGTGACCTTAGCCATACCCGAGAGATCGGAAATTGTATTTCAGGGGAAGAAGAAGAACGGGAAGATTTTGGCAGCTACAGCCGGGAGTAAGGTGCCAAAGGAAGTCAAGGGGATACACATTGTACGAGACTTTTCACTCGTATTTTTGGAGGAGTTACTAGGGTTTCCCCCACCAAGGAATGTAGAGTTCAGTAACGTGACCCAGCCAGGAAGCACACCCGTATCGAAGACGCCGTATCGTAAGGCACCGGTTGTAACACCCCGAATTGTATGATGCTTGTATATATATGTATGTATGTATATTGTCTGTATGCGTGCACCTGATTGCAGTATTATTGTTTGATTCTGCTATCGTGGTGTGTGGTTAGCGTTACGGGATGGTTCATGAGAGGATTGCATTCTAAAAGATGCACAAGAACGAGAAGGACCAATACTAGTAAAAACACTAGTTTTCAGCACGACGCCTATGCAAATATAATACTGTATGATAATACAGTGGATATATATTGCGTGCGCTCGGTAAACCTCTCGTCTCGAACTCCTAGGGACACATTATCCTTAAGTTGGGCAGCCGACACAACAACCACCAAACCATGGGCTAGAAGCCATGGTTTGATCCAAAACCACCTACAACCTACCCTACCCCCCACCCCCCCCCACCCCCCCACCCCCCCTAGCTTCAAAATCGGCCCATACCCCTTCTTTTCTCCTTCATTTCTCCACTCCATTCCCCCCTCCTTGCTCTGGAAATTTCAGAAATCCTCCAAGAGAGAAAAAGATAGGAAGAAGAGAAAGTGAAGAAGAAGTCTCAATGAAGGATTTTCAAAGGAAAAAGCTTGAGAAGATCAATTCCTCTACAACAACCAAGGGTGGGGAGTTTCTCTAAACCTTCTTTTATATCTTTTAATTGATTTCCTTGCATGCATGTATGATAGGATGCACTAGGCTGATCATCTATGAGCTTGATAGTTGAAATCAGAACCGAAACTAGAAAACTGGTTCAGAATGCTATTTTGTTAATTTTTCCGAGAGCAAACTACAAAGAATTAGACTATGAAATTTTCAGGGATTGTTCACATATGTGTTTAGAATGTTCGTGATTTATTTCCGATTTTTTTTGTTATTATTTGATATTTTAATAAAATTATAAGGTGCAACTGTATCGTAAGGCAGATCAGCAAATGATAAACAGAATGACTGATGATTGTAGGAATTTTCATTATTTATTGAAGTATGTTCTTGATCTGAAATTTTTACCCTAGATTTCTGAATGCATCTAGATTCCATAAAAAAATTAGGAAATTATTTAGATGAGTTTATAGGCTTGAAAAAATTCGAGCTTTAATCAGTAGCTGAAGCGGAACTAAAGAACTTGATGGTTTCTGTGCTAAATTGGAATAGATAGACTCACTGTATATTTGGAGTTTTAACATGAGGTCTTTTGTATATTGTTTACTATGCCCTCTAGTTTCATCACCATAAATTTTGTGTCATTTGGGTAAGTACGGAATTTATTATGATTTTATGAGTATGTGCTATGCTGGTTTCAGACATTTTGGATACCTTGTAGAGATTGGGCATTTGAGACTCATTAAGAGCACATTTTGAGAACCTGGTTCATTAGCGAGTTGTAGTAGACACCTAGAGCTTTCCAACAAGACACTTTTGAGGCAATTCCAGTAAATGATTGATTTAGTATGATTTTTGTAAGACTGGACAGAGACCTAGAGTGGATCTGAGTGCTCTGATTTGGAGAGACCCATTGTGTGAATTGGTGCATCGGTGAGAGATGTGTATGTTAGGGTGACTTAATAGTATAATTTGGACTCATGACCAACTAGAGAGTTGTTGAGGACACCCACAATCTTCCATAGAAATTGGGTTTGTGACGTTCTGATGAAAGAGTAGGATTTGGTGCTACTGGTAAGGTGCAGCCCGTGCACAGGAAGCACACAGGCTGAGGCTTGAGGGACTATTTTGAGGACCTAGATGCTTGAATTTGTGTTCAGGATCAACTAGAAAGTTGTAGCCTAGGATCTTACCTTTCTGGATTGGGCTGGTACACTCCAATCGAAGTTGTATCAAGAGAGTTATGACCATTCTAAGTTTCGGGTAGAAACTCGTTGGTCGCTTAGTCTTGGTTTTGACTAAGTATTGTGAGGACATTTCCCGTGTGAACTATCAGAGTTGATGACTCTTGTCTAGGGATGGTTGATATCTGTTATTGAGGTTGTTGACTCCCAGAGTGGGATGTGTGAATCGAGTTAGTCACTAGGGTAAGGGATACCCCGCACGTGTCAACCCTACATTATAAACTTCCGCCGAAACGTAGGACATCCGAGCGTGCCATTATTATAAGTTCACAAGGGTGAACATACATTCACAGCCGGGGCAACAGCGAATGTAGGCCATAATGCTGGACATTTCCAAGCCGGGGAAGTGGCGAACCGGACCGGTATCGCCAGGGCCACAGGTTGATAGGCAAGTGTGGAAGCAGTTTTATCTTATTACCCGAAGTAATTAGAGTAAGGCAGGGGTTAGAATTGCATATTAAGGGGTTGGAAAATTGCATTAGTCCTAGTAAACCATAGTCGGTATTGTACCTTCGAGTCGTAGGGATACGTTTTCGGCACTCATGGATTGAGTCCTCGGCTCGTATCTCGATCTGTTAATTCCCAGAGCTTTGCCGGAGTAAGGTACGGGAGGCCAGGAGGATTTGACCTCCCGAGGTGCTCACGTCCATATGCGCATGGGTTTTGTGTTTTGGTATATATAAGTTCATAACCTGGGTCAGGGGTGAACACGCATGCGTAAGTCCATAGGTGGACATGGGGAATCAATCGGTCGGGTGGCCAGATCAATGCAGCTTTTTGAGGAGGTTCGTACGCGGGTACCAACTGACAGTGACTACTTGGGCACTGCAGGGGCGGAACTAGACCGACCTACTGCAACCTTCTTGGGCGACAGACAATCTATTGGGAACTGGATTGAGTACAAGAGTAGGGTGCATGGGGAGGGTTCGAATCCCTAAATTGTGCAGAAAGACGGCTAGATTTGGGGGCGTATGTAGTATGGGATGCATCCGTGCTCCAAAGTCTTGCTTGCATTAGAGTCTGGCATGTGAGTTTGCTGCATCTAGTCATAGGGTCATGGCATAACACTGCACTAGAACCTGAATCCACTAAACCCTTGTTTGGGCATGACACCTTTCTATTTTGCATAAATTATTGGTTGTGATTGAATTTTAGAGGATCGCTATTATCACCAGCTTTGCATCAGTCGAAGTACTGACGTTCCCTACCTTTTAAGTATCGGTTCTACCTCCCGAGCAGGTGCAGAGATATCAGAGTCGCGCAGCAGAAGCCTGAAGTCGAGGAGCAAGTCCCAGGGGAGTCGATGGACCACTCAGCGAAGTTCGGCAGTAATCTGTCGATTACCATTCCAGGAGGCAGCTCATAGCTTTACAAGTGGAGTCTGTAAATATTTGTAATTAGTTGTAATGAGCTGTTGTAATTTGTACTCCTTGTCCAAGAACAAGTTATCGGTTATAATCAATAATGTAATGACTTATTTGGCAATAAAAAGTTGTAAAATTTTCATGTTATTACTGTGTTGAGATGCATTTGAAGGTAAAGATTCTGGTGAGTGTCACGGATGTCTGGTAACGGGGATCCGGGGCGCTACAGAGTTGGTATCAGAGCTGACTTCAAATTGCAGCCTAACACGGTAGGAAATTAGACTTGAAGGCCAAATAAATTGATTGTAGTTGGCAAATAGGATGATTATCAATCATATGGTAGCGCTTACAACTTATGATTATGATCTTCCCTACATGTGAACCAGTCTCAGTTTACTTCATTTTTACTAACAAGTTTGGAGCAGTCAAGTCCAAATGGTGGGTGATCTGTTACTAGACATTAGTGGAGGCAGACAGCACAATATGTGTCTTTGATTCCGGAACTAAAACCTGTTTATGTTTTGCAGATGGTGTTCGAAGATATCTTCACCCAGGATAGGTCAGTAACAGTAGGTAAGCCAATACCTACAAGGAAAATGATGACGATGGAGGAAGAAATGAGGGAAGTGCTACAGAAGACTGAAAGTGAGGAGAACTCACCTCCACAATCGCTAAACCCAACGGCAGAGCAGCAGAGGATAACCATCAGGTATCTGGAAATGAAAAGGCTGGGGAAATGCAGGGACAAGGCGATCCACCGGGCCCAGCAGCAGATCAAATTTCATCAGGCACAGATAACACACCTGAAGAAAGAACAAAAGCAGCTTCAAGATGGTATGACACACCTCCAGAACCGCTGGTAGGGACTTAAGAAAGGCCCCAAGCCAAAAACTACTGGGAAAAATCACTAAACCTTCTAAAGGAGAATGCCCCAAGGGAGCAATTGCGACTAAGAGTTGCTACAAATACAGGAAAGTCGGACACTACAAGTCGCGTTGCCCAATAGTGATCAAGAGTTGTTTCAACTGTAAGGAACTTGGGCATATCAAGTCAAAATTGTCCAGAATTACAAAAGGAATGCTCATCAAGCAAGTAACCGGATAAATAACAAGGTGAAAATGTTATGTGGACATACTATATTTTGAGATATTTTGAGAGCTGAAGAAGTAATGTAATCAAGTTTAAGTTGTATTTTGGGTTTTTGGAAGTTGATGGATGATGTACTGTTGTAACAAGACATATATATATAAATGAAATTTTGGCTACGGTCTTGTTTGATTGTGGATGGACTCATTTTTTTATGTCAAAATCTTTTTCGAGAAAATTAAGATGCACACAAAAGGCAATCCCAGATTTAGCTTTGACAGTAGCTACGCCGTCAGGAGCAACCCTTACTACAGATCTATGTTATAGGGGATGTAAACTCCAGATTAGTGGAGAAACCCTAAGTATCGATTTGTTGGAGTTGGATTTTGCCGGGACAGATGTCATTATTGGTATGGATTGGATGTCGAGGCACCAAGCAAGCTTTGACTGCAAGGAGAAGAAGGTAGTTATCTCAGCTGAAGGAGTGGAACTCGTATTCCATGGGGAGCAGAGATCGGAGGCAATGACTTTTGCAGCCGAAGTGCGGGTACCAGAAGAGGTGAACGAGATACCAGTGGTGAGGAATTTTCCACTTGTATTCTTAGAGGATTTACCTAGAATTCCCCTACACCGTGATGTTGATTTTAGCATCACAATTCAGCCAGGTAGCACTCCAGTATCCAAAGCACCTTATTGAATGGCACTAGTAGAGCAGAATAAGGTCAAGAAGATTGAAGAGTACTTGCAGAAGGGATTTATTAGACCATGTGCATCACCTTGGGGAGCACCAGTATTGCTTGTTAAGAAGAAGGACGGGTCATCCAGGATGTGTATTGATTGCCGGGAATTGAATAAAGTCACTATTCGGAACAAGTACCCAATTTCCACGATCAACGATTTGTTCGATCAGCTTCAGGGAGAAGTAGTATTTTCCAAGATTGATCTATGGTCCGGATATCATCAAGTGCGAGTCAAGGAAGAGGATGTACCTAAGACAGCATTTCGAACTCGACATGGACACTATGAATTCTTGGTAATGCCGTTTGGAGTGACTAACGCTCCTGCAATCTTCATTGACTTAATGAACAGAATTCTACGTCCGTTTATTGACTCTTTGTCGTGGTCTTCATCGATAACATTTTGGTATATTCAAGGACAGAAGAGGAGCATGCTGAACATCTGACAGCAGTCTTGAGCAAGTTACAAGAGCATCAGTTGTATGCCAAATTATCTAAATGTGAGTTTTGAAAATCGGAAGTTGCATTCCTAGGCCATATCCTTTCTAAGGAGGGAGTGGCAATGGATCCTCAGAAGATAGAAGCGGTCAAGAAATGGCCACAACCAAAGACGGTAAAGGAAGTAAGGAGTTTTCTGGGTATGACTCGATATTACCGAAAGTTTGTCCAGAATTATGCTAAGATAGCTGTACCCCTTACATCTTTGACCAAGAAGAACCAAAGTTTCGATTGGACAGAGAAGTGTGAAGAAAGTTTTCTGGAACTGAAGAACCGTTTGATCTCCACACCTATATTGGTTTTACCTCAGGAAGACAAGGACTACGTCATCTTAGTGATGCGTCATATTTGGGGTTCGGATGTGTGCTAATGCAGGAGGGCAAGGCCATAGCTTATGGTTCGAGGCAGCTACGACCACACGAGAAGAATTATCCGACCCACAATTTGGAACTCGCAGCAATAATTTTTTCTTTGAAATCATGAAGACATTATATCTATGGAGCAAAGGTGGAAATTTACACTGACCATAAGAGCTTGAAGTATATCTATTAGCAGAAGGATCTCAACTTAAGGCAGAGGAGATGGTTGGAAGTACTCGAAGACATCAGGCCTGAGATTATATATCATTCAGGGAAGACCAACATGGTAGCAGATGCGCTCAGCAGGAAAAGGAGTGTGGCTACATTGATAGCGACCCGGAGGAAGCTAGATGAAGAGATCAGGCAGGCGGGCATTGAAGTAGGTTACGCAACACTTAAGTGCAGTTTTGGCACAGTTGGTGTTACGACCAAGCCTGAATAAGCAAGTGAATGAGGCTCAAACCAAAGATCTAGAGATGGAAGACATGAAGAAGCAAGTGCATGAAGGAAAATTGGTGGAATTCAGTATAAGAGAAGGTTCACTCTGGTTGGTAACCAACTATGTGTACAAAAGGACGAGGAGTTGAGGGAAGACATCATGAAGGAAGCTCACTCCAAATTACTTGCGATTCACCCCGGAAGCACCAAGATGTATCATGATATAAAGCAGCACTATTGGTGGTCAGGGATGAAGCGAGATATGGCAGAGTTCGTCGCCAAATTTTTGACATGCTAACAAGTTAAGGCCGAAAATCAGAAACCAGGAGGATTGTTACAGCCCTTACCCATTCCAGAATGGAAATGGGAGAACATCAGTATGGATTTTATCACGGGATTACCCGGGAGCCCTAAAGAAAATAACTCAATATGGGTGATTGTGGATCGATTGACCAAGTCAGCACATTTTCTTTTAGTAAAGACGACCTGGACAGTCGAGAAGTTGGCCGAGGTCTACATCGAGAACGTAGTGAAACTACATGGAGTGCCAGTGTCGATAGTATCCGACCGAGATGCAATATTTACATCTCGATTCTAGCGAAATCTACAGTCAGCATTGGGAACTATAACAGACTTTAGCACAACTTTTTACCCACAGACTGATGGACAGACAGAGAGAGTCAACAGTATTCTTGAGGGCATGTTGCGGGCATGCATTTTGGACTTTGGAGGAAGTTGGGAGAAATACTTAGCCTTGGTAGAGTTTGCTTATATTAACAGCTATCAGGCAAGCATTGGCATGTCCCCATATGAATCTTTGTATGGAAAATGATGCAGAATGCCGGTTTGTTGGTTCGAGGTAGGAGAGCAGCAGATGTATAAACCAGAAATCGTGCAACAAATGTCGGAGCAGATCGAGCTTATTCAGAAGAGGCTTCAAGTAGCACAAAGCAGGCAGAAGAGCTATGTGGACAACCGCCAAAGAGAGTTGGAAGGTGACTCCGTGTTTCTCAAGGTATCGCCGACAAAAGGAGTTATCAGGTTCGGAAAAGGCGGGAAGTTAGCTCCGAGATATATTGGACCATATAAGATTCTGAAGAGGATTGGCAGGATGGCTTATAAGTTAGAGCTACTGGCCGAGCTATCTCAAGTGCATGACGTGTTCCACGTCTTTATTCTACGGAAGTATGTGCCGGATTCGAGCCATCGGTTACCAAATGTTCCGAAAGATTTATAGATAGATCTTTCCTGGAGAGAGCAACCAGTCAGGATACTTGATCATCAGGATAAGGTACTGAGAAACAAGGTCATCCCAATGGTAAAAGTTCTCTGGAAGAACTGGTTCGTGGAAGAAGCCACGTGGGAGCCAGAGAGCCGCATGAAGGCTTTATATCCGGATTTATTTAAAGTGTTTCCTATTTTTATTTGTTGTTCGTTTCTCTCACTAGGAAAGTTCTGGGGACAGAACGACTCTAAGGAGGGAGTGATGTAACACCCCGGATTGTATGATGCTTGTATATATATGTATGTATGTATATTGTCTGTATGCGTGCACTTGATTGCAGTATTATGGTTTGATTGTGCTATCGTGGTGTGTGGTTAGGGTTACAGGACAGTTCATGAGAGGATTGCATTCTAAAAGATGCACGAGAACGAGGAGGACCGATACAAGTAAAAATACTAGTTTTCGGCACGACGCCTATGCAAATATAACACTGTATGATACTACAGTGGATATATATTGCGTGCACCGGTAAACCTCTCGTCTCGCACTAGTAGGGTCACATTATCCTTAAGTTCAACAACCACCAAACCATGGGCTAGAAGCCATGGTTTGATCCAAAACCACCTACAACCTACCCTACCCCCCCCCCCCCCCCTCCTAGCTTCAAAACCGGCCCATACCCCTTCTTTTCTCCTTCTTTTCTCCACTCCATTCCCCCTTCCTTGCTCTAGAAATTTCAGAACTCCTCCAAGAGAGAAAAAGATAGGAAGAAGAGAAAGTGAAGAAGAAGTCTCAAGGAAGGATTTTCAAAGGAAAAAGCTTGAGAAGATCAATTCCTCTACAACAACCAAGGGTGGGGAGTTTCTCTAAACCTTCTTTTATATCTTTTAATTGATTTCCTTGCATGCATGTATGATAGGATGCACTAGGATGATCATCTATGAGCTTGAAAGTTGAAATCAGAACCGAAACTAGAAAACTGATTTAGAATGCTATTTTGTTAATTTTTCCGAGAGCAAACTAAAAAGAATTAGACCATGAAATTTTCAGGGATTGTTCACATATGTGTTTAGAATGTTCATGATTTATGTCAGATTTTTTTGTGGTCATTTGATATTAATAAAATTGTAAGGTGCAACTGTGTCGTAAGGCAGATCAGCAAATGATCAACAGAATGACTGATGATTGTAGGAATTTTTATTATTTATTGAAGCATGTTCTTGATCTGAAATTTTTATCCAAGATTCCTTAATGCATCTAGATTCCATAAAAAAATCAGGCAATTATTTAGATGAGTTTATAGGCTTGAGAAAAATTAAGCTTTAATCAGTAGCTGAAGCAGAACTAAAGAACTTGATGGTTTCTGTGCTAAATTGGAATAAATAGAACTTACTGTATATTTGCAGTTTTGACATAAGGTATTTTTCATATTGTTTAATATGACCTCTAGTTTCATCAGCATATATTTTGTGTCATTTGGACAAGTACGGAATTTATTATGATTTTATGAGTATGTGCTATGCTGGTTTCAGACAGTTTGGATACCTTGTAGAGATTGGGCATTTGAGACTCATTAATAGCACATTTTGAGAACCTGATTCATTAGAGAGTTTTAGTAGACACCTAGATTCCAACAAGACCAATTTGAGGTAATTCCAGTAAAGGGTTGATTTACTGTGATTTTTGTAAGACTGGACAGAGACCTAGAGTGGATCTGAGTGCTCTGATTTGGAGAGACCCACTGTGTGAATTGGTGCATCGGTGAGAGATGTGTATGTTAGGGTGACTTAATATTATAATTTGGACTCATGACCAACTAGAGAGTTGTTGAGGACACCCACACCCTTCCATAGAAATTGGGTTTGTGACGTTCTGATGAACGAGTAGGATGTTGTGCTACCGGTAAGGTGCAGCCCGTGCACAGGAAGCACGCAGACTGAGGCTTGAGGGAATATTTTGAGGACCTAGATATTTGAATTTGAGTTCAGGATCAACTAGGAAGTTGTAGCCTATGATCTTACCTTTTCGGATTGGGCTCGTACACTCCAATCGGAGTTGTATCGAGAGAGTTATGACCATTCTAAGTTTCGGGCAGAAACCCGTAGGTCGCTTAGTCTTGGTTTTGACTAAGTATTGTGAGGACATTTCCCGTGTGAACTATCAGAGTTGATGAATCTTGTCTAGGGATGGTTGATATCTGTTATTGAGGTTGTTCACTCCCAGAGTGGGATGTGTGACTCGGGTTAGTCACTAGGGTAAGGGATACCCCGCACCTGTCAACCCTACATTATAAACTTCTGTCGAAGCGTAGGACATCCGAGCATGCCATTATTATAAGTTCACAAGGGTGAACATACATTCACAGCAGGGGCAGCGGCGAATGTAGGCCATAATGCTGGACAATTCCAAGCCGGGGAAGTGGCAAACCGGACCGGTATCGCCAGGGCCAAAGGTTGACAGGCAAGTGTGGAAGCAGTTTTATCTTATTACCCGAAGTAATTAGAGTAAGGCAGATGTTAGAATGGCATATTAAGGGGCTGGGAAATTGCATAAGTCCTAGAAAACCATAGTCGATGTTGTACCTTCCAGTCGTAGGGATACATTTTCGGCACTCATGGATTGAGTCCTCGGCTCGTATCTCGATCTATTAATTCCCAAAGTTTCACCATAGTAAGGTACGGGAGGCCAGGAGGATTTGACCTCCCGAGGTGCTCACGTCCCTATGCGCATGGGTTTTGTGTTTTGGTATATATAAGTTCATAACCCGGGTCAAGGGTGAACACGCATGCCTAAGTCCATAGGTGGACATGGGGAAACAATCAGTCGTGTGGCCGGATTTAACGCAGCTTTTCGAGGAGGTCCGTATGCGGGCACCAACTGGCGATGACTACTTGGGCACTGCAGGGGCAAAACTAGACCGACCTACTGCAACCTCCTTGGGCGACAGACAATCTATTAGGAGCTGGATTGAGTACAAGAGTAGGGTGCATGGCGAGGGTTCGAATCCCTAAATTGTGGAGAAAGACGGCTAGATTTGGGGGCGTATGTAGTATGGGATGCATTCGTGCTCCAAAGTCTTTCTTGCATTAAAGTCAGGCATGTGAGTTTGCTGCATCTAGTCATAGGGTCATGGCATAATACTGCACTAGAACCCGAATCCACTAAACTCTTGTTTTGGCACAACACCTTTTTATTTTGCATAAATTATTGGTTGTGATTGAATTTTAGAGGATCGCTGTTATCACCAGCTTTGCGTCAGTCGAAGTACTGACGTTCCCTACCTTTTAGGTATGGGTTCTACCTCCCGAGTAGGTGCAGAGATATCAGAGTCGTGCAGCAGAAGCCCGAAGCAAGGAGCAAGTCCCAGGGGAGCCGATGGACCACTCTGCGATGTTCGGCAGTAATCAGTCGATTACCATTCCAGGAGGCAGCTCATAGCTTTACAAATAGAGTCTGTAAATATTTGTAATTAGTTGTAATGAGCTGTTGTAATTTGTACTTCTTGTCCAAGAACAAGTTATCGGTTGTAATTAATGATGTAATGACTTATTTGGTAATAAAAAGTTTTTAAATTTCCATGTTATTACTGTGTTGAGATGCATTTGAAGGTAAAGATTCTGGTGAGTGTCACGGATGTCCGGTAACTGGGATCCGGGGCGCTATGGAACAAAATGAAGTCAAGAAGCAAATAGAGGAATCGCTGCAGAATGGACTCATCAGGCCTAGTGCCTCTCCTTGGGGAGCGCCGGTACTACTAGTCAAGAAGAAGGACGGGTCATCGAGGATGTGTATTGACTATCAGGAATTGAACAAAGTCACGGTCTAAAACAAATATCCAATTCCCACGATCAACGACTTGTTCGATCAGCTACAGGGAGCCGCAGTATTCTCAAAGATAGATCTACGGTCAGGTTACCATCAGGTCCGTGTCAAGGAGGAAGACATACCAAAGATAGCTTTCAGGACACTGCATGGGTACTGTGAGTTTCTGGTGATGCCATTTGGAATGACTAATGCTCCAGCAATCTTCATGGATTTAATGAATCGAGTCCTACGGCCATTCATCGACTCATTTGTGGTGGTTTTCATAGATTACATTTTGGTGTACTCGAAGACCGAGGAGGATCATGCCAAGCATTTGTCTGCAGTTCTAAGCAAGCTTCAAGAGCAAGAGTTGTACACAAAGCTTTCCAAGTGCAAATTCTGGAAGACGAAAGTAGCTTTCCGCGACCATGTCCTTTCTAAGGAAGGAGTGGCAACTGACCCACAAAAGATAAAGGCAGTGAAGGATTGGTCTCAGCCAAGGACAGTGAAGGAAGTAAGGAGCTTTTTAGGTTTGACCGGGTACTACAGGAAGTTCATTCAGGATTATGCCAAGATTGCGGTACCACTCACAGCTCTGACCAGGAAGGACAAGCAGTTTGAATGGACCGAAAAGTGTGAAGCCAGTTTCCAGGGGCTAAAGAACCGACTGATATCAGCACCAGTTTTGATCTTACCCCAACCAGGCAAAGGGTATGTGGTTTACAGCGATGCATCTCACTTGGGTTTTGGATGCGTTCTGATGAAAGAGGGAAAAGTCATTGCCTATGGATCGAGGCAGCTCCGACCACATGAGAAGAGTTATTTAACTTATGACTTTGAGCTAGCTGCTATCATCTTTGCCTTGAAGATATGGAGACATTATATCTACGAAGAAAGGGTGGATATGTACACCAACCACAAGAGCTTAAAGTATATCTATCAGTAGAAGGACTTAAATTTGAGGCAGAGGCGATGGTTGGAAGTGTTGGAAGATATCAGGCCGGAGATTTTGTACCATCCACGAAAGGCCAACGTGGTGTCAGATGCACTCAGTAGGAAGCGGAGCCCTTCCATGCTAACAGCTAGAAGGAAGGAGTTAGAAGAAGAGATAAGGAGAGCCAGTATTGAGATGATTTCTGAAGAGTTGGGTGCTATGTTAGCTCGACTAGAGCTCCAACCAAGTCTGAAGGACCGAGTGAAGAGGAGTCAAGATGGCGATGCGGAGACCAATGCACTCAAGGAGGAAGTGAACGAAGGGGAACTTCCTGAGTTCAATGTTAAAGAAGGAGTGCTATGGTTTGGAGATCGGTTGTGTGTCCCAAAGGCGGGGGATCTTAGGGAGGAAATCATGAAGGAAGCACACACCACCTTACTGGCCGTTCATCCAGGAAGCATGAAGATGTATCGAGACGTGAAGCAGTTCTATTGGTGGGCCGGAATGAAGCAAGATATATTAAAGTTCGTAGCCAGATGCCTCTAGCGCTGGTTGAATTTTCTTACAACAACAGCTACCGGGCCAGTATCGAGATGAATCCATTCGAAGCACTGTACAGGAGGAAGTGTAGGACACCGGTATGTTGGTATGAAGTGGGCGAGAGGCAGGTGTTCAGACCAGAAATTGTACAGTAGACTTCGAAGAAGATTGAATTGATAAGAAAGAGGCTACATATCGTGCAGAGTAGGCAGAAAAGCTATGCCGACACCCACTGTAGAGAGCTAGAATTTGAGGAAGGAGATTCCGTATTCATGAAGGTCTCACCGACCAAGGGCGTGGTTAGATTTGGAAGGAGTGGCAAGCTGCCCCCGAGATACATTGGACCCTAAAAAATCTTGAAAAGGATTGGGAAGGCCGCCTACAGGTTGGAACTACCCCCCGAGTTAGCCCAGGTTCATAATGTTTTCCACGTCTCCATGTTGAGGAAGTACGTGCCAGACCCAGGTTATCAACTACCCGAAATTCCAAAAGACTTGCAAGTGGATCTCTCCTACAAGGAACAACCTGTGCAGATAGAGGATCGTTAAGAGAAGGTGCTGAGAAACAAGGTCATTCTGATGGTAAAGGTTCTCTGGAGGAATCAATTCGTCGAAGAAGCTACTTGGGAGCCAGAGAGCCGAATGCAGGAGACCTACCCAGAGTTATTTATGTGAAAATTTTCTTTCTTTTCCATTTCTGTTTTCTCCCACTAAGTGAAGTTCTGAGAACAGAACTATTCTAAGGAGGGAGTGATGTAACGACCCTAATTTTGATAAATACATTTTATAAACAAACTAGATTCTACTGGTTATAAAATTATATTTTTGTTAATGAAACTATTTTTCTATGCACATGAACATACACATATGTATTTTTGAGGTTGGTCTTGTGAAGCCCAATGTGACAAACAAAACAACACTTAAACAAAACAAAAAAAAAATGGGAGAGAGGCCCAAGTTGGCCGACCAAGTGTTGGAGGGAAAGAAGGAGGGAAAACAAGTTAGGGTTACGATTTATTGTTTGAACACATTTTGACTCATGATGAGTCTTTCTCCTCTCCCACAGTCCACCTCCCTCATCTCCCAATCCCATGCATGATGAAATGTTTCTCCTCTTCCCCATACCCTTAGAAATCCGGCCAACCATCCCCCTTTGCTCTCTTGTGTTTTTTAAAAACCCCTCCCACTTCTTCTTCTCATTCCTCATCTTCTACAACCTCCACACTTAAGAGAAAGAGAATAAAAAATAGAGAGAAAGAGTGTCTTGCTACTGATTTGGAAGGAGAAGAACAAAGGAGAAGAAAAGAGGAGGCCGAAGCAAGGAGGAGAAGCAAGGAGCTCTAGAGGAGTCAAGAAGGAGGACCAACAAGCAAGGAGCTAGAAGGAGATCAAACTACAAGCAAAAGGTGGGTGTTTCTAACCTTATGGTTGTTTTTATGGTTGAATGATGTTTGTGATGACTGAAAAAAATGACATGCATGCCCTAAGAATGAACTTGAATAACTCATTTTGTGTTAAGTAATCCAAACCAGAAAATCCTATTAAAAGACTGAATTTTTGTTGTCAATCTATAGCTCATTCCATGAATACTACTTGGTATTTTGATCTGAAATTTTTAGAGGATGATCATATAGGTGTCGTACACCTTCAGTAATGTTTACAGGTTTTTGTGATTTTTCCTGCTATTAAAATAAATTACGAACCTCCATGCTGGTAGAGTAGAGAGAATCATTTTTTTATTATTACTGTTGTGGAAAAAATGACTTGTATCTCACTGCATGATTATGGGAATGATCTGAAATTTTAGTATGTCATTTTTGGATGTATCTAAGACCTAACTTTCGAATTTCATGTGATTTGGATCACTGTAGCTATGTCAATAAAATCATGCAAACTGAGCTAGATATTTTAGTAAACAGAACAGCTGTTGTTACTGCCCTGTTTTTGGATGACATTCAAAAGGGCATAATTGGAAATCTACATGGTAGAATCAATTGATTTTTGGAAGTATTGTAACATCATGTGTCAGGAACTACATTCTAAAATTTCATGATGATCTGACACCACATGCTATTTTAAATGGATTTTTATCCCATGACTGTGTTAATCTGATCTGCTGTTCTGGAAGTATGTACACTTGTTAAAGATGAGACCATAATACCTTGTAAATGACCTTGCATGAAGAAACTTTAAACTAAGAAGTTTTAGTAGACCCATAGACCTTTCTAGATTGACCAAGAAATCATGATTTGGATAAGTGTGCGATTTTATATGATTTTTACAAGTGACGACAGAAACACAGTAAATCTTAGAGCTTACTGTTTTGCACCATGATCATTGAGATGAGTCTAAACTTGTATCTTGTTCGTTTAGAGTTGTTTTTTGAGGTCAAGACTCATGTCCTAGATGTGTACTTGGGTAAGGACTCAAATTATCTAATGTTTCTTGCTAAGAGTAGCACATAGTTGCTTGTGGACCCCATTATAGACCACATTGTTCAATGTTTCGAAATGAAAATTGTATTGGATGTTGGGGTATTGTTGTAGACCACTTTGGGATGAAATTCATGCCCATTGTATGCATGTACTTGCTGTCTACCCTCAGTAGAAGCATGGGGAGCGCCCGATTGCGATTCCTCAAGGGAACGGGACCGGGAATGACTCCGTTTTGGCATAAACGCCAAGTGTGTGCTTGCTGTTTGGAATCTTATATTGTCGTTTTTAGGACTGTTAGAACCCCTATTTGGGTATTCATGGGTTAGGACTTACTCCTAGTGTGGTGTACCTTGTTAGGGTACATTGGCTGAGTATTGAAACTCTTGGAGTAAGTCTTGTTGACACACCTAGATGGGTAGAATAAGACCCGTGTCGCATAGAACGCGTTGGAGGAGATGACTCATGCACCGACGTACTCACCGTGCATGGATGTATTCCATGGTTTGTGTTTAGAGCTACCACTTGTCGAGGACTGTGGAGCATTAAGTTTAGCGGGAGCTACTTGTTGGTTGGGCCGAGGTTGCAATCGAACTCCAAGCGTAGATGATGGTTGCGGCGATCGACGGAGTCGGTTCATCGTTGGTTCGTGCCAAGTGTGGGCCGAGGCGGGTCAACCCTTGGGCCAGACTTGAGGGCTAGTTGAACCCTAGTGAGGGATGGGTTGAGATCCATTGATGATAAGGGTGACTAATTAGAAAGAGTATGCAAGTAGAACTTAACTAGTTGTTCATAGTAAGCCAAGTTGATTACCAAGTTAGGGATTGGTTATGGTAGATAGATCGCCTAACTAAGGGAAAAGTGTAGCATGGATACTTTGGTAGGGCTAGATCGAGTCTTGGTTGATTGTAAGGACAGGCACTAGCGAGGGTGTTCGCCTGTCAGTGGGACATCTCTCGACTGCAAGTTCTGCTCTAGTGTAAGGACGAGTGTAGCGAAGCTGGGGAAACCTTATATCCGCCATGTCTTTTGTTGACCGATGCGGGCTGGAGGTTTAGAGGAAGTCTCCACAGAGCGAGACTCTACGGGAAATATTCTAAGTCCTCCGGTAGGGAGCCCTGGTGCCCGTATATCAACTTTTGGTGAGGTCCGAGACGTAGATACAACAACATACCATGATTACAGTCACACAGGGTAAGCATGCGACTGACCATGATTTCAGTCACGCAGGGTAAGCTTGCGACTGGGATCTCGGGCATAGTTGATAAAACATGAGGATTAAACACCATTAATGACGGTAGCGAAGGGTAAGCCGAACGACTGCAGCCTCACCATCAATAGAATCAGAAACAGGAGAGAGCACAAGAGTAGGATGAATAGCGGGGGATCGAGATGCATATCTCTCAACCAAACGTACATTAGCTTTAGGAGCATGTGTTCATAGTGTGCATTAGATTAGGCCATGGCATACACTGACACTTGCTTGACACCACCTTTTTCTTTACTTAAAATATTATTTGTGGTTGTTGGGTTTGGAATCGTTATATTATTGCATAGAGAGGATAGCCGAATATAGCATTTCGTCAGTTGTAATCAACTGACGTGCCCACAGTTATCAGTACAGGATTGCCGACTTCGAATTGCGGGAAGGCTCTAGCAGGGGAAAGCATCCAAGTGAAAGTTACTGTCCAAACTTTATTGTACATTCTTGTTGTAATAATCAATTGTAATTGTTGTAATCATTGGACATTGTAATAACAATTTGATGTAATAAACATTTTTAATTTCCTGTGATTTTTGTTATGTTGTGACTCATTTGAAGAAAGATCCTGGAGTGTGTCCCTATGTTAGGTATTCGGGGCGCTACACATCATACAGCTCTGATCGGTTCCAGGAAAAGTCATTTCCAACTCCAATCTTCTCATCTCTTCGAAAAGCTCCTTCTGCTCAGTAAGAACCATAGCAGCCGGTCTTCTGCTCAGAGCATCAGGTACTAAGTTGATCTTACCCGGATGGTACTGCAAATTAATATTGAAATCTGCTATCAGTTCCAGCCATCGTCTCTGCCTCATATTCATCTCCTTCTGAGTAAACACGTACTTGAGACTTTTGTGATCAGTGAAAATTTCCACTCGGTCCCCAAGTAGGTAGTGCCTCCAAAGCTTTAGGGCAAAAATCACAACAGTAAGCTCCAATTCGTGTGTAGGATAGTTCTTCTCATGCGGCCTCAGTTGCCTGGAGGCATAGGCGACAACCTTGCCTCGTTGCATCAGAACAGCACCAAAACCTCTGCCTGAGGCATCACAATGAATTGCGAAACCTGCAGATCCATCTGGTATCATCAACACAGGTGTTGATGTCAACCGATCTTTCAGCTCAGCGAAGGCTTCATTACAGGACTCATCCCACACGAATTTGTGCTCTATCCCAGTCAACTTGGTCAACGGCCCGGCAATCTTCGAGAAATCCCAAACAAACTTTATGTAGTAACCTGCTAGTCCAAGGAAACTACGAATTTCAGATACAGATTTCGGCGTCGGCCAATCCTTAACAGCAGAGATCTTAGACGGATCGACAGAAACTCCATCACCAGAGATAACATACCCGAGGAAGGCAACCCGGTCCAACCAAAATTTGCACTTGCTAAGTTTCCCATACAGCTGGTATTCTCTCAACGTCTGTAAGACAACTCGCAAGTGGTCAGCATGCTCATCACGACTCCGAGAATAGACGAGGATATCGTTGATGAACACCACAATGAACTTGTCTGGGAAGGGAGAGAAGACCCGATTCATCAAGCTCATGACCATGGCTGAAGCATTCGTAACCCCGAAAGGCATCACCAGGAACTTATAGTGACCTTATCGAGTACGGAAAGCAATCTTCTATACATCCTCAGCTTTCACCTTGACCTGATGGTACCCAGAACGAAGATCTAGCTTCGAGAACACAGAAGCACCTCCTAATTGGACGAACAAGTCATCAATTCTCGGCAACGGATACCGGTTCTTCACTGTGACATTGTCCAACTCACGGTAGTCGATGCGCAACCTGCGACTACCATCCTTCTTGTTGATGAACAGTACATGAGCTCCCCAAGGCGAGACGCTCGGCCTGATAAAACCCCTATTCAGCAAATCTTAATCTATTCCTTCAACTCTGCCAACTCAACTGGCACCATCCGGTACGAGCTCTTAGAAATAAGAGCTGTACCCGGCTGAACATCAATCCCGATCACAACTTCTCGGTCTGGCAAAAGCCCTGGCAAATCATCTAGAAATACATCGAGAAACTCTACCATAATCAAAGGTGCGACAACACCATCAGCATCCACTTCCTGCATTACTCTGGTTTCAAGACTGGCCGACTTCTCAACACGGCCAAGCGGCATTTCACCAGCGTGGAATTCAAATTCCTGACGGCCTGGTATTTGGAACACCACCTTCTTCTTGCAGAAGTCAATCATAGCATGAGTAATACCGAGCCAGTCCATGCCCAAGATCACATCAAAACCCGAATTGCTGATGACAATAAGGTCGGCTACAAAATCAACTCCTCCAATAACCAAAGGGCTCTGCTCACAGATCTGAGAGCACACAATGGTACCTCTACCTGTAGTGATGTTTAAGGCTTCTGACATATCGTTGTAGATCCAGTGATGTCGATCGATAAATCTAGTAGGAAGGAAAAGAACGGATAACACCAGAATCAAAAGAATATGGGTACCAGAGAACAAAATTATAGCCAATAAGGAATCAATGAATATGAATGAATGGAAGGGACGAAACAACTGAGAAATAAAAGAGCGGAATATGAAGGAATCAAAGAGGAATCAAATAAGAGGAGTATCCAAATATATGTTGGTTATTACATGTTCATGTGATTGACGTGGTGCCCGTGACGAAGGCCCTGCTTCCATTAAAAAACCTATCACACCCCGCTTCTCAAAATACGGGAATACAAGCCCATGACGAAGGCCTAGCGAATGATTTTAACATCATCCATAAGCTATACTAGTCTTAACTCAACAACATGAAAAGAAATAACTACAACCACGCAGAAAACATAACCACATAAACGAGAATAAAATCCAATAACCAAATCTGGGGTACAAGAACTTAACAAATAGTTCGAGAATATGCAATGTAGTAACAGTTCGACGAGTTCCTTTTAGTTATCCATCACTGTACCTGTATAACATAACTCAAAAGAAAGAGGAAAAGAACCCGTTAGATCAAACTTCGGGCGACAAGTAGTAGGAAGCAGTAAAATAGGGAATAAAGGACTACATAACAAGAACAGAAATTGGAACGATATCGGAGTCAATAAATGATAAACGGTAACAAAATCAAAAGTTGATAATCAATAATTCAGAATCAGGAATTAATGTTTAATAACCAGTATTCAGTATGAGTGTCAATGTTCAGTGTTAATTTATGTCTATATGTCTTAAATCAATCCTAATTAATGTAGTACTTCATGCGTCCCATCTATTTACCGCTTGGTTGCTACATGCAAACAAGTTACGTTTAGACTTAGTGGTGGATTTTAGGGCCGTGTACTCAGGCATCATTATATCATATCCTGTAATTAGGTAATGGGTTATAGAGGTGGCCCCCGTAGGTTCCAGAGGTCGCCCCCATCAACTCCTGACGTGGCACTTAGTTCTACGTGGTACTTAGTTCCATTAAACTGGTAAACAGGAAAATCGATAAACACATTCATGAATCATGTAATCATGTAATGGATTTTGGAGGTGGCCCCCGTAGGTTCTAGAGGTGGACCCGGTCAACCCCAGACGTGGCACTTAGTTCTACGCGGCACTTAGTTCCATTTAACTTTAAAACATGGGAAACACGGGCCCCCTTCCGAGTATACTTACCTATATTGTCCACTACTATGGTCAATCCTTAAACCTAGCTTGATTATTTATTATTATTATCAATCATTTATGAACATGCATGTGATTAACGTGGACGATAGTATCAATACTCATGCAACAGGTACAATTGATAAGACCGGTTGCCCTAGTACAATTTTAAGAAGATATCGCGACTATACGATACATGAAATATACATGGTCCAATTCATTAAATATGGAAAATACGGTTTATATGCAAAACATAACAATATATGGACTAAGTGTACTACGATTTCTATGTGCAAGATTTTAAGTTTCTGTGTCAGGAACCAGGTCGAAACCTCAGTACAAACTCAGGCAAATGAAAAGGCAGTATATTTGAAAGTTCCATAATACAATAAATTTATAGTTCAAGTTTTATTTTAATAGCAATGACACGATATGACAACTATGATATAATAGCATTATACAATAAAGAAACAACGGAGTTAATTAAATGTAATATTCAAATTGATTACTACTTGCCAGATTTCAAGGAGTGTTTTCTTGAACTAGAAACAATAAAAATGAGTTCAAGAGATGCTTGCCTGTAGGAGAAGATTCGAATAAATAGAATAACGGGATTAAAATCCCGGGCGACGATCCAAAACACAGAGAGCTACGCACAAAACACCAAACAGCGACTCAAGACCAAACAACAAACCACTCCACACCGGATCTAAGTAGAACAGTAAACGGCGTGTTCAGATCGCCTGTGCCAAACACACCAAACACTGAAATCCTCTCACTATTCCTCCTTCTTCAACCCAACAGAAAGAGAACGGGAGCGGGAAAGGGGACGGCGAATTCTGGCGGTGTTGCGGTCGGGAAGCGACGACAGCATCGACCACAGCAAAGGCGGCGACGGCGCTGCCGTCGGGAAAAGACGCAACGACCAGACTTTGACGACGACTCTGTTTCTCGACAAAAATAGAGGAACGAACAGCAGGGGGGTGTTCGGGCTTGGACGATGAGGGGGATTTACGGTGGTTGCGAAGACGAGATGGCGACGAGGATGAAGCGTTCTGCGGCAATGGCTTTGAGCGGAGGAGTTGACGACAGGGGGGATCGAAAGGCGGCGAGATGGAGGTGATGATGGGTGCTGGCAGAGGACGACCAGGGATGAGAACGAAGCGAATGGCTATGGCAGGGCTGCAATCGTCGAGGTCGAGAAGCGACGGCGACAGAGTCGAGGAGTAGGGGACGGAGGTTGGAGACGAGGGAGACTCGAGCAGTGTCGGTGGTTCGAGCGATAGGCTTGAGGATGACAGAGTGTGTGGTGGTGCACATGAGGAAATTGCAAGGTTCAAGACGATAAGGATGGGTTTCTTCGGAGGCAAAATAGGGGATGAGTGAGCGAGGAAGAAGACGTTAGGGGGTGGTCGACGGGCAAGGCAGAGCCGGACGACGAAGGAGAGCAGAAGACTGGGACGAAGGGGTGGGGGGTCGGATGTAGGGAAGGTGAACAGTCCGAGTAGGGTTTGTGGGGTTGCACAGTGGATCGGGGTAGGGTGAACAGTGGAAGGGGAGTTTTGGAAATTGAAGAGTTTTGGTTGTTGTGGAGAAGATAAAGGGTTGTATTTGTTGAGATTTATATAACTGTTCAAGGAAGAGAGAGAGAGTGTGTGTGGGGGTTAGTTGAGATCGTGAGGAGTAAATATCTGGGGGGTTCTATTAGTGGAGATATGGAGGTTGTTTTAGGTTAGTGGGTTTGGGTACAAGATCCAATAGGAGGTGGGTTATAGGGTTTGGGTACAATATGGGTCAAACAGAAGAACAATTCTCAACCCAACAATACAAAAGACAATTCCATGAAATTAAACTTGAATTAGAAAACGAAGGAGTAAGATTCGAATAGACAAACTAAGATCAAGGATAAATCATGAATAATATTAGAGTTGATATTATTTGATACAATCATGAAGCAAAATGAAATGTTGTAGAATTATAAAAGAGGTTACAATGGGGATAAATGATAAAATGAAGAAAAAGAAAACGGGAGTTACACACACACTCTCACTAAATTTTGTAGGAGCAAAAATAAATACATAAATTGTAAATTACACCATTCCTCTTTTGCTTCCACTAGTAAAATTGGCCTTACTAAGATCCTTTAGATATTGTTACATCATCAAATAAACAACACCTAAAAGAGTGCCCACATTACCAAAACCACATTCATCGAACGAATTCAAGTCTCTATTCATAAGGGAGAGCCCACCTCCTTAAACCCCAATACAATTTATCATAAAATAACACAATGGTTATTTTCTAGATTAAGACTCGTTCATCATCATAAAAATATATACATTATAATCACCAACTTTTGGAGAATTTTATTTTAATCTGCAGTGCTGCAAACTTGCACAAAACAATGTTGAAATAGTAAAACATAATTTTTTATTTTTTCAAGCTCTTGGTAACGAACACAACTTTGTACCTGCACAAAATTTAACATTTAGCGCGTTGATGAACGATTCATTACTCGACCATCAAATCATCCCATTAACCTCTAATGAAAGTGAGAAAATTATTTTAAATTAACATGGGCAAATTCAAAATTATTTAGGTTGCTCCCAAGTGCAACACCCCGCAAAATTGAGTTATTACAATTTTGCCGCACATGTGTTACATACTTATGTTTTCTATTGTTACGAGAAATATCAGTAACGTATTTTAATATAAATATCCTACATATTTTGTATTTCGATTATTTATTTGTTTTCCATCCTCTAAATTCATTTTTAGCCTATTTTAAGCTAACTCAAATATTAATCTTAATCTTTGTGTTTTTACGTGCATTACATGTGCTTTTAATGAACGTATTACGTATATTTTTCTTTATGAAACTAATGAAGTGTGTATGTTTATTTTTATTTGTGCATAAAAATTTTGATTATGAATAATTTAAACTTATTTTATTAGATTTATATTATATGAGTAAGATATGTATTTAATTTACATAAAACTCCTAATAATTTGTGTGTAGACTATGTGTGCACACAACACTCTTTCAAAATCCGTGCTTCTCCCACAAAGGTGGCCGGCCAATCTCAATGACAGGAAGAAATATCTCTAATATTATAATGGGAGAAGGCCTTAGTTTCATTTGTTAATCTATCAACGCGTGTGATGCACATACATAAATAATACGGAGGAGGTTTTAGGTTCGAGTTCTCACTACGTCAAAGTTTTTATTTAAAAATAATAATAATTTATTAAGACGTGCATTGTCCATGCATAACTAATATAAAAGAGGTCTTAGGTACGTGGTCACACTACGCTGAAATTTTTACTTTAAAAAATATATACTTATTAAGACGTGCATCGCACGTGGTAATTACTAGTTTTTTGAATGAATTAGTCGCTTAGTGGGTGATTAAGTAGATTAGGTGGGTGGTTAATAAAACTTCCCAATTAATCCATTTTCTTTATAAACCCATCCCGGCCAAAGCGCAAAAGAAAGAAACAAATTTCATTTTGCATGTTGTGGGTTTTTAGCATTTTTTTCTTGCTGTTGATTCTTTTTCTCTCTTGGATCTCGAATTTTGAAGAGAAGGATTGGGGTTTATTTTCTAGGAGTCTATTGCTGAGGATTCATCATAATAAAGGTTTGTGTTTATTTAATTTCTAATTTTATAATACCATGATAAAATTAGAATTCATGTTAGGAGTAATCTAAAAAAATTTAGATGGTGCATGCTAATTAAACTAGATAGGATTATAGAAAAGAAATTTGTGTATCATGTATTAGATTGTTAAATTTATTAAATTGCTAATGTGGTAATATCATGTTCATTAGTCAAATATTTTTAAATAGAAGTAAACATACATTAGATTGAGAAATCGTATTAGATATGGTGTTTGAATTGCATTGTTGCGTTGGTAGGGTTAAATTATTATGATGTATCATATTGATAGTTAACTCTCTATATGTAGAATTTAAATTGTACAAGTTAAGAAAATTATATTTTGATGTTAGAGTAATGTAATTGTAGTGAAGTGTAGTAAACTATATTTAATTTTATGAGACGGTTTCGACAGTGAGTGAGAAGTGAGAACTTGGTTTTGTCGTTCGACTGCGAGCACTGTGTACAGTGCTCAAAGTCGCAAGTTCGATTCTGCCTGAGTGCAGATTGACCTCGGTTTTTTTTTTAAATTATAAAACCAATTCGAAATGAGTCTTAGTCTTATTAATTTATATAGAGCCTTGGACAGACTCACAAGTTTGGGAGACTGGTCTGTGTGTGAAGTGCAGGATTAGGTCTTAGGATTCGAGCCTTGGGAAACTTATTTTCTTTTTGAAACTCTTTTAAAAACTTCTAAAAATAGTGTACAGAGACTTATAAAATTTTGTGAGCCTTTTCACAACAATAGTGATTTGGGTTCTTGGTTGTTGGCTGCAATTTGGGGCTCTGCAGGTCTCGGGTTCGGATCTGGACATGGCCAATTATTTTTATTTTGTAATTTTTTTGGGTATAAATGCATCTAGTTTCTTGAGAAGAATGGTTTAAACTATTCTAAAATAAATATGGAATATTTTAGAATATTTTGAAATATATTCTAAAATAACTTGTGGTTAAAAGTACATTTTTCGAAGATATGTTTCCATTCATGGTTTGGGTTTATTCCACAGTCGTTTAGCTTAAAAGAAAATATATTTTGGAGTATTTTGAGATAGTTATATAAGATTTAGAGAATGTTAAGTATAAAAAATGATGTCGAGAATTGTTATTTTGATAAATAAATTAAGAGTTGTTAGTCTACAAGGCTTTATCAATGTGAAAAATATCATTAAAATATTTTAATACAATGGGCAAAAAGTTTTCTAATTGTTAAGATTAATGAATTGAAGGGAACAAATAAGCAAATAAAAGACTTATAAATGAATGAATGAAAATTTATATTTTGAGGTTTAACCTGAGATATCTCTAAATGTGAGATGTATGGATTCTAGAGGCAGAACGAGACCCAGAGTGCCGGCAAAGTGATAATTGAAATTTGAGAAGTGGCCAGTATGGGCTGTTGTACCGGTGTGTTGTTTTAAGTCCGGAAGGAGGGTAAGTAGCTCTAGGTGGTATTAATTATAATTGAAATTAAGGATAGGCATTAAAAGAAAATATGATAGAAATAATGACGAACATGTCCGGTAAAGATTTTGCAGCTCCTAGGGGTTCGGGATCGAGGAATACGTCTGGTAAATCCATGTATATGGGCTAGGGATATGTCTGTCTATCTACAAAAAGGCCGGTAAAGAGCTTGCAGTTCCTAGAATGGTCAGGACTGAGGATACGCCCGATAATTCCTCGATGTGTGAGCTAGGGGTATCCAGTAAGGTCCATAGTTAAGGGGGATTGACCTTCTAGGCTTCATGGCTGAGGATACGCCTGGTAAATCCACTATATGTGGGCTAGGGGTAGGCTGGTAAGGTCCAATATCCTTGGGTTGCGACTCACACGTGATTACGCGTTGGAGTATATTCAATGGGGTTTAGGTATCGCATAACGGGGGATTGAACACTATAATGAAGAGTACGTTAAGGGCTTGCCCTCGTACCTATGTAGTATGAGATGCATAGAATCCAAACAAGTGCGCATTAGAGTTCAACATAGTATGAATGTCTGCATTAGGCATTAAGTTCATATCATACACTGACATAATTAGGATAGTCACTTTTCATTTTGCAATCAAGTTTGTGTTTGCTAAATTAAAGAATCGCTGTATTATAGCATTGTGTCAGTTATAGCAACTGACATGCCCGCAGTTTCCAAGTTGCAGGACTCGGACTGGCGAGTGACATGGACAAGAGTTGACATTAAAGGATGTTGCAAGATTGAAGATTGATAATATCATGATTTTGTATATCTTTTATGTAATTTTCCACTACATATTGTAAATAATGGCAATGTAATGTAAAAGTTTTAAACTCCTTGTAATTTTGTACGAAATTGAAGTAAAGATCCTGTTGGTGCTACGAATTACATGTGTTTGGAATTCGGGGCGTTACACCAAGTTTTAGGTTAAACAATATACCTCAAACCGAGCCTAAAACTAGCTCTTCTAGTAAAAAATACTCGCCACCTGATATGGCTAAAAATAGGGATTTAATCAAGGCCGTCCAGATGGGGCACGAATCCCAAGATTCAGGGGTGAGACAGTAATTTTACCCACAAAACAGGTCTGAAGCGGGTGCTGGGTCTCCTATCCGCAGATCCAGTAACCCGCGAACGGATCCACCACAACTGGGTGCGGGTTTCAACCCGCAACGAACCCGGTCCAGCGGGATAGAATTAGGGTTTCTGATTAATATCAATCAACGGCCCTGATTCACATCTATCCTTTCACTGGGGATTAGGGATTACATTCCTTATCTATATACACAGGAATTACATGCCTAATCTGTTCCCTAAGACGCCTATAAATACCCCCCACCCATCTCCATTAAGAGGTAATCGATCTTTCACCAATTTTTATGCTCATTCATAGTCTTCCTAGATTACTGACTTGAGCGTCGGAGGGTGCGTCGCCGGGAACAACCCCGGTGTCTCGCACTTTTTGCAGGTCTACGGCGGGATCGACGACCGAAGCCCGACAGAACAGGTATACAGGTTTACTATTCAGTTTCCCTAAGAATCCACAAATTCATCTGTTTGCCCCCACACCAGATTTAGCGGCAACAGATTGGCGCCGTCTGTGGGAAGCTAACGAATAGAAAGCTCTCCTCTTCCCCGAGAACAGGTCTTCTCCAGCCATGCCACCTCGCAAAGTTAGGTCAAGGGGGTCCAATCGAGTACCCAACCCTGACCAGCAAGAGGTCCTTCCTGATCCCGCTCAGCAACAAGGGCAACTTCCCCCTACCACGGAAGAGCCGCTCCAACAGAACCTTCCCCCTCCTGATCCAAAGGGTCCTAAACCTCAGAAACAGCCTCTTCACCAAGAGAACCTCTCCATCCACAATGCCTCCACTGACTCTATGGCCTCCCATCATCCCCGAGCCTCTGGTCGCCACAATGCCGCCCCCAAACGCCCGAAAGATGATGACCTCCGTCGTCATCTGGATGAAAAGCGGGCTCGGCAGGAAGCCTCCCGCCAGCAAGAGCGATCACCTCATCGCCGAGAGTACAGGAGGTCCCCCATCCGAAGAGGGAGGAAGGACTCCCCCGATCATTACCGAAGGAGGCACTCTCCCGCAGGTCGGCAACAGCCCAGGAACAATGAGGCACCAATCACCCGTGCCGAGTTCCAGCAGTTCCAAGCGACCGTCCTGCAGGCCCTCAACCTCCGTCAGAATCCTATTGAGCCGAAGCTCCCATCCCCTCCTCCGGTCCGAAGCCCTCGCCGACGGTCCCCCTCTCCTCGACCCGCTCCTACCAACTCCAGGCGCACCCCGAGTCCTCGTCGTTCTCGAAGTTACCATCGCCGCAGCCCTCGCTCCCCCTCATACGAAGACGAGTCCCGTGGCTCGGCAGATTACCGTCGGAGAGATGACACCGTGAACCGCCGTCTTAACGAGGTGGAAAAGCTCCTGGGTCAGATAAACCGAGAAGAGGAGCTCAGGGGGAGGACCCTACGTCCTAGCCGACCCCCATTCTCCCGGACCATAGTGGATGCCCCTGTGCCGTTCGGTTTCAAACCTCCCCAGTTCGAGAATTACACCGGGGAGACCGATCCAGTTGATCACATCGAAAGCTTTAAGACTTTGATGCTCCTCCATCAAGCTTCCGATACCCTCCTCTGCAAAACATTCCCCGCAACTCTCAAAGGCCCAGCTCGAGAATGGTACTCTCGCCTTGCCCCAGCGTCAATATTCTCCTTCGAGCAGTTCGAAACCCTCTTCATCACCCATTTTGTCAGCAGCCGAAGGGCTGAGAAGACCAGCATCTCACTATTGCACCTCCGTCAGCAGAAGGGGGAGAAATTAAGGGACTACGTGAAGAGGTTCACAGCTGAAGCCAGAACCATCGCCTCCCTCGACCAGTCGGTTGCTACCGCAGCGTTCCAATCCAATATCCTCAATTCCAACCTCCGCTCCTCCCTCGCCAAGAAGCCACCACAGGACTTTTCCGACCTTCTCCTTCGCACTGAAAAGTATATCCGGGCCGAAGAGGCTGAGCAGCAACCCAACTGGGAGGGGTCTACCTCCGGGTTTAAGAGAAAGGGAGCGGAAGAAGAAGGAGCCAAGAAGCTCCAGAAGGATAATGCCGGCCAGCGCCGACCTCCCCCTAGATTCGAGAAGTTCACTCCCCTCACCACTAACATCTCTGCCATCTTTATGGAAGTCGAAAAAGAAGGGGTCTTACCTCCAGCTCCCAAGATGAACACCCCCACCAAGAGGAGGGATAAAGAGAAATGGTGCCGCTATCACCGGGACCATGGGCATGACACCAACGACTGCCGTGCTCTAAGAAATGAGATCGAAGCCCTTATCCAGAGGGGGCAGCTGGCGAAATTCGTGAAAAAGGACCGAGCCGAGCTTCCTCCCCAGCCTCGGGGGGCTAACAAACGTCCGGAATGAGAAGAGACGCCAGACTTTGAGGAAGAGCGAGTCCTCCACCTCATCCATGGGGGTCCAATAGGGGGCTCCTCGAACTCCTCTCGGAAAGCTTTTATTAGAGAAGTGAACTCGGTCCGAGCCACCCCTCCTCCCAAAGGTCTCGGAGTGCCCGTCACCTTCTCTGACGAAGATCTCGAGGGTGTCCGCACCCCTCATTGTGACGCACTCGTCATCAGTCTTCACATGGCCAATTTCAAAGTCGAGAGAATCTTAGTGGATAACGGTAGCTCTGTCAACATCCTCTTTCTCGACGCTTTCAAGGGCCTGAAGCTCTCCCGAGACAGACTCAAGCCCGCCAGCTACACGCTCCATGGGTTCATGGGAGTGCCGGTGACTATTGAAGGGGTGATTACCCTCGATGTCACAGCCGGCAAAACTCCTACTACCCGCACGGAGTCGATGGATTTCATGGTCGTAGATGTCCCAGCAGCCTACAACGTCATTTTGGGTCGGCCCGGCCTAGCCGCCCTTGAAGCCGTCCCTTCCGCCTATCATCTCAAAATGAAATTCCCCACTCGAGCCGGAGTAGGGGAAGTGAGGGGCAATCAGGAGCAGGCCCGCAAGTGCTACATGACCTCTACCCTCGGACCCATCCTCTCCTTAGAAACTCTGGAATTCCCCCAAGATGTTGCTCGACCAACATCCGAGCCGGTGGACGAATTGGAGGAGGTGCTCTTCTCGGAGCAAGAGCCGACCCACAAGTTCTTCGTTAGCAAGACCCTCCCGTCCGCCCTATACTCGGATATCGTAAAATGCATCCGGGCCAACCAAGACCTCTTCGCATGGTCAGCTGCAGACATGCCCGGTATCTCCGAAGAACTATTGGTCCACCGCCTGAGTGTTCATCCGGGGTCCAAACCGGTTCGGCAGAAGAGGCGCAAGTTCGCCCCCGAGCGTCAACTCGCTATCAAAGAGGAGGTAGAAAAATTGTTGAAGGCCCGATTCATACAGGAGGTAAATTATCCTGAATGGTTGTCAAACGTAGTAATGGTAAAGAAGCCCAATGGGACATGGAGAATTTGTATTGATTTCACCGACCTCAACAAGGCCTGTCCCAAAGATCCCTTCCCTCTGCCGAGCATCGACACTCTGATTGACGCAACCTCGAGACACGAGCTCCTAAGCTTCATGGACGCTTTCTCAGGGTTACAATCAGATAAGAATGTTCCCCCTGGATATCCCTAAGACATCCTTCGTGACCGACCAAGGCCTTTATTGCTACAGAGTCATGCCGTTCGGCCTAAAGAACGCCGGGGCAACATACCAACGCCTCGTCAACAAGGTTTTCCAAGCCCAGATTGGTCGGAACATGGAAGTGTACGTCGATGACATGCTTGTGAAAAGCATCTGAGGCATTGATCATGTGGCCGACCTCCAAGAAGCATTTGATGTTTTGAGAAAGCACAATATGAGACTCAACCCGAACAAGTGTGCGTTCGGCGTCTCATCAGGGAAGTTCCTCGGCTTCATGGTTAGCCAACGAGGAATAGAGGCAAATCCGGAAAAGATCAAGGCCATACTGGACATGGCCCCTCCCAGAAATGTCAAAGAAGTTCAGAGGTTGACTGGTCGCCTAGCCGCCATAGGGCGCTTCCTGTCAAAGTCCGGGGAAAAGTGCCTCCCGTTCTTCAAAGCCCTCAGGGGGGCTAAAGGATTCGAGTGGGGGCAGCAACAACAAGACTCCTTCGACCAGCTTAAAGCTTACCTCGTCAATCCACCTCTTCTCAGCAAACCCATACTGGGCGAACCACTCTACCTCTACTTGGCAGCTTCCGAACAGACGCTTAGTGCTGTCTTAGTCAGAGAAGAAGAAAGGGCTCAGAAGCCCATTTACTACGTCAACAAAGTGCTTCGGGACGCCGAGCTCCGGTACCCGAAAGTTGAGAAAATAGCCTATGCCCTGGTGATGGCCGCAAGAAAGCTTCAGCCCTACTTCCAGTCCCATTCGGTGGTCGTTCTTACCGACCAGCTGCTGAAACAGGTCCTTCACAAGCCAGAGACTTCCGGCCGCCTCATGAAGTGGTCGATCGAGCTGAACCAACATGATATAACTTATCAGCCTCGGACCGCGATCAAGGCTCAGGCGCTGGCCAAATTCATAGTGGAAACAACTATCCCTGACTCCGAACAAACAATGAAGGGACCACCCGTCTGGTCTGTCTATGTCGATTGATCCTCTTGCAATGAGGGAAGCGGGGCAGGGGTCATCCTGGCGGGCCCAGACGACTTTGTCCTCCAATATTCCCTACGTATAAACTTCAAAGCCTCGAACAACGAGGCCGAATACGAGGCACTCATAGCCGGCCTTGGAATGGCCCGAAATGCAGGGGCACGACGCCTGCGGATCTTCAGCGACTCTCAGTTGGTCGTCAACCAGGTCCTCGGCGAATACGAAGCCCGTGATAACAGGATGGTTAAGTACTTGGCTAAAGTGAAAAGCCTCATGGCACTCTTCGAGGAGGCCCTCATCCGTAGAATCCCCAGAGAAGAAAATGCCCAGGCCGACGCCCTATCCAAATTAGCTTCCTCTTCCCTTCAAGGCCTCGAACAAACTGTTCTGATAGAAGTCCTCCTGAAGCCGAGCATAGAGGACGAGGCTCTCGACTCCGTTGAAACACTGCCAGTCCTCCTCGAAGACAATTGGATGAAGCCCCTCGTCGAGTTTTTAAGAGACGGACTCCTCCCCCAGGATCCGAAGGAAGCCTGAAGGATAAGGACCCGAGCCGAGCGTTACATATTAATCGAAGGCATTCTATATAAGCGCTCCTTCACCCAGGTGGATGGTCGGCCCTACCTAAGGTGCCTCTCTCCCGGGCAAGCCGACTACGCCTTGCAAGAACTTCATGAGGGCATCGGCGGAGCCCACTCCGGCTCCAGAGCCTTAGCGCGCAAAGTGTTAAACTACGGGTATTACTGGCCCACTCTCCTACGGGATGCCGAACGACACGTTCGGCAATGCATCTCCTGCCAGAAGTATTCCGACATCCGACGCCTTCCGCAAGCACCACTCACCTCCCTATCAAGTCTGATCCCCTTCGCAATGTGGGGGATGGATTTACTACGGCCATTTCCACCAGCTCCCGGACAATTAAAGTTCCTAGTCGTGGCAGTCGACTATTTCTCGAAATGGATAGAGGCCGAGCCCCTGGCTACAATCACGGAGCATAGAGTTGTTCAATTCTTCTGGAAAAATGTAATCTGCCGATTCGGCGTTCCTCGGGTCATAGTTACAGATAACGGAATGCAGTTTGCTGGGGCTGCCTTCCGAGCCTTATGTGAAGACCTGACCATACAACACCGCTTCTCCTATGTCTCTCATCCCCAGTCAAATGGCCAGGCCGAGAATGCCAACCGACAGATCCTCTCCGGCATCAAGAAGAGACTAGACAAGTGCTCCAAGGGCTTATGGGTCGATCAGCTGCCCAATGTGTTATGGAATTACCGCACCACGAAGCGGACCCCAACAGGCGAGAGTCCGTTTAATCTCACCTATGGGTCCGAGGCCCTCATCCCGCTAGAAGTTGGGATACCCTCTCCTAGTTTGATAGCTTTTGAAGAAGAGCAAAATGCCAGAGAGCTTAGAGCAAGCCTAGACTTGATAGACGAAATCCGAGAAAGAGCGGCTATACGGCAACAAAGTTACCGGAGAAGAATTGAGCTCGCCTACAACAAAAGGGTCCGCCCAACAGACCTCAAAGAAGGGGATCTGGTCCTCCGAAAATTGGCCATCTCGTTCCCCGGACAGAAAAACAAACTGGCTCCGAACTGGGAGGGACCATACAAGATTTCAAAAGTGATCCGCCCCGGTGCGTACAAGCTAGAAGATCTTGAAGGCAGAGAAATTCCCAGGACTTGGAATGCCGACCATCTTTTGAAATACCAAGAGAAGGCAGCTACGCCTCTCTAAGTGACTCGAGATGTCGAACCATTCCCTTCCTGTTACTAGTAGTAATTTTTCCTTTATTTTTTCATTGTAATAACGGCTAGCAACTTTAGAAGCAGCCGATCATTGGATATTAATAAATAAAGTTTTTCATATTTTTGATAACTATCGCATCTCTCAGCCTTTAATTCTTTAACCACACGATGGTTCGGAGTCCAGCACTCGGCTCGACACCTCTTCCTCGGCTCGCCTACAGACGAGCCGGAAGTAGATCGCCGTTCGAAATTGCTCCTGCAGCCGTTGAATGGATCGGAGTCCAACACTTGGCTCGATTCTACTTCGCAAGTTCGCTCTTAAGCGGACCAGAAGTAGTTCGCCATTCGAAACTGCTGCCTGCATCCCTTAAACTAACCACACGATGGTTCGGAGTCCAGCACTCGGCTCGACACTTCTTCCTCGGCTCGTCTACAGACGAGCCGGAAGTAGATCGCCGTTCGAAATTGCTCCTGCATCCGTTGAATGGATCGGAGTCCAACACTTGGCTCGATTCTACTTCGCAAGTTCGCTCTTAAGCGGACCAGAAGTAGTTCGCCATTCGAAACTACTCCTGCATCCCTTAAACTAACCACACGATGGTTCGGAGTCCAGCACTCGGCTCGACACTTCTTCCTCGGCTCGTCTACAGACGAGCCAGAAGTAGATCATCGTTCGAAATTGCTCCTGCAGCCGTTGAATGGATCGGAGTCCAACACTTGGCTCGATTCTACTTCGCAAGTTCGCTCCTAAGCGGACCAGAAGTAGTTCGCCATTCGAAACTGCTCCTGCATCCCTTAAACTAACCACTCGATGGTTCGGAGTCCAGCACTCGGCTCGACACTTCTTCCTCGGCTCGTCTACAGACGAGCCGGAAGTAGATCGCCGTTCGAAATTGCTCCTGTAGCCGTTGAATGGATCGGAGTCCAACACTTGGCTCGATTCTACTTCGCAAGTTCGCTCCCAAGCAGACTAGAGGTAGCTCGTCGTTCGAAACTGCTCCTGCATCCCTCAAGCTAATCTAACGATCAATCTCTCCGACTCGTCCTCAAACGGGCCGGAATTAGATACGAATCACAGTCCTGACGCGCCGAGCCGAGGTACCGGGGTACCGACCCTCGTATATGGCGAAAAAACCTTCCGAGATGAAACCACCGTCAGATCGTCTCAGAAAGTGTGCTAGGGCGTGATGAGCGGATCTCATTCAGCCACGTGTCCACAAAACGACTAGATAGTGTTTTCTTAGGAACTGGACCCGCCTCAAGATCCGTGCAAACATCAGACGGCCCTGATCGCCTCACCTCGCTCGGCGGAAAGTCACCCCGATCCCCAGGCAACGATCAGGCCACGTGGGCGCAGTCGAGAAACAACTGCGCCTTAACAGCCAAACCAAGCCGCACTTGAAGGGACCAGGCCAGGCTAAGAAGCGCAGCAAAAGAGAAAATTTCGAGGCCAAGGAGTTCGACGGGCCGAACGCCTGTCTCACGCTTCGTTTCGGACCTACGCTAGTTAGTGCGACTAGAGCGCAAATAAGAAGACAGCATAGAACAGTTCGGATAAAACAAACCCAATGCAATTAATAACTTGGTCAAAGTTACAAAGGAGATTACAACAACAAAAACTGGCAAATAGGTTACAACACAAAGACACGACCCGTCCGCTACTTCCGAGGAAGGGGAATGCTCCGGTTTAGAGACACTTTGGGTCGACGCTTCTTAACCTCCGAGCTCGAATCCAGGCCGACGAACCGAGACGCCTCCTCACCACTGACCCTGACGGTTGCTCCGACCGAAGCACCGCTTGAAGACACCGCCACACCGCTTTGGGCATCGGCGGCTGACCTGCCTACGATAGGGGTCCGGCTCGCCGCTTGATAGAACATGATCCCTCGCTCGATCTCTTCGCGGGTGCACGAGGTGCTCCGGACGTTAGCCCTCACCGGCTGAGGCTTGAGCCGAGCAACTTCTTCCTCCAGTTCGACGATGCGATCCTTCAATGTGTCATCCTTTACTATCACCTTAAACCGAGGAAGTTTCGCCGAACCGGGGTATTCGGCGCTGTCGGAGATAACGCGACTCAAGTGGGTCACTTCGATACTCTTGTCGACCGTCACCCTCTGCAGCTCTTCCACCTTCCTCGCTAAGCCATCTCGTTCGGCTGAAACTCACACAAGTTCCTCTTCCCTAGCAGATAGCTCGGCCTCGACTATCCGTAGGTGGTGCAGTTCGACCAAAGCCTCGCTATGCCTAATCTCCAAGTTATGAAGTATCCTCCTCGTCAAGTGAACCTCACCCTCGAGACGATCCTCCCGAGATCGCTTAAACAACTCGGCTCGGCGCTGTTCAGCCGAGGTGTAATGAGTCTGCTCGGCAATCTGAAATAAGAAAGGGATAGGATTGAAATACCACACTACCGAGCCAAACACTTAGACAAATTTCGGAGTCAAAATACTTCATTCATTAAAAAGCGGTGGCCAGTCCGCAAAAGGCATTACAATGATCGGAAAAAAAAACTACAAAGATTTAACAAGAGGATCAAGGGTCCACCTGCGTCGCCGCCTCGACCACGGGCACAATAACAGATGGCCCCTCGGTCCTCCCTTCGTCGACCTGGCCGTCCACCACCGGTCGACCGTCCTCCCCCTCCTCATCTTCGCCTCCTGCGTCGTCGCCTTCGCCTTCCTCTCCCTCGTCGCCTGAAGGCGACCCTGGCCACAGTCGGTAGCCGACCCTGCTCGAAGCCCGCGATCCGTTCCTGAACATGGTCGAGCGCCGTTTGGTAAGATCGCTCCATGTTCTCGGCCATGTGCTTCTTCGCTTCGTCCTCGACCTCCATCTCCACTTCGGCCCGGATCTTCGTCGCCAGGGCCCCTTTCTCCGCCCTCTCTTCGGCCAAGGACTTCGTCGCCGCATCCAGCTCCTCGGCGGCCTTGGCAGCCTTGGCAGACTCCGCCTTTAGAGTCTCCTTGACCTTCTTCAGGTCAGCGACAAGGTCGGCCACCCGAACCTCCAAGGCCTCTGCCCTCCTTTGCTCGGCCTCGAGTTCCTTGACCGCCCTCACCTTCGCCGACCGGTCTTTGTCGCTCGCGGCCCTCAGCTCCTTCTCCTGCTCGGCGAACGTCTCGAGGAGATGGCCGAAGTGACAAGTGGCCTGCGAAGACAACAATGAGCGCACTAAGCAAACCGAGCAGTAAACTTAGCAAAAAGAAACTTAGCAACAAGAATCTTACCGAGACGAGTGACCGAGCCACCTCGTAGGTGTCGTCACCCACCGTCCCCGCCTTTAGTGCGGCTCGATCCTTCGGGGTCGCCAAATGTTTGACGACCTGCACTGACATCTGCAAATTGCCAAGGAACCCGTCATGGTTCTTCACTCGCCAATTCGGCACGAACAGCTGCTTGTGCTGCTCAGTCAGAATCTCTTCGGCAGCCTTGGTTAGCGGTGGTGCCTCGATCGACAGCGCCACGTTAACGTCAAAGGTCCCCTCGATCACGCCAGGGACCACAGAGGACGGGGGCCCCTCAACGACGACAACCTCCGAGGGCGCCTCAACGGCCGGAGGGGGCGGGGAGATGGTCGAGGCGACAGCAGGTGGCGGAGTCGACGAGGCAGTCGCGGCCGCCCTCTTCCTCTTTTTCCCCCCGGCCAACTTAGACCTGTCGGCCATCATGGAGTTGAAGTCGATCTTCATTGCTTCTGCAACGAGCCACAAAAAAAAGAGACGAGTTAGCAGGCCGAACCAAAAACTTAAAAGAAAAATGAAAAACGAGATGTCAGGAGCATACTCGGGTCGATGGGGCTTAGGCCGGACCCAAACAACACCTCCTCCATCAAATCCCTCCAACTCAGTATCGGAAGGGCCATTATCTTCCTCGCCACCTCCTCCTCGGCCTCAGACAAAACAGGGTCGGCGCGCGCGAAATTCGGCACCTCCACCTTCCAACGAGTCGGAATGGGCCGAATAGCCTCGCCCCTTACTATAAAATACTTCTCCTTCCAACCCTTAATCGGGTCAGGGTTTTCTATAATATTAACACCCTTCCTCGGCCCCAAGTAGTATCGATACTCCGTCTTGTGCTGCCGGTTTACTCGATACAATCCTCGGAAGACCGTGAGATCCGGCTCTACCTCAGCTCGGTAGCACTGAAGCATAAAGGCGTTCACATGGCACCATGTGTTCGGCATGAACTGGGTCGGAGAGAGGCAATACCAGCCGAGGATCTTGAGGATGAATGGGTGCAGAGGGAAACGTAACCCGGCATGCAAGGAGTCGATGTCGAACATGCACATGTCCGACGACGGCAGCTTGGAATTCGCTCGTATCCCGGGACCTGGGAGAATCAGTTTGTACTCCGGAGGGATAGCGAAAGCCTTTCTAACCCGGAGTAGGTCCTCCTCGGATAACAGCGTGAAGAGCTCGTCGGCTTCGGTGGGAAGGGCCGGGTTAGGTTCTTCGACGATTTTAGACTTCCCATAGATCGCCTTCTCCAGCAAGTCGCCCTGGTACTGCCTGACCCCCGAATGACCGGACAGGACGGAAGGATACCGTCCCATCTCGGGTGCTTGCTTCGGATTCTCCACAATCACCTCCACTACGGGGGATTGGGCCTCCACCCTCCTCTTCTTCTTCTCCTTCTTCGTCTCGACTACAGACGGTTCGGCAACTTGCTTACCCTTCCTCCTAACCTCCGACCTGCTCCTCTCCTCGGCACTCTCGTCGCCCGAAGACGAGGCCCCACTCCCCGAGTTCACTCGAGACATCTCTAGAAAAATTATTCAGACTAAGTGAACTGACCTTTTGAAGTGACGTCCACGGTCGGAGTGCTCTCGCCGGAAATCGCCTGGCCCACGCGACAGCTAACGGCAACGCCTTAGAGAGAAAATCGCCGCTAGCAGAGAACTTAGAGATCGAAAGTAAAAAACTTGAGTAAAAAGTGAGAAATGAGCTTGAGAGTAAGGGTGAGAGCTTATAACCCCTAGCAAGTTGGGCCTCCTTGGGAAACGCAAAAAGCCCACTAAGGAGCCAAAGCGACAGGCGGAAAAGATACGAAGATTACTCAAAGCAAGAGACTCTTCAAAATACCAAGTCAACGTCTCGGCCACCTACGAGAAAACCATCGGACAGCCCGGCTGGGCAACCGAACCACTGCCCACCTTTGAAACAAACAGCTCGGCTCCGAGCCGAGATACCGGGGTACCGACCCTCGTATATGGCAAAAAATCGCTCCGAGGCGAAGTCACCGTCGGATCTCTTTAAAATTCGCGACAGAATCTGATGGACGGTTCAGATCGTGCCACGCCCACAAAACGACAAGATAGCGTTTTCTCGTGATCTGAACCCCATCCTCGAGATGCGCGCCATGATGGACCGCTCAAATCCACCCACGCGTCCCTCCTTGCTGCCTGCCACCGGCTCGCCCAGCCGAGCTACCGAACAGCTCAGCCGAGCAACCGAGCTACTAGGCGCAGAGGAGTGGAGCCCTCAAGAGGTACTTCCTCCAAAACACCCAACTCAGTACCTCGGCCAAATAGCCCTAATGCGCCGAGCCGAGATACCGGGTACCGACCCTCGTATATGGCAAAAAATCGCTCCAAGGCGAAGTCACCGTCGAATCTCTTTAAAATTCGCGACAGAATCTGATGGACGGTTCAGATCGTGCCACGACCACAAAACGACAAGATAGCATTTTCTCGTGATCTGAACCCCCTCCTCGAGATGCGCGCCATGATGGACCGCTCAGATACAGCCACGCGTCCCTCCTTGCTGCCTGCCATCGGCTCGCCCAACCGAGCTACCGAACAGCTCAGCCGAGCAACCGAGCTACTAGGCGCAGAGGAGTGGAGCCCTCAAGAGGTACTTCCTCCAAAACACCCAACTCAGTACCTCGGCCAAACAGCCCTGATGCGCCGAGCCGAGATACCGGGGTACCGACCCTCGTATATGGCAAAAAATCGCTCTGAGGCGAAGTCACCGTCGGATCTCTTTAAAATTCGCGACAAAATCTGATGGACGGTTCAGATCGTGCCACGCCCACAAAACGACAAGATAGCATTTTCTCGTGATCTGAACCCCATCCTCGAGATGCGCGCCATGATGGACCGCTCAGATCCAGCCACGCGTCCCTCCTTGCTGCCTGCCATCGGCTCGCCCAGCCGAGCTACCGAACAGCTCAGCTGAGCAACCGAGCTACTAGGCGTAGAGGAGTGGAGCCCTCAAGAGGTACTTCCTCCAAAACACCCAACTCAGTACCTCGGCCAAACAGCCCTGATGCGCCGAGCCGAGATACCGGGATACTGACCCTCGTATATGGCAAAAAATCGCTCCGAGGCGAAGTCACCGTCGGATCTCTTTAAAATTCACGACAGAATCTGATGGACGGTTCAGATCGTGCCACGCCCACAAAATGACAAGATAGCATTTTCTCGTAATCTGAACCCCATCCTCGAGACGCGCGCCATGATGGACCGCTCAGATCCAGCCACGCGTCCCTCTTTGCTGCCTGCCATCGGCTCGCCCAGCCGAGCTACCGAACAGCTCAGCCGAGCAACCGAGCTACTAGGCATAGAGGAGTGGAGCCCTCAAGAGGTACTTCCTCCAAAACACCCAACTCAGTACCTCGGCCAAACAGCCCTGATGCGCCGAGCCGAGATACCGGGGTACCGACCCTCGTATATTGCAAAAAATCACTCCGACCCATATCAACCGTTGGATCTTGTGAAAAAGCGTGCTCGTCATGATGGATGGCCCAGATTTGGCCACGTCCACTAAACGACAAGATAGCGTTTTATGGGGATCCACGCTGAGATGGACGACCCAGATGATGCCACGTACCTCGGAATCATCGAGCCGAGGCACTGACCCCCCGAACCGAGGCACAGACCCTCCGAGCCGGGGTACCGGGGTACCGACCCTCGTATATGGCAAAAAATCGCTCCGACCCATATCAGCCGTTGGATCTTGTGAAAAAGCGTGCTCGTCATGATGGACGGCCCAGATTTGGCCACGTCCACTAAACGACAAGATAGCGTTTTATGGGGATCCACGCTGAGATGGACGACCCAGATGATGCCACGTACCTCGGAATCATCGAGCCGAGGCACTGACCCCCCGAACCGAGGCACATACCCTCCGAGCCGGGGTACCGGGGTACGGACCCTCGTATATGGCAAAAAATCGCTCCGACCCATATCAGCCGTTGGATCTTGTGAAAAAGCGTGCTCGTCATGATGGACGGCCCAGATTTGGCCACGTCCACTGAACGACAAGATAGCGCTTTATGGGGATCCACGCTGAGATGGACGACCCAGATGATGCCACGTACCTCGGATCCATCGAGCCGAGGCACTGGTCCTCGGCATGCCAGGCCGAGCCGAAGTACCGAGGTACCGAACCTCGTATACGGCAAAAAAGCGTGCCGAGGAATAGGGACCATCTGATCTCTCCGAAAATCGCGCTCCGCCCAGATCAAGGGCTCTGATGACGCCACGTCGAAAATGAATATTAAAAATTCGGTTTTTATTTATTTAAATCATTTTATTTATCTAAAAAATCGCAAAAAATTACTAAAAATTCGGGAAAATTAGCTAAAAATTCCAAGAAATAATTAAAAATTCGGGCGATATTTCCAAGCCTCCGAACGAATAATTATTCCCGAGAACACGCAGCTAAAGCCCCCGAACGAGTAGCTGACGCATCGCGAAATCAGATAAATAGCCTGAAAAAATAGACAAAAACTCGGTAAACCATATGGCTTCAAGAAGGAGAAAGAAATTACCTCACCACCCACTTCGGGATTCCAAAAACGCCCATTCAGACTTCGATACAACTCCCTTAGCCACTAAAGTAGTCGAACTACTCCTCAAAGACTGAATGACCTCAGCCTTTGGGAGTGGGGGGCTCGTGATATGGCTAAAAATAGGGGTTTAATCAAGGCCGTCCAGATGGGGCACGAATCCCGAGATTCAGGGGTGAGACAGTAATTTTACCCACAAAACAGGTCTGAAGCGGGTGCTGGGTCTCCTATCCGCAGATCCATTAACCCGCGAACGGATCTACCACAACTGGGTGCGGGTTTCAACCCGCAACGAACCCGGTCCAGCGGGATAGAATTAGGGTTTCTGATTAATATCAATCAACGGCCCTGATTCACATCTATCCTTTCACTGGGGATTAGGGATTACATTCCTTATCTATATACACAGGAATTACATGCCTAATCTGTTCCCTAAGACGCCTATAAATACCCCCTACCCATCTCCATTAAGAGGTAATCGATCTTTCACCAATTTTTACGCTCATTCATAGTCTTCCTAGATTACTGACTTGAGCGTCGGAGGGTGCGTCGCCGGGAACAACCCCGGTGTCTCGCACTTTTTGCAGGTCTACGGCGGGATCGATGACCGAAGCCCGACGGAACAGGTATACAGGTTTACTATTCAGTTTCCCTAAGAATCCACAAATTCATCTGTTTGCCCCCACACCAGATTTAGTGGCAACACCACCAAAACAAGTAAATAAAAATTTACTGGGTTAAAATCCTCGTGAAAACAAATTCGAAAAACTCAAAAATGCCAATTTATCCACGAGACAGATCCAACAAGGTTAACAGGTCTGTTTCGGCTTGGATTTGGTTTAAATTTTGATTAGTTTGACAAAGTCATCATTAGCCCAAGTCCAACAAGACCCATAGGAAATTTTGGTATTGGGCTAGTTTGACCTACCATCATAATAATCCAATTAGAAGTATTTTTTCGGATTAAATAATTAAACCAAATAAAAACAAACCCATTTAAGGTTGGGCTCGGATCCCCTAGAACCCATACCCGCAAACCGTCACCCTCACCCAGTCGGATCTAGAACAAAGGCGGGTTGGGTCCTAGACACGCAACCTGCCTACCCTTTACCTGTCCTCCCTCCTATGTGCAGAGCACGGGTCGGGCTAAGTTTATTGGACCCCAGATCCAAACCCAACCGACCCAATCCCCTTTCCTCTCCTTCTGCTGTTCTGGCCAAAACCAACCCATCAGCACTAGTAGGAATCACCTCAACTGGTGCTGTGGTGGTCGATGGCAAGAAGGTGAGGGGCCGAGCTCCAACGATGAACGGTGGTGGCCGGTATTCTGGCGGCGGTGACCACATCCGACCATCTCCACCTTTTTCACAAATTTCATTAGGGTTGGCATTCAGGTCGACTGGTCCGTGCCGGGCCCAAACCATTCTAGTTTTCCCAGGGTTTCGAGCGAGCTCGAGTCAGGTTTGGTAAGTAACCGGGCCGGGCCAGGTTGAGAACTTCAAAATCCGACCCAGTTAACATGCGAACCCTTACGGTTTGAACCTGAATCGGGCCGGGTCACAGGTTGCCCCATGTAATATCCCGGACGGATATTATATTTATATAATTATTATTTTGAAAAGTAAAAATATTTTAATAGGAATTACTTGGTTTTTCAAATAAAAAGTTACCTGGATATATATACTATTAAGTATATATATGCATTGTATCAGTTTTGTGCACTTGTGCAAAATCTTGAAAAACACATTTTTGAGAAAATATCTAGAAAATCCCGGGCTGGTATTAAAAAATTATTATTTTATTTTTATTTCCATAATTGAAATATTTTTGGTGGACATTAACCGGATTTTGTTAGTAAACATTATATATGTATATATACTAGTCGGTATACGACTGTTTTGTATCAAATTGATACTTGAATCTTCCGAGTTAGAAATAAAATTATTCTATTTTATTTCTCGGAATTAAATTATTTTTGTACTGATTTGTTCATTTTCACGAACGAAAATTATCTGTATAATCAGATATATGCATGGATTTGAATCGTGTCGATTTCAGGCGATTGTACAAATCGTGTAGTATGTGATTTGGGAAAATATATTTTATTTTTGATCCGTCATGATGAGATGAAGGGTTAGGAGGAGTGTGGATGTTGATTGTAACATAAAAATTACAAATGAATACTCAAATTGTTAACCATGAGAACCATTGACACTTGGATCTCTTCTCCACCACAAAAAATCCTTCATTCTTTCTATAAAACACCCCCAAACCCTCCCCCTTTCCATTTGGCCGGCCATTCATTCCTAGGGTTAGGAAACCCCCCCATTTGTTCTCATCTCACTCCATCTCCTTCATCTCATTTCATCTCATTTTCTTCTACTACTACTTATTTTGTTTTTTAGAAAATTTTGAGAAAGAGAAAGAAAGAGAGATTGAATCAAAAAAAAAGAAAAGAGATAGCTTTTCAGGGGTTCCTTTTCTTCATGGAGTTCTTGAGAGGAGGAGCAAGAACAGGGAGCATGGAGAGCTAGCAAGTCCTTCCAACCAATTTCTAAGGTGGGGGTTTCTCACTCTTGAATTGTTTTAGTTATTTTAGGGATTACTATTGTTGTTTGTTGTTGTATTGGACTAGATTCATGTGCATATGAATGGTACGGACTAGATTAGAAGTGTATGCAAAGTTTGAAGTGATAGAACACATAAATTAGGCATAAAGATTCGGTTTTTATGGATGTAGGGTTAGATTTAATTAATTTTGTTAAAAGAAGAGTTTTGACCCGAAATTTATGTGGGGGTTCTCTTATGTGTTGTTACCATGCTGAAATTTTTGGGAATTTTTCGGAGCCATTTTGATGGGTGAAACGAGCATTTTCCCCAAAGCAGCGAGTCTCAAGTCAAAACAGTGAGCTCACTGTTTTGGGGTTAGCGTGCAGTAGGTTCAAGGAGATAAACTTGGGGTTCCTCTCGGAATTTCAGGAGGAGAACAACTAGAAAGTTGTAGTAGACGTTCTCCCCTTCCCGAATTGGCCTCTCGGGTTAAATTCCGAGAAGAAACGAAAAAGTTATGATTGTTTCAAAAACAGCAACTAGCTGTTTGGCTGAACGTTGCTGTTTTGGTTGCTTGATACTTTTGAGTATTTTACTGGTTGAATCTGAGGTTCAGGCCAACTAGGGAGTTTTAGTAGAGATCCTCACCTTTCCGAATTGGCCTCTTGGGCTAGATTCTGATAAGCGGAGTAGGAGTTATGGTATTTGGAAAATGCAGCAGCCAGCTTGAGCTAAGTGTGCTTGCTGTTTGACTTGTCCTAGATTTTTGAGCCTCTTACTGGATGAATCTGAGGATCTGACCAACTAGGAAGTTGTAGTAGACAATCTCCCCTTTCCGAATTAACCTCTCGGGTTAAATTCCGATAAGCGTAGTAGGAGTTATACCGTTTGCAAAGTACAACAACTGGCTGTCTTGACTGGATTCTTGCCGTTTTGCTTCTTTGAGGTTTAGAGTGTCTTACCTGTAGAAAATGAAGTGAAGACCAACTAAGAGTTGTAGTAGACATTCTCCCCTTTCCGAATTGACCTCTCGGGTTAAATTCTGATAAGCAGAGTAGGAGTTATGCCGTTTGCAAAGTACAACGACTGGTTGTCTTAACTGGTTTCTTGCTGTTTTGCTTCTTTGAGGTTTTACAGTGTCTTACCTATAGAATTTGAAGTGGAGACCAACTAGGAAATTGTAGTAGACGTTCTCCCCTTTCCAGATTGGCCTCTCGGGTTAAATTTCGATAAGAGGAGTAGAAGTTATAGTTTTTGAAAGTTTTCAGCTTGGCTGTGCATTTGGTGGGTTGGAATTGTATCTATCTTGATTCCTTGTAGTTTCTGAGTATCTTACTCGCTGAATCTGATGAGCCGACCAACTAAGGAGTTGTAGTAGACGTTCTCATCTTTCCGAATTGCCCTCTTGGGTTAGATTCCGATGAGTAGAACAAAAGTTATATGCTTTCAAAGTTTTAGTTTTCCTTTCTCAAATCTGCTGTTTTATTACCATTTGCATGTGTTCGATGGGTAGGAACTTGGAGTTCCTTCCAGAATCTGAGAAAGTGGTCAACTGGGAAGTTTTAGTAGATGTTCCCACCTTATCAAATTGTCCAGTTTTGTTAGATTCCGATAAGTAGAGCAAAAGTTACAAGCTACAAAAGTTTCATCTTTTTATTGAAAATCTGTAGTTTGGTAATTGTTTGCGTATGTTCGAGGTCAGGAATTTGGAATTCCTTCTGGAATTTGAGAAAGTGGTCAACTGGGAAGTTTTAGTAGATGTTCCCACCTTTTCAAATTGTCCAGTTTCGTTAGATTCCGACGAGTAAAGCAAAAGTTACAAGCTACAGAAGTTTCATCTTTTTATTGAAAATTTGTAGTTTGGTAATTGTTTGCATATGTTCGAGGTCAGGAACTTGGAATTCCTTCTGGAATCTGAGAAAGTGGTCAACTAGGGAGTTATAGTAGGTGTTCCCACTTTTCCAAAATGTCTAGTTTCGTTAGATTCCGACAAGTAGAGCAAAAGTTACCAGCTTGCAAAGTTTCAGCTTTCTGTTGAAAATCTGCAGTTTGGGTAAACTATTGTGTGTCCGTTGGACCGAATTTTAGATTTCTTATAGAATCTGAAAAAGTGTTCTACTAGAGAGTTGTACTAGATATTCTTAACTTTCTAAAAAGTATATTTCTGTTAAAATCCGATAAGCATAGCACTGGTTGCTTCTAGGCTGTTGGAAGGCTTTTATGTCGCTTTTGGGCTTCTCATTGGTAGAATGCCTATTTTAGACTATTAGTAGATTCTTCTGTGCTTCTAATTATAGAAGATTAAGAGTTTCTAGTAAGCAAGTTCGGTTTCTTCTAGGTTGATTACTTGTATGGTTGTTTTCATATATAGGTTATTGTCTCATACGTGGCTCGCCTGGCCCGTATGTAGCTATTGGTCCCATACGTAGCTTATTCGGCTCATATGTATATTATTGTCTCGTATGAAGCTCATTGGGATCGTGTGTAGGTATTGTCTTAAATAGGTAGGCTGTGAGTGGATCCGAGGAAATCTTGTGAAGTCTAGATTAAGACTTGGTTAATTATGTCGATAAATTGTTACACTCTCTAGAAGAGAGACACGTACGGTGCTTTTTCTTGATGATTTGGAAGCACAGTGCATTTCTCGCTTGCTTGGTTAGAAGAGGGACACATACGGTTCTTTTTCATGATGAGTTGGAAGCACAGTGGCATGTCTCGCTTGTTTGGTTAGGGTTAGTGACATCGTTAGGGTAGTAACAATTACTTAACCATTTTTATCTATAAATTGCTGAATCACCTATAATCTAACCTCTCCTATAGGCTGAAACTAGGTGGTGTTATTGGAATGTATTCCCCTGTCAAAGGGATATGGGTAGTGCTTTTCCATGATGAGTTGGGAGAACGGGATCAGTATCTTGATTGTTAATTCCTAAACTGCCATGATAAGAACGGGAGGTTATCCTAGGAAAATAGACCCTACGATTCCATCAGGTTCTATGCCTGCTCATGACAAGTTGAGGGCACGGAAGAAGGTTGACAAGTATTTTGTAGTTCGTGTTGGCTTTAAGCGAGGATCGGTTCGCCTGGCAGTAGTGGAAAACGGGGGCACCACTATTGTACTGCAGTTACGGAACTAGACCGTACCTGCAACCTCATCAGTCATGTAGTATGTTTCAGGAACAGGATGGGTACAAAAGTAGAATTTATGACGTGGGTTCAAATCCCTATATATGAAGAAACAGCTTGATATGGGGCGTATGTAGTATGGGCTGCATACTGTCCCAGAGTCTTGCTTGCATTAGAATAAGAGCATCCTTGTATTAGTAATTGTTGCCGCTAAATTCGGTGTGGGGGCAAACAGATGAATTTGTGAGTTCTTTGGGGAAACTGAATAGGAGAACCTGTATACCTGTTCCGTTGAACTCTGATCGTCGCTCCCACCGTGCACCTGCAAAAAGTGCGAAACACCGGGGTTGTTCCCGGCGACGCACCCTCCAACGCTCAAATCAGTAATCAGAATTGATTATGAAAGAGCGTTTAGCTAGAGAAAGATTGATTACCTCTTAATGGAGATGGGTGAGGGGTATTTATAGGCGTCTTGGGGACTGGTTTTAGGAATGTAATCCCCGTGATTAGATAAGGAATATTCCTCGTAATCAGATAAGGCATGTAATCTGATAAGGCATATCCCCTATAATCAGTTAAGGAATTTAATCCCTAATCCCCAGTGAAAAGATAGATGTGAATCATGGCCGTTGATTTAGATCTAATCAGGGACCTTGATTGTATCTTGTCGGATCGGGTTGGTAGCGGGTTGAAACCCGTACCCAGCTGAGGTGGATCCGTTTGCGGGTTATTGGATCTGTGAGAAGGAGACCCAGTACCCGCTTCGGACCCATTTGCATGTGAAATTACCGTTTTACCCCTGAGCTTTAAGATTCGAGTCCGATGTGAACGGTCCCGATTTAATCCTATTTTTTAGCCATATCACGAGCCCCCCACTCCTAAAGACTGAGTTTGATCAGTCTTTGTGGAGTAGTTTAGCTGTTTTAATGGCTGGTGGAGCTGTATCGGAGTCCAAATGGAGGGTTTCGAATCTTAAAGGGGGTAGTAGTGTGTCTTTGCAATTTGTTTTTAAGCATCCTTGAGTGCCCAACGGTCTTTATCTACTTTTTTTCGGATTATTTATTTAATTTTGCGACGTGTTAACCAGTCGTCCGGGGGCCCTCACGATACATTCCAGGCAATAATTGTTCGTTCAGGGGTTAGAAAATATTACCCTGAATTTAAAATTATTTTCTAGATTTTCCCGTGAATTTTCCCGAATTTTTGGTGATTTTTTCGCAATTTTTAAATAAATAAAACGATTAAAATAAATAAAAATTGATTTTATATACCTATTTATGACGTGGTGTCATCAGAGCCTTTGATCAGAGCGCGGCGCGATTTTCGGAGGGATCGAGTGGCCCCTGTTCTTCGGCTCGCTCCTTCGCCGTATGTGAGGTTCGGTACTCCGGCAGTCCGGCTCGGCGTCTCGGCACTTCGGTTCGAATGGCTCGGTGCTTCGGCTCGACGATTACGTGGCATCATCTGGGCCGTCTATCTCAGCGCGGATCCCCGTAAAGCGCTATCTTGTCGTTTAGTGGACGTGGCCAAATCTGGGCCGTCCATCATGGCGAGCACGTTTTTTGACGAGATCCAACGGCTGATATGGGTCGGAACGGTTTTTCGCCATATACGAGGGTCGGTACCCCGGTACTTCGGCTCGGCGACTCGGCACCTCGGTTTGTATGGCTCGGTGCCTCGGCGGTTCCGAAGTACGTGGCATCATCTGAGCCGTTCATCATGACGAGCGCGTTTTTTGGCAAGATCCAACGGCTGACATGCCTCGGAGTGGTTTTTTGCCATATACGAGGGTCGGTACCCCGGTACCTCGGCTCGGCGCCTCGGCACCTCGGTTTGTATGGCTCGATGCCTCGGCGGTTCCGAAGTACGTGGCATCATCTGAGCCGTTCATCATGACGAGCGCGTTTTTTGGCAAGATCCAACGGCTGACATGCCTCGGAGTGGTTTTTTGCCATATACGAGGGTCGGTACCCCGGTACCTCGGCTCGGCACTGCGGCACCTTGGTTTGTATGGCTCGGTGCCTCGGCGGTTCCGAAGTACGTGGCATAATCTGGGCCGTCCATATTAGCGTGGATCCCCAAAAAACGTTATCTTGTCGTTTAGTGGACGTGGCCAAATCTGGACCGTCCATCACGACGGGCGCGTTTTTTGACCAGATCCAACGGCTGATGTGCCCCGGGGCGGTTTTTTGCCATATACGAGGGTCGGTACCCCGGTACCTCGGCTCGGCACTGCGGCACCTTGGTTTGTATGGCTCGGTGCCTCGGCGGTTCCGAAGTACGTGGCATAATCTGGGCCGTCCATATTAGCGTGGATCCCCAAAAAACGTTATCTTGTCGTTTAGTGGACGTGGCCAAATCTGGACCGTCCATCACGACGGGCGCGTTTTTTGACCAGATCCAACGGCTGATGTGCCCCGGGGCGGTTTTTTGCCATATACGAGGGTCGGTACCCCGGTACCTCGGCTCGGCACTGCGAAGTTGTCTGGCCGAGGCACAGAGTTGTGTTTTATGGAGCTCCTCTCCTGAGGGGTCGCCTCCTCGGCTCTTAGTGGCTCGGTGGCTCGGCTGAGCTGTCCGGTAGCTCGGCCGGGCGAACCGAGGGCAATCGGCGAGGAGGGACGCGTGGCTGGATCTGGGCGGTTCATCTTGACGCGCATCTCGAGGATGGGGTTCAGATCACGAGAAAACGCTATCTTGTCGTTTTGTGGACGTGGCATCATCTGAACCGTCCATCAGATTTCGTCGTGAGTTTTAAGGAGATCCGACGGTGACTTCGCTTCGGAGCGATTTTTTGCCATATACGAGGGTCGGTACCCCGGTACTTCGGCTCGGCACTGCGAAGTTGTCTGGCCGAGGCACAGAGTTGTGTTTTATGGAGCTCCTCTCCTGAGGGGTCGCCTCCTCGGCTCTTAGTGGCTCGGTGGCTCGGCTGAGCTGTCCGGTAGCTCGGACGGGCGAACCGAGCGCAGTCGGCGAGGAGGGACGCGTGGCTGGATCTGGGCGGTCCATCTTGACGCGCATCTCGAGGATGGGGTTCAGATCACGAGAAAACGCTATCTTGTCGTTTTGTGGACGTGTCATCATCTGAACCGTCCATCAGATTTCGTCGTGAGTTTTAAGGAGATCCGACGGTGACTTCGCTTCGGAGCGATTTTTTGCCATATACGAGGGTCGGTACCCCGGCACTTCGGCTCGGCACTGCGAAGTTGTCTGGCCGAGGCACGGAGTTGTGTTTTATGGAGCTCCTCTCCTGAGGGGTCGCCTCCTCGGCTCTTAGTGGCTCGGTGGCTCGGCTGAGCTGTCCGGTAGCTCGGCCGGGCGAACCGAGCGCAGTCGGCGAGGAGGGACGCGTGGCTGGATCTGGGCGGTCCATCTTGACGCGCATCTCGAGGATGGGGTTCAGATCACGAGAAAACGCTATCTTGTCGTTTTGTGGACGTGGCATCATCTGAACCGTCCATCAGATTTCGTCGTGAGTTTTAAGGAGATCCGACGGTGACTTCGCTTCGGAGCGATTTTTTGCCATATACGAGGGTCGGTACCCCGGTACTTCGGCTCGGCACTGCGAAGTTGTCTGGTCGAGGTACGGAATTGCGTAGCCGGGGCGTTGCCTTGTCATTTTGAAGGGTTTCTTGCCTTGATTGAGCATCGTATCTTTTCCGCCTGCCGCTTCCGCTCCCTATTGGGCTTTTTGCGTTTCCCAAGGAGGCCCAACTTGCTAGGGGTTAAAAGACGCTCACCCTTACTCTCAAAGCTCATTTCTCACTTTTTTACTCAAGATTTTTACTTTCGATCTCTAAGTTCTCTGCTAGCGGCGATTTTCTCTCTAAGGCGCTTCCGCTAGCTGTCGCGTGGGCCAGGCGATTTCCGGCAGAGCATTCCGACCGTAGACGTCACTTCAAGAGGTCAGTTTACTTAGTCTGAGTAATTTTCCTTTAGATGTCTCGAGTAGATTCGGGCAGTGGGGCCTCGTCTTCGGGCGACGAGAGTGCCGAGGAGAGGAGGAGGTCGGACATTAGGAGGAAGGGTAAGCAAGCCGTCGAACCGTCCGTAGTCGTGACGGAGAAGGGGAGGAAGAAGAGGAGGGTACAGAGCCAGTCCCCCATTGTGGAGACGATCGTGGAGAATCCGAAGCAGGCGCCCGAGATAGGACGGTACCCTTCCGTTCTGTCCGGTCACTCAGGGGTTAGGCAGTACGAGGGCGACTTGCTGGAGAAGGCGGTATATGGGAAGTCCAAAATTGTCGAAGAACCTAATCCCGAACTTGCCACCGAAGCGGATGAGCTCGTTACTCTGGTATCCGAGCAGGACCTGCTCCGGGTTAGAAGGGCTTTCGCTATTCCTCCGGAGTACAAACTGATTGTTCCAGGTCCGGGGATGCGAGCGAACTCTGGGTTGCCGTCTTCGGACATGTGTATGTTTGACGTTGATTCTCTTCATGCCGGGTTGCGCTTCCCTCTGCACCCGTTCATCCTCGAGATCCTCGGCTGGTATTGCTTAGCGCCGACCCAGTTCACGCCGAACACATGGCGCCACGTGAACGCCTTTATGCTCCAGTGCTATCGAGCCGAGGTGAAGCTGGATCTTACGGTCTTCCGAGGATTGTATCGAGTAAACCGTCAGCACAAGACGGAGTACCGATACTTTTTGGGGCCGAGGAGGGGAGTTAAGATTGTCGAGAATCCTGACTCGATTAAGGGTTGGAAGGAGAAGTATTTTATAGTCAGGGGCGAGGCGATTAGGCCCATTCCGACCCGTTGGAAGGTGGAGGTGCCGAATTTCGCGCGCTCCGACCCTGTCCTATCCGATGCCGAGGAAGAGGTGGCGAGGAAGATATTGGCTCTTCCGATACTGAGTTGGAGGGATTTGTCGGAGGAGGTGTTGTTCGGGTCCGGCCTAAGCCCTATCGACCCGAGTATGCTCCTGACATCTCGTTTTTAATTGTCATTATTTTTCAAGCTTTTGGCTAACTTGTCCCCTTTTTTTTTTTTTTTTTTTTTTTTTTTTTTTTTTGATCCGCTGCAGAAAGCATGAAGATCGACTTCAACGCCATGATGGCGGACAGGTCTAAGCTGGCCGGGGGGAAGAAGAGGAAGAGGGCGGCCGCGGCTGTTTCGTCAGCCCCGGCACCTGCCGTCGCTTCATCCGTCCCTCCTCCTCCGACCATGGAGGCGCCCTCGGAGTTGGTCGTCGCCGAGGTGCCCCCGTCTTCTTCGGTTCCTGGCGGGATCGAGGGAGCCTTTGATGTGAACGCGGCGTTGTCGATCGAGGCACCGCCCCTAACCCAGGCCGCCGAAGAGATCTTGACAGAGCAGCACAAGCAGCTGTTCGTGCCGAACTGGCGAGTGAAGAACCATGATGGGTTCCTCGGCAACTCGCAGATGTCAGTGCAGGTTGTCAAACATTTGGCGACCCCGAAGGACGTTGCTGCACTGAAGGCAGGGACGGTCGGTGACGACACCTTCGAAATCGCGCGGTCACTCGTTTCGGTAAGTGCATTGCCAATTTCTCTAAGTCTGCAGCTCGGCATGTGTTTTACTGGTTGTTGTCTTCGTAGGCCACTTGCCACTTCGGCCACCTCCTCGAGACGTTCGCCGCGCAGGAGAAGGATCTGAAGTCTGCAAGCGACAAGGACAGGCTGGCGAAGGTCAGGGCGGTCAAAGAGCTTGAGGCCGAGCAGAGGAGGGCTGAGGCCTTGGAGGTACGGGTCGCGGATCTCGGGTCGGATTTGGAGAAGGCCAAGGAGCGGCTCGACGCGGAGTCTGCCAAGGCCGCCAAGGCCGCCGAAGACTTAGCAGCGGCGCTGAAGTCCTTGGCCGAGGAGAGAGCAGAGAAGGAGGCTCTGGCGACGAAAATCCGAGCCGAGGTGGAGAAGGAGGTCGAGGAGGAGGCGAAGAGGCATATGGCCGAAAACATGGAGAAGTCTTATCAGTTGGCCCTCGACCACGTGCAGGAACGCGTCCCCGGCTTCGAGCGGGTCGGCTACCAATTGTTTCCGACGCCGACCTCGGATGACGAAGGGGAGGAAGGCGAGGATGATGAGGCCGAAGGCGAAGGCGAGGAAGGGCGGGGTGGAGAGACTGCGGCGGACGTGCAGGTCAACGGGCCCCCCGCCGACGCGCCCGTGGTCGATGCGGCGACGAAGGTGGACCCCTGATCCCCTTGCAAAGTTTTTGTAGTTTTTCGGCGTTTCTTCTTCCGATCATTGTAATGCCTTTTTGCGGACTGGCCACCGCCTTTTAATGAATGAAAAGTGTTTTGACTCCGAAATTTGTCTAAGTGTTTGGCTCGGTGGTATTCCAATGCTATCTCTTTTTAATTTCAGATTGCCGAGCCGACTTGTGACACCTCGGCCGACCAGCGCCGAGTGGAGTTGTTTAAGCAATCTCGGGAGGATCGCCTCGAGGGTGAGGTTGACCTGACGAGGAGGATGCTTCACAACTTGGAGATTAGGCACGGCGAGATTTTAGCTGAGCTGCACGACCTACGGATAGTCGAGGCCGAGCTATCTGCTAGGACAGAAGAGCTTGCTCGAGTTCTGGCCGAACGGGACGGCTTAGCGAGGAAGGTGGAAGAGTTGCAGAGGGTGACTGTAGACAAGAGTATTGAAGTGACTCATTTGCGCCGCGTTATTTCCGACAGTGCCGAATATCCTGGTTCGGCGAAACTTCCTCGGTTTAAAGTGATAGTAAAAGATGACACTTTGAAAGACCGCATCGTCGAACTGGAGGAAGAAGTTGCGCGGCTTAAGCCCCAGCCGGTAAGGCCAAACGTCCGGAGCACCTCGTGCACCCGCGAGGAGATCGAGCGAGGGATTACGTTCTACCAAGCGGCGAGCCGGACCCCTATCGTAGGCAGGACGGCCGCCGATGCCCAAAGCGGTGTGGCGGTGTCTTCAAGCGGTGCTTCGGTAGGAGCGACTGTTAGGGCTAGTGATGAGGAGGCGTCCCGGTTCGTCGGCTTGGATTCGAGCTCGGAGGTGAAGAAGCGCCGACCCAAAGTGTCTCTAAAACGGAGTATTCCTCTTCCCCGGAAGTAACGGGCTGATCGCGTTACTGTGTTGTAATCTTGCTTGCAAGTTCGAGTTGTAATCCTACTTGCAATTTTTTGCTGTTGTAATCCGCTTTGTAACTTTTATCCGACTTGTTAATGGCATTGGAGTTGTTTTATGTGAATTGTTTTTGGCTGTCTTCTTGTTCGTGCTATGGTCGTCAGCTAGTGTAGCTTTAGGACGAACCATGAGGTTGGTGTTTGCTTCGCCGAACTCCTCATCCTCGAATTTTCCTTTTTCGCTGCATTTGTGAACCATGGGGTTGGTCTGGTTGCTTAAGGCGTTGTCGCTTCCCGACCCCGCCCACGTGGCCTAATCAGGGACGTCTGATGTTTGCACGGATCTTTAGGCAGGTCCAGTTCCCAAGAAAACACTATCTTGTCGTTTTGTGGACACGTGGCTGAATGAGCTCCGTCCATCAGGTCCTGGCGCACTTTCTGAGGCGATCTGACGGTGGCTTCGCCTCGGAACGATTTTTTGCCATATACGAGGGTCGGTAACCCGGTACCTCGGTTCGGCAGGCGAGGGCTGTGATTCGTACCTAATTCCGACCAGATCGAGGGTGAGTCGGCGAGATCGAGCGGGGGTGTCGGAGAGGTCCGAGCGTTATACTGGTTTTAGGGATGCAGGAGCAGTTTCGAATGGCGAGCTACTTCTAGTCCGCTTAGGAGCGAACTTGCGAAGCAGAATCGAGCCAAGTGTTGGACTCCGATCCATTCGACGGCTGCAGGAGCAATTTCGGACGGCGATCTTTCCCCGGTTCGTCTATAGTCGTGCCGAGTTGGAAGAGTCGAGCCGAGTGCTGGACTCCGAACCATCGTGTGGGTAGTTTACGAGATGCAGGAGCAGTTTCGAATGGCGAGCTACTTCTAGTCCGCTTAGGAGCGAACTTGCGAAGCAGGATTGAGCCAAGTGTTGGACTCCGATCCATTCAACGGCTGCAGGAGCAATTTCGAACGGCGATCTTCCCCCGGCTCGTCTATAGACGTGCCGGGATGGGAGAGTCGAGCCGAGTGCTGGACTCCGAACCATCGTGTGGGTAGTTTACGAGATGCAGGAGCAGTTTCGAATGGCGAGCTACTTCTAGTCCGCTTAGGAGCGAACTTGCGAAGCAGAATCGAGCCAAGTGTTGGACTCCGATCCATTCAACGGCTGCAGGAGCAATTTCGAACGGCGATCTTCCCCCGGCTCGTCTATAGACGTGCCGGGATGGGAGAGTCGAGCCGAGTGCTGGACTCCGAACCATCGTGTGGGTAGTTTACGAGATGCAGGAGCAGTTTCGAATGGCGAGCTACTTCTAGTCCGCTTAGGAGCGAACTTGCGAAGCAGAATCGAGCCAAGTGTTGGACTCCGATCCATTCAACGGCTGCAGGAGCAATTTCGAACGGCGATCTTCCCCCGGCTCGTCTATTGACGTGCCGAGGTGGGAGAGTCGAGCCGAGTGCTGGACTCCGAACCATTGTGTGATAAGGGAATTAGAGGCGAAAGTACGCGATAATAAAAAGAACTTTATTTATTTATTAATATCTAATGGTCGGCTGCTTCTAAAGTTGCTAGCCGTTATTACAATGAAAAAAGAAAGGAAAAATTACTAGTAGCAGGAGTTGTGGCCCGACATCTCGAGTTACTTAGATAGGCGGGGTTGCCTTCTCTTGGTATTTCAAAAGATGGTCGGCGTTCCAAGTCCTCGGAATTTCTCTACCCTCAAGGTCTTCTAGCTTGTACGCACCTGGGCGGATCACTTTGGATACTTTGTACGGTCCCTCCCAATTTGGGGCCAGTTTGCTCTTCTGTCCGGGGAACGAAATGGCCAGCTTTCGGAGGACTAGATCCCCCTCTTTCAGGTCGGTTGGGCGGACCCGTTTGTTGTAGGCTAGTTCGATTCTTCTTCGGTAACCTTGCTGCCGTATGGCTGCTCTTTCCCGAATTTCGTCTATCAAATCTAGGCTCGTCCTGAGCTCCCTGGCGTTCTGTTCTTCTTCGAAGGCTATCAAGCGAGGAGAGGGTATTCCAACTTCTAGTGGGATGAGGGCCTCGGACCCATAGGTGAGATTGAACGGACTCTCGCCTGTCGGAGTCCGCTTCGTGGTTCGGTAATTCCACAACACATTAGGCAGCTGATCGACCCACAATCCCTTGGCGCACTTGTCGAGTCTCTTCTTGATGCCGGAGAGGATCTGCCGGTTGGCATTCTCGGCTTGGCCATTTGACTGGGGATGAGAGACTGAGGAGAAGCGGTGCTGTATGGCTAGGTCTTCACATAAAGCTCGGAAGGCAGCTCCAGCGAACTGCGTACCGTTATCTGTAACTATGACTCGGGGAACACCGAACCGGCAGATTACATTTTTCCAGAAGAATTGAACGACTCTATGTTCGGTAATCGTAGCCAAGGGCTCGGCCTCTACCCATTTCGAGAAATAGTCGACTGCCACGACTAAGAACTTCAATTGCCCGGGGGCCGGTGGAAATGGCCCAAGTAAGTCCATCCCCCACATTGCAAAGGGGATCGGACTTGATAGGGAGGAAAGTGGCGCTTGTGGAAGGCGTCGGATGTCGGAATACTTCTGGCAGGATGTGCATTGCCGAACGTGTTGTTCGGCGTCCCGTAGGAGAGTGGGCCAGTAATACCCGTAGTTTAACACTTTGCGCGCCAAGGCTCTGGAGCCGGAATGGGCTCCGCCGATGCCCTCATGGAGCTCTTGCAAGGCGTAGTCGGCTTGTCTGGGGGAGAGGCATCTGAGATAGGGCCGGCCATCCACTTGGGTGAAGGAGCGTTTATACAGAACGCCTTCGACCAGTATGTGACGCTCGGCTCGGGTCCTTATCTTTCGGGCTTCCTTCGGATCCCTTGGGAGGAGTCCGTCTCTTAAAAACTCGATGAGGGGCTTCATCCAATTATCTTCGAGGGGAAGTGGCAGTGTTTCGACGGAGTTAAAAGCCTCGTCCTCTATGCTTGGCCTGAGGAGGACTTCTATTAGAACAGTTTGTTCGAGGCCTTGCAGGGATGAGGAAGCCAATTTGGACAGGGCGTCGGCCTGGGTATTTTCCTCTCTGGGGATTCTTCGGATGAGGGCCTCGTCGAAATGCGCCATGAGGCTCTTTACTTTGGCCAAGTACTTTGCCATCCTGTCATCGCGGGCTTCGTACTCGCCGAGGACCTGGTTGACGACCAACTGAGAGTCGCTGAAGATCTGCAGGCGTCGCGCTCCTGCGTTTCGGGCCATCCCGAGGCCGGCTATGAGTGCCTCGTATTCGGCCTCGTTATTCGAGGCTTTAAAGTTTATCCGGAGGGAGTATTGAAGGACAAAGTCGTCTGGGCCCGCTAGGATGACTCCAGCCCTGCTCCCCTCGTTGCAAGAGGATCCATCGACATATACGGACCAGATAGGCGGTCCCTTCGTCGTCTGCTCGGAGTCGGGTATAGTTGTTTCAACTATGAATTCGGCCAGCGCCTGCGCCTTGATTGCGGTCCGAGGCTGATAAGTAATATCATGTTGGCTCAGCTCGATCGACCACTTCATGAGGCGGCCGGAAGTCTCTGGCTTGTGAAGGATCTGTTTCAACGGTTGGTCGGTAAGAACGACCACCGAATGAGATTGGAAGTACGGCCGAAGCTTTCTTGCAGCCATTATCAGGGCGTAGGCTATTTTCTCAATTCTCGGGTACCGAAGTTCGGCGTCCCGGAGCACTTTGCTGACGTAGTAAATGGGCTTCTGAGTTCTTTCTTCTTCCCTGACTAAGACCGCACTTAGTGTCTGTTCCGAGGCTGCCAAGTAGAGGTAGAGGGGCTCGCCCGGTATGGGTTTGCTGAGCAGGGGCGGATTGACGAGGTAAGCTTTAAGCTGGTCAAAGGAATCTTGTTGTAGCGGCCCCCACTCGAACCCCTTAGTCCCCCTCAGGGCTTTGAAGAACGGGAGGCATTTCTCCCCGGACTTCGACAAAAAGCGCCCAATGGCGGCTAAACGACCCGTCAGTTTCTGAACTTCTTTGACGTTTCTAGGCGGAGCCATGTCCAGTATGGCCCTGATCTTCTCCGGATTTGCCTCTATTCCTCGTTGGCTGACCATAAAGCCGAGGAACTTGCCTGATGAGACGCCGAACGCACACTTGTTCGGGTTGAGTCTCATATTGTGCTTTCTCAAAACATCGAACGCTTCTTGGAGGTCGGCCTCATGATCAATGCCTCGGATGCTTTTCACAAGCATGTCGTCCACGTAGACTTCCATGTTCCGACCAATCTGGGCCTGGAAAACCTTGTTGACGAGACGTTGATACGTTGCCCCTGCGTTCTTCAGGCCGAACGGCATGACTCGGTAACAATAGAGTCCTTGGTCCGTTACAAAAGACGTCTTCGGAATATCCGGGGGGAACATCCTTATCTGATTGTAACCCGAGAAAGCGTCCATGAAGCTGAGGAGCTCATGTCCCGAGGTTGCGTCAATCAGAGTGTCAATGCTCGGCAGGGGGAAGGGATCTTTAGGGCAGGCCTTGTTGAGGTCAGTGAAATCAATACAGATTCTCCATGTCCCATTGGATTTCTTCACCATGACTACGTTGGACAACCACTCCGGATAATTCACCTCCTGTATGAATCGGGCTTTCAGCAATTTGTCTACCTCCTCTTTGATGGCGAGCTGGCGCTCGGGGGCGAACTTGCGCCTCTTCTGCTGGACCGGTTTGGACCCCGGATCAACGCTGAGGCGATGGACCAAGAGTTCTTCGGAAATACCGGGCATGTCCGCCGCCGACCATGCGAAGAGGTCCCGGTTGGCTCGGATGCATTTCACAATGTTTGAATGTAGGGCGGACGGGAGTGCCTTGCTGACATAAAACTTACGGGTCGGCTCCTGCTCCGAGAAGAGTATTTCCTCCAGCTCATCTACCGGCTCGGGAGTCGGCCGAACAGCATCTTGTGGGATCTCGAGTGTTTCTAAGGAGAGGACGGGTCCGAGTGTGGAGGTCATGTAACACTTGCGGGCCTGTTCCTGATTGCCCCTAACTTCTCCCACTCCAGCCCGAGTGGGGAATTTCATTTTGAGATGATAGGCAGAAGGGACGGCCTCGAGGGCGGCTAGGCCGGGGCGACCCAAAATGACGTTGTAGGCCGCTGGGACATCTACAACCATGAAATCCATTGACTCCGTGCGGGTAGTAGGAGTTTTGCCTGCTGTGACATCGAGGGTAATCACCCCTTCGATCGTCACCGGCACTCCCGTGAACCCATGGAGCGTATACCCGGCGGGCTTCAGTCTGTCTCGGGAGAGCTTTAGCCCCTTAAAAGCATCGAGGAATAGGATGTTAACGGAGGAGCCGTTATCCACTAGGATTCTTTCGACTTTGAAATTGGCCATGTGAAGGTTGATGACAAGTGCGTCGCAGTGAGGGGTGCGGACGCCCTCGAGATCGTCGTCAGAGAAGGTGACGGGCACTCCGAGTCCTTTGGGGGGAGGGGTGGCCCGGACGGAATTTACTTCCCTAATAAAAGCTTTCCGAGAAGAGTTCGAGGAGCCCCCCATTGGACCCCCATGGATAAGGTGGAGGACTCGCTCTTCCTCGAATTCTGGCGTCTCTTCCCGTTCTGGACGTTTGTTAGCCCCCCGAGGCTGGGGAGGAAGTTCGGCCCCGTCCTTTCTTACGAACTTCGCCAGCTGCCCCCTCTGGATGAGGGCTTCGATCTCGTTTCTCAGAGCCCGGCAGTCGTTGGTGTCATGCCCATGGTCCCGGTGATAACGGCACCATTTGTCTTTATCCCTCCTTTTGGCTGGGGTGTTCATCTTTGGAGCTGGGGGTAGGACCCCTTCTTTTTCGACTTCCATGAAAATGGCGGAGATGTTTGTGGTGAGGGGAGTAAACTTTTCAAATCTAGGGGGAGGCCGGCGCTGGCCAGCATTATCCTTCTGAAACTTTTTGGGTCCCTCTTCTTCCGTTCCCTTCCTCTTAGACCCGGAGGCGGTTGCTTCCCAGTTGGGCGGTTCTTCGGCCTCTTCGGCTCGGATGTATTTTTCAGTGCGGAGGAGGAGGTCTGAAAAGTCATGCGGCGGTTTTTTGGCGAGGGAGGAGCGGAGGTTGGAATTTAGAATGTTGGACTGGAACGCCGCGGTAGCAACGGATTGGTCGAGGGATGCGATGGTTCTGGCCTCGGCTGTGAACCTTTTCACGTAGTCCCTCAACTTCTCCCCCTTCTGCTGACGGAGGTGCAACAGGGAAATGCTGGTCTTCTCGGCCCTTCGGCTGCTGACGAAATGGGTGATGAACAGGGTTTCGAACTGTTCGAAGGAGAATATTGACGCCGGGGCAAGACGAGAGTACCATTCTCGAGCTGGGCCTTTTAGAGTTGCAGGGAATGTTTTGCAGAGGAGGGCGTCGGACGCTTGGTGGAGGAGCATCAAAGTCTTAAAGCCTTCGATGTGGTCAACTGGATCGGTTTCTCCAGTGTAGTTTTCGAACTGGGGAGGTTTGAAACCGAAGGGGACAGGAGTATCCACTATGGTCCGGGAGAACGGAGGTTGGCTAGGACGGAGGGTCCTCCCCCTGAGTTCTTCTTCTCGGTTTATCTGTCCCAAGAGTTTTTCCACCTCGTTCAAGCGGCGATTCATGGTGTCATCTCTCCGGCGGTGGTCTGCCGAGCCACGGGACTCGTCTTCGTAGGATGGGGAGCGAGGGCTGCGGCGACGATAGTCTCGGGAACGACGAGGACTTGGGGTGCGTCTGGAATTGGTAGGAGCGGGTCGAGGAGAAGGGGAACGTTGGCGAGGGCTCCGGACCGGACGAGGGGAGGGGGCCCTCGGCTCATTGGGATTCTGACGGAGATTGAGGGCCTGTTGTACCATAGCTTGGAATTGCTGGAACTCGGCACGGGTGATGGGTGCCTCATTGTTCCGATGTTGCTGCCGACCTGCTGGTGAGTGCCTCCTTCGGTAGTGGTCGGGGGAGTCTTTTCTCCCTCTCCGGGCGGGGGATCCCCTGTGTCCCCGGTGTCGGGGGGATCGTTCTTGGTGGGAGGCTTCTCCCCGAGCCCGCTTTTCGTCCAGATGGTGACGAAGGTCCTTATCCTCCGGGCGTCTGGGATGGGCATCGTGGCGACCAGAGGCTCGGGGATGATGGGAGGCCATGGAGGCACTGGAGGCAGTGTGGTTGGGTATGTTCTCTGGATGAAGAGGCTGTTTCTGGGGGTTAGGCCCCTTCGGATCAGGATGTGGAGGGTTCCGCTGAAGCGGCTCTTCTACGGTAGGAGGGAGCTGCCCTTGTTGCTGAGTGGGATCAGGAAGGACTTCTTGCTGGTCAGGATTGGGCACTCGGTTGGAGCCCCTAGATCTGACTTTGCGAGGCGGCATAGCTGGAGAAAACCTGTTCACCGGGAAGAGGAGAGGTCTCTATTCGTTAGTTTCCCACAGACGGCGCCAATCTGTTGCCGCTAAATTCGGTGTGGGGGCAAACAGATGAATTTGTGAGTTCTTTGGGGAAACTGAATAGGAGAACCTGTATACCTGTTCCGTTGAACTCTGATCGTCGCTCCCACCGTGCACCTGCAAAAAGTGCGAAACACCGGGGTTGTTCCCGGCGACGCACCCTCCAACGCTCAAATCAGTAATCAGAATTGATTATGAAAGAGCGTTTAGCTAGAGAAAGATTGATTACCTCTTAATGGAGATGGGTGAGGGGTATTTATAGGCGTCTTGGGGACTGGTTTTAGGAATGTAATCCCCGTGATTAGATAAGGAATATTCCTCGTAATCAGATAAGGCATGTAATCTGATAAGGCATATCCCCTATAATCAGTTAAGGAATTTAATCCCTAATCCCCAGTGAAAAGATAGATGTGAATCATGGCCGTTGATTTAGATCTAATCAGGGACCTTGATTGTATCTTGTCGGATCGGGTTGGTAGCGGGTTGAAACCCGTACCCAGCTGAGGTGGATCCGTTTGCGGGTTATTGGATCTGTGAGAAGGAGACCCAGTACCCGCTTCGGACCCATTTGCATGTGAAATTACCGTTTTACCCCTGAGCTTTAAGATTCGAGTCCGATGTGAACGGTCCCGATTTAATCCTATTTTTTAGCCATATCAGTAATCTTGCATTAGATTCTAAGTCATAACATACACTAACACATAAAATATATATACATGTTCCTCTCTTCATCAATCTGTTTGCTATAGTTGAGATTCACTGCTAGTTATCAGCCTTAAAGCGTTAGTATGTAATGACGTCCCCACTTCAATAGGTACTGGATTGCAGAAGTACAGGTACAGGTTTCAGGAGGACTCAAGGCAAGAGAGCAAGGAGTCGATTTCATTTTAAGTTTCTGCTGTAATACATGTTATATTTATGTTGATTACTATTTGCAAATTGTTGTAATTTATTTATTGTTGGAAAGCATCCAAGTGAAGAACCAAGTGTTGTTCTTTATTCATTTTACTCTGATGTAAATTGTTGAAAGTTGTAACACTTGGGATTGTAACGGTATTATTGTAACACTAATGTAATGTATTCCAATTTTGTAACATTCAGACTTGTAATACATTTGTGTTGAATAAAAAGTTTTAAATTTTCCTTTTTTTTGTGTATTGTGGCTAATTAAAGGAAAGATTCTAGCTTATGTCACGGTTTCCCAGTATATGGAAATCTGGGGTTACACCCCAGGAATTTCTTGTGTTTAAATATTTTTTAACTTCAACAAATTTTTTAAAATGTACAAGTGTAAGAGTGAAACAAAATTATATATTTTATTCATTTCAACTTGTATGAAACGTTTACAACTTTTTTACGTACAAATACATGTAATAAAAACCAAAAAAAAACATACAAATTTCTTGAATTACATGTTAAAGGGGATAATCTAGAGTTCGAGATAGCCTAGAGTTAGATTGAGGATAGGGCATTTGACTACTGTCATGCACCTCTACTTAACCTAAACCTAGGATCTCATTGCCATAAATTCTCTACTCTTGTTGTTGATCTTCAGGTGAGTTCATTACACTTTGAGGTGTCGAACGCTTTTCATTGAGCTCTGTCTTTAGCCTTGATCCAATATTCGATGCACACGAACATCTCTAATGAGTCCGAATTTAAGCAATTTCTGTAATTTGTTAAAACCTTGCCACTTGTTGGGAAAACACTTTCTGATGCAACTGTAGACACGGAAGGAGTTAGTAGATCTCTACCTATATGTAAAAGAATTTGAAAAAGATTTTTATGTTCTTTCCACCATTGTAGCACTTCAATCTTAGTACTAAAACTCTCACTTTCTTGTTGATTATACTAGTTTAATTCATTAGGTGCATTAGTCCTATGTTTTTCTGATTGAATACGAGCAAGTAAATTAGCAGTGTCATCTTTTAATGTACATTTACCCTTACCACTAGAAGTAAAAGAAGAAGAAGTAACTATACTAGTTGTACTGCTAGATGCAAAAGTTTTATCATAATAGTCATATAAGTTATTCAATGTCGATTCAAAGCTAGCTAAAATTTTATTACAATCATATTCAGATTGATCTCCAAGTAAAGTAAAAAACACTTCAATCAAACTCCTCATATCCGCTGATTTGATACGAGAATCCATAACAGTAGAAATACAATGCAACGTAGGAGGATGATTAAAATACTTCTAAAATATAGTATAAGAGGGAACAACAATATGGCTAATGTATTGGTCCGAAATTATGTCTTGCCAAGTTTGCATCATAGTAATTATTGAAATAAAAATACTACTAGATGTAGAATCATAAGATTTAGAAAACTTCACAGTTGCAGTTTTAAAAGGTTCCAAAAATGTTAGCAAAGATTCGGCAAAAAACCATGATTGGATAGTCATTTCAAAAAATTTCCATGTTTTTTGCAATACAAAATTTGTTTATAACTGCTTTGTATTGAGTAATAACATTTAGTAAATCGAAAGTAGAGTTCCATCGGTGTTTAACATCTTTATAAAATTTTCTAAAATGCATTCCATTATGTTTACACAATTCTATAAATTCTTGAAGTATAGTACCACTCAAAGCAATAAAATGAACACAATTTCTAATTGTATTCATATATGGATCGGCTACTTTCAAAGTATCTTGTACACATAAATTTAAAATATGACATGCACATCTGACATAAAATATTTCAAGACATGGAGGAGCTAATTGTTCTTTTAATGTAGCAATCGACCTATTGTTGTTGGAGGCAATTAATTGTAAAAATTTAATCATGAAATTAAAATAAATCACAAACTTCTAAAATACGTGTTGCGATAACCGGACCACTATGAGGAAATGGCAAAGCGGCAAGTGATATGATTCTCTTTTAAATCATCCAATCATTATCGATCCAATGACTAGAGTTGTCCATCATCGGAATATCGTACAACCTTTCTAATAATCGGAAGTTAATGATACTATACAAGTTAAAGAATACAAAATTGCAATTAAAGCTTCTTTCATTTTGTTGTAAAGTTTAAAACAATCGGCCTTGAGTGTGTTTCTCGAAATTCTTGTAAAATGTGGATTTAGTGCATTTTGGTTAAATGCCTCTGCGTTCCTACTCTCGGAATAGGAAAAATATTGGTTTCACCTAGTTCTGATAATAACAGTGATAATGGTGATGGTGACGGCGATAATGGTCATCAGTTGGCCTGTCCTTTTTTGCCACTCAACTTTCTTCTCTTTTCTCTCCAACTTTCTTCGATAAATGATTTGTTTCTGAGGGGAAAACCCAATTATAAGCAAAGCAAAAATGGCGTACAACGCTTCCATACTTATTATCATCTTCCTTCCTTATCTTCTTCTCTTCATTGATCACCCCATCTCCAAAATTCAAACCCCATTGCCCAAACAAACAATGTCAAGTATTCTGAATCGACATTGCAAGGTAAACCCCACCACTCAAACAGGAAAGTAGGGCCCGGTACTTGACAGCACAACGCACACCCCCCTAGTTGAAACGGCGACAGCAAGCGGCAGATGACGATAAGAAGAAAAATAAGATTCTTTTAAAAAGTCGAGATTTTTCCACAAAAAAACATAAAATATAATTCCAAAAATTGAAAAGCAAAGTTAATAATTTAACGTCAAAAAATATCTAACATTAATTATTAATAAATAATCGAGCAACTAACATTAGTTAATAATATGAGAAATAGAGTCAAAATTTTATTGATTAAAAAATCCGACTATAAATCCCATAGAGATCAAAAAAGATAATTAGTAAAAAACTCTTTCATACACGACTTTTCGGGATTTGACGCAAAACCATACATCTAAAGCCCTAGGCTCTGTTACCAATGTTGGCTATTTTTGTACTGCAATCTATATCGACATCACATACATGTCATATATAGAGATCACATAAACATAAACCCTAACATGATACTTAAGAAAAGTTATCCTTACATTAGGTTTTGCGACAATGGAAGTGGAAGTAGAAGCGGAAGTAGTGATTTCCTTGATAGCCTAAAATAACTCAATGAACTACTCGTACAGTGACGAATCCTACAAGTAAGGAAACACAATAGTTCCACACATTTTTCCCAATTGGCTGCGATAGCATTGATATGAGGATATAATCTATATCATCTGGTGATCTCGAGGGATTGATATGAGGATACAATCTATATCATATGGTGTATAACTTGTTAGTACTCAACCCTAGTTTCAACCCCTCTATTAATTGGGGGAGAATAAGAGGAGTCTGGTGAGGGAAGAATATATTTTGAACATAATTTTTGTTCTCCTCATTTATTTCGTGTTATAAGAGGGTGTAATACTTGGGAAAGTATCTCAGAAAGTAATGTGAAAAAATACTTAACTTTAGGCTTAATCAAACCTTGTAGGGTGGGCCACCAAGTTGGCTTTGGCTCATGGGCCCAGCCTACAAGCCCAAATCGACTAACAATCTCACTTTCACTCAACCTAAAATTGCATTCTATATAAATATAGTTTGTCAATTTATGCAAAACCCAATGGAAGTTCACTAGATTGCAATCAAACACATCCTCCACAACCTCGAACACACTCTTGATCATGGTCTTCATCTTCATAAAGCATCATATCTCTCACTGCAATCATTTTCTTATGGGATTGGGTATGATGTCCAGATCATCGTTCCACAACTGGATATTTGCATTTTTCTTTGGCCAAATTTAATCTCATTGCGTGCTAACTAAGAAGCGAACAATTATTCCATTCTCAGGCATAGGGGCGGGGTATCATGCCTTAGCTTATACCACTACAGAACTTTGTTGGATTCGCTCTCTACTTGGTAAATTACGCTCGTTTGTTCTAACTTCTTTGGTAACATGGTGTGAAAACATTGACATCACCTATTTAGCTACCAGTCTTGTTAGGATTGTGGATCTAATACACTAGCACAAGAGTTTGAAGAAGAGAAGACAAGAAGCAGCAAGTGCAGCAAGCAGTAAGAGAGTGCACAACAGCAAGTAGTAGATCTTCGCATGTATGCATTCAATCGACGGGTGTTAACGCCCCGAATTTCATACACAAGCAATTCGTAGCACAACCAAGATCTTTACTTAAATTTCGTACAAAATACATGGAATTTAAAACTTTTCAATACAAAATAGTTCTTTACAATGCACAATAGAAATTACATATAAAATACAACTAACATCATCAAAATCTTCAATCTTGCAACATCCATCAACATCAAACTCATGCTCACGCCGCTCGCTAATCCGTGTCCTGCAACTTGAGAACTGCAGGCAGGTCAATTGCATACAACTGACGCAATGCTAGAACACAGTGATTCCTCAATTTAACAATCACAAACTTGAATGCAAAATAAAAAATGACTATCTTAATTATGTCAGTGTATGATATTAACCTATGACTAATGTAGATACTCATGCTTACGGTGCAACTCTTATGTGCACTTGTTCGGATTCTATGCATCCCATACTACATAGGTCTGAGGGCAAGTCCTTAACGTCCTCCTCATTATAGGGTTCAATCCCTCATTATGAAATCCTACTACGGTGACAAAAACAATGTTTAGACATCCCATGAGTATGGATTCCAATCTCGGAGTACACCGCCCGACTATACAGAATCATCATCGTGCAAACATCCCCCAAGTGCCACTCTAGCCCAGAAATATTGGAGACCCGCATCCCTTCCGCCCGACTATTCATGATCCCGGAGTACACCGCCCGACCATTCATAATCTTAAAAATAATTGAGGCTTGTCTCGCTCCGCACAGTAATCACAGTCCCGGAGTACATAGCCCGACTGTATTTATAGTCCCGAAATACACTACCCAACTATATAGAGTCGTCCCACTTACGTTTGCCCAAGTCTCATCACATCGCCTTTTCTAGTGCATGTCCTTAGTCCAATTATAATTTTCATGGCCTAGAGCTAGCTTATCCTGCCGGACTTAAACTAACTCTCCGAGAACACTGGCCCACACTGGCCATTTCTCAAAATTTATCATAATTTGTCGGAACTACGGGTTTCGCTCAGCTCCTAGAATCCACACATCTCAAACTTAAATATCTTCCAGTTTATTCTTAACCTCTTTTATATAAATTATTTTTCATTTATTTATAATTCATTTCATTCTCTTGTTCATTGCTTTCAATTTACCAATCTCGGCGAATTGATAACTTCTTACTCATTATAATAAAATTTCAAATAAGATTTCAACGTGATAAAACTTTATCTAATAGCACAAGTCTATTTTTTTCGAACCCATACTTTGGCTGAATCTTAATTCATCCTCCACTCTAATTGACATAAATTTCAATCTTTAACTCACGTTAAAACAATAAAATTTTGAATAAATTAAAATCAACCAGAAATATATCTTTTAAGCAAACCGGACTTGCAATATGATTTAGTCCCAAAAATTTTAAATTTACATACATAATTTCAAAAATAATTTCATAATATTTTGTTAGTTTTTAATTTTCCAGTTATTTCATAAGGTAAAGCTAGCAAAAGAAATAAAAACCAAATCAACAATTGTGCCCACCAAGAATCGAACCAGCACGCGCACTCGCTCTAAATTGCTCCCAACAACCACATTTCCAACTCACGGTTCATGTAGAACTCTTCACCAAAAATTTCTTTATGTTTATGTCCACCATTTTTAACATTTTATAAAAGTTTCAGAAAGGAAAAAAAGCCCCCCAGGAACTCGAACCCACGACCTGGGTACTGTACACAGCGCCTAAACCTGAACACACTAACCAAACTCTCTAGTCTCACTCACTGTCTACAATTGGAATGCAATAACTATTAAATATGAACCATGTGTCTTTATATTCTAATATCAACGAGCACGGCCAAAAATTCGATCTTGCATTTTCTCTCACTTTCTAACAGTATACATACAAATTCTAGTACCAGTGAATAATTTTATTCGAACTATTATAATTTGGCATGAAAAATTAGCATAAATCAATCTATATTCATTTAGCATCCACCCTAACATACCAATTACATACATAAATTGTCACAATCAAGACTTAGAATTTCATACTAGTGAGTTAATTTATATATACAATGATAAATTCAATAATTAGAATTTCTGTAGGGAAGCTACATACAAATTTCAAAGCATGAAATTTAATTAAATTTTATACAATCCTTAAACATGATCAACACTACATCAATTTCAACAAAATCATGAGAAACTTCTACACAGATACATCCAATTCATGCCTATTTTAACCCATATCTACAACTAGCATGAATAATTCTATAAAATATTAGAAACTTCGGAAACACCCACCTTTGACGATTTTTTTGCAAACAAGGATCTCCAAAGCCATCTTCTCCTCAACTCCAAAGCTTCACACTAGGATAATGTATTTGAAAATATATATATATATATATATATATATATATATATATATATATATATATAAACTCGACTCTCCTCACTAATATTGGTCGGTGGTCTAAATGAGAGAGAGAGAGGTATGGCCTTTTAAAAGGTGAGTGGAAGTTTTTAAAACCACCCACATACTCTTTATAACTGCTTCCTAATACACCACTTTACAGTAATTGAACTTAATCATAATTAAACCTCTTTAAAATAAGTGGTCGGTCAAATGGGATGTGGGATGTGCACGAGTTATGTGCATACAAAATCTTATTATTACTCCAAAGCTTCACACTAGGATAATGTATTTAAAAAAAACAAAAACAAAAACTCGACTCTCCTCACTATTATTGGCCGGTGGTCTAAATGTGAGAGAGAGAGAGAGAGAGAGAGGTATGGCCTTTTAAAAGGTGAGTGGAAGTTATTAAAACCACCCATATACTCTTTATAACTGCTTACTAATACACCACTTTACACTAATTGAACTTAATCATAATTAAACCTCTTTAAAACAAGTGGTCGGTCAAATGGGATGTGGGATGTGCACGAGTTATGTGCATACAAAATCTAATTATTATGAATGTGTTTAATTACGCATATGTTTACATTATTTCAAAAGTAACATCATTTATTAGTTAAAATGTGTTAAATTAACCATACTATAGATTATTACAAATCTAACCTCCCATATGTTTAAATTAAGCATAATAAAATTTAACATACTTACTTTATTAATTTTATATATTAAAAATATACCGTCAACAGGTGCAATGCACGTAAAAAACAAAATATTAAAATATTTGAGTTGAAATTTAAATAGATAATAAAAAGAAATTCAATTATATAATATAAGAATCGAAATACAAACTACGTAGAAAATTTTATAATATTACAGATATTACACGTAACGGTATAAAATATATGTGTGTAACACATGTGGTGCTAAATTGTAATAACTCAATTTTGCGGGGTGCTATAGAGTTGCAATCGACTATCGAAGATGCAGTTGACTAAAAATGCCCTCTAATTTAGCTAGCTACATTGCAGTCGACCACACCTCTTGAGCAGTTGATCAAATGTGCACAAGATACAGAAACAGGTCATGGGTTTGGATCCTTTTGGGCCATATTTGCGTTTATCTTTTAGGGTTTACTTGGGGGTAATAAATATATATGTAAATCCTAGGGTTTGAGAAGTACATAACTGAGAGAACTTGTGCCGATTACTACCAAAGGTGAGAGAGATATTAGAGAGATCTCATTGTATCTTTGTATTTCCTGAGTAAAAAGTATTGGTTATCTCTGCATATCGTTTTTTTCCTGTGTTTAAGATCTTGAGTTTTTTTGTGAAATCTTGTTATTGGTGCATCAAGGTCTTTGTAGGCATTTTTGGCCACTACAAAATGGTATCAAAGCTTAAGATTTCTTGATGTTCGACAACTAGTCGAAAGTCAAAAAATTTGATGAAACTGATTTCGCATTGTAGAAAATTCAGATGGTGGCATATCTCCATCCGAAAAATCTAGATAGTCCGTTGTTTAATGAGAAACCTGAAGGAGCAAAAAAGGATGTGAAAATTTTGGTGGCATGGAATCATTTGGATCAGAAGGTTGTTGGGTAGATTCAGTTAGCACTGGATAGGAAAGCGTTATTTCATATGTCGAAGGCAAATTCCACGAAGGAGACAATGGAGATTCTAACAGATATGTATGAGAAACCATCGGTATTGAATCAAATTCTCACTTGAAAAAATTGGTTAACATGAAGTTGGGATAAAGCAGTTTAGTAGTGGAACGTGTGAACAATTACTATATGTTATACAACCAGATGGAAGTGTAGAAGTAAAGATTTCAGTGAGAGGGCATGAATTATTACTTCTGTCTACTCTATTTGACAGTTATGGTATGGTGGAACAGACTATTATAAGGATCATGACAGATTCGATGACTCTGCAGAATGTTAGTAAAAGCATGAGTGAGGAGGTGAGAAGGAAGAGAAACTGAAAGGTTTTCATCATCTTATTGGTTTTCCTCACTTTCAGTTGAGAGGCGTGGGAGATCTAAGGGAAGTTGAAGGTGAAAGGATCAGAGAAGTGAGTCTAATATTAGGTGTGAAGACAGCAAAGATGGTGGTGGACCTAAGTATTGGTATTGCTACAAGCGGGGTCACTGATGCATAGTTGTATGGCTCCTATGAAGAAAAAAGCAAGAATCGGTGCATGTTCAAAGCATGCCAATGTGGTGGCCGAGAAAAAAAACATGATTATCAGCTAGGGTGGAGTTGAACAGGCGAGATTGGTACATTGATTTAGGTGGTTCTTTATATTGCACTTTGAGGAGGGAGTGTTTGAGGACTGCACAGAGGGTTCTTTCGAAGATGGGATCATGGGTAATAGTCACTGGTGCCCTGTGATTGGAACTGTAATTGTTCGCGTGAAAGTGGGTCATAGGAAAGTGGTTGTCTTGCAAGATACGAGTCATGTGTCAAACTTGAGAGAAAATTTTATCTCGACAGGAAGGCTAGACAAAGTGGATTTTTCGACTACTAGAGTGGTGTATAACTGCAGGTTCAGAGGTGTTAGAAAGTGGGAAGTGTGAGGGATTGTTGTATTTGCTCAGAGACGATGGAAGCATTTCTCTGTTAGTTGACTCTCTGCAAGGATCGAGACGTAGGATATGTGAGGTATGATCGAGATCTAAGAGTTGTAGAGGGGGATGCTGAGGTTGCATATTTAGTGGGAGTTGATGTCCATGGTGAGAAAGATCCAAGAAGAGAGTAAGAGTTTTCTATTGTGAGGATTGTTTGTGATATCGCAAAAACTTCGAATCTCTCTTGTGATGTTGTTGTGATATTGAGAGCATTTGTATCGATTTTCAGGGTAATGTAAATGAGTATGGTCAAGGTAGTCATGGTGAGGCTGTGTAGTGTTTCTCAGTCTGCGAATACTTTGGAGGTGTCGTCCACGGAGGCTTCGATTACAGAGGGTGTCTTGACCTTAAGAGATTTTGTACCATGTTCGGTGTTAGAGGGGATTCTGCGAGTTGTGGAGTATAGTAACATGAAATTTAACGCAATGGAAAAAGGAAAATGTTTCTGCATTATTCGTCCCCTATGCGATAAATGGTGGGATACATCCTTCATGAGTCTATGAGGAGTGTTTGTGCCCTCCATGTGGGTGGTGGAATGGTAGGGGTACTCTTCATGTGAGTGAGGGGCAATCGGTCTTTCACACTTAGTGAGAGGCTGGTAGAGGTAATGCGAGAAAACAATACAATTGTCTTGAAATTTTATGTATTTGGTCCAAGTGGGAGGTTGTTAGAATTTGTGGACCTCATATACTAGCACAAGAGTTTGAAGAAGGAGAAGACATAAAGCAGTAAGCGCAGCAACAAGCAGCAAACAATAAGAGAGTGCACAATAGCAAGCAATCAACTGACTAGTGAGTTGTAGTCGACTATCGAAGATGCAGCGACTGAGAATGCCCTCTGACTTGGCGAGCTATATTGCAGTCGACCACACCTCTTAAGCAGTCGACTGCAACCTGCGCAGGGTATAGAAACATGTCTAGGTTTGGATCCTTTTGGACCGTATTTGTGTTTTATCTTTTAGGGTTTACTTAGGGCAATAAATTTATATATATAAATCCAAAGGTTTGAGGAGTACGTAATTGATGGAATTTCTTGTGCCAAGTGCTACCAAATGTGAGAAAGAGATTAGACAGAGATCTCATTGTATCTTTGTATTTCTTGATTAAAATGTATTGGTTATCTCTGCATATCGTTTTGTTCTTGTATTCGTGAGATCTTGCGTTTGTATTGGAATCTTGTCATTGGTGCATCAAGATCTTTGTGGACATTGTTGGACATTATAAAACCTTTATTTCATGCTCATATTAGACTTATCGAGGTTGATTTTCATTGTCTACTAGAGAAGGTGACTCGCAAACAACTTAATTTGCTTCATGTCCACTATAGATTAGCTTGCTGATGTGATGACTAAGCCTCTTGCTCACTATTCCACACTCATCACGACAAGCTTACTATAGAATGTCCAATTGAGCTTGAGCGGTCATGTAAAGTTGATCAAATTAAATACCTGTAGATCATATCTAAACCCTATATTGGATTAAATCGCTTTAATCCAGATTTTATCCAAGTATTGGTTTGGAGGGATATGGTCAATCTATTAGTAAGCAGAAGGATAATCTCAAAGGAGAGAATTTTTTGTGTGATCTTATCTATATCACAATTTGTAACAAATAGCTTGTTATTATTTAAATAGAAATTAATAATCTCTAGATGGAAATATCAGAATTATTATTTCACATTTATTATCTTCTTTAGTACAAAAACAATTTAAACCCATCCCATTTTCAGCCCATCTGTAGCCCGACCGTACCCCTACCCACCAACAAACGCCAATACTAAAATTCAGTTTCACAGTGGACTAAATATCAAAAAAAATATCGCTCTAGCCAGACTAGCCTTCATGATAGGAAGAAAGATCGATTTTTCACATCTACCATGTTATTAATGTGAGTGTGTGTATTTGTGTGTTGTAACAACTAAATATTCATTAACTTTAATCCACATAGTTCATATGCATAGTTGGTAAATTATCTATTACCCTATATGCCTCAAAAGGAATAATCCCTCTTGAAGTTTAAGGTTTAATATAATTTAACCAACTATCCATCTAATTAATTTTTCACGGGGGACTATTATTCAAAGCACAACCTCAATATGATGAGAGAGACATAGAGATGGTCAAAAATGTGTCAACACTTTAAGGTGGGTCGCCAGGATCAATTGAGGCTGATTGTGCATCTAATAGACATCTCAGGGCATTTTTGTTGGAATTAATTTTTGCAGTTTTCCGTGCCGGATTCCGGCAAGCTCCGGCCACTGGCGGCACCAGAAAATGAGTGGATTGCGATCCTCTCGTCGAGTACTATTCCGTAGTATACTCACTTGCCAAAAACAAATTCCGTATGAATGAGAAATGTTGATCCAAAGTTGGGTACTTGAAATGTACCAACTTAACAAATGGATAGTCCCATATCGGAAATTGGAAAAGATTTATACTAGTATATATACTAGAAAACTGGACTAGAGGGCGTGGCCCGGGGGTTACCACTAACGTGTAGTGGAGAGAGGACTTAGCCAAAATGACAAACACACACGGGCGCACGCGTGCGCGCGCGCCCGGCCTGGCCCCGGCCTCGGTTCGGTTCGGTTCGGTTTGGCTTGGCTTGGTTTGGTTTGGTTTGGTCTGGCTTAAATTTTTTATTTTACTTTTTTGCCCAGACAGCCTCTTCCCCTACTGAACTGAAAAGGCTTTTCAGATTCAGTAACTGGGGCCATTACTCTGTAACAGCAGAGTAATGGCTCACCAGTTACTAAACTGAAGAGTCCCCATTACTCTGCTGTTACAGAGTAATGGCTGCTGAACAGTCTCAGTCCAACTCTTCTCTATATATCAAGACATCAACTTCTATACAGAGATAGAAATTTTTGCACTTGGGTCTTCCTCTTCTTCTTCCTCTGCTCTGAGTCAGTATCTGTCAACTGAGAGTACACACAGACAGCAGTTCGTCGTCTCTGAAGCAAGGGTGCTGCATTCTTCAGAGAAGGTACAGTTGTATCCTGGGAAGCAATTCGCTGGTAACCGTCACACTACGGGGCGAATTCTGCTTTAAGGACAGAGATTCTTAAAAATCTCGACTCTGTACAAATTCATTGCTTATTGTTTCTCTTTCTGTATTTGATTTCTTCACAACTTTGTTGGAATTTCTTATTATTTTATATTCAGATGTAACAATCTTAAAGCAGAATTTTTCCTCACAGATTCTAACAATTTTTGTGAAGTTTGTTTACAGGTTCTGTTCGGAAAAAATAGGACTAACAATCTCTGTTTCAACCAATTTTAGAGAAAAGAACAAAATCAAAAATATGGAGAACACACAAACTGAAGTTGTTACTGGGCTTCTCAGTACCCAAACTCCGGTGACCCAGAATGTGACTGCACAATCGGTTGCGGCACATTCGGTCGTTCTGCCCACGCACATAAGCGTGGGAGAAAAACCGGAGAAGTTCAATGGAACTGGGTTCAAAAAGTGGCAGGGGAAGATGCAGTTCTACCTGACCACATTGAAGCTGGACAGATTCCTCAATGAATCTGCCCCGATGCTGGCGCCAATGGAAGCACACTCCGTTGCTGCAGTTGATGCGTGGACTCAGGGCGACTACCTGTGCAGGAACTACATCCTGAATGGCCTGGTAGACTCTCTGTACAACGTCTACTGTGTCTTCAAAACGTCCAAACTCCTGTGGGGGTCCCTGGAGAAGAAGTACAAAACAGAAGACGCCGGGTCCAAGAAATTTGTTGTCGGCAAATTTCTGGACTATAAGATGATTGATTCCAAAACAGTGGTGAGTCAAGTCCAAGAACTGCAGGTTATAATGCACGACATTGCTGCAGAGAATATGACGCTGTGCGAACCATTCCAGGTTGCAGCGTTCATTGAAAAACTTCCACCTGGGTGGAAAGATTTCAAGAACTATCTCAAACACAAACGAAAGGAGATGTCTCTTGAAGACCTAATTATCAGGTTGCGGATCGAAGAAGAGAATCGCAAGGCCGAGAGGTCCTATGAAAATCAGTCCATAGAAAAGGCCAATGTGGTGGAGCATGAACAGAAGGGCAAGAAGAGGAAGTTTCTGCCACAGGCCTCAAACAAAAAACCTCTTGCAAAGAGGTTTGCTGGAAAATGCCACAAGTGTGGTAAGCTGGGGCACAAAATTTCTGAGTGCCGCAGTAAGGACAGTAATTATTCAAAAACAGGACATGTAAAAGGGAATGAAAAATCCCATGTACACATAGCTGAGAACTTGTCCACTGGTCTCTCTGACCTGGACCTCTGTGCTGTTGTTTCAGAGGTAAATCTTGTGGGGAGCAATCCTCGTGAATGGTGGTACGATACTGGGGCCACCAAGCATATTTGCTCGGACAAGGAAATGTTCACCTCCTACCAGAAGTGCAACAAAGATGAACAGCTGTTTATGGAAAACTCTTCCACCTCCAAAATTGAAGGAACAGGGAAGATAGTGCTGAAAATGACTTCAGGCAAAGAGCTAACTCTCACTAATGTGCTGCATGTCCCAGACATTAGAAAGAACTTGATATCAGGTTCTTTGCTAAGTAAGAATGGGTTCAAAGTTGTACTTGTTTCTGATAATTTTGTACTGTCCAAGAATGGGGTATATTTGGGTAAAGGATATGTAAAGGATGGACTGTTCAAGTTTAATGTAATGACAGTCATCCCTAAAACTATTGTTCCTGCTGTTCCCAAAGTTAATGATATAACTCCTATTGCCTATGTTGTTGAGTCTTCTTCTGTTTGGCATGAAAGACTAGGCCATGTTAATGTAAATTCTATGCGTAGATTAGTTAACCTGAATTTGCTACCAAAGTTTAAGATAGATAACTCAGAAAAATGTAAAGTTTGCACGGAGGCCAAACTCACTAAAACTCCATCGCGTTCTGTAGAAAGAAACACAGAAACTCTAGGTCTAATTCACACGGATCTGTGTGACTTAAAATATGTGCAGACCAGAGGTGGCAAAAAGTACTTTGTGACTTTCATAGATGATTGCACAAAATTCTGTTATGTATATTTGTTACATAGCAAAAATGAGGCTTTGGATAAATTCAAAGAATATAAACTTGAGGTTGAGAATCAACTTGGCAAAACGATTAAAATCGTTAGAAGTGATAGAGGAGGAGAATATGGTGCACCATTTAACATGTTCTGCTCGGAACATGGAATAGTTCATCAGACAACTGCTCCCTACTCACCCGAATCAAACAGTACTGCCGAGCGCAAAAACCGAACTCTAAAGGAGATGATGAATGCCTTGTTGAATTCTGGCCTACCCCAAAATATGTGGGGGAAAGCGTTGTTGACTGCCAACTACATTCTCAACAAAATACCTCACAAGAAAACCGGCAAGACACCATATGAATTGTGGAAAGGTAACTTACCTTCGTATAAATACCTCAAAGTGTGGGGGTGTCTAGCAAAAGTGGCAGTACCTAACCCGAAACAGGTCACCATCGGACCTAAGACGATTGATTGCTATGCACACAACAGTAGTGCATATCGGTTCTTGGTATACAAATCGGATATACCGGATATCCATGTAAATACAATAATGGAATCAAGAAATGCTTCATTCTTTGAACACGTGTTTCCGTGCAAGGATACTACGTACCCTAAACGTACACGTGAACAAGGGAATGCAAGCACTTCAGTTGATGAACCAGAACTGGATACCGATGAGCCTAAACGAAGTAAATGGGCTAGAACATCAAAATCATTTGGTCCTGACTTTGTGACGGCCTTTCTGTTAGAGAATGAGCCCAGAACTTTCAAGGAAGCTATGTCTATGCCTGATGCTCCTATGTGGAAGGAAGCAATCAAAAGCGAAATAGACTCCATTATGCAAAATCATACATGGGAGTTAGTTGATCTGCCTTCTGGATGTAAAGCTCTAGGATGCAAATGGATTTTCAAACAAAAATTGAAACCAGATGGTTCAATAGAGAAGCATAAGGCTAGACTTGTGGTACAAGGATTTAGGCAAAAAGAAGGCCTAGATTTCTTCGATACATATTCTCCAGTTACAAGAATAACATCCATAAGAATGTTGATAGCTATTGCAGCTCTACGTAACCTGAAAATACATCAAATGGATGTTAAACTGCATTTCTAAATGGGGACTTAGAAGAAGAAATATACATGAAACAACATGAGGGTTACGTAGTTCCTGGACAGGAAAATAAGGTGTGCAGGCTTGTAAAATCACTGTACGACCTTAAACAAGCTCCAAAGCAGTGGCATGCAAAATTTGACAGTGTTATGATGTCAAATGGTTTCAAAATAAATGAATGTGATAAATGTATCTACATCAAAGATACTCCAAATGGATACATTCTGGTCTGTCTATACGTAGACGACATGCTCATTATTGAAAGCAATAACGACATTATCAAACAAACTAAGAGCATGCTTAGTGGCAAGTTTGACATGAAAGACTTGGGAGTTGCAGATGTCATACTAGGAATCAAAGTTTCCAGAACATCTGAGGGAATTACTTTGTCTCAAGCTCATTATGCTGAGAAAGTACTTGAAAGATTCAAGAATTATTCCAATGGGACAGCAAAAAGTCCCGTCGATCCCAGTCTTCACCTGTTCAAAAATACAGGCGAAAGCATATCACAACTGGAATATGCACGTGTAATTGGTAGTCTGATATACTTAACAAATTGTACAAGACTGGACCTAGCACATTCGGTAAACGTACTGAGCCGATACACGAGTAATCCAGGACGAAGTCACTGGAAAGGAATAACTAGAGTATTGAACTACTTGCGACATACTCAGAGTTATGCGTTGCATTATACCAGATATCCAGCAGTACTTGAAGGCTACAGTGATGCCAACTGGATATCGGACTCAAAGAACTCAAAATCCACAAGTGGATATGTCTTTACACTTGGTGGTGCAGCTGTGTCATGGAAATCCTCTAAACAAATGCTATTGGCCAGATCCACCATGGAATCTGAGTTCATTGCTTTAGACAAAGCGGCAGAAGAAGCAGAATGGCTTCGCAACTTTTTAGAGGATATTCCTATGTGAGAAAAACCAGTGCCTGCCTTATGTGTACACTGTGACAGCCAATCGGCTATAGCACGGGCACTGAGTTGCATGTATAATGGCAAGTCTCGTCATATCAGAAGGCGATACAAAACCATTAGACACCTGCTCTCAAATGGAGTAATCTCTATAGAATATATAAAATCGGCCGACAACCTAGCAGATCCATTTACTAAAGGTCTGTCGCGAGAGCAGGTTGTCAGATCATTAAAAGGAATGGGTTTAAAGCCTATGACGAAAGAGGATACTTGATGGAAACCCTACCTAGGAATTGGAGATCCCAAGATCTAGGTTCAAAGGGACAACTAAATCTTGTTGAATCGACGAAAGCACTGAGAGATTAACATCTCATACCCATTCTTAGGATGATAAAATAAGTGCTGCCTGCAAATAGTTAGGATAAGCTTGGCTTTTAATGATTCCCATAGCTTTGAAATAAAAGTGGGGTATAGCAGGATACTCTTTATGGGAAATCACCTTGTGAGTGTGAAATGGGGCCGTTTCTAGGAGAATGAAGAGAGGCAACATTCTCCAAGTTCACTCATGATTAACCAGGGATGTTCAAGGCCAAAATGAACACAACAAGAGAACTCAGTTCTGTAAGGAGATGAAACTGTGTGATAGTTATTGTCTAGGTTCACATGAACGCCCGGGTAGTTCAAGACATCATGATCACTACCTAGTCAAGTGAATCCGATAGCTAATTACTAAGGGTGGTTCAAAGTTGAAAAATTACTACCATTCCTGATGCAGTGATTTTCCGATTGTACTCTCAGAGTCTTTCTGTCATGTTTTTTATTTTTCTGTCGTGTCTGGATTACATGGTCTGGTAATTTCCATTCATGTGGGGGATATTCATTGTTGGAATTAATTTTTGCAGTTTTTCGGGCCGGATTCTGGCAAGCTCCGGCCACCGGCGGCACCGGAAAATGAGTGGATTGCGATCCTCTCGTCGAGTACTATTCTGTAGTATACTCACTTGCCAAAAACGAATTCCGTATGAATGAGAAATGTTGATCCAAAGTTGGGTACTTGAAAGGTACCAACTTAACAAATGGATAGTCCCATATCGGAAATTGGAAAAGATTTATACTAGTATATATACTAGAAAACTGGACTAGAGGGCGTGGCCCGGGGGTTACCACTAACGTGCAGTGGAGAGAGGACTTAGCCAAAATGACAAACACACACGCGCGCACGCGGCGCGCCCGGCCCGGCCCCGGCTCCGGCTCCGGCCCAGGCCCCGGCCCCTGCCCCGGCTTCGGCTCGGTTCGGTTCGGTTCGGTTTGGCTCGGTTTGGCTTGGCTTGGCTTGGCTTGGTTTGGTCTGGCTTAAATTTTTTATTTTACTTTTTTGCCCAGACAGCCTCTTCCCCTACTGAACTGAAAAGGCTTTTCAGATTCAGTAACTGAAGCCACCAGTTACTAAACTGAAGAGTCCCCATTACTCTGCTGTTACAGAGTAATGGCTGCTGAACAGTCTCAGTCCAACTCTTCTCTATATATCCAGACATCAACTTCTATACAGAGATAGAAATTTTTGCACTTGGGTCTTCCTCTTCTTCTTCCTCTGCTCTGAGTCAGTGTCTGTCAACTGAGAGTACACACAGACAGCAGTTCGTCGTCTCTGAAGTAAGGGTGCTGCATTCTTCAGAGAAGGTACAATTGTATCCTGGGAAGCAATTCGCCGGTAACCGCCACACTACGGGGCGAATTCTGCTTTAAGGACAGAGATTCTTAAAAATCTCGACTCTGTACAAATTCATTGCTTACTGTTTCTCTTTCTGTATTCGATTTCTTCACAACTTTGTTGGAATTTCTTATTATTTTATATTCAGATGTAACAATTTTCAGTCAGGGGGTTTATTAGTTAGTGAGAACTTCAATGTTTTTAGTGACCGCCGACTGAACCTTGTCAATTACATCTCAGAATTGCCCCGGAGACTACTTTTAATAACCACTAGACAAAGTCTAGATTTGTATAATATCCCAGTTTATACACGTAAAACAAGGAGTATTATGATGCTTGGGTTACAATTTGAGATTATGGCTTGTTATATGGATTTCAATACCTAATCGTGGGAAAGGCATTACATAGATGATAGTACATAGGTTCATAGATAGTACGTGTGTTGGACATAGTAAAGGTTCAATTAACAAGCTTTGGCCTGCTGTTTTGTACACCACAATTGGAAATAGATAAGACCCGTTATGGGTACCTAGGTCTGACTCACGAGATTTTCAACTCAGGGTATTTGAATATGGTCGACAACATGTTTAAAACCCACTATGGCAACATGTTTCCAAAAATTGCAAGGCTTTTGGCCCCGAATGGGTCAATCCTTCGGCTTTGGACTAAAGGGACAGGTGAATTTATTACCCGACTCTTTTATTTGGTGGCAGATTTTTCATTGACTTTTGATTTTGGCTTGGATTACCCCCAAAAAGACCTGAATGATCTTCTCTTTGGGTTTTGGTAGCGCCAGCGACCGAAATGACTGGGATAGGTTGGATTTTGAGGCCCCATGGGCCAGAATGACCGAAACGTGTTGCTTTCATTAGGCATTGTTGGCCATTGACTTGTAAGAAGCTTTTGTCATGTACTTGTTTTATTCCTTGTTTAATTCATGTGCATGCGTTGTTCAAGTTCTTCATGGGTCTCGTCCGAGTCTTAAAGACAAAGCCCTTATGGGACCAAGCCCTTGACGAGGCAAAGCTCAATGGGACGAAGCCCTGTGGAACATAGCATAGGTGAGACATAACTCAATCGGACGAAGCAATATGGAACATATCCCGGATGAGAGATGCCTCTATGGGACGAAGCCATATTATGGGGATTGATGGACCCCTGACCATGTATTAGGAGTGCGGCACTCCTCAACCCAAAATTTGGAGAGTGAGGAACTCTCCAGCCCATAATTTTTGGAGAGTGAGGGACTATCCGATCTGTAGTTGATGGTTATTTATTGACCATGTACCTAGGATTTTTGATTGCTTGAATTGTTGATGGTTGCTTGTCTGTATTGATCCGAAAAAGTTATTTGGTTGTTTGATCGCTTGAATGCTTGTAGATTCTGACGATTTTTCTGAACCTCCAGCTTCATTTTAGTGAAGCTGTACGTACTTATGGGGAGGAAACCTTGGACGCCACACTGCTCCTTTGGAGCATAGGATATTTTCTTTTGGCCATATATTCTTTCCGGCATTTGATCATTGGCCGTTGGATGGCTTTGTGATGATGTGCTGATTTATTTACTGCTTGGATCACTGTTTTTTTTTTTTGTAGGAAAAAGGTGGAATCTGGCCACCCTGTTTCATTAATAAGAGTTTAATGAAACAAACCCAGAGTACTGGGCCCAAGTACAAACTACAGACAGAAAATAAAACATACATGAAGCAACATGACGCGTATAAACAATAAATTTCTCCAACAACCCTGGAGGGTGGGCCAACAAATTGTAAGTACGTCAGTTTAGCTTCGTACAGTGCCTCCATGGTACATGCACACCCACCTGAGACAAGTTTGGCAGGATTTTATCAACCGCCGATCCCTGCCTTCACCTCGCTAGGGGGGATCCCATCTATGGGCACAAGCCCCGCAGATCGAATGCACGGTGATCGCACCCTCCCACCATCTCCACCACTCATCCTACAAACGTGCCTGTAATTCCCACAGCCGCTACCAAAGAGAAAGCCATGAAAAAGATACCTTCACCTCTCACACGATAGCGCTTTCTCAGGCAATTTCTCACCAAACAACTTTCTCGCTCACCCCACCAAGCATCACGCTTCAGGAGAGAGCCATGAAGAGGATACCTTCACCTCTCTCACTCTGAAGTTCTGTCCGGCGATTTCTCACCACACAGACTTATCTCAACTCATACTTCCAACCTGAGGGAAGAGGCGACGCTGTCACGAGCCAGTGGCCTAAGCTAGAGGAAGCTCAACAGCCTAATAGTAGGCACTGTGAAGACTTTACCGGCGGCATCGTAGGACACTCCAGACCAACCATACCCAAACTCTACACCCTATCACCCCCAACACCAATAAACTACCGGCCTGGCCCCATGGGCCCCAAACCGAACTGCCGACCTTACACTTGACCCCAAATCCATGGTGCTTGCGACAACAGGCGCGGGAGGATGCTCTGGCATGACATAGTCGCTCTACGACAGTTGAAACGAGCACCCTGGAAGTTGAGACAAGTGAGCACACCTCACGGAGGGACCCCATCTTTGGGCCCAAGCTCCAAAAGTTGGGACAAGTGAGCGCACATCACGGAGGGACCCCATCTTTGGGCCCAAGTTCCACAATTGTGCAAGACAACCTAACTCCCGGCATCTACACACGCATTACCAACCCTCGACTTCTTCACACGCAGAAGAGAATCAAACCCCGGCTTCTTTGCACGTGCTACCAATTCTCGAAAACCAAAATATAGCCGCAGATCGCCGTGATTGGTCTCGAAAGTGTGGACATGGTGGCAACCGCAAATAACAAGTCGGATCTTCTTCTCACTCTCAAATCTCAATCTCTTCGGCGAAGAAGAAGTGAAACCCCCTAGCTTCCAATTTCCCCAAAAAACAAATCAAATCAACCCAAATGGGTAGGAAGCAGAACGGATCTGGGCGATGGAGTGGGGCGGGGCAATTTCATACTGGAGACGGAGTGGGGCGGCGACGGAGTGGGGTCACCGCGATCGATGGCAGCAGTTGGGGGGGTCATCGTCGCGATTTCGCCATCGAACGAGCGCCATCGCGCGATCTAGCGTCGATGGCAGCGGATCTGGGGAGCATCGTTGCCGCGATCTCCCCTGGTCTCAAGACTTCAAAGGCTGAGCTGATCACCTCCTGGCCTCACCTGAAGGCGTGGTGGGGTGTTGTGTCTGCTAGGCCAGCGTGGAAGAAGACCGTTGATCTTATTCCGTTTCCACAGTAATAAGTATTGGCTGGGCGCTGAGCGCGACAGGGAGGAGGGCATGGTTGGGGGGACGACGGGGATGGTCGCGTCGGGGCGGTGGCGACGTTGCCTAGCCGCCGCTGCCCCAGGAATTTTCAGATCTAGGGTTTGTTGGGTTTTTTTGAGAGGGGTAGTTTTTTTTTTTTTTGGGACCACTGTTGAGAATAACCTAACTACTTTGATCGGGTTTCTAATAAGGTGGACAAGCCTCAACTATTGGTTGCTTTGACTTGTCGTCCGTTGGAGAAGAGTAATCACCCTGAGATTTTGGCAGGGAACTTGGCTTCTTGAATATTCTTCAGGGATATTCTTTTCATATATTGTGATGCCAATGGTAGCCCCAAAATCGAGTTTAAACAAAATGAAATCTATCTTTGTGAATTTTGATTGCAGCAACAATGAGATTCATTGGCTCAATGGGACACTGTGTCCCGTACTCCAAGGTTGGTCATCAACTTTAAAGATGTTCGAGATTTCTACATTGAATTCTCGCCAAGCAACTCTTCAACTTCCTAGCCGTTCCACTTTCACCTTGGTCTTCCCTTATTTTTGTTAAATATAGTGTCAAACAAAAGCAATCTTAGCTTAGGTCATAAGTGTTTTTTGTGTGTGCAATACTCACGAGGAATCTGCTAAACGTCTATTTCTGCATTGCTCCTTTGCTAAAATTTTTCAGTTTATTTGTAAACCCACTTGTGTGTTAGAGGTAAACCAAGTTCTACTAATTCTTGGTGGAGCTCTTGGAGAAAAAGAAGGGTGGGAGCTAGATTGAAACTAGCCTGGGACTTTGACTTATCTATGATGGCAATGATTTGGATGATTATGATGAAATAAGTAATATGATTTTTTTACCATAAAGTATACTTCAGCTACTATTATAGATATTTTTCTATTTTACATTCACTGTTGGTCAGAAATTTTGCCCCTGCTAAGAAGGCTGAGATTGATCTTACAACGTTGGATAAAACTATATCTATTCTAGTTCAAGTTGGAATGAGACATCATGCAACTCCTCAAGCTCAAAGTGCAGATGATCTCTAGAGCTTGTAAGGATTATAATAAGAAACACTGAGTTATGCAATAACCGATCACAATGAACAACCAAGCAAGTAGATCACACCAAGCACACAAAAACACACAAGATTGATACCGATTTTATGAACCTAATTTGGGGGAGAAATAACTGAGATATTATTCAACTAAAGAAGATACAAAAATTACAGTCACTTTCACCAAGAAAATATCTATCTCTCAAGTCTCAGTAGAAGGTACCCTGTTGTTTACAATAGAAAACCCTCAGATGAAGTACTACCTCTCAATGGAGGCCATTACATTATAAAGAGATCTAAAGAAACCCTAGGTTTGTAGCCTTGATCCAACACCATCTGATATATGTTGAAGAGCAAGCGCCACCTCCATCAGCAGTTCAACATGAAGGCTTATGTATTACAATTCTCTCTAATCTCTGGGCTTATGGATAAGGAGGGAGTTGTACGATCTTACTTGGAGCACAAACCTGAGCTCAAATAGATCCCTAAGAATCGAGCCCAATAGTTGCTGCTGTTGCTGTCGGTCGATTGCTCCCAAGAGCAATCGACTGCACTTGCATTCGTGCACTCCTTGGTTGGTTGCAGTCGACTGCTAATATAGCAGTCGAATGTCACCATCTGGCCAGCCAAAACATCAACTCTTTTTCTGCTCTGTCTTCACTTCGCACCTCCTCTCGCTGCATTCTATTCTCTCCACATCGAATCTAGTATGCAAGACATAAATCCATCAATCTCCACTTTGGATTGCATACACATGTTTCCACACCTGTGTGATTAATTATCACTAGACTCTTTCTTTTCTCTTCTTACAAATGAAGTGATTCAATAGTTTCTTCTACTAGTCGAATTTACCTCCACCTGTTATTTCTCCCATCATATGCCCTTTAAGGGCATAACCTAGTAGATGTCAACACAAAGCCCCACCCTTCGCACGAACACCACCTACCTAGAGGCATGTGATACCTCTTGACGATATTCGAACGTTGTGATATCGCTTCGGTGATTCTAGTGGCGCGAACTAGATGATGATGTAGGAACGCTGGGCTTCAAATCACTTGTACAAGATTTTTCATTCCCACAAAACTTGTAGAGGTTGTGCAGAACACCTTTCCTTCTTATCATCACCTTACAGTGACATTTCCAAACTGATAGAACTCGACATCAAGCTGTGACCTAAAACTTCGTGCTTCCAGAGTTCCCAAGGATGCTAGGTTTCGTTTCAACAAAGGAATATGCATGACCTTCTCCAATGTGAATCCCTTTCCATCTGGCATCTCCAACTTAACGTTTCCCTCACACACTATGTCACAAATCACACTAGATTCCGTCCTCACACAACGACCTATTGTAGACTACTAAGTAGAAATCATCTATCTTTCGGAGAAAATATGAGAAAAACTACCTGAATCAAGAAACTAACTAGAATCCACATCTATACAACTTGAAACAATAATATAATCTGAGTTATCACTTGATTCAGTGTCACTAACTATGTTGGCACCCCTCTAATTCAACAACTTGTGACAATCCCTCTTTTAATACCCAGTCCGTCTGTAATGGTGGCAACGTATCTCACCCTTACGTGCATTTCTCTTCCAATTGAAGTTCACCCGACTGCCATGCAACTCATAAAAGTAGATGCTAGTTTCTGAGTATCATTTCTAATTTCATCCTTCAAGCCCTTGATCACACCGCCCACTGAGAGCGTCTTCTTGGCAGATTTTCCGTGTAGCGTGGCGTTTATCAAATGCTCGTACAAATGTGGTAGTGAATATATTAAGTTAAAACTTTTATCCTATTTGTTTAGTTCATCTGTGTTTATTGCCCTTAATTCGGATAACACCTTATTAAATTCTACTATGTGATCTTGGAAAAAGGTACTTTTCTTCATTGAGAAACATAACAGTTTCCTCTTATAGTACATTCGATCCAGTAACCACGATCCCGAGTAGTCAATTATGAATCTTTCCTATAAACTTGCCGCAACTTTCTCCTCAAGAAAGTTGCACTTGATTTCGTCCGCCAATGACAGTCAGATTGAACTCAAGGCTTTTAAACAAATATGATCTCACTTCTTCTGCTTCATGTCGGTTGGCTTTCCTTTATCTCCATCTAGGGCAAGATTCCTGTTGAACCAATACGTCGTACATGTGCATCTTCCAGATTAAAGTTGATCTTATCATCAAACTGCTTGATTTTCACGAAAATCTGATAAGTTATCTTCTCTAAGGAACTCAAGCAACCTCTAAAACAATGGATAATTTATTTTTCCGTAAGGATTATAGTAAGAGATGCTGAGTTATGCAATAACTGATACATGTCCCTGTTCGGAGGTTAAGACCACATTAATCATACAAGTAGACCACATTAAGCATAAAAAAGCATACAAGTCCCTTTTCGGTAACCTAATTTGGGGGAGAAATTACTGAGATATTATTGAACTATAGAAGATACAAGAGTTACAACCACTCTCACCAAGAACCTATCTATCTCTCAAGTCTCACTAGACGATACTCTGCTGTTTACAATAGAAAACTCTAAGATATGTACTACCTCTCAATGGAGGCAATTACATTGTTATATAGAGATCTATAGAAACCCTAGATTTGTAGTCTTTATCTAACACCGTCCGATATACCCTGAAGAGCAAGTCACACGATAGGAGTCATGCGATCTTACTTTGAGCACAAAACTACGGTCAAACAGATCCCCAAGAATCATGTTGCCGATGTCGATTGACTGCTCACAAGAGTAGTTGGGAGAAGTCGATTGCACTTGCAGTCGAGCTCTCCTTGCTTGGTTGCAGTCGACTGCTAATATACTAGTCGACTGTCACCATCCTTGCCAGCCAGAAACACCAACTCATTCTCTACTCCGTTTTCACTTCGAACTTTTTCTCGCTTTGCTCTATTTTTTTTTACATTGAACCTAGTATGCAAGACATAAACCCAACAGAGCTCTAGTTGTATATACCCTGTAGTCAGATTGGCTCAGCCACTAGCGCTTTCATTTAAAGTTTTCTAGTTGCTCTGCATATTAATTCATGGTTTTTAGAGGTATTTGATGCTGATTCACAGCTGTAATTGCTCCTTATCGCTGGTCACACTTGAAGACTTGCTTCCAATTCTTGCCGCTGCTTATATTAGACGATTGCTTGGCTTTTACTGTTGTGATTCAAGCTATTTTGTTGCTGAACACTCTTTAGTTCAGTTTCTTTTACTCAGGCTCCTTATTTCTTTTTATATTCAGTTTAATAAGGCAGTCTGTATCTTTATTACTTTAGCTGCTTCGTTCGTTTATGCAGCTTATTTTGTTGGTAATGCCTGATTATGTAATGTGATGTAATATTCCTTACTAATAATTTTAATTTTTCTTGGCTGGACTTCTTTTGCCGTCTTTTACATCAAAAACCAAAAAAGAATTTCTCATTTTGTTTAAAGGATTTTGCTGATAAGTTGTTATCGAACTAATTGTTTGCATCCACTGTCAATATTCCTTTCTATGAAATTTTGATTGTAATAAACTTTTACCTGTTTGTCAATCTTCCAAGATGATAATATCATGAGATAATAGACAAGATACAAAGTATTATTAACTATTTTAAGCTAATAAGGTCTACCCAGGTCTACCCCTCTCATTTTTCTCTATCAATGGACGCTGATGACGGAGTTTACCTGATCAGAGTGCTGTAGAGTGGCACAGCAGAAGCGTATGTTAGGGTTATATATTGAAAGCATCACTTTTGTATTAACTTTATTTTTTTTTTTGAATGAGAATCATATGGGCATATGTTTGCATATTGTGTTTATTATAATATTAATGCAAGTGTCTGATATTCTATAAGGTTGATAATATGGTGTGAGGTGACACACAGAAGATCATATTATCAGTTCCATATGGAATATATAAATAGTTCACAACCTAGACGGACTTGGACAATCCATTGGAAAGGTTGTAGTGTAATCTGGTATTAGTCTATCTTGACTATAGGTTTACACTAGTATACTTTGTGTGTATTGAACATGACCACTTAAGGTTGTTCTCTTTGTACTGACTACAAAAGAGAACAAACACCTCAATTATTATGGATGCTTATGCTCTTAATCCAGATATAATAACAGACATGTATATGCAGTGTGCATTACTTTGACTCATAAAAGAGTGAGATTCATTATGGATCAACAACCTCTATGAATTGGGTAATAGCATTGTATGTATGATGGGCTGTTGATTGTAAAAGGAATCCATGTCCCGATACGTCGGGTTGATGATGTCCCTTTAAGGAGCTCATAAGGATTTGTCATGTAAACCCTGCAGGTGGATTACATCCGACATGACAAATAAAGTTGAGTGGTACTACTTAAGGATAAAAGATGTTGATCAATATAGTTGTCAGTAACTTAATTTGATCGACGGACATTCGATATCTTAACATGGGGAGCTGAACGAGCATATAATAAAAGGAGCCCATAAATGTAATTTGGAATTAGGAAGGTAGTGCAACAATAGCTCTTTAGTGGACCGAGCTATTGTTAATGGGCCTGGGTTGTGTGTTCGGGCTGAACACGGGATACCCAGATTCGTTAGGAGACCTAACCCTAATTTCTCCTCATGGTCCCTACCGTAGCCTTATATATATCCTCTATTCTCTGGCCGTCATTGATCATCTGTGATATAAGATTTTTTCTCTAAATTCGTGATTCACGTAAGGAGAGAAAGAGAGGTCTGCTAAGGAGAAGAAAGGTTGGGAGATCGTCGCCCACACGACGTCCAACCCGAGGAAGGAATACGTGCAGAAGATCTAGGGGTCGCTGACAGCTCGAGGTTGCTAGAAACTATCGTCTTCTTCTCATCGCAGGTATAATTCGTGAACCCTAGATTCCGCTATAAAGGGTTAGATCACGTATTTAATCTGTTAATCTTTTATGATCGATACGCACACCAATCCGTAGTCCTGGGAATCATCGCTGTTCCATCAGCGTAGTGGGCCCATAATCCACATGTCCCAGGATCGAAACCAGACTCTGATAACACTAAAAACCTGTCATGTACAGCTTCTCAAAATACGGAAGTACGGACACGCAATTAGGACCCAGCGAATAATATATATCATTCATAAGTTGTACGGGTTAACTTAACAATATAATCATGAACACAACCACGAAATAAAATAATCACATAGACAGGAAAAAACATTAAGTAATCCACAAAATAACCAACATCTGGAAATATAAACTTCAGGTAAAAAACTCTCGAATATACAATATATGAAATAAAAACAATAGTAACTAAGGAGAAGCATAAAACAAGATAAACTAATGCAAGCTAATATCCGACTCCATCATCTAGAAGATCTGATTGCCAAGTCCTTCTGCTGGTTCATTCTCGGTACCTGTAAGCTCAACATCTACAGTTTGGGGGGGGGGGGGGGGGTCCATTAGAGTAAGTTACGAACGACAAGTAGTAATAAGCAAACTAATAACGAGAAACAGCGTATAACATGGAAAGAAATAAGAACTGGCAATACAACTATGAAACAACATGATCGAGTAGGAGGAAAGTGACAACTGAATCAGGTCTCAAGGTATGGTCAATCGGGACTCAGGAATCATGTAATTGGGAGATATGTAAATTTGTAAACGGAAAAATTTAAACTTGTAAACAGAAAACATGTAAACATAAATTCATTCAATCAAGAATTCAGGTAATAGGAAAACATGTCAATGCACAGTGTTAATATTAAGTGTATCAATCTTTTATTAACTTATCTAATGCACACAATCATGTGTCCCATACCACGGATCCGGGTGCATAACAATCAAGTGAACGTTTAGACTCAAGTGGTGAATTCTACATAATTAAGTACTCGGGTCTTGCAGTGACAATAACGGAAAATATGTAAACATATAAACGAGAATCATGTAAACTTGTAAAGAGAAAATACGTAAACATGTACTCAGGAAGTCACTATTATGGGAAACATGTGCCCCTTCCGAGTACAATATTCTATATTGTCCATTACTAAGTCATACCTTTTATTACTCCGACTTGTTATTGTTTTACTACGATTAATCATGAACATGCAAACAATGGAAACGGGGTATGAAGATCATATCAAGAAGGTATGAGAAGGACCCAAGAGCTATACAATGCATGGTGTAATAGTTCAATTCATTAAATGCGGAAAATAAATATGTTTATATTTAAGAACATAGAGATGCAATTCTGGACAGCAATACACGGATAAAAACTCACTTTTCCGTTGCTATGGGGAAGCAAATGCAATTCCTTCAGAGGTTCTAGATAGTAGACTCGCTGCCGGATGCGACGCCTATTCATACAGAACATTCTAAGAATAGAATCAATATCTAACTGACAGATATATACGGGTGTAAGGTTCATTCAGCAGTATAGGGTAAACTTATCATGCTAACAACCCTACTATAAAATTATCTAAAAATCTCCCAAAATTTTAGAATTAAATTCCTGACAGTGTCTACTAATGTTCGGGTCTGCCTCATCTCATAATTTCATCTATAGATTGTAATTTAAAGTCGTTTACGAGATGATACAACTCGAAGAAGAAGTCAGGAAATGTAACACACCAGGAATTTAAGTGTATTATTTTTTAATTATTTAATAATGTGAAATTGATATATTTGACTATTTTTGAAAACGGCTATTTTGCATGTACAAAACACATGCAAAAATTGTGAAATTCAAACTATAAATTTTTCATGTGAAAATTTATTTCTTCTCATTATATTATATATTTGTTATTTTTTACTTTTTTTAATAAGAAAAACTACTTATGAAACTATTTTGAAAGAAGGGGACTTTTTTGAAAATTAGCGATTTAGGTCAAGATATGAGCCCAAAAATTTGAATTTAAATTTTAAATGGCTGCATAAGGGGGGCCGACCAACCATAAGGATTTGGGGGGGATTAAGGAAATTAATTTTGGAACTAATTGATTGAATCCTAATTTAATCGATTTACTAAATATCTAAATATGTAAATTAGGAGATTCTATGGGGATTTATTTGCAAAAAAGTCCATGAAACCCTAGCTTTTAATCTCGGCCTGTATAAGAGAGGAACAACAGGGTTTTGGCCTCTTCTTTTCTTTGACTATTGTGTGATCTTTTGGAGCTTGGAGAGAGAGTTTTTGCATACGAAGGAGAAGTGCTTTCTTGGAATTCTATTTCGAAATCTACTTGAGGTGGGCGTCTCTCTACCTCTCATGTATTGTTTATTTTCTTATAGATACTGTATTATCATGTTAGGACTCGCTTTTGTGAATACAAGATGATGTTCTTAGCATGTTTGTGATGATTGTTAAGTGGAAATTGGAAGAGATGGCTTTGGATATAGGTTTGTGAATAATATTAATGAAAGTCTAATCTAGCATGCATGATGATCTAAATTTTATTGTTCTTGAATGATTGAATGTAATTATGTAAGACATATCGAATTTTTATGCATGGAAATTGATTAAGTGAACCTATACATTGTTGTGAATGTTTAAATCTTAATGTATAGAGTTTGATCCAGGAATGCGAAATAAAAAAGGGAAATTTCTATTTATTATTCACTATTTTGATAGTAAGATTTTACGGATTGATCATTATAATTTTTTGCATGATCTATTGCATATTTTGACCTAGGTTTGAGGTAAAAACATGGCATAGGGGCTTAGCATGGCTGTTGACCAGCAACACAGCAGCTGTTCTAGTTGCCGTCGACCAACAACAGCCCAAGGAGGGGTTCGAGTTGTGTTAAGTGTAAGTTGGGGTGTGCTAGGGTTTGAGAAACCCTAGTATACGTTATATACTAGTATACCCCCTGTGCAAATTGCACAGAATTTACCAAAAGATATATTAAAAAATCAATAACATTCAAGAAAAGTTTCGGTAGAACCTCCCCATATTTACAACTTCTTTCCTGTATAATTAATCCAACATATTAACATTCATGTGCGGTAAAGATGTTACAGAAAACACAATCTTCAAACTCAAATATTTGATGGCAATAAGGCACCTCCAAACTCAATCACAATAATCTTTCATACTTAAATCAAAATTATATATCCATCGAATGACTTAAATAAATTATTCATGATAATAAAAGTGTCCAATCCAAACAGTTAAAATGCAAAATTAATTTTCTAACCAACTATTGTTTATAGCTAGGTAAATAATAATATTAAAAAAAAAAGAAACGTGTAATAATTTCAACATTGTAGTATATATTAGTAATTTCAACATGGAATCACATTATCGAATTAGTTAATTTTTCACAAATGAACATCATATGTCGGCGTATATTTAAAGAACCCATGAAATAAAAATTTAGTTAGCTGCATTAAATTAAAAGATAATTACTTATATAGCGACATGAACCAATTTGAATTGATATAAGACGATACATAAAAGAAAAAGGAATAACTAAGACTTTGATCAAATCAACTAAGATGACATTATGAGATTTTTAAATCTAAAAACATTGCGTACCAATTACTATTATTTTAATCTTTTGAATATTATTAGATTGTTGTTGATATTTACCTTTCAATCGATTATCATTGGAGTTACGCACTTCTTGGAATACCACATTACGTGTATGATCATTAGTCTATTCAGGATCATTTGAGTTATCTGTCAGCAACATCTTCAAGTCAGTACAGGAAGTGCAACACGATAATGCTACATACAATTGACCGTATATAAATACAGGTTTGTAAAGATAAACTCCAACACTATGGAGAGTTTGGCCCTGACTTTTGTTTATTGCCATATCAAATGCCATATTTATAGGAAATTGTCATCTTCTAAGGTCAAATGGCCACCTGGTTTCAGTAGGCAACATGTTCATTCTTTGAATCACAACTATCTCACCTGCACACCTTCCTGTAATAATTGTAGCTATAATAATATGTTCTCCCAGAGTATGAATGTCACATCCCGCTTCCCAAAAAGAATACGGAATACGGATACGCGACAACAGCCCAGCAAATGATTTTCATCATCCGTAAGCTATTCAAGAATCCTTACAACATCTTACGAAATAATCAGAGTTGGAAGCAAAATTATCAACCAACATGCACATATGAACCAAAATACCAACAAGAATACTAGAAACCAAATATATAAATCTCAATTAGTCATGATCTGAATAAGTCAAAATATTCTGGGTCACATTGCCCAAATACAAGAATAAATCCAAGTACAAGAATACAATATTGTTCAAGCAAGAAAATAAGAAATAATAATAACACGATCCAGCACTAATACTTCATCTCACCAATACCGTCTAGAACCTGTTCTCCAAAATCTGCAATACAACAATTGCAGGAAAGAGGAAAGGAGAAAATAAGTACCCGTCAATTGCAAGTTACGGGCCGCTTGTAATGCAGAATACAAGTACATAGGAAAAAACTAACTAATAACATGGAATGTATATGATAACAAAATAAAGTACTAGCATGGCAAGATGAATAAGTACAAGTGACATGTGTCAAGTGTCAAGTGAACAAGTATCATGTAAATAAGCATCAAGTATCAAGTATCATGTAATCATGTAGTCAAGTTCAAGTATCACATGTCAAGTCTTGAAGTGATTACTATCTAGGTAGCACTTCATGCATCCCAGCTTTTACTCCATGGTTGCTACAACAAACAGTTACGTTTTAGATTTCGTAGGGGAACCATACAGGGCAGTGTACTCGGGTATTCACAGAATCACAGAACTTGGTCGGTAACTTGAGCGGTAACTTGATCGGTAAACTTGATCGGTAACTTGATCGGTAAACATGTAATACAGGAAACACAAGTCTCCTTCCGAGTACACGTTTCTGCACTATCCACTACTAGATCTGTCCCATTAAAACTCCGGCTTGATTATTTATTATTATTCTTAAACAGGCAGGTATAAGCATGAAATAGTGTCAAACTAACATAGTATAATCAGTATCAGGTCTAGGGTAACAAATAAGCACGCATAGATGATAGACAGCTACATAAACGAGCAAAACTGTGTATGTTCACATTCGGGACAACATGATAGTACAGTACTAAAATAGTGATTTTCGTTACTACAGAAATACAAATCTAAATCCGTCAAAACTTATAGAAAATAGACTCCCAACCGAACCTAGCGAATACAAATAAGTTATATACTAATTCACAAAAAGATAACTCAAAACTGATTTGAATCCAGAAAACACGTTCAGCCAGAAAATAGTAAAACAAATTCTCAGTCAGGAAAACAGCATCAAAACACAATAAATGAATCCACGAAAAATCTAGGGTATTTCCCTATCTGTCTAGTATCAAAATATAAAGTTTCATAATTTTCCAGTGAAATTAGATTAGTCATAAAAAATAAGAAAACATCAAGAAACGAAACTTTGGCCAATCTGGAATTCCCAACACTGTTGTACGAAAACGAAAATATCTCGCAAGCCGTGAAACGAAATCTAAATCTGCCAAAGGGAGATGAAAATGGACAAAATAATCTAACTTTCATATTTTACAAACATTTTTCATACAGTAATAGGAAATAGGGTAAAAATACAATTCTTTATGAAACAGCGAGTAAAATCCAGCAAGTATAACTTTTAATAACGAGCATGAAACGGCATATAAACTCATCAATAAAATCTACCAAAATTCTGGGTAATCCCTAACTAGATAAAGAAATACTGACCAAAGTTTTGGATCAAAATAATATATGTAGCACAAGTATCAAAATGATTTAGTCATCAAAATCACCAAGAAACAAAATCTGGATTAGATCTACACCACTATAGTAAAACAGTCATAACTCACACATACGAAAACAAAATCGAGCAAGGTTAGAGGGGTTGGAAAGAAGACGAATTTCTCTAAAACTCATGTTTTATATTGAAATTAAGATTCTTACCTTAATATGGTTTAAATTACTGATCAAGACAGATTATCGCCAAAACACAGAATTTCCTCAAAAACCCAAATCAACATAGATTCCACGAAACTTGATCAAAACACAACCAAACATGAAATCGAGTCTATCAAGTGTCCAAACATCATGAAATAGGGTAATTAACATTTCTAAAACAAGTCTATCACATGGATCTCACAAGCACACGAGTTCTCATAATTGTTTCACATAAACATCATATCAAGAACGGGCGAAACCTAGGTTAATTCATGTCATATGTCGTGAGGAAACTATGGTCAAAACACTATAGAGACAATATCAACAAGGGATTTCATACATAAATTGTCTCTAGAACCAAACTACACTATAAGCGGTATTTTTGACTTGTATAATACAAAGAAATTTGAGTACAAGTTACTTGCCTGAAAGACGACGAATACAATGAAGCCAAAAGCAAGAATAACGGGAACGGATCCCGAGCACGAAATCAACAAACAAACGAGACACGAACAAGATCACGAATCCAAAAAAATAACCCACGAATATGATCGGATGGTTGAGATCAAGGGATCAAGATATCAAGGCGATCGGATCAGATCGGACGACTCTGATCGAAGATCCAGATCAAGATCAAGATGTGATCAGTATCTTGATGATGAGGATGGTGATCGGATCAGATCGACGAATGGACAACCACCAATCAAAGCAATCAAAGAACTCTAAGATGATGATAATGCGATCGAACGGTTCATAATCAAAAGATCAAGACTCCATGATGATCGAGATGTGATGATGATGATGAAGATCCGACGGACAGCCAAGATCAAGAGGTCAAGAATTAAGATCATGAACAAGATCAAATGGACGGCTAACACTCAATCAATCAAGATCAATATGATCAAGTCGATCTATGACTCACAATCAACTTGATCAAAACACATAAACCCAACAACTCAGAGGCAATGGGGAGTGCACTGGCTGGCCTGGCGTGGGACGGCATGGGCGCGTAGCGGAGTTACTGCGGTGGACGGTCGGGGAGGCTGCAGGCGGCGGAACTAGCTGTCGAGGTCGCGACAGGGAGTCGCGACCGAAGGCGCTACTGTCTGTGGAGTCGCAACGGGGCTCGCGACACTGTGGGAACATCGCAGCGTCGGAGGTCGTTGCTGTACTGCACCAACAGAGAGAGAGACAGGGACAGCTGATGGCCTGGTGCTGCTGCGGGGGAGAGGCAGGGCACAGGCGGCGGAGATGGGTTGAAGAGAGAGAGAGCGGGAGGTAGACGAACAGGAATATAGGGGGGTGGCTATTGGGTTTATCGGAGGCTGCAGGAAGAAGTGGAAGCGGCGGGGGATAGAGAATAGGGTTAGGAAGATGAACAGGTTTTTATAAATAGGCAGGGTTAGGGTTGAGGGAGTGAACAAAGGTACCGGGTTGGGTTGTTATCGGGTGCGGGTATGGTTAATTAAATTGGGTTTGGTATTGATGGGTTACGGGTTGGGTAGTTTAGGGTTTTAATGGATAGGATATTGGCTATTAAATAGGTATATGGGTAATTGGGTTTCGGGTTTTAAAACAGGATAAAATCCAATAGGGAAAATAGGGTAAAATAGAATAATCAAATAATAAAAATATATAATTAGGATTTTATAAAAATACTAATAATAATAATAAAATAATAACAATAATAATAAAAATAATAACAGTATTAACAATAAAAGTAATAATAATAATAAGAGTAATAACAAGAAAAATACGAATTGTATTACAATATAAAAATCATAGAAAATATTTACAAATAAAGTAATTGATTGAAACAGATTTTAATAGAAGATCCGATAGTACAATTTGACAAAAATAAATTTGAAAACCGAAAAAATAATTTGCGAAAATTTTTAAATACAGAAAATACACAAAAATACATTTTTGAGGAAACAGAGGTTACAATGAACAGTCAGACGTCTTCCATTGTAAAGTCCAAGAGACTGATTCAAATTTCTTAGCGATATAATCAGTACTCCTTGCTTCAATTCTAAACAATGATTTGGTAGCACGCTCATCTTAATTGTGTATAGAAATTTTGGGGGATACATATCTTGCTCATTTGTACCTCGGGGTATGATCGACTGAATCTGCACTTAAGTAATTGATAACCTGTCTAGGAACCATAGACAAAATATGAGAATTAATGGCATCATCTTCTTCATTAGTATGTGCTAGAATAACACGTTTTTTAAGGAATGCTGAGTCATTATATATAGATTCAATTTTAGGATAAATCCAGTCTATCAAGCTGTTTAGACCATCTGCAGCTTTAATTAGAAGGTCATTTGGTATTTGTATTCAATCCTTTCAAGAAATTCCAGTGTTAGATTCACCTAGAATTTTACCTTCTCCCACATCTAAAATCCACTTTACAAATGTCTCTTGTTCATTCTTGCTAGTTTGATCGAGTGAACTTCTCATTAATCTCATATTTTTCGTCAGCTCATACACTTTACAAGAAGGCCAAATATGTGACCTTTGTAATGATGTGGATACAATACGGGGTCGTCCACCTACTGGCATGATAGGAAAAATCTATCGAGAGTCCCCGCTAGAACAACAACTTTTTTGCCAAATGTGTCATCATCTGCACTTTCATTCTTAAACTTCATTAGATCCTTGAAAGTTCGATCCACGGCTTCAAATGCATGGCGATGCATCATTTGCGCTTCGTCCCAAATGATCAAATCTGCTTATTGAATGAGTTGGGATAGATCTTCATGTTGGAAAATAGAACATGAAGAAGTTTCATGGACTTTTATTGGAATACGAAACCTCAAATGCGCAGCTCAACTTCAAGGTAATAATAGAGCAGCTATTCTAGAAGAAGCTATATTGAGGACTATTTTTTTTCTGCTCGAAACCTTGCAACTAGTGTATTCCATAAAAATATTTTTCTTGTACTGCCGCTACCATGAACAAAGAAAATATCGCCCCTATTACTTGAGTGTCGAAACCACAACTTCCAATATCCAAATTTTGAATTGATTGAGATGATGATCTTCTGTTTGATGGCTCTCCTACACACCAATCATTATTACTGCTCAAATAATTTGATAGTAAAGATGGTCTACCCACTGTTGATGATTCACCAACACACCAAGCAATATACGTCGCTGAATTTATTTCATGACTCTTATTGGCTGAATCGCCAACTATTGACATGTTTTCTAGATGGACATTTCTAATTAACTTAGAGTGTTGATATAAAGTGTTTAGGTTGAAGGTCACCTCCTTTCAGCTGTACAGGTAAGCAAATCATTTGCCATAGTACTTTGCAAGCGTTTTTGTCTTAACTTTAGAATTCTTATCATACATGCAATTTTGTGTGGACCTGAAGTCTGTAGTGAGCCATAGGACGATGTCTTTTCTACCACATTATTTCAAATCTTTAACGTTGTGCATATGCAGAAATTGCCTTAATGAGTTGGAAAGACGAAATATTATTTTTTGTCTTGCATCCTACATTAATAAGTGTGGTTTTGGGCAATTATTTAAATATAAATAATAATATTACTTTAATTATTTATGTAATCAAACACAGTGTAAAAAAATAGAATGAAACATTACATACTAAGATAAATAAAAATAGGGATTAACTTGAAAGAAAGTATAATAGGAGATAAGAACACATATAACATACCTGATGTAATGAAAAAGTGTAACTTCCCTCAATATAATTGGAAATCTCCCACTTTCATTGAATCTTCACACCTACTGTTGGAAACAAAATAGTTGAAAATTTGTCAACAATACCAATTTCTTGATTATTGAATATTACAATTTAACAATAGGCCATTAAAATTTGTCCCTTCTTATTAGATTTTAGTTGCACCAGGTCCACCTCATTACTACACATCTTCGATTAGATTTTTGTTGCAGTAGGCCCACCTCATTACTACACATTTTAATAAATCATGTGTATTGAGTAATACCAGGTCACAACAGATGCATTAAATTGAGATTTTGCCTACCAATACTTTTGATTTGTTTGATATTACCACTAAATTACAGGCAAGTACTAAATACCAAAACCAAGTTATCTTAATCATGGTCTTACTAGAGCGTAGAATATTATCAATAGCACAAAAGCAGCTATTGCATGAGCGGCGGCGAGGAGCATGGAAGCATTGGATAAGGTTGTGTTTGCATGAATTGATACGAAAGTGGTATAGGAGTGAATAGTGAATGTTGCCTCATATTAATGTTGAGAGCAATGATGATTAAAATTAACCGCTTTATACTCAATAAAACACTATATTTCACTAAAATTTATATATAATTCACTCAGGGAAAAAATGCTTACTCCATTTTATTACATTTCTCAGTGCTTGTACTTATCACCAACATTCACTATTCACTCGTATACCACTTTTGTATCACTTCATGCAAACACAACCTAACAATAGTTATTTATGATATTTAAGCACTATCTAAAGGCAATAATGTCGTAAGAAATCCAAGTGATATAAGACAGAGATCGGTAGTCTTGCCTAAAAAAGGGTCTTAGATCGGCTTCGGTACTCCACTGGTAATATATACCTGAATTCAAGTGAGAAACTTGGTTAGCTTTGAAAAAATGACGGTCAGATGACAGCAGTAGCTATAAAAAGAATCTAAATAATACATCTAACAAAAGTTATTTGTAACATTTAACTACAATCTAAAAGCAACAAAGTGCTAAGAACTTTGAATTTTCTATCATGTTAATAACTTCATCCATAGTATAAACTAATATCGGATTAATTCTTGACAAACTCCTTACCTCAACATTCCGTGTTAGGGTTAGAGTTTGATTGCTCATTAAACTTAATTTTTTTGTTTATTGAATTTACTATAAAACCGACCATGGAATAAGGTGATTTTGGGTATGGACTCAAAAAAAACTAATGTAACTCCCTAAAAAAATGACTCCAACTACATGTCAAAAATAGAACAACAACATAATACATGAAAAAATCGAACAAATTTCAGCACCATAACCTAAAGAACAAATTATTGTAACCTAATAAGCACAATTTCTGAACAAAAAAATGCAGTACATGTTAATATAAATATTATATCATGTTAATATCTTCAACATAGTATAAACTCATTGAACCCTCAAAAAACTGACACCAGCTACACGTCAAAAAATAGAACAACAACATAATACATGAAAGAACCGAACAAATTTCACCACAACCTAAAGAAAAATTAATTGAACCCAATAAGTACAATTTCTGAAAAAAAATTGTAGTACATGATAATAATAACATTCTATCATGTTAATAACTTCAACATAGTATAAACTCATTGATCCCTCAAAAAAACTATCGCCAGCTACATGTAAAAAATAGAACAACAACATAGTACATGAAAGACCCGAACAAATTTCACCACCATAACCTAAAGAATAAATTAATTTAACCTAATAGGAACAACTTCCAAAGAAAAAAATCGCAGTACATGTTAATATGAATATTCTATCATGTTAATAACTCTAACATATTATAAACTCAATGAATTGAATATAAACTTGATCATAGAATTTGGCAATTTTGGGCATGGAAGCATCGAGCGTAGGGCAGTGAGGGAGGTAGCGTGGGGGGCAGAGCAGAGATGGCGATGGTAAGGAGCGTGGGGGCGTGGCCAGCAGTGAGGAGCGTGGGAGGTGGAGGCGGTGATTGCGAGCGGTGTGGAGACCTGGTTACTACGAGCATGGGCAGCGGCGAGGAGCTTAGGAGGCAACGTGGAGGGGGGCTGCATTGGATGCAGCTTGGAGGCCAGGAGGAAAGCAGAGTAGCAGTGGAAGAGATTTTTGGGGGAAGGGGCAGTGGTGGAGGCAGCGTGGATTGCGGAAATTTGAAATTGGGGAAAGAAGCGATCGAGTGTAGGGTTCTAAGGTTTTTTACTTTTTTTAGCTATATCAAAATGTGTGTAATGCACGTGATAATAATTTAAATGTGTCTCTCCTACTTTTGCACTCCTTTCTCTATTTCAAAATAGAGAAAGGACAGAGGGGGTAGGCATATTAGCTTAAGATAATATATATATATATATATATATATATATATATATATATATATATATATATATATATATATATATATATGAGTCATGCTATTATGAGATGGTGAGATGTGTGAGATGGAAATGCTTTTTTAGAGATGAGCGATTTGAGTCATCTGAATCTCGATCGCACCATTCACATTACTCAACATGTCATCAAGATGATGTATACCAAATTTCAAGCAATTCAGAGATCTATAGCCTTTGCATCAAGATGTTCAAATAAATGCATCTATATGTATTTCGTACCATCTGTATGACGTGTTGGACGTTTTGATGCATAGACTAGCGATCTCCAAATCGCTTGAAATTTTTTACACACCATCTAGATGACATATAGAGTGATGTGAACGGTGTGATCAAGATTTAGATGACTCAAATCACTCATCTCTGAAAAAAATATTTTCATCTCACCCATCTCACCATCTCATATTAGCATTATTCATATATATATATATATATATATATATATATATATATATATATATATATATGATGGTATGAAGATCAATATGATTTTGATCAAGATTTCAAAGTGCAAGTTTCAGATTTTTGAGAAAACGAGTTTCAGAAATTTGCAAAGTTGAGTCGTGTTATCGAGTAAGTAAAAAATATATTTTTGATGAATAAAACTCACAGTTTGAGGAGTTGAATGTTTCCAGTTTTGAACAAAATTTTTTTAGTTTTTTCAAGAGATTATTTTTAGTTTCCAAGAGGTGAAAATTTCAGATTTTGGAACTATAAAATTTTAGATTTTAGGAATGAATCTCAGAAACTTAAGCGTATTTTCAGTTTAAATAGATTGAAATTCTAGAAAATTGATTGAGTTTTATATATATATGGAAAGAAGAATTTAACGGTGAATTTAAAAGATTATAGTGGATGAAATTTTGTTTCCATAAAAGAAAGAATCTTTTACAGTAACGATGGTTTATTAAATGAATGTGAAATGTTGAAGATATTTTGTGGATGTACGAATATTTTATTTTTGGAATGAAGTATTCGTTTGAGGTTTTGATTTACAACGGTTGTGTTGTAGAAAATTGTTGTTCTCAGAAAAGAGTAAAGAGTATTTTTTGGATGATTGAACCAAGTGGAGGTTCTTGATTGAAAGTTAGGGTTATTATGAGAACTCTAGATGGATGCTTGTGGCATTGAGATGTGACCACTAGAGGCTGAACGAAACCCTATGGTACCGGCAGTGGTTATTTTGATTGTAGGAATTAGCCAGAGGGTCCAATGTTCCTAGTTTTGATGAGTGAAGTCTGGTGAAGTGAGCTAGCTCTTGGTGGATATGGTTACCTATTTTTGAACCTAAGGACATGCACTAGATTGTGAGTTGTGTCAGATCTTGGGAAACGTAAGTATGGGCTCTGTACAATGGGGTGGATGTATTTTGGGACTGTGTGATTTTGTGTCTCTCTAGCATGCTCACGCGATACACTTGTACAGTCTGGCAGGATGTATTCTGAGACTAGGGGTCTATTTGTGGAATGTCTAGAAGTGAGATGGATTTGGTATGTTTGCGCGATACACTTGTACAATCTAGGCGGGATGAGTTCTGGGACTGGGGACAATTTGCAGAATGTACGATATGTTTGTGCGGTACACTTGTACAGTCTGGCGAGATGAGTTTCGAGACTGTGGTATATTTGCGGAATGTATAGCGGGGAGGTGATTCTCCAGAGTTAGAGTGATCCTTACAGGATGCTTGCGCGTTTACACTTGTATAGTCTGGCGGGATATATTCCGGGGTTGGGGTCTATTCGTGGACTGTCTAATCTTACTTCTGTCACCGATATAGGATTTGCATAGCGAATGACTGAACCCTAAATGTGGTGAATGCTGAGGGCTTGCCTTCGGACCTATCTAGTATGGGATGCATAGAATCCGAACAAGTATGCATTAGCATGCTTCGTGTGCATTGTGTTTTCTTGAACAATATTTTATGCATCTTTGCTTATTTTTCCTGACACACATTTATTCTTTCAGTTTCAATATTAATTGTTGATTTATGATTCTTTTATTATTGTTTTTATTTGTGCATCAAGTGTGTGGTTATGAGACTTTAGAGAGTCGCTGCTTTTATCAGCATTGCGTCAGTTGCATTCAACTGACGTACCCACAGTTTTAACAGTTTTGCAGGATTTCAAAGTGAGTGGCTTCAAGGGTTAAATCTTAGATTTTGGTGAAGACTGGAGTTTGAATGTTCATATAAGTTGTAATAAATATGTATTTAAATTTCCACTGTGCATTGTATCATGGACTGTTGTATGAAAGTTTTAAGTTTCTCTGTAATTGTACAGTGTTTGGTTTTCAGTTGAAGTAAAGATTCTGGATTTGTGTCTTTTATCTACAGATATGGTACCAGAGCACGCTTCAATAAGTAACACTAAACATGGTATGGGGAATGAACCTAGGTGGACATTAGAAGTGTACGTGTCAGTCTTTGAGTCATGAGTGTGTAGTTGTTTGAACTTGCATTCATGATACTCTCTTCGTATACATTGATGTGATATTTTATGCAAGCACGTTTTGCTTTTGTATCACGAGTACTATGGTTGGCTGAAGCCATATTTGTGATATTTCCTTTTTCTCTTTCCGTGGGATAGTGGATGGCCAAAATCCTATGGAAGACTGAGAGAAAGAGGAACTTTTATGGATTTTGAGGAAGAATCTGAGGAAGATCTTGAGGAGGATCTTGAAGAGGCGAATCTCGATGGAGTCTTTCAGATGATTCCATTGTTTTTCTCTAGCCTTGTGCAGAGATCACCATAAGATGACAACATTTCGACGTCAGCTAGTCAAGTACTAATGGAGGATGAGCCAGCTTGAGGAATAACGATTGGAAGATCAGAGTGGGGCATCGGAAGCGTGGTGTTGAACCTTAGGTTTTCCATACCGAGTCTTATCGGTAGCAACGCCGTCAGGATAGGAGTTGATTACCATATATATTACGTAGGTTGCGAAATTGAGATCGGGGGATGACTTTTGGGAATTGATCTCATCGAGTTGGGATTTCTAGGAGCCGACATGATTGTGGGCATAGATTGGATGACGATCTACAATGCCACTATCGAGTGAAGAGTAAAGAGGTGGTGGTGAAGGCATCGGGAGGACCAACAATGACTTTCTAAGAGAGAAAGGATTGCAATAATGTGGTAGAAGTCATGTCCAAGGTGAAGATTCCAGACGAAGTCAGGGTGATTACTTTGGTCTGAAATTTTCCCATAGTATTATTGGATGAGCTACCGGGGTTACCGCCGCTGCATGATGTTGAGTTTTGCATCAACGTTCAACCAGGCAGTGCTTCGATATCTAAGGCTCCCTACAGAATGGCACCAGTAGAGCAAGACGAGATAAAGAAGCAGGTTGAGGAATTGTTGCATAAAGGGTTTATCAGACCAAGTGCTTCATTGTGAGGTGTACCAGTTCTGTTAGTGAAGAAGAAGGATGGGTCAATGAGAATGTGCATTAACTATCGAGAGCTGAACAAGGTGACGATTCAGAACAAGTATTCGCTTCCACGGATTGATGATTTATTTGATCGACTACAGGGTGTAGCTGTATTTTTGAAGATCGATCGATGGTCAGGTTATCATCATGTCCGAGTTAAGGAGGAGGAAGTACACAAGACAACTTTTCAGACTAGGCATGAGCATTATGAGTTCTTGGTAATGCCGTTTGGGGTGACGAATGTGGCAGCAATATTCTCGGATATGATGAACAATGTTCTGCGGCCGTTCATAGACTCATTCTTCGTGGTGTTCATCGACGATATCCTGGTATACACAAAGTCAGAGGAAGAGCATGCTGAGCATCTAGCCGAAGTTTTAAAGAAGTTGCGAGTGCAGAATCTGTATGCCGAGTTGTCAAAGTGAGACTTTTGGAAGTCGGAGGTGGCATTTCTGGGTCACATCCTTTCTATGGAGGGAGCGGCTACTGATCCTCAGAAGATCGAGGTAATGAAGAGTTGGCCTAGACCGATGACGGTAAAGGAGATCCGAAGTTTCTTAGGATTAATAGGATATTATCGGCGTTTCATTCAAGGTTACGCACAGATAATAGTTTCGTTGACAGGATTGACCAAGAAAGGTGTGAATTTCACATGGATGGAGCGGTGTGAAGGTAGTTTCCAAGAGATGAAGGAGAGGTTAACGTTAGCGCCTATTCTAGTGTTTCCGTGAGCGGGTATAGATTATGATATCTACTGCGATACATCTCACAGAGGTTTGGGATGTGTTCTTATGCAAGAAGGGAAGGTCATTGCCTTTGGATCCAGACAGTTATGTCCGCATGAGAAGAACTACCCGACACATGATTTGGAGATTGCAACAATTATCTTTGCCTTGAAGCAGTGGAGGCACTATGTTTATGGAGAAAATATTAAGATGTACACCGACCATAAGAGTCTGAAGTACATCTACGAGTAGAGAGATTTGAATCTATGTCAGAGGCGTTGGTTGGAAGTGGCTAGAAGACATTCGTTCTGAGATCAAGTATCACCCAGGGAAGGCAAATGTGGTGGTCGATGCACTTAGTCGGAAGAGCAGTATGTCTCGTTAAGATTAGTATGTCGTTTAATTACGACAAAGAAGGAGTTAGCAGAGGAGCTGGATCGGGCAGGCATGGAAGTTGTATTACAAAGATTGGGAGCATCATTGGTGCAGTTGAGACTTCATCCTACTTTGAGGGAACAGATCATCGAGGGCCAGAAGGCTGATGTAGAGATTCATAAGATGTTAGAACATATTTCCATCGACAAAGAATTTCGTGTTCATGATGGAGTGCTTTGGATGGGAGAGAGATTGTGTGTGCCGAAAAGGGAAGATTTGAAGGAGAACATTATGAAGGAAGCACATACAACCTTATTATCACCACATTCTGGAAGCATGAAGATGAATAAGAACAAGCAATGTTTTGGGTGGCCAGGCATGAACAAGGATGTTGCCGATTTTGTGGCAAGGTGTTTGACTTTTCAGCAAGTCAAGGCAGAAATCAAAGACATGGAGGACTATTGCAGCCTTTGCCCATTCCAGAATGAAAGTGGGAGAATATCAACATGGACTTCATCACAGGATTACCTAGGAGTCCAAAGGGGAATGACTCGATCTGGTTCATTGTGGACAGGTTGACCAAGTCGGCACATATCTTGTCAATAAAGATTACATGGTCATTGGAGAAGTTGGCTGAGGTGCATATTGAAGAGATCGTGAGACTACATGGAGTTCCTATAATAATAGTCTCTGACAGGGTTACAAGGTTCACATAAGGGTTTTGGTGGAGTTTCCAAACCGCTTTGGAGACCAAAACTGACTTTAGTACAACGTTTCATCCACAAACTAATGGACAAACTGAAAGGGTGAATCGAGTTCTGGAGGATATGTTGAGGTCATGTGTTATGGACTTCGGTGGAAGCTGGGAGAAGTAATTAGCACTAGTGGAGTTTTCCTACAACAAAAACTATCAGGTGTGTATTGGCATGGCACCATATGAAGCTTTGTACGGGAGGAAGTGCAAAACACCCGTCTGTTGGAATGAAGTTACAGAAAGGCAGATGTTTGGGCCAGAGATCGTGCAACAAAATTCAGAAAGATCGAGCTGATCCGAAAAAGGTTAGTCGATGCTCAGAGCAGGAAGAAGAGTTACGCTGATGTTCAACGTAGATATTTTGGAATTCGAGGTTGGAGATACTATTTTTCTTAAAGTGTCACCAACGAAGGGAGTAATCAGGTTGGGGAAAGGAGGAAAATTAGCACCGAGGTACATTGGATCCTATAAGATTGTGAAGCAAATTGGTAGTACAACTTACAGGTTGAAATTATCAAAAGAGTTGGCACATGTACACAACATATTTCATGCGTCTATGTTGAGGAAGTACATACCATATTAGAATCACCAGTTGTCTGAAGTACTCGAAGGACTACAGCTGAACCTGAGTTATAAAGAGCAATTTGTGGAGATCTTGGATCATTGGGAGAAGGTTCTGCAGAATAAGGTCATACTAATGGTCAAGGTACTGTGGAGGAACCAGCTTTCGAAGAAACTACATGGGAGTTTGAGGATCGGATGAAGAATTATTTTCTAGAACTGTTTGTGTAGGTTCCATGTTGTATTTGTTTGTTTTTCCCTACTAGCAGTAGTTTTGAGGACAGAACTCTTCTAAGGAAATGTAACACCCCAGGAATTTAAATTATTATTTTCAACAACTTAATAATGTTAAATTGATATATTTGACTATTTTTGGAAACTGCTGTTTTGCTCATAGAAAACACGTGCAAATATTATGAAATTCAAACTATAAAATTTTCATGTCAAAAATTATTTCTTCTCATTAAATTACAATATTTGTTATTTTTGAATTTTTTTGGAATAAGAAAAACTACTTTTGAAATTATTTTGAAAGAAAGGGACTTTTTTTGAAAATAAGCGATTTGGGTCAGGATATGGGCCCAAAAATTTGAATTTAAATTATAAATGGCTACATAAAGGGGTCCGGCCAACTATGAAGATTTGGGGGGATTAGGAAAATTAATTTTGGAACTAACTGATTGGATCCTAACTTAATTGATTTCCTAAATATCTAAATATGCCCGCCTCTGCTTAGCCTTTGCCTTGACACCCTTTTTCCGACAAGCTCGAAGACGGAGTGCTAATACCGCCTCTAAAGTAATTAGGCGATTCTAGGGGGATTTATTTGCAAAATAAACCTATGAAACCCTAGCTTTTAATCCCATCCTGTATAAGAGAGGAACAAAAGGGTTTCGGCCTCATCTTTTTCGTTGACTATTCGGTGATCTTTAGGAGCTTGGAAAGAGTTTTTGCATAAGGAGGAGAAGTGCTTTCTTGGATTTCTATTTCGAAATCTACTAGAGGTGGGTGTCTCTCTACCTCTCATGTATTGTTCATTTTATCATATGTAGAACCCTGTATTTTCAAATATCATTTTAATTATTTGAAAGTGAATTTAAATGATTTTTGAGGATTTAATTGATATTTTCTAAAAGATTTATCTTTGGTACACGTGCAAAACACGTGCAAATGACTCTTGAGAAGTTTGGAAAATTAAGATTTCTTTATAAAAAATCATTATTTATTATTTTGGAATTATGTAGTATTTTTCCAGATTTTTCTGAAATTAATTTGATCTATTTGCAATTTTTGATACAAGAAGGACCTTTTTGTAAAATTGACATTTTTAAGGGCTAAAATGCAAAATTTGTATTCTGGACGTTTTGAACGGTATTGGTTAAGATTTAGAAGTATATTTTCTTTTAAATCCTAAATTTAATGAATTTTAGATGAATTTCCAAGAGTAGATATATATATATATATATATAATTGTATTCTGAAGGGATTGTTTTGCAAATATATTTGGAAACCCTAATACTTGATTCCCGGCCTATATAAGGGAGTTTGCAGCCGTCATTCACTGCACAGCTCAGATTTTATTGTACCTCTTATTCTCTTGGAGATTGAAGAAGAAGTCCTTGGATCTAGCAAGAAGAAGGCTTTCCATTGGATCTTTGCAATTCTAAAGGTGAGTGATATAGACTTGTTTTGTTTATGTGTATGATTGCATGCTGTTTTGTTTGATGTTTTCGCATCTTGTATGAAATCGATGCCATGGTTGTTATTCGTAATATGCATGTGAAATCCATGAAAGATTAGTAGATCTCGATTGACAATTCTTGATTGCTGGAAACATGTTAAGATTTGAGTATAGTTATGAAAATAAGAAATTGGATGGATGAATCTCGGGATCTTGTGATTACGAACCGGATTAGGTTTGAGTTGAGGAAGAGATTTGGTATTGAGATAGACTCCAGTATTGATTATTGATTTCAGACCTAATTTGTGAAAATTGTTTGCCGACAGTTGACTGGTTTACGATTCAGTCGACTGGTACGACGCTACTGATGCACCTTTAGACTTTTGAGAATTCTTCGGGACAGTCGACTGACCCGAAAGTCGACTGAGACCCATATTCAGTCGACCGGTCTGCCGAGTATTATGTTTGTAAAGTGTTGATCAGTATCTCGTCTGGACAGTCGACCGATGATTTGTTAAGTCGACTGTTAGCACTTGGAATGTTTCTTGAGAATTATTGGTAGTTGTCTCGGGTAAGTTGACTGATGGAATATTAAGTCGACTTATAGCACTTGTTATAATCTTGGATATTGGTTCTCGGGGCAGTCGACTTACTGCAGTATAAGTCGACTGGTGATGATGAGTTTTTCAGAATCTTGAGTGTTCTTTCAAGTCTTTAGTCTTTGTAGATGGATAGAATCTGCGGTGTTGGGAGTTACTATTAGTGACTGATCACCGAATATCCGATCTGTGTCTTTGTAGATGGATAGAATCTGCGGTGTTGGGAGTTACTATTAGTGACTTGTAGAACCCCGTATTTTCAAATATTATTTTAATTATTTGAAAATGAATTTAAATGATTTTTGAGGATTTAATTGATGTCTTTCCAAGAAATTTTATCTTTTGTACACGTGCAAAACACGTGCAAATGACTTTTCAGAAGTTTGAAAAATTAAGATTTCTTTATGAAAAATCATTATTTATTATTTAGAATTTATGTAGTATTTTTCCAGATTTTTCTGAAGTTAATTGATACTATTTGCAATTTTTTTTTGAGAAAAGAAGGACTTATTTGCAAAATCGACATTTTTGAGGGTTGGGGTGCAAAATGCATTTGCTGGGCATTCCGATCAGTAATTGTTGAGGTTTAAAAATATATTTTGCTATTAGATCCTAATTTAAATGATATTTGATTGAATTTTCAAGACTAAACCTATGTATGTAAAATTGTATTCTTAAAAGGATTATTTTGCAAAGTGGGAATTAAACCCTAATAATTCAATCCGGCATATTTAAGGGGAAATTCTTTTCCCAGCCGTCATTGAGTATATTCAGATTATTGAGATTCGTTTGAGGAACAAGAAGAGGATTCTTGGATCTAGCAAAAGGAGGAAGCTTTTTGTGGATTTTTCTTCAAGAACAAAGTGAGTGTTGAGATATTTGTTCAGTTATTTGTTGAGGCCCATTGAGGCGAATTTTCAGTTATTCAGATTTTTAGTCCGGTAGGGTACACTACTCTAGGAGATTTTTTCAGTAACCCAAACTAATAAGGACAGGCATTAGTAGTGTCATGACGAATGGGGACTTGAGTTATGCACCTCAGTATGGCTTTTGATGTAAGATTTAATCTCCTGAATTATCCAAGTAGTTATCTTGTGATGTGTGATTTATCTCCGGAATTATCCAGGTAGTTAACCTGTGATGTGAGGTATATCTCCTGAATTATCCAAGTAATTATCTTGTGATGTGGGATTGAACTACGGAATTATCGGAGTCGAGGCGACGCTTTTGGGGTATTCTTGTGATTATGAGTCTATGTTTAGATGTGGGATGATCTCCTGAATTATCCAGGGAAAATACCTGTGATGTGGGATCAATCTTCGGAATGATCAAGCATGGGCAAATTATCATAGTTTATCTTCATCTCTTAGTAGTCATCGTTGTCAACATGTAGTCATGATGTTTTCTTGAATCACTTTCATGCATTTGGATTTCCTGTTTTTACACACACTCGGCTTTTGGTTTTGGTATCACCCGTTATTCTTTTGTTGTTATTTCATACTTTAGTGTTTGATCGTTATTCGTTGGATATTATGTTTTAAGTTCATTTATGTTATTTGTTGATTTGTTACCACTCACACCATTTATGGCTGACCCCGTAGTTTTGGGGGTTAGGGTTCAACTCTAGCCTCACATGTTGCAGGGTATTGCTTAGATTGGAGGTTGGATGCTTGAGTGGGCAATTTGAGATAGTTGGACTATTTAGTGTTTGTTGTAAAATTGTAATGACATAATGAGTTATTATTGAGTTGTAAACAAAAGATTAATTTGTGTTGAGATGTTGGACTTCCGCTGAAATTGTAATAATCATTGTAATAAAAGAAAGAAAATCTTAGTGATTTTGGTTGTGACTATTGTTGTATTGAAGTGGATTGCTGGGATTTCGCCACTTATTTTCTAAGCTCTCATATTAGAAATTTGGGGCGCTACATGACTGATCACCGAATATCCGATCTGTGTCTTTGTAGATGGATAGAATCTGCGGTGTTGGGAGTTACTATTAGTGACTGATCACCGAATATCCGATCTGTGTTATCTTTAGTCTTTGTAGACGGATAGAATCTGCGGTGTTGGGAGTTACTATTAGTGACTGATCACCGAATATCCGATCTGTGTCTTTGTAGAGGGATAGAATCTGCGGTGTTGGGAGTTACTATTATTGACTGATCACCGAATATCCGATCTATGGCATTATTAGTGATTGATCGTTGGACATGTAACGTGATATTGAGAATGTTTGATAATCAGGTGTTTGGGAGTGATCAGTCGACTGGTGCCTTATTCAGTCGACTGTACAGTACAGTTGAGCTGTACATATTTGAGAGTGACTGATTGATGGATATTTGATCGGTGATATTGATTCTCGACTTGGTTCACGCATGTACTGGCCTATCGTTTCTTGTTTCATATTACATGTTCAGTTTATGTATTTTTGTAGAGTACATGTTGCTTGAGAATTTATATTTATTGTTTATTTATGTTTGTTGTTTATATCACTCACACCATTTATGGCTGACCCCGTAGTTTGGGGGTTAGGGTTCAACTCTAGCCTCACATGATGCAGGTTGCTTAGAGTTTGGAGGCGTTGATGCTTGGGTTAGCTGTAGAGATCATGAGTGATGTAATAGAGCCTTGTGTAAATTTGTAAAGAGGAGTATTGTGAAAGGATATCTTTAATTCAAGGTGTTTTGTATTTCTGCTGCAATTGAAAAAGATTATTGTATTAATGTTTGGAATAAAATAATTTGTGTTTTTGGACTATGTATGTTGTTACATTGAAGTGGATCGCTGGGAAAGTGCCACGTATTTTCTAAGTTTTATATTAGAAATTCGGGGCGCTACATCATATATAATGCAGTATCATGTTTGGACTCACTTTTGTGAATTTTTGATGATGTTCTTAGCATGTTTGTGATGATTGTTAAGTGGGAATTTGTAGAGATGGTTTTGGATATAGGTTTGTGAATAATATGAATGAAATTCTAATCACATGATGATCTAAATTTTATTGTTCTTGAATGATGGATATTATGTAAGAAAGATCAAATTTTTATACATGGAAATTGCTTAAGTGAACCTATACATTGCTGTGAATGTTTAAATATTAATGTATAATGTTTGATCCATGAATGTGAAATAAAAACAGGAAATTTCTATTTATTATTCACTGTTTTGATAGTAAGATTTTATGGACTGATTTTTATAAATTTTATGCATGATCTATTGCATATATTTCAAGGCAGAGAGCCATTAATAAGGGGGTTAATGACCTAAGGCTAATACGGTTGTAGGCCTAGGGTTTTGACCTAGGTTTGAGGTCAAACATGGCATGGGGGGCTCGACCTGGCTGTCGACCAGTAGTACAACAGATGTTGCTGCTGTCATTGACCAGCAGCAGCCCAAGGAGGGGCTCGAGTTGTGTTGAGTGTGAGTTGGGGTGTGCTAGCATACGTTTGGTATGTATATATATATATATATATATATATGTATATATATATATATATATATATATATATATATATATAAGCAACGCTCCATTGAAAGTGCTATTGTAGCGTTGAAAACGTGAAAATAACCAAGGTCGTTGTTCCCAACAACGGTCTAGGTGGTTTTCACGAGTTTTCACAACATTTGCATTTTCAATGAAGCACTGCTCTCTATCTGTCTGTCTCTTATATATATATATATATATATATATATATATATATATATATATAATAAAATACAAAGAAAGCTATCAAGTGACTCTCCTTCAATCTCCAAAAAATCAATGGTCCAGGTCTAATTGTAACGCCCCGAATCCCAAATACACTGAATTCGAGATGTTCTACAGGATCTTTTCGCTTTCTTTAGTACAATTTTACAGGGAAATTAAAACTTTTCATCATACATCAGAGATTACATCAAATTACATCTTTCTTTTGCACAGCGGAAGTAAAATACAACAATTGAATACAAGTACAACAGCTTGATATAATCTTTAAGTATCCAATCCTCTTTAATCTTTAACATAACATTTACCTGCATATCAGACTGTGGGTACGTCAGTTTATTCAACCGACGAACATTATACACGGCCATCCTCTCTATGCCGGAAATAGTATAACTTAACTTTTCATATTTAGCAAACACAAACTTGTCACATTCAAACTAAAGGGACTACCCTATTGATGTCGTGTTGTGATTGTGCACTTAATCCTTAATGCATCTATTAATGTTACATGACACTAATGCACACTTGTTCGGATTCTATGCATCTCATACTACATAGGTCCGAGGGCAAGCCCTTATTCGTTCTTCATCTTTATAGGGTTCAATCCCCCGTTATGGCTTAGTCTACTACTGTAACTACGGTAGTGTCTTAGATGTCCTATGATCTATGAGCCCATGTCCAGGCAGCCTGGAGGGGAATCCCACGCACTGTCACGACGCATCGAGCAGGCAACCTATGGACAATTCAGCCTCCGCCATAGAACAATGGCACCACCCATAGCCACTAGAACATCCCACGAGCGTCGCCACCGGGACGATAATTCTGGAGTAGCGCCCACGCCATGTCTTGACGCATCAAGCAGGCAGCCTGTGGATCGCTCTCACACCGCTATCCGATGGCCCCCATACCCATGTTTTTCTTCTACTTTCATCACGTCTCCACTATGTACTAATCCTTAGTTTTATAAAAAATCATGAACAAAATAATCTCTAGAGTTAGCCTCTCCATCAACCGGACTTATTCATTTGTTTCATCATGACCAACCTTGGTCTAATTTCATCTCAATTCATTTTCTTTTTCAATGCCGGGGAGACTTAGCTACTCTAGTTCGAATTTCATTTCACAATCTTCAACTTGAGTACTTACAACTCATAAGATTCATATTCATAGCCAAACAAATTCCTTTTTCTTTTCATCAACATGATTTTAATTCCATAATCATACATGAACTCATGCACTTCATAATTTCACATTTGAAATTCATATTACTAATAAACATTCATGCTTCATATTTTGCACAATATTCTCAAGTGAGAATTAATAATATCATGTCACACAACAAGGTTCTTTTTTGCCAATTACTTTCTAATAAATCCATTTCAATTTATCTTTATAAACTATAATTTTCATAAGTGTATCTTAGAACCATAGCTCTAATTGTGCCTTTTGTTCACAAACCATATTGTATTTCCTTCAAATAATACCCAACTCAATCTCATAAAATTCCTTGCATTTTTATGAGAATTACCATATTTTTTTCACATTTTTTGGACATCACAAACTCAAAAAAAAAAATATTTTTTATAAGTGCCGAAGGGAGGAATCGAACTCAGGCACAACGGGAAACAAGCCAAGAGCACCCGCCAACCGGCCAAGCTGTGCTAGCGGTATGAAAGGGGATCAAATAGTATATATGGTGTACAGACCGATAGTTATAAGTTCTCAAAATTTGTAGAAAAATATTGTAATCACTGGGGCTCGAACCGCTCGACCCAGAGAAGCCACACGCCGACGCTGACCGCCTGAGCTACTAGCTCAGGTTGTCCAAGTATTGGTTTAAAGTCTAAATAAGTTATTTTGATACTGTGGTTAAAACAACTCGATGTTCAACTACACTTAGTCTCATATGGCTTTTATGAAAGGTACTGAAAATTCCAGATTATCTTTCTCTTACATGATCTTCATGTCAGTAAGATTAAAATAATTTTTGCATAAATAAAGTATATTTTTCACACAAAACCATGAATTGTTAATCACAAATCATTATATTCTTTATTTTCGACATTGGTTACAATTAGTCCCCAAGTCTCTTCCATCCCAAAATTATTGTGCATTTTTGCTGATATTAATCTTTCCTCTAACATACACAAATCTATTTCTTTTTAATTTACCCATCCTCACAATAATTAAGGAGGTCTCTTCACAAATTAGCACTAACAAGATATGGGTTTTCTTTTTCATACAATTAGTGATAGCAAAAAGTGTTTCCTTTAATTTAACATATACTTCTAGTTCAATCAAGTGCGTCACAAAAATATGTAGTCACTTATCAATTATTAGGTTCACATATCACCATACAAGAAAGTTGCTCCTTTAAGAAGCGTGCTCTTTCTTAATCAATTTGCATGTTTCATCTTTTCCAATTAAACTAGCATTCTCAAACATCAATACTAACGTCATCCATTTATTCTAATGAGCATGAAGAGATTTTATCTACAACTCAATTAACATTAATAAGCACATGCAATTGTTCATTAACATGCTAATCAAGTTGTAAACTAACTTTCCCAAAAAAATGTATTTTACTAACATTTTCCATAGATTATTTCTAATTAAGAACAAAGATAATCAACTCACTTTGTAATCACATTCTTATGGCATACAATCCCACACAATTCACATATCAATAATTCAATCAACTAGAGATTATTTATTCAATTAAAGGCGCATTCTTATTAATCATTTTTCATGCAATTTGCTAATGAGATCTAGCATACACTCCTATATTAGAAATATGAAATGTTTTACCCACCTTGAATGGAGAGAACTAAACAACACAAGCCTTGCAAATGAAAGCACCTCCTCCTAGCCAAAGCGCGCACAAGCTCCAAGCCTCCTAGCCAAAGCCGAATGCTTCCTAGCACAACCGAATGCTCCCCCTTTGTGATGGCCGGCCACTCCAAGCAAGCAAAACCCACACAACTCTCTATCTTTTTATATCTCACACTATTACAACAATAATATTATAGCTTGGAAATATAATTTGCATATCAAAATAGCCATGAGAGGGGGGGTATTTATACTAGAGAATAGGTGAAATGGAGGGCCAAGATTGAGTGGTTGGTTGTAGAATGAAGGGCCTAGATCAAAGTAGGAGTTATGCAAACTACCCACTTCCATGAAACTACCACCATGATCACCATGATCAAATTTGAAAATCCCTCCAAAAGAATGTAACCCGGCCTAGAAAAGAGGGTGTGCATTGCACGTGTACGTGTAGTGCACGTGCATGCAACTAGGCCAAATTTGTACCTTTTTAATTTGTATAAAAATAAATTAGTTAAAAAAAAGTCTTCTACATGACAAGTTTAATTAAAAGAGATTAATTCATGGGCTTTATTTTTGGGCCAAAATAGTTTATTAAAATAAATAAAATAAAATACATTTGGGCTTTTAAGAAAAAGGCCTTTTTAATTAAATTAAAATTAGGCTTTAAAGAAAGGCTTTTTGTACAAAATAATTTGAGAACACATAATTAAATATTTATACACATCATTATAAAAATAATTCAACCCAAAATATTACACGTGCACACTACGTGCAAAATAAATAATTTTCCATTAATTGAAAAATCAGGGTATTACACTAATATCATAAAACATATTTTTCCCCCACAAAATTTTTCCCCCAAAACTCAAATTCAAATCCCCCACCCAAAACAACTCCTATATTTATTTAATTATTTTCTCTCTCTCTCTCTCTCTCTCTCTCTCTCTCTCTCTCTCTCTTTTCTATTCAAAAAATTAAGAAAATAAAAATTTTTAAAAAATAAAAAAATTCAAAAATTTAAAAATTTAAAAATTTAAAAATTTAAAAAATTAAAAAATTAAAAAATTTAAAAAATTAAAAAATTTAAAATTAAAAAATTTAAAAATTAAAAAATTAAAAAATTAAAAAATTAAAAAATTAAAAAATTTAAAAATTAAAAAATTAAAAAATTAAAAAATTTAAAAATTTAAAAATTAAAAAATTAAAAAATTAAAAAATTAAAAAATTAAAAAATTAAAAAATTAAAAAATTAAAAAATTAAAAAATTAAAAAATTAAAAAATTAAAAAATTAAGAAATTAAGAAATTAAGAAATTAAGAAATTAAAAAATTAAAAAATTAAAAAATTAAAAAATTAAAAAATTAAAAAATTAAAAAATTAAAAAATTAAAAAATTAAAAAATTAAAAAATTAAAAAATTAAAAAATTAAAAAATTAAAAAATTAAAAAATTAAAAAATTAAAAAATTAAAAAATTAAAAAATTAAAAAATTAAAAAATTAAAAAATTAAAAAATTAAAAAATTAAAAAATTAAAAAATTAAAAAATTAAAAAATTAAAAAAATTAAAAAATTAAAAAATTAAAAAATTAAAAAATTAAAAAATTAAAAAATTAAAAAATTTAAAAATTTAAAAATTAAAAAATTAAAAAATTAAAAAATTAAAAAAATAAAAAATTAAAAAATTTAAAAATTTAAAAATTAAAAAATTAAAAATTTAAAAATTTAAAAATTTAAAAATTTAAAAATTTAAAAATTTAAAAATTTAAAAATTTTAAAAATTTAAAAATTTAAAAATTTAAAAATTTAAAAATTTAAAAATTTAAAAATTTAAAAAAATTTAAAATTTAAAAACTTTAAAAATAATTTCAAAAAATCAAAAAAATCATGTAATATGTTTTCTGCTGGACCCCCAAAAGTTTCTCATATAATATGTTTACTACTTCCATTAATTTGCTGGACCTCCAAAATTATTTTATATGATCAAACAAGGTGCCCCGTTCCGAAGACGTGTCGTAGGCACGTGTCAACGGGCAAACCTAGTATATGTATATATATATAACTGATGGTGTGATGATTAATTCGGTTTTGATTAAGATTTCAAAGTTCAAGTTTCAGATTTTTTGGAAAACGAGTTTCAGAAATTTGCAAAGTTGAGTCGTGTTTTCGAGTAAGTAAAAAATATATTTTTGATTAACAAAACTCTCTGTTTGAGGAGTTTAATGTTTTAGTTTTGAACGTCGAATTTCCTGATTTCTCACAATATTATTTTCAGTTTCCAAGAGGTGAAAATTTCAGATTTTGGAACTTTAAACTTTCAGATTTTAGGGATGAACCCCAGAAATTTAAGAAGAGTATTTTCAGTTTAAATGGATTGAAATTCCAGAAAATTGATTGAGTTATATATATATATATATATATATATATATATATATATATATATATATATAGAAAGAAAGAAGAATTTAACGGTGAATTTAAAAGATTATAGTGGATGAAATTTTGTTTCCATAATAGAAAGAATTTGGGCAACGTAAGTATGGGCTCTGTACAGTCGGGCGAAAGTATTATGGGACTGTGTGATTTTATGTGTCTTTAGTTTGTTCGCGCGGTACACTTGTACAGTTTGGCGAGATGTATTCCGGGACTGGGATCTATTTGCGGAATGTCTAGAAGTGAGCCAGAATCTGTATGTTTGCGCGGTACACTTGTACAATCTGGCGGGATGAGTTCCGGGACTGGGGTCTATTTGCGGAATGTACGGTATGTTCATGCGGTACACTTGTACAGTCTTGCGGGATGAGTTCCTGGACTGTGGTATATTTGTGGATTGTGTGGCAGGGAGGTGATTCTCCAGAGTTAGAGTGATGCTTACAGGATGCTTGCGCGTTTACACTTGTATAGTCTGGCGGGATGTATTTCAGGATTGGGGTCTATTCGTGGACTGTCTAATCTTGCTTCTGTCACCGATATAGGATTTGCATAGCGAATGACTGAACCCTAAATGAGGTGAATGCCATGCGCTTGCCCTCAGACCTATGTAGTATGGGATGCATAGAATCCGAACAAGTATGCATTAGTGTGCATTTTGTTTTCTTGAACATTGTTTTATGCATCGTTGCTTGTTTTTCCTGACACACATATATTTTTTCAGTTTCAGTAATAATTGTTAATTTATTATTCTTTTATTATTGTTTTTTTGCGTACATCAAGTGTGTGGTTGTAAGACTTTGGACAGTCATTCCTTGTATCAGCATTGCTTCAGTTGGATTCAATTGACGCACCCACAGTTTTACCAGTTTTGCAGGATTGCAAAGTGAGTGGCTTGATCAAGGGTTAAAGCACAGATTTTGGTGAAGATTGGAGTATGAATGTTCATATGAGTTGTAATAAAAGTGTATTTAAATTTTCGTTGTGCATTGTATTATGGACCTTTTTGTAAGAAAGTGTTAATTTTTCATATAATTGTACGGTGTTTGGTTTACATTTTAAGTAAAGAATCTGGATTTGTGTCTCTTATTTCTATTATGGAAATTCAGGGCGTTACAGGAAATTAGATGTTACTGCACTAAAAGTTGAATATCTTGCACTCTACAAGTCGGATTGTGAAACCGACAGATGTTCTAAGTTCTACACTTAGAGGGCTATGATTTACATGTAAAAGTTCTAAATTTCATAATAGGGAACTGGTTCAAATTCTAGTAGTAAGTCAGACAAGACGGCAGGACATAAGTCTAGTACCTTATTTTTAAAATCACGATTTACAAAATAGATAATTCTATAACCGGAAATGGGTTGCATTCATAATTAGTAATTACTCTAGACCTCTACATATAACATGTCTAAAAATTTATTACTTCTACAATATCGAATCAATGAATTATACTATACAATCGCATGCAACATAATTAAAATCATCTTGAATCACAATATATATATATATATATATATATATATATATAATTCGTGTTCTTGAAGTGTATGCAATGACAATGACGTTTATTATCTTTTAATAGGTATCGTATCGACATAAAGCAAATAGAACGACTCAATACAATTTGTGTTCAAAACATGAAAGGATCACACGAGATTCGATAATACGATGGTTCAAAAATTGAGTGCTACTTGTGGGAGTTCAAAGAATACTTGCCTCTTATGACGATTTACAAACATAGATAGACTGCGGGAGTGAGAAGAAGCGACGATGGCTACGGTGGTGGCACAATGGCAACAACTCAACTACGAGATAGGAAATAACGATATAGAGATGCAGCTACAGCAGCGAGATGTAAATATGGCAGCACAACAGCAAGAATGGTAGCAACAGCGGCAAGGCAGCAATCATCAACGAGCAAGGGCAGCAAGCATCAATAGGTTGAATGGAGATGGCAGTAGGGTCGAATGTAGGAGGCAGGAAGGAGGTGGTAGCAAGGTCGAAGGGTGATTGTTGATTTCTTGCAGGTGTGGGGCAAGCAGGGTGGAGTTGGGTGTTTGGAAGCTTGGAAGCTTCGGGTGAGTGGAGAGGTTGAAGAAGGAGGGGAGTTTGGGTTGTAGGGTTTCAATGGAGGCGATGGGAGTGGTGAGGTGCTCGGGATGGCAGTTGTGGAGGTGAGGGGATGAAGATGAGGTTGTAGGGGCATTGGGATATGAAGGAGAAGGAGCAGTCGGGGAGGAGGGCTGGTTATCGGGGTTGCAATGGACAGCAGCAAGGGGATATGGTTTGTGGAAGAGGGCTTGGGTGGTGGTGATGGTCGTAGTGGTGAAGGAGGGGATCAGAAGAGGTGTTGTGCGGTGGTGATCAGGGTGAGATGGTGAGGGAGAGAGAGGTTGAGAGGTGTAGGGAGGTAAAGCTGTCGGGTATGATGGAGAGGCAATGGTGCAGGTGAGAGAAGAATAAGGAGATAAGTCGATGAAGGGTTTCAACTAGAGGCAGAGCCTTAGGTGTACTGGGAAAGAAGAAGAGATGGGGAAGGTGGGGCACGGTAGTTGGGATTAGTGGGGATTGTGGGTTAGTGGACTAGGATTAATTAGGTTTAAGAATTGTAGGGTTGAGATTGAAAGCAGAGCAAAAATATGAATCACATTTAAACTAACACGTCCATTTCGGCACGTTTTTATAAAATAAAAATAAAAAAATAAAAAACCCCAAACTCTCCACAGCCATTATCTCATTCTCTCATACTTTCAAAATCCTCCCAAACCCTCGCCTCCCACGCTAAACTCTCACACGCCATGTGCCCTCCTCACCTCCGACCCACCTCCTCTGTGCCTTCCTTGCCTCCGAGCCGCCTTATGCTGCCCCCTCCTGACCCATTTCCCACATGCCCTCCTCGTCTCCCACCTGCCACCCGTGCCCTCCTCTTCTCTGAGCCGCCTCCTGTGCCCCCTCGCATTCCTCACATCTGATACTGCCACCACCTCCCATGTGCCCTCATTGCCTCCGACATTGATCCCTCACGCACGACTCTCCCCAAACCTCGACCTTCGCCTCCGACACTTCTGTCTTCTTCGCCGTTTTTGAACGAACGCATTCATCAAGGTAGTATTTCCGGTGAAATTTAGGAAGAGTATGAGTTGAAGACGATGATTTGTAGTGTCGGATTCAAGAATGAGATTTGGTATGGTTCATTCTACTTTTCCTTTTTATCTATTTCCTTATGAATATTGGAATAGAAAATACTTGAAAACTTATAAATCCAGTACTTAATTTCTAGAACCGTGCTTTGCTCATCAACAATTCGATGAGATACTTATCTAGCATGCAAGATGTTTTTGGAAATGCTTTTGAGAAATTTTGCTTAACTAAACCAGTTGTATATATGTGTCGTGTATGTATTAAAATCCATTAATACCTGGTTTCATTTTCAATTTCTAATTTGTGTTTTTTCAATCCCGAAATCTGGATTTTGGGAAGAGTACAGGTTGAAGACGGGGAAGGGGATGAGTGCGGTGTCGGTTCCACGAATGAGATTTTATAAGGAGGGAGTTGGCGGAGGGCAGGGTGAGGTGTACGGAGAGGTGGACGGGGGTGTTGGAGAAGGGGACGTCCCTAGCGGTCGAGGATGGCGGAGACGCAGGAGAGGGATGTATGGAGTGCGACGTCGGAGAAGGTGTAGATTTGGGAAGGGGAGGGGAGGGAGGGGAAGGTCGAGATGAGGTGGGCTAGGACCTGGGTGTTGCCAGTCAGGATGTACACCAAGGCCAGACTGTGCGAGCATTTTGTAGGGTGAATTTCACTAAACTATGCCCTTGAAAATGTAATTTTTTCAATTCTCTTACACTTTTTTCGAATTCCATATAATTTTATGAGTCTTTCAAAATTATTTTAGTGTATGCAATTTGTACAGGATAACACTAGTTTTGTTAAAACAAGGCAACTCAATTAAAGCATCTGCTAATTCCACATGTACCATAAATATATATAACAAACAAACTTATTACTGCAGTTATGCAGCCTTTTCTTCGTTGAGCTTCTCTCGAATAAATTTCATTTAAAAAAAAAAATTGCCTGTTAGGTTGCCAAGGAGCCTACTTTCTCGAGTCATTTGCACATATAGGTAGGGATGCTTTCGGATCGGATACGGATCAGATATTGGCTATACCAACTTCCTTATCTGCATTCCAAAGACGGATTCAGATACGGATACAGATATGACTTGAAAAATAAAATTCATATCCCTATCCGTAATTTTTGGATACGGATGTGAATCGGATGCGATCTACTGGATAATGAATACGAATTCTGATATCAAATATAAAGTTTTTGCTATATTTTTTCTTAAGTTGTACTTAGACATATATATTACTGAATTGTGGATATCGATTTTCATATCTAATCACAAAATAGAAATCAATAGAACAAAAGAAGAAAAGGAAATTTCATATATGTACAACTCTTATAAAAATGAATACAGTACACACTTACCTCTCCATTTTGCATATAGTTTGAACCTGACTCTTTAACTTTTTTTTACCAAGACGATATGACGTCACTGAAAAAGACAACACATAGGAAGAACTACAGTAATGGAAAAAAATTAACAATGACAATGCATAAATGCTTTCTTCATTCTTTAAAAAATGGAGAAAAGTTAACAATATACTGAATATAAAGTAAATTTAATTCCTGCAGGTTGATAAAGTTAAATTTCATTCCCTGTTGGTTTTCATTTTATGCTATGTTCATTCATCTCTGACTTCCCTAATCAACAATAGAATTTTTGGCCACATAATTATTTTGACTTTTATCCGAACAATGCACTCAATTTTAACAAGAGCAAGGTTAGAAAAATTAAAATTAAAATGGCAGACATCACTATGAATTAAAAGTTTCCTATTAAAATAAGAATAAATGATACCAACATGGAGATGCATAACATCACCTTTGCAATAACACGGCCATTGATGTCCCTTGCAAATATTTTCTTTCATATATAGCCTTAGCACACCAACCCCTCACAAATTCCACCTTCAATTCCGTTACGACATGCTGACTAGTACCACTAGCTTTGGGTTTTTTTTCCAAGACCATCCAACTTCCTCACACCCTTCACAAGAAAAATTTGTTCAAATTTAGTATGCATTCTAAAGTGCATAAAACAATCCATTGTGGATACAAATTTGTGTGCATAATTGTCGTATCGTGGTTACAAATCAATTGTTAAACTTAACCATATTGATGTGAAGATCTCAACCTTAATGTGTATCCATTATCTTGAATTGAAGATGAATTGACAATTCCTTTCATCCCATTATTCAAAAGAATTACTCTATTTGTCAACTTTTAACGCTCCTTGATCGTTTACCAAATTTCTGTTTAGACTCCTAGCATTGCTACATTCCTATTAAAACTAATTTTAATCTGTCAGTTTTAAGTATTAACTAGTTCAATTACCAAACTCCGAACCTTTATACTTTCACAAAATACATGCTCAGTAAATTTCAAGTATATATCGAATAGATAAATGCATATGAGTAAATCAACAGGGAAGCGGGGAACAACATTTATAACTGAGAATCATGAGACTATAACTTAAAAAATAAATTCATGCCCAAAAAAAGTGTTCAAATGAATATAACGGCTCATACTCATCAATCAAAAATATATATTATTCATAACTATGACTAGAATTGCTATATACAGGAAGGATATGCAAATGGTACAGGAAAAGTATTAAAAAAAATTGCTTATAGTGTAAAGTATTCTTTAAACTTGTATTCATCTTTCTGAGAACTAGATGGTACCTTGCATTCACTATAACAACAAGAACATGAATAAAATCGAGAAGTTACTTCTTTAAACATCAACCCAGCAATTCGGTAGCAACAAACCCCACACGTATGCTTGTGTTTCCTTCCCTTATAGCCAGCCTCCAGCTTAACCAAAGTACTTATCACTCCAAACCAACATCAACATCATCGAATCTACTAACAAACTCCAAAAATGAAATCTTCATGTTCTCTCCTTCCTCTTCACCTCTATGAAATCCCATAAGATTATAGAACCCTTGAGATGGGAAGTAAATTACTCTTAAATATCTCAACTAAACTGTAGTGTCCACTATAGATATCTGGCCTTGAACAATGTTCAAAGGCTGCATGTCACGCCCCGCTTCGTAGAATATGGAAACGCGGGTACGCAACTAAGACTCAGCGAATGATATATTCACATCATCCATAAGCTATTATAATCAATTCAACAATATGAAAGTTAATACAACCATGCGGGCAAATTTATAATAACATGAACATGGATAACATAAAATAAGTCATGCAATAATCCATACATAACCAACATCCAGAATAAAAAAATTCTGGGAGAACATGCCCGGAATACAGAGTTTTGCAGCAAACAAATATAATTGGAAGTAAAAACATAAAGCAGTGGAGCAGAGTGGGATCCATCTGCATCTTCAGAACACCTGGTCACTAATTTCTTCTGGCAGTTCCTCTTCCACTCTTGTATATTCATCAACTCGAGTTTGGGAAAGAGAACACCCGTTAGGGCAATTAACGGGCCGCAAATAGTACAAGCAAGTACATACAAGAACATGAATATAACAAGTATAGGGAAACATGTGTATAGGAAATAAATCATGTAATAAGGAATACAAACATGTAACCAAGAATCAGATAACTTGTCTTATGAGCAGGAATCATGAAACTAGTAAACTGAAACATGTAACATGTAAATGAGAATCATGGAAACTTGTAAACATGGATCTTATAACTTGTAATAGGGAAATGCATGTGCTCAGTGTAAATCTTAAGTCTATTCATTTAATCGGTATTATCTAATGCATGCAATCCTGCGTCCCATACCACATGTTCGGGTACATAAAATCATGTGAACATTTAGATGCTAGTGGTGAATACTATAGGCCATGTACTCAGGTCTTCTCAGGACTATAAAACTTGGTCGGTAAACTTGGTTAGTAAACTTAGTCGGTAAACATGTAACACGGGAAACACGGGCCCCCTTTCGAGTGCAGTCTCCTATATTGTCCACTACTAAGTCTTTCCCTTAAACCCAGGCTTGATACTTATTCTTTTTACCAAAACGGTCATAAATGTGCAAAAATCAGGGATAGGTAAACATGACAGGAACAGGAACCAGGTTCAGACTGGGCAGAAAACATGTTCGGGTGCCATAAGCAATTGATAAATATTGAAACAATGAGAACTCCAATTCTAGACAGTAGGACATTGCTGGACAGAAACTGGAATTCCCACTGCTATAGAAAAGCAATTCAAGATCGATCAGGAGTTCTAGAAACTAGACTCCTCATTGGTTCCAGCGCATATACACACGATATATAAAAATTTTAGAAACTAGGTTCAAATTCTTATTCTTTACAATATGTTCAGGTAGAAACTTAGGGTACGATTCTCATATTCATGAAACCGTAAGGAATTCATTTAAAAATTCTGTAAAATTTATAATCGGTTCTTAATCATGTTAAGCAACATACTGGAATTTATCAGGTCTTTATTATATTTTTAGTATGATATTTAAATTAGTTAATCGAGAAAATATACTTTAAAATAGCAATATGGAATTGAAAATGTCACAACACTAAAAATAGCATATCTAGTAATCTACACATCGGAATTTAGATCCGTCAAAAGTTCTGGAAACTAGAAACAGGGACCTACATTTCATGTTCACAAACATAGTCATTATTCTGACATTAACAGGGTTTAATTCATCGTGCAAAATCAGGACAACAGTGTTTTTCTTGGATTATAACATTAATAATAAATACAATGGATCCAAATCGATGTATGATGTCAATCAGAATTTAACGGGTATTCAAATCATTTTTACGAATACAAAATTGACCGAAACAAATCAAAACGGATAGGGGTCAAGATCATCAACGTATAAGGCATGAAATGGGTCGCAACGATAAATCTACTTGCGATATTTCAAAGAATGCTTGTACAGGGAAACAAAAAGATTCGTACAAAGGATACTTGTTGGAATAAGATGACGATTCTGATAATAATAGAATAACGAGATTAGGATCCCGAGTAACGAAGCATGTGCAACAACGGGCGGAGCACGTGCGAGACGGAATAGCAAAGCAGCAAACAGAGATGGCGGCAACAACAGATCAAAACAGAAACCAGCGACAAACGGAAAATGGCGACGATCCAAACAGTAAACAGGGTTGACCCAAACAACAATCACTGGCTAGCGCGGCTGCGATGGTCGGACTGGGGCAACGAAAGGTGGTCGGAGTTAGGTGCAGTTGATGGTTGAGTGCTCGAGGTTTTCGTCGATTGTGGAGGACGGCGGGGAGCGACTGAGGGCGAGGCTCGACGAGGAGGATGGTGTTGAGTGCAAAGCAAGGAGAACGAGTGGAGAAAAGGGCGACGGGGGTAGAATGCGAGACTGCGATGGAGGTTGTGCTCAGGGTTGCTAGCGACGGGGATGAAGATGGCGGTGGTTTGGTGGTTGGCAAGCGACGGGGGGCCGAGGCTCAACTGTGGTGGTCGAGCCGAGGAGAGGCGACAGGCAAGGAGTGGAGTGGAGAGGGTGCTTGACTGAGGGGTGATGGAGGTGGTTGCCAGAGGTGAGAGGATGCAAGGGGTCGCGACTGAGGGGTGTCGCGAGGGTGACGGTGATCACCGGCGATGTAGAGGAGATGGAGCGGCGGCTGTGGAGCTTCTGAGCTCGGTAATGGCGATGAATGATTCGGTGGTGCTCTGGTTGTTGTCAAGCAGGTGGTGGAGGAAGTGCACAGAGACAAGGTGGGCACGGCGATGGTAGCGAGGTTCAGAGTTGCAGGCGAAGGAGGGGGCAGGGGAGGTACGCGGCTGCTCTGTTAGGTTTCGGGAGAGAGAACAAGGAAGAGGAAGAGTCTGAGTTGGGGAGAGAGAGTAGGGGAGAGTTTATAATAATATAATATTCAAGTAATAGGGTGAATACATGGGGGGGGGGGTAGTTAGGAGATACAGGGGGATGTGAGAGAGATTTGAGGGTTGATCCGGTCAACAAGCAGATTAGGGGAGGGGGGGGGGGAGAATTGGTTAGTGGGTTGAGTTGGTTTAACGGATTTGGTTACACCAATGCGGGTTTGAGTTTTGGGTTTAATCTTGGGCATCCAAAAGAGATCCAACAATAGGATTAGTTTCAATGGTTGGGCTCAAAGTTAAATAAAATAATAATAGTAATATTGGGCTGAAGGATTGGGCTTCAGATGAAATTAAAATAATCAATAAAATAATATGGTTGTATGGATTAAAATTGGGCTTCAATAAATGAAAGTAATATTTACAAGATGAGAGAAGCAAGAATTGGTTTGGGCTACAAAATAAATAACTAAAAGATGAGAAAATAAGATTATAGTCTGGAATATGAACTCGGGTTTTAAATAAATATTAGGATGGATTTTAATAGGAGGTGTACAAGGAAATAAATTCAGATGAAAGGAGTTACAAGGAAATTGGAATACAAGAATACGGAGCAAGAAGGAATAGAATCTGTGCAATCGGGAACAAAATAATTCACAGACAACAAAATAGAGGAATATAGAAGATTACTGTATAAACGAAATGGGGATTACACCGCAATAACAGACAGTCGAGTGCATCACGTTTGTGTTTAATTGGTGAGCCCTCACATATTGGAGCAATGATTACAAAAACATACTAAGATCAACCTTACCAGATCCTGTAACATCCAAAACTGCCCAAATTTTCTCTCCAATTGCCTTCATGGCGCCTTGAAATGTCGCAGGTCTAAGGAAATGCAGGAGCTTGCGGAGAATAATCTCCAATTCAAACTTCCTTACCAATCAAGATGGTGGAATGTAAATTCCTCATATCTCCCTCTTCAACAAATTTGCATTGCATCTATCCAATTTGTTGGCTCTCTGAAGTTCTCTAATCCAAAAGATGAGAACCGGGTTTGGGGTTTTGGGAGATTTAGGGGTTGAAGAAGAGCTCGATGTTGGCGGAGCTAGGGTTTCGAATTTGGAGATTTGGGGGTGGAGGAAGATCCCGATGTTGGCAGAGGTGGTGGAGGAAGGTGGAGCTAGGGTTTCGAATTTGGGGAATTGGGGGTGGAGGAAGGTGGAGCTGAGGTGGAAGAGGAGTTGGATTTGGGGGATTTGTGATCGGGTTTGGGGTGGGAATGAGAGAAAGAGAGGGAGAGGGGGGAGAGGGGAATGAGAAATGATAGAATATTACACAAATACCCATTAATATATATATATATGATATGTAAATAAATATATATATATTTTTGCGGATATCCATATCCAAATTCGCTTTTTAAGTGATATCCGTATCCATATTCGAATCTGAATTTTTTGGATTTGGATATTTGAATCTGTATCCATATCCACCCGGATACAGATTTTACATATCTATATCCGCAAAAATTTTGGATTTGGATACAGATCGGATCGGATATATCATTATCCGAGAGCATCCCAATATATAGGACTTTTTTAGAAAGTATTTGCAAATATAGGACACCTCTCGAACTATTTACAATAATAGGACAGTTGAAAGTAATCTTCTAAAAAGGACCATACCTTTGAAGATATTTACACAACATTAATACTAAAAATTTACATCACTCACTACCCTATTTAAAAATTGGATATTTCACAGAAAATAAAGAAAGTAAGATTAAAAAACCTTTTAGAATTCAAAATAAGTTACGTTAATAGAAGATTAATAGAAAGAAAACATATAGCTAACAAAGAAATATCAGAATATTTAGTAATAACAAGTAACTCAAAAGTTACCTAAAGAAATACAAAACAAAGCATTAGATTATAGAAACGGAGAAGCAAGTTGGTATTACCGACAACTACTAACACACAAAATATTAAACTGATATGGATAATAGTCCTAAAGTAGAAACATTAATACATATATTAAATTCAATAATAAAATCAGAAATTTATTTGACAAACATTCAAGAGTTGAAAGAAGATTATAATGGCCTAGAATTTGTATGAATTATAAAAAATATTTAAAAATCATAAATAACTTTCTGGAATCAACATTTGTAGGAGTAGTACCGAAATATTGGAATGGACTAACAGAAGATGAAAGAAGTAGTATCAGGAATCCAAAACCAATTGATGATCAAGGAACACAATAAACTTCCGCACAAAGAACTATAGGATTAAAAGAAATAATTACTAATTACGAGAAGGCAATAAGAACATAATTTAGTGTCTACGAAAAAACAGAATGATATAATATATATAAAATAACCAAGCAAGGTGGAGACTAAGCAATTTAGAAATTTGTGATGTGTTATTTTCATAACTATGCATGTGAATTCAAAGAAGTTAGTTATTACACAAAAGAATAAAATGATCAAATTCTTGACTCATTTTTCCTAAAATTACCAGATCCATGGAGTATAAACATGTATAGTGCATATGTAAATAAGAAATAAAACCAAAAATAGATACTTTAGGGTATAGGACACAATTTGTAAAAGATTATAGAGATAGAGTATGCTAAGAAGCTAGATCAACTATTAAATATTATAGAACATATAAACAAAGAATTTATTGTGAGCAAGTAAAACCAAATCATTGGGGATGTAATAATAGCAATAATTATATAAAAAGACGTAAACAAAAATTCCAAAAATTTAAAGCAAAATACAGAAAAACTTTTTAGAGACATAAAAAACCCGATAAAAAAATTTCAAAATAATAAATAGAAACAAACAATATCCAAATGTAACACCCCGAATTCCAAAACAGACTGAATTTGAAGTTCCACGGGATCTTTACACTTTTCTTCGTACAATTTTATAAGGAATTAAAACTTTTGTTACATCAGAGTTACATTTACATTTACATTTATACGGTGGAAGCAGTTTTTACAAAAATGAATGAAATACAACAACACTTGAATAATCTTTAAGCATCATTCCTCCTTAGTCTTTTTCTTGTACTTTACCCTGCATAGAAACTATGGGCGTGTCAGTTCATTCAACTGATGAAATATTATATACGGCCATCCTCTCTATACCGGAAACAGTATAACGATTTTTCATACTTAAACAAATCACAAACTTTATCACAGACAAAGCTATAAAGGGACTACCCTATTGATGTCGTGTTATGTTATGCATTTAGTCCTTAATGCAATTGATTACATTATATGACACTAATGCGCACTTGTTCAGAGTCTATGCATCCCATACTACATAGGTCCGAGGGCAAGCCCTTAATCGTTCTTCATCTTATTGGGTTCGATCCCTCGCCATGACATAATCTACTACTATAACTACGATAAGTATCCTAGGCATTCTATGAGTTACGAGCCTACATCTAGGCGCCTTGAAGTGAACCCCACACACTGACACATGACTCATCATGCAGGCATCCTGTGGTCAATTCCCCTCCTACCATAGGCATGGCACCACCCGTAGTCATTAGATCACCCCATAAGCGTCGCCGCAGGGACAGTACTCTGGAGTAGTATCCACGCCCAAATCATGACGCATCATGGAACATCCTGTGAATACTTTCACGCTGCCAATCCAATGGCCCTCATACTCATATTTTTCTCTTACGTTCTTCACATCTTCACTATGTATCTAATCCTTATGTATAATTGAAGGTCAATATTCTAGAATCTAGCATTACTCCTACATCGGTCATTTCAACATCAATCATTATCAACGATCCAAACTTGGTCAAAAATATCATAATTCTCTTTTCTATATTTTTCATTCTTGCCGACGTAGAGTTATAGCTAAAATTCTAGTCTAAGTCCTCCTTTCACTTTTATAGAAGAAAAACATATTTGTTCACAAAATTGTACATTTCATCAAGTTCTCTTTTTCTCATACTTCCATGCACAACTTGCATATTCAAAATTCTCATTTTAATTCTACTCAACATTTATGAATGAAAATCTCAATTTATCTTTTTGCAATTATTTCGATAATCAAAAAAATTCACTTCTTTGTTTTAGTGTTTCAAAGGATCAAACTAAGATGAATACTTCACTCTTAAATTTTATACTCTTATTTCTCTTTTTAAAGGTCCACAAGTAAAAATAATAATTTTTTATGAAGTCTATGTATTTTCAGGAATTTTCTAATATTTTTCTCAGTAATTATTTTATTTCTAAAATCCAAAATAATCAAGTAAGAAAAGAAAGAAAAAAATTTTCTTTCCCAAAAAAAATTTTGGCCTCAACCAGTTTCGAACCCGCACACACACACAGCCAAGTGCACAGTCACCGAAGACCAAACCCCCACGCACTAGCCAAAAGGGACAAATGCCCAACTGTCATAAAGGGAGAGTGAATGGGGTATGAGTCCAGTCCTTGGTATTTGGGAAAATCAAAAATTAAAAGTAAAAAGCCTCTGCCGAAACTCGAACCCCCACACACATAGTATCGCACTGCTACAGTAATGCAACTAGCGCCCCCCCTATAACCAGTATGACCAATGGTGACTAACTGGTATAGGATTAGTTTAAAATAGGTTTATGTCGATTCTCTGTTTATTAGAATTATTTCATTTTTTCAAAAAATCATAACTTCGTTTCTTCTTCACAAAAAGTCCTAAAAATTTCCAGAATGCTGAGTTTACATTAATTTAACAAATCAGTGTTTTTAAAATAATTTTTTGACATTAAAACAAGTATTTTTCACTCTAATTTGCATTCTATGTTTACAATTGCACAATTCCAATTTTAACAAAACTTTCTATTAAATTTTGCCTTATAACTTTATTAAAGAAGTATTAAATTCTGTTTTTCTCTTCTTTTATCCATAGTACTCATAAACAAAGTTACATTCCTTGAACAAGTGTTACAATGGTTCAATAAACGCAAAAATTCATAATTCATATATTAACCATTCATAAACATTTTTCTATAATCTCATGGTTCTAATTTCACAATTTCATGGTAATAAGTCAATTTAACTACATTAGACATGAATTATAACTAATAGCATGCAATTCATCAAGCATTCACTCAATCATCTACCAAGTTCTTTTTATTGCCAACAAGTGATTATCTTATTAGTTCTTTTAGCATTCACATATATCAAAAATCCCTAGCATGATGTCTAAGATTAGAAGTATAGAAAAATACCCACCTATTTGAAGAAAATAATACAAAAGCTCCTAGAATCTTCTTGAACACACGAGCGGTCCTTCTCCTCCTAGTTTGAGCCACCACAAATGCCTCCTCCTCCTTGCACTAGTGAACCCGTGCCTCTCTCTTGCCTTGGTGAAATGGCCGGCCTCCAAGAATGGAAACACAAAAAACTAAACACTCTCAATCTTTTTCTAACTCTCTCAATCTTTTTACTCTCCTATGTATTTTTTTCTTTCTTTTCTTTACACAATTTCTTAGTGTGTTGTATGCATACAAGTGAGGGGTATTTATACTAGTTTTAGGGTGAAATGGAGGGCTAGGATACATTGGGAAGTTGTAGCAACCACCCATGAGCAAGTAACCACCCATCCACTAAGCCACTTCTCCACTATCTCCTATGCAAATCCGGCCAAGTAGAAGGGTGTGCAATGCACACTCTCGTGCATGCACGTGCCAAATGTAGCATCCCTAACTACTAGTTGTGCATGATCATTTAATTAATTGTCAAATGATCTACACTACAAGTCATGCTATTTAAAAGAGAAAATAACTAGTGGGCTTTTAATTAGTGGGCTCAAATTTCAATAGGCTAATTAAAATAAATCAAATAATCAGGATTGGCTTTAAAATAAACAATAAGGCTTTCAAAAATAAAAGAGAGATAGGAAAATGTTTATCCATGCTACAAAATAAATAATTCTTATAGAAAATGAACCTGAATTAATACATGCAATGCACGTAAAATTTACAAACCTTCATTTAATTTAAAAATAGAGAATTAGGGTATTACACCAAAAAACTCAAAGAAATGTAATTGTTATATATGTAGAGAAGTAGGACGTCTATCACCAAATTGCCCTAAGAGAATGAAAAAAAGAATGTAAAATACGTAGAATAAATTGATGAAATGAATAACCTAAACTATGAACCCATAGATTAAAAGGAAGACTAGTCAAAAATTAGTGAAGATGAGGAAATAATAGTAATGGAAGAGGATAGTGGAAGTAGTGAATGTAAAATAGAAGAATGTAAATTAAATATGATAAAAGAAATAGAAGAACAATTAGAAATAGAAGAAAATAATGGAGAAGTAAGAGAAAGAATGAACTTTGACAAACAAAAATACGATAAAATAAGAGAAACCAAATTAGACATAAACCGAAAAGAGATATTTACACTTCCAATAATTGAAAGAAAAATGAATACCATCATAATAGCCAGAAATAATGAACAACATATAGATATTGGTTAAAAGCTTATTTGAAGGAAGGAATAAATACACCCTTAGAAATTAACCGGATGGATGTAGAATAATATCAAGTACACAAGATCCCTTAATAGGAATAGTATAAGGAAACCTAATATATATAAAATAAAACTTACAATAAAACTTAATTTCTCTATAAGTATGGCAGAAGAAATAAAGACAAAAGTTTAGTCATGTACCACAGGTTATCTGGAATAGAAATGATAGAAAATAGTAAGGTTATGAGTATACAAATAAGAAATATTTATGTTTTTACAAGTTAGCATGAAGCAAAAAACATAAACATTGATAACTTTAAAATAGAACCACTACTTCGAGAAATAATAAGATACAAACTAGCTAGAGAAAATCCTGAAATGACCATACCAAATTATATGAAATTTGATTTTGACAAAGCAAAAGATATTGCAAAAGGAAAATCACCACAAATAATGATTGGGAAAAGATCACTATCAATAAGAAACAAACAACAAGCGTTGGAACTAATACCAATACTAAATACATTAGACAATCAAAATAATAACCAATTTAAGATAGAAATAGAATATTACGACAGTGGTAAATGGAACAAGCAAATAGCCGTTGTCGATACAAAAGCTACTAATTCACATATTAGACAAATAAATATAAAAACAACATAATTAATACCATTAGAAACTCATATTACTACTTAGTATTTTAACAATAGACATCTAATCGTCCATAAAATAATACTGCCACTAAGTATAAACAGCAGAAATGAAATGCTATTACATCTACTTGTAGACCCAGAGCACAATGTTAATGAAATATTATTAGGAACTGACTTCCTTACATCAGTGCAACCTTACTCAATAGAAAAAAGAAAAAATAACAATAACAGTAAATAATGAGAGTATAATAATAAATATAATATTGTGCAAATAAATCCATTAAGAGCAAAAAAAATACATTATACATTTTAACTAAATTTGTATATGAATGATACAAATTAAGAAACTATCATAGTCTAAAAGACACTGGAGCAGGAACTAACTTATGCCGTGAAAATATGCTATCAAAATAGAAATAAGATGAATATAATAAAAAACCAATAACTTGTTTGACAAGACAAACGGTTATACTAGATAAGTACCAGCAAAATGTCACGATACAAAAAGGAAATTACATCATAAAAATACTGATAAATATATCAGTTTGATGAAATGAACAATGATGTACTATTAGGAAACGACTTTTTTCGACAATATTATCCTATAACTATATCACACAAATTTGTCATATTTACAACACCTTGTAAATACCAAGTAATAGTAATTAGAATAACACAACCTTATCTAGGTCAGAAATCGGGGTGTATATTAGAGGTATTTTATCCACTAGTAGTAACTGGTACAGAGCAGCTCAAAGAAGCTTAACTAGGTCGGAAGCATGATGGACTATTTTGTTTTGAATTTTATGATATCCTTGGAAATCTCTCCCGACTCCTGATTTCATACTTGTTGAAGAATTAATAATAATAGTGAATTAATATCATGCCCTGCTTCCCAAAAAGGAATACGGAATACAGATACGTGACTAAGTCCAGCGAATGGCTTTCACCATTCATCAGCTATCAGGATCTTTACAACATTTCACAGGAATAACAAGAAGTAAACAAGAAGAAATCAACCACGTATGCATGAATGAAATAATATACCAACATGATTTACTTGAAACAAAATTTAATAATCTCAAATAAATCAAATCTGGAACAAGTCATAAATTCGGGGTCAAACTGCCCAATACAAAATTTATGTAGCAATTACATTTATTCAAGAATAACAGGAAAATAAATATAGCAAGAACTCCAGCAACTAAAATCTGCAATTTAACAAATTGCAGGAAAAGGAAAAAGAAACAAAATGTCCATCAATGCAAGTTACGGGCCGCTTGTAGTGCAGACACAAGTACAGGAAAGGATAAACAAATATAGAGTAACAGCGGAAGCTAGTATAGTATGGAATAGATATGACAACAAAATAGACCTGACTAATATAAATTAGGAAATAGAGTCAAGTAACATGATAAGCTAACATGGTACAGGTAACATGTAACTGTTGGCAAATAGCATGCAAGCAGGTAAACAGGTAAACATGTAATATGTACAGGTAAGCATGTAACAGACGTCATGTTATGTCAAGTCTTGTATTTATTTCTATCTAGGTAGCACTTCATGCGTCTCATCTATTTACTACATGGTTGCTACATTCAAACAAGTTTGCATTTAGATTTCGTAGTGGATTCTATAGGGCCGTGTACTCAGTTATCAGGTAAACAGGTACATGTATCATGTAACAGGTAATCATGCATCAGGTAAGACCTACAGTCCCTTCCAAGTACACCCTCTCATAAGAAAGTATGTAGTTGGGTAACAGGTGGAAAACACGAGTCCCCTTCTGAGTACACATTCTTATAAGAAAGTATGTAGTCAGGAATCAGGTAAACAGATAATCAGAATCACATGTCAGGTAATCATATCACAAGTAAAATGTAACAGGTGGAAAACACGTTCCAAGTACACATTTCTATATTTTCCACTACTAGATCTTTCTCTTAACTCCGGTTTGGTTATTTGTTATTATTATTAAACAGGAATATACGTGTCACAAAATAGGGCAAGAATAGCATGGCATGAACAAGTAATAGATTCAGGTTGGAAGATAAACATGTACAGGTGAAAGACAACTTATAAAAGATTAGGATAATGAAAATTCTAGTTCAGGACAGCAAGACAGTACTGTACCAAATCTGGGATTTCCGTTGCCATAAATATGCAAACCTGGATCCGTTAGAAAATCTGAAAATTAGACTCTCGACCGAATCCAGCAAATATATATAATTCATATGGTATTTCACAAAAACAGGATTCAAAACAAAATTGAATCCAGAAAACATGTTCAGCCAGAAATCACAAGTTTGTATTCATAAACAGGAAAACAGAATAAAAACTTACTGATTAAATTCAAGAAAAAATCTAGGGTATTCCCTAGTATGTTTAGTATCAGCGAATATAATTTCATAATTTTTCAACATAGATAGTATAGTCAAATAAAATTAGAAAACAGCAAGATACAACAAATTTGTAAATCTGAAACTTTTGATACAGCAGTACTAAACCAGCAATAGATTACAAAATACAAATCGAAATTCAGATCCGTCAAAAGGGTGATAAAATAGATACAACAGGCTACATTTTATGATTACAAAGTTTTTATCAAAAGCAAGTAGAATCAGGTTGAAATTAAGGTTCTTTACTGAACAGTACGAAAATTCTGCAAGTATAGTAGTTGTTTGGAAGTATAGAATAGTTTACAAAAGTCATCAATTAAATACAAAAAAATTAGGAGTCAATTCCAATCAAGTCTATTTGTACTCATAAAAATATTGGATCAAAACATTATCTTTAACATTAGTATAAAAATAAATAACCATACAGAATTCATATAAAACAAAATCTGAAATTTTCTACACATCTGTAGTAAAATAGCAATAACTTGCAACTCATAAATCGAAACTGAGATCGGTCAGAAATTCTGAAAAGTACACAGAAATCTATATGATTCATATTCACAAATAATTTTCATATACTGACCTAATAGGGTCTAAAATACTGAACAAAACGGGGTCACAACAAAAATATAAATCTTCTTCATATATAAAATCAACTAGTTTATGTGAAACACATCCAAATCATAATAAAATACAAAATACGATATACCAGATGTCCAAGCAACATGCTATAGGGTATTTTACAAGTTTACAACGAGTTATACTATGACTAACACAGTCAAGCATACGACACCTCATAAATCACGATCAACATGCATGTATACATCAAGAATTGATTATCTCTAAGTTATTTCATGTCATGTGTGTAATGAGACACTACGGGCGGATCACACATAGAGACAAGATCTAACAAGGATTTTCATGAGAATAGATCTTGAAGCAACTACACTACAGACGGTATTTAGTACTTGTATATGCAAACAGAAATTATACAAGTTACTTGCCTTATAGTCGACGACGGAAACAACGATGAAAAGAGAATAACGGGAATGGATTTCTGGGCACGAACTCAACAAATGAGTCAAGAATACACGAGCACACGAACGAAATCAAGCACACGCACACAAGAGAGAGATGGATCCGGGTGTGCACGGGGGAACGGCAGACGGCGGCGACAGCGCTCGCTGTCGATGCTATTGTTGCTGTCTGCTGCTGCGGTCGGGAGGAAAACAATGCACAGGGGCACACTGTCGCGGTCTAGCTGGCTTCGCTGGTGACACAAGAGGGCAGCACGTTGGGTGCTGAGGTCGCGAGGCAATTGGGAGGGGGGTGCACAGGGCTGCAGGGGGAGAGATCGGGACTGGGTTTAGGAGGCAGTCGGGATGTGAATAGGAGGTCGGCTAGGGTTTTGAAGATGAACAGGGAATATAGTTGTAGGGGTATATATATATATATATATATATCTGTGTGTGTGTGTGTGTGTGTGTGTGTGTGTGTGTGTGTGTGTGTGTGTGTATGAGTATTAGGGTTAGATTGGCTGACAGGTTGGGGATAAAGGGTAACGGGTTCTAATGGGTAGTGGATCCAAGATCCGACAGGGATTTAATAGAATAGGGTTTAGGGTATTATATTGGGTTTATAAAAGATCCAAGAGAATATAGAATGATCCAATAAATGAGATATGAACAAAATGAATAAATAAAATAGGACATGGATTAAATAATGAGAGTAAAAATTAATAGCCCGATCAACCAGAGATGAAATAATCGGCAGACAATTGAATCAAGAAGATCAAAATAGAAAGAGACAAACCAAATAGATGAATAGACATTGACAATAAAGATCAAATACATGGTTCAAAAAGAGTCGGATAATAAAATATGAATAAATACCCAAAAAGAAAAGAAAAAAAATACATCCAAAATACAGAAAATGGAAAACGAGGGTTACAATTAATGACTAACTACAAAGGAAGTGATAGAATGTGGGTTTTTGATGTTTATTATCCTCATAGTGTAACAAATATGTATGATTTTTATGAGTTCAAATTATTTTTCTTTAGCGTGCAGCGAGTAATAATTATAACTATAAATTAAATTATTCATGGAGTAACTAGTAATATAAGTGTTCAAATAACTGATGACTTAACTTTACGAAAGATCTTTATTGTTTTATGAAAATGGAGAATTTGGTACCTATATCTAGAGTCCGACAACAATATCTAGACAATTTCTAGAAGAAAATGAACATATTAAGGAAGAAAGAAAATGAACATATAGAAGAACCCAAAGACCCCCCCCTCCCCCCCCCCCCCCCCCCCCATATAATAGTGAAGTATTAGAAACAGAATCAGAGGCCAAAAAAAATTTTGAAGTTATGCTTGATTACTTTAATACTTTTGAGATTTATAAAGCACATTATTTTTAAGAATATTATTTTACAGAAGGATATCATTTTAAAAAAAATTTAATACTCTGTTTGTTTCTCTTTACATGTAATTACCAAAATTTCACTCATTCCAAGCTTCACACATAGTTTGATATCAGAGCCTTGTTTCCAAGTAAGTAACTCATACCTAGTTTTCTCAAACTTTTTAGTACAATTTAAGTAGTTAAAAAATAGATTAGATAAGATAAATAGAAAATATTACAAAAACACATTTTAAATTTGCAGAAAGTTCACACATTCTATAGGAAAATATTATAGGATAGGAAGTATAGAATATTATTTAGAAACTATCCTTAGTTGCAAATAGTTTAAAAAAGCATCCTATTAATATAACTAGTAATTTACCGAGCAATGCACGTCTTAATTAATTTTTTTTTTAAAAATAACAAATAAAAACTCTGATATAGTGAGGACTCAAACCTGAAACCTCCTTCATATTAGTTACGTACGTGCGTCATACGCGTTGATAGATTTACAAATGATACTAAGGCCTTCTCCCATTATAATATTAGAGATTAGAGATAGAGATGAACTCTACTTTCTTTCCCATTGCATGCCAGTTGCTAGCTATATGATCTACCTATAGACTGCATAAGTAAATTCTTTCCCAGAGACCAAACTCATTTTCTCATTCTGCCACATTCGCTTAGGATTGAGAAACATATGTGCATAGAAAGAAGAAATGGAAGAAACAGACATCAAAGAACAAACATACATTTGAGCAGTTCGATTGTATGCTGGTTGAATAAAAATTTCATATCTATAACTTCCAATCTGATATAAAACATATGTATATTCTTCGCCTCTGTTACAATTTACAAAACACACCTTGAATGAATCGGTTTCCCACCTCTATTTACGTATATTGTGCTCGATCATCTCCACAACTCGGAAGCTTGCTAATTAAATCCAATTGGATTACATTTACATTATACAGAAAATATACCAAAAGTGTAACCCCATTTCCGTTTATACAAAATTTTCTGTATTCTTGTATTTTGTTTTTCTATTAATTATTTTCGTGTCCGATTATACAGATTTTATTTTTGTTTGCTCCGTATTCTTGTATTTCAATTTCCTTATAAACTCTTTTGTTCGTTTAAATTCTTTTTCTTGTGCATCTCCTATTTGATTGAACTCAAGCCGCATATAAATTTTTCCATTCTCTTGAACTCAATTACATTCATTTGAATATCCAGTTATTTTGTTTCAGCTCAGATTCCTAACTCATTCTCAGATTGTACTTTCTGATTGTACAGATTATTATCGGTATTCTTTTACCCTTCTTTAATCCTTATATTCCAATTATCTGGAATCTATATATATTGTTCTCTTGATCCCCAATTGCAATCTCTTGATATTCGACTATTTTGTTTGAATCCAAATCCTAATTCACTTGATAAAATTATTAATTAATTATTTGATTTATTTGTTAAAAGCTCAATCCTAGCCATCCTATAATTTGATTATTTAATTCTTCTTTTATTGTCAAGCTCAAACTCCTAATCCAATCTATAATTTTGTTTATTTATTTATTTTCTAAACCCAAATTTAAAGCCTATATCCTAGCCATACCCTAAATCTCTACCCGAAACCCCAATCCAACTACCTAACCACTACCCTACCAATTTTCCCTTAATTATCTCACTAACTACTTACTAAGTTCCATAATCTCTCAACTAACTCCCCACTTTCTCTTTCTCCCTGACCTCCTTTCTTCTTCTTCGTTTTCCTGCTTTCGAAACCCAAGTCCTGAGTGAACTCCGCCAGCTCCCCTGCCTCGACCCTACACCCTGTAAACACCCCGCTGCCGACCGTGCTGCTCCTTCCCCGACTGTTAAACACCACTCATCTCCTCCTCACCACCATCCCGACAGTCTCTCACCACCGAAGTCCTAGTGTCTCCTCCACCATTGCCACCCCAGCTCCTCCTTCTCCTTCTTCTCCACGCCTGCATCCCCGAAGTTGCATCACCTCCAGCACTGCTCGACACCCCGATGCTCTCCTTCTTCACCGCCGCTACTGCCTCGACCAACCCTGCAACTCCACCATCGTTGCCACTGCACCCACCGCTCGCCATCTCCACCCTCCTACAACTGCCATCATCATCACCTCTCCATCACCATCCTGAGCGCTGGCTGCACCTCCTCACCTCGCCATCTCAGCCTCGTACCCATCAACCTGAGCTCCTCCGCTACCTTGCCTTCTCCACCACCGAGCTTCACCGCAGCCGCCACCATTCACCCCAACAGCGATCCCCCTCACTAGCTCCCTTGTTGCCTTGACTCTTCATCCTCGAAGTTGCAGCACCTTTGCATCACCCCGACGCTCCATCACCTGCTCTTCTTCACCTCCTACCGAGCAGCCACACCCGACCTTCACCATCACCGAGTCCCCCATGCACCGACAGCCAGGCTCTCTCCTCCACCATCGCAGCTCCTTCATCCCGCAACCCATCGCTAGCCCCGCACTACACCTTCTTCCATTGCCTCGAAACTCGAAGCCCCCGCTGCTTCCCCCTTCCAACCACCATGCAAAGACCTGACATCTTCCTGTGTTGCTGCCTCATCTTCACAGCCGAACCTCGCTCCTCACCGCTGCCTTCATTCTCCAAGCCACACCCGCAACATCTAGCAACTCCCCAAACTCCAACAAACACACCTTCTCCCCTTGCTACAGTGGCTTGCTACCAGTGTACGCCCACTGCATTCTTACTTGTCATCGCCATCGCTCTCACTGCATTGTTGTCACTCTTGATGCTTTACTGTCATCCTTGCTGTTTGTTACTGCATTCGTTACTGTTGCTTCCATTGTCTCTATTGCTGCGACTTGCTTGCTGCATTATCGTCGTTGAGCCGTTGTTGCTGTCGTATCACTATGGTAGCTGTGTTTTCATTGTCGTCATTAGAATTCTACTCTTTTCATCCGCTCACATCAAAATCATTGCAAAAAGGCAAGTATCTTGTATATATTTATTGTTCCGTACAAGCATTTTTGACCTCCCACAATTAGTATTCATATTTGATTATCGCATTTTAAAAACTTTTACCGTCCATATTCATGAGAAATGTTTTTTATAAGTTTCAATTGATTAAACCATCATATTGAAATCCTTCCATGTTTAAATCATTCGTTATATATTGAATCGAATCAATCCATTTGCCTCTGTGATTCGATGACCATCAAAAGATTGTAAATATCAATTTGTATGTTTCTGCCAAGTTGTTTGTCCTAACTCGTAGTGAGATTATGACCTAGTTACAGTTTAAACCAATTAGAATTTATTAAATAAAAGTTGTAGCCCTATGAATCTAGTTTCTAGAACTTCTTTCAGATCTAGATTCCAATTTTTAGACTAGAAGTTAACACATTTTTAGTGCTATTAGGTTTCTAATTTACAGATTATTGTTTAGTAGCATATCAGCACGATTAGCCAATTAAAATATCATGTTAACAGTAGAATAAAGTCTTGAACTTTATTAGGATGGTACTAGACATGATTACGAGTCACCTTATAATTTTTATAAGATTTTTTAAAAAGATTTTACAGTCGAGTTATATGTAAGAAGTTGACCTTGACCTGCTGCCTGAACAGTAGACCCATAAAAAAATGACTGTTAGACCTAGTTACTGTTTTTATAATGTATCGTGTGAATATGCGTCAGAACCGGCAGGACGTCTAGTTTCTAGAGTTCCTGATGGAACTGATTTTTATTTCTTTCCTGTAGCAACGGAAAAGTGAGTTTTTTTTATAGCAACGTATCGCCGTCCAGAACTTGCATTGTTATGTTTTTGCATATAAACCCGTTATTTTCTATATTTAAATAAATGAACTATGTATATTTCATGTACTGCATAAACCTTGACACATCCTTGATCGTGTTCTCATACTGCTCCTATTAATACATGTCCATGTTTACCGATCATGTTACCATTCGTATTTACCGATCATATTTACTGTTCATGTTTACTGCCCTAGCTTGTTATGTTTTTACTGATCATGTTACCGTTCGTACAGTAAAAACATAATAAGCCGGGGCAGTAAAAGGTAAGACTTTGTAACGCCCCGAATTCCAAATAAGACCGAATTTGAGATTTCACAGGATCTTTACTTCACTTCGTACAATTTTATAAGGAAATTAAAAATTTTCAATAATACATCACAGTTTATTACATCTTTGTTTACACAGCGGAAGAATACAACAATGAAATAAATTACAACTTGTACAACTATAACAACATAAATCATCAACTACATCGTAATATGTTTACTTCTTCACAAAAGTCCATTACCTGCATATTAAGCTGTGGGTACGTCAGTCACTTACAACTGACAAAAACATTTTACTCGGCCATCCTCTCTATGCCTTATATATAATGATTTCATTACTTTAACAATTCACAAGAAAAATTGAATGAACAATAAAGTGTTAAATTGTGATTACGCTAAACATGTAAGTGTATACCATGCCTTAATGCCTAATGCACACATTGTATACTACGATGACAGTAATTCACACTTGTTCGGATTTTATGCATCCCATACTACATAGGTCTGAGGGCGAGCGCCTATGTACTCCATATTTAAGGGTTAGATCCCTCACCATGAAACTACCCAGTAGTAAGAACAAGGTTCAGATATTCCACGAGTACGGATCCTAGCCCCGGAGTATACCGTCCGACTGATATACAGACTCCTTGTCGTGCGAATACCCCGCAAGTGCCCCTCTAGTCCCGGTATACGTATATACACTTGAATATGATAAACAATCCTCCCAACTATGCATAGTCCCGAATTTCAAATAAAAATTTGCCTCCATCGAAGCAACCTCAGTCCCGGAGTACACCGCCCGACTGGCTCTATAGTCCCGAAGTACATCGCCCGACAATATAGAGTGTCCCACTTACGTTTGCCCAGGTTTGCTACACTTCTCTTAATTGCCTAATTCTTAAGTTCAAGACATGAATAAGTTATCACTCCAAGAATTAGTTTTACCCCTTACCGGACTTATTCACAAAAATACGAGATAGCTCCATGGCAATATCTCAATATTATATCTCAAATCTTTTCTTTCAAAAGTGCGGGTAACTGAGGTCTTACTAACTCTAAATCATAATTTTTCATATACAAGAATCATGGGTATTTATACCCTTCAATAATCATGTCTTAACTCAAAGTATTCTTTATCTATTCACAACTTGGTATATGTCTTGTTTAGCATCATTCATTCAATTCATTCACTATCTTTCTAAGACAACAATTCTTTTCATGAGTTTATAGCATAAATCCAAACTCTTTTAGGAAATCAATCACATAAAATTCTTAATCACAAATAAGCATATTCATATAATCTCATCGAGGCAAACAAGTAATATAGTAATTTTTTCCAAAAATCTATATGAATTCTCACAAAATTTTAATCTCATCTAGCATTTTTTTTTACTCAACAAAAGGGGTTGTTTATAACAAGAGAATCTTATTACATATTCATCTTTTCTTCAAAAGAATTATTTATTCAAATAATAATTTTGGAAACAAAATGCATTTACTATTTCAACTCTTTTGTCACTTTCTCAAAATACAAGATTAAATTTTAAAACTATTCCTAATAAAATCTTTATGTAACTTTATAAAAAAAATGAATATTTTTCTTTTTTCCCAAAGTCAGTAAGTCCAAAGAAAAAGGTTTTGGAAATGAAACTCAAAAAAATAATAAAAATAAAAGGTGGCTTAAGGGTTTCGAACCCGGGTCAGCTGACAAACAAACGCAGCGCCCAAGGCCCAAGGGGCTAGCCACCAAGTCCATTTGGACTTTTGTCATATACCGAAAATAATAACCCCTTATGTATACAGTACAGTTTCGGGAATTTTTTGAGTGAATAAAAAATAAAAGGTGGCTATCAAGTTTCGAACCCAAGACCTCTTATAAATAGTGCTCTGTAATACACTGGCTAACCAATAAGTCCAAGTATATTTTCTGTTTAGGAGTTGTATTAGTGTACTTTTCTTTATACTATTCTGAATTTAGTTCTTTTTCGAAAAATTCATTTATCCAATGATCCAATCTTTTAGGATATTGGATAAACTTCTCTTTTGGACTAAGATGAAATTTTAAAAATAATAATCAACAAGTTTAAACTTATTTTTAGAATATATCTTCATTTTCAAATAGATTTTTCCTTTCTTTACAAAATTTGCATTTCTTCTTTAAACTCAAAAATTTAGAATCATGTTTATTAAAACTAGTTTAAGTCCATCATCATACTAATTACAATTTTGTGCTAAAAACTAAATATGGTTCTAAATCAACCATGGATATCTCAAAGTAATTCTTTCATGCAAAAATTTGTATTTTTAACATATGTCGACATATTTCATGGCAATAATAAAATTTTTTTTTCTCTTTTCTCTTTCTTTCTTAATCATCATGTCTCTAAAGTATATGTCGAAATATAACATTCTTCAACAAGTTATCATAAAAGAAAAATCACACATTTGACAAACATAAAATTTGCAAACATTCTAACATGATTCATATGATTAATTCTTTAGTTGAAGTCTCCTTTTAAATTAACTAAGCCTCAACAAGATCATTGCATGTTATGCTAGCATGGATATTATCTACGTATATCACATTCAACTTATACTACTCATTTAAACTATTTAGCATGCAATTTCTACTTTAGAAAGGAAGAGATCACCCACCTCCATAGAAAATTGGAACAACTCCTAGCTCCTAGCAATTCCTTCTCCTCCTAGCAAGACCTTCTCCAAAGCACAAGAACACTCATTCTCTCTTTCTTTTTCTTTCTCTTATTTCTTTTACTTTTTGGTGTGTGAAATGAGAAGAGAAGGGGCTATTTATAGGATAATGTTATGGTTCAATTTGCATAATTCTACACCTAATAAATTACCCTCTTAATTCTTCACCCTTTTATTTTCTTAACTCTCAAAACTCCCAACTCTTCATTTGTCCACCTCTTCAAAAACTCTAACTTCCAAAACTCCCACCTCTCTCTCCTCCTACTGGTTTCTCACCTAGGTTTACATAGAATTATAATGCAGCATGGATTTGTACAATAGTTTATTTTAAAACACATTTATATCGGAGGCACGTGCATGTTATCTAAGTATAACAAATCAGGACGTTAAACCCAAGTGAAAGCACAATAGGTCAACATCACATACATTTGCTGTTACCATAGGTCGTGGGCCCCTCCCCCCAAATCATTTTTTTTCATTCCAATTACAAATGCTATAGTTATTATACCAAATAGCCCACATGCATAAATTAATATATATATGTACTATCTATATATATTATATACAGTATGTAAGTAAAATAGTTTACTTAAAATCAAAAATGTATCATGCACAAATAAAATAAATATACACACTCCAAAAATTTATTTTGAAAACGGATATGCTCAAATACATATCGAAACACGTGCGTCGCACGTAAAACGCCGAAATGCGAAAATTGACTTTATCAACGGAAAAATGTTAAACATGATAAAATACAATATAAGAAAATATATTTATTAACTTTTATATGTTCCCCGACGTCATTACTACGTACGTAGAAAATACGTGCATTATACGTATAAAAATTTATTTTAATCAAAATGGAGAAAAATGAACTTCTGTTTATAAAACGAGTTCGAACGCAAAAAATAAGTAATAAATACTCATAAAATATCACACGTAGCGATGGAAAAATATGTAGTTGTTACGTGCATCGAAGACACATAAAAAGCACGTAAAAATACAGAGATTGAAATACTATATTTTAGTCGACTGAAATCAATATGGGAAATGCATAAATAGTCATAAATCACAATACGTAATAAAAACACGTTACAAAATATATGTGCGTAACACAAAAGGGCAAAATTGCCATTTTCAATTTTGCGGGGTATTACATACTTATTAGTGGAAAATATAGGAGACTGTACTCGGAAGGAGGTTCGTATTTTCCGTGTTACATGTTTACCGACCAAGTTTACCAATCAAGTTACCGATCAAGTTACTGATCAAGTTTTATAATCATGAGAAGACACGAGTACATGATCTATAGAATTCACCACTCTAGTCTAAACATTCACTTAATTGTATGCACCCGAACCTGTAGTATGGGACACAGAATTGCGTGCATTAGATAGGACGGATAAAAGATGGATAGACTTAAGATTAACACTGAGCATATTCCTGTTTATTACAAGTTTCATGATTTCCGTTTATACGTTACATATTTCAGTTTACCAGTTACATGATTCTTGCTTATAAGTCAAGTTCATATGACCCTATTTATATGTTGCATTTTCCTGTTACATGGTTTGTTCTTTGTATACATGAATCCCTGTTTCTTGTTTTATCCTTGTTCCTGTTTCCATTTTGCTTGTACTACTTGCATCCCGTAGCTTGCTCTAACGTGCACTCTCTCCTTTCTTTTGAGTTATTGTTTACACAGGTACAAACGATGGACAACAAAAAGGATCTTGTCGAACTGTTTACATCATTGTGTATTCTTGGACTTTTGTAAGTTCTTGTTTCCCAAATTTTGGTTATTGTATTATCTTCCTGTTCATGTGAATATTATTGTATTGTTGGGCTTACCGGTATTGTACAGCTTATGGGTGATATGAGTTGATATACTTATATCATTCGTTAGGCCTTAGTTACGTGTTTGTGTTTCCATATAATGGGAAGCAGGGTGTGACAATAAGCACTACTAGAAAAAAGGAAAGTTAAGAAAACGAGTTGATGTGTTCAGAAATGGTTAGCATCGATTCTTGCACCTGCCCTTACCTTAGAAATTTGTTTGCTTCAATAGTTACCAACCCAGCTAAGTAATTCTAAGACCTTCTAAATATGGAAGGAATGTGTTTTCTACCATGATGTATATATCCATCGAACAAAGTACTATAGTCTGCATCCTATTGGTGTGAAAATTTCTAACATCTACACAACAGATTACGTAGATGGAACCGCACTAGATTCTCAAATATCTGGCGCGCGAAAGACACATTCCTGAAGTGAATTGAGAGCTTGAAAGACAGGAGGAGTCCCGCGACCTCTCCCAGGATGAGCGGAACGGACTCTTGGAACATAGGGATAATGTTGCTAATCTCTATAAACTCGAGGAGATCAAGTGGCAACAGAGATCCAAAATTTTGTGGCTCAAAGAGAGAGACACGGACACTGTCTTCTTCAATCGTGCGGCTAGTGCACGACGAAGATCTAACCTTATCCTTTCTATTCAGACAGACACTGGCACCTATCAGAATGAGACTAAAATTACATGTATTTTTCAAATCTCACTTTAAGAACCTTTTCAGGCATAGGAATGAGTTCAAATTCCTTTGCGGGAGAACTTCCGGCAGAATAGCAACCAGGATGCTGCTCAGTCAGTACATAATTTGGAGGATCGGTTCTCGGAAGAGGAAGTGAAGGAGGTTATCGATCAGATGGGATCGGATAAGGCACTTGGGCCAGATGGGTTCCCTATGATGTTTTACCAAATCTTTTGGGATGAAATCAAAGAATATATTATGTCCCTGGTGGACGAGTTCTTTGATCAAAGGCTGAAGTTGGGCATAGTCAACTTTGCTAAAATCATCCTCATCCCCAAACGAGAGGAACTCGATGGTGTAGGGGATTTCAGACCCATTAGCATTCTCAACTGTTCGGTTAAGATTATCTCCAAACTCTTAGCCAATCATCTGGGGAAAGTTATGGATGGGTTAATCAACCGTGAACAATTAGGTTTCATAAGAGGGAGATGTATTATCGACTGCGTGGCCACTGCCGAAAAGGTGATTCACCAATGTCATATTACAAATAATAACAGCTTCCTCCTGAAGTTAGACTTCAAGAAAGCATATAATTTTGTTTGAAACTCTGAAAGGGACAGGGTTTGGGGATAGACGGGTCCGATGGTTCAAGCGCTGCCTAGTGACTAGTAAAACGTCCATATCGGTCAACGGTCGGTCTGGTTACCCCTTCTCCTGTATGAGAGGTCTACGTCAAGGGAATCCGCTCTCTCCCCTTCTGTTCACCCTAGTTGCAGATGTTCTTAAGTCCATTTTGGATAACTACAATCAAGTAGACTGGATCTCCCTGGTAGCTAACAATAGAAATCGGTTGGGTTGTACGATTCTACAATATGCGAATGAAATGCTTCTGTTCGGTAATGGGGAAAGGGCAGAAATAGTCTGCTTTAGGGGAACTCTCTATTGCTTTGAGGCGTGTTCGAGATTAAAAGTTAACTTCGATAAGAGTGCCCTGGTCCCTATTGCTCTTTCGGATGCATTGGTGGAGGCACACACTACCATTATCAACTATCAGAGAGATGAATTTCCTATCAAATATCTGGGCCTTCCACTTAGACCGGGTAAACTTAAGAATTCAGACTGTCTTTCGATCATTGACAAAGTGGAAGGTCAACGGGCGGGATGGAAAGGCATGTCTCTATCTCTTGGTGGTAGAGTGATCCTTATAACCTCGGTCCTGTCCAACCTACTCACTTACTACATGTCATTCTTCGAATTGCCAAAATAGGTGATTCATAGAATTGATCGCATCAGGAAGAGATTTCTATGGAAAGGTGTTAATCCGGATAAGGGTATCTACCTTTTGATCAGGTGGGAGAAAGCGTGCATGAAGAAATTGCACGGTGGAATGGGTATCAATGTTCTCATAAACATGAACCTTGCCTTGCTGGGCAAATGGTGGTGGAAGCTCTTCCACCCTAATGGCGAAGGCTAGTAGAAATTCTTCTATTCTTACCTTCAAGGGAAATGTACAATAAATTTAGGTTTCCAGGGTGGGCTCGAAGGTCTTCTGGTTCTGGAAAGGAATTGTTTGAGCCAATGAACCATTCTGCACGGCGAATGCTTCATTTATAGACAATGGCCAGTCGACCAAATTTTTGTGGGACAAATAGTGTGGTACCCTCACTCTTAGAGAAAGATTCCCGGATCTATACGAGCTAGCATCCCAGCCACATGCTTCAGTGGCCAAGATGTGCGGGAGGAGAACTTGGAAACCTTCCTTTCGCACTCGGCTTAGTTTAGTTCTCACCAAGATCCTTCGTGCCCTCCTAGAACATATCACTCAGGCTGGGGTCAAGTGCACACATGGCCTGATAGAAAGTCTTAAGGGTTGGAGAACAATGGTTCTTTTACGGTTCGCTCCTTACACAACCATATCCACTTCCGGGGTTGTCGACCTAAGTGGGCCATGATCCTTTGGAATGCAAAGGCGCCCATAAAAACCAGGGTTTTTCTTTGGTTCATACTCAATAATGCTATCCTCACTAGAGAGAACCTGGCTAAAAGATAACCACACATCGCAACCACTTGTGAGTTCTGCAACTTCCATACGGAATTACTAAACCATCTATTCATTGAGTGTCAGTGGAGTAGGGCTACGCTGGTTGAGGTGCTCAGGGCCTTGGGTACAAGCGAGTACCCAAACACTTCTGAGGACTTGTGTGTAGGACCCAAATTTGCCAATATTTGGCACGAAATGAATGAGTCGTGGTACATCGCCATTGCCGCTATGACTTGGGTTTTATGGCATGACAGATATAAATTTTACTTCCGCGAGACTAGTAATAGTATTTCTGGTATTCTAACTCATATCATGCATTTGACCTTTTTTGGGCTACAGCTACTGCTACAGGGCCGATAGGAAGGATCACCAAAGCCTTCCAGGTAGACGAGTACAATGATGAGGAGGTGGAGTTTGGACCTACCCTGGACTGAGCAGAGAGATGGCATCTTGACACTCACCTTCCAGAGTTTTATTGGAAGGACCGATATATGTGTAATTGTACTGCTTTGTACTCGTTTTGATGTTTTACATTTGGATTTGTCCCACCCTTCAGGGAGTTGTTGGAGGTTTATGTTTTATTTCATGCTTTGTAGTTTCTCCCAGTACTCTGGGGTTGTTTTGTTAACATCTTATTAATGAAACAGGGTGGCGGTAATTCACCTTTTTCCTGAAAGAAAAAAAAGTACCACAGTCCGCAACAAGCTCAACAAGAAGGAAAATCAGATAGAAATTTGATGCATAAGCTGCTCTGCAATCTACGACATCTAATGAAATTTTGTTTTAGAGAACGATATTTGCATTTTTTATTCATCAAGATATAATGCACACTTCATAACTGATATGGGTATAAATAGAACTAAATTAGGACCATCCAAATCGGACACGAATCTTAAAGCTCTTATCGTACAAAACGGTAATTTCACTATAAATAGGTTCATAAAAATGGGAACTAGGTCTCTTTCAGGCCTAAGAACTCAAGAACAGGTCTGTATTACTTGGTTGTCATAACAAACCAATTCAAATGAATCCACATTATTTAAATGTGATTTAGACTCATAATTATCCATAAGCGATAGTTTGAAAACCATCCCTTATCATGAGGGGAGCTTAAACGCAATCCTCTTAACAACTCTTATATCTTCATGCAAAAGAGATAGACGATTTAGTCCAAAAACACCAGGAAGTAGAGATAAATAATTTTCTTGAAACTAACCAAAAGCGACTATAAATACCCCCTACCTCCACCAGAAATAGTTAATCAGTATTTTTCCACAAAAAACTCCCTTATAATCTTCCTAAATTTTGACTTGAGCATCGGAGGGTCTGTCGCCGGGATCAATCCCGGTGTTTGATACTTTTTGCAGGTCAGTGGAGGCGATCGTCACCATACAAATCAGATCCAACTGTGCAAACTAGTCAGATCGAGAAGTCAACTGCAGTCAAAGGTAGTCAACATTGTTGACAGTCAAAAGGTCTATTCTTGATTATTCCTTAAAAGAATACACATCATCTGTTTGCTTCCACACCAAAAAAATCTGCAACAGATTGGCATCGTCTGTGGGAACATCGAAGAAATTCCGACCAGAATTCACCGGTATAAAACTACTTTCAGCTATGCCTCTGAATGGGAAAGGGAAGGCAGAGGCCTTAAGCCGACGAGCCGACTCAATTCCTCCACCTCCTCTTGAGATCCTTCCTCATGCTAGTCCCAACAAATTGAGCAAAAAGGGCCTCTCCTTCAGCAGGTTCAGCCTCCGTCTGGAGGAGCTACACCGGAGGGCTCCCGTCAAAGTCGTCCCAAACCACCACCTGTGAGACCCTTCGTCGAAAACAGCGGTTCAGTTTACACCTCGACACCTTCTACGCTACCCCAACCACAACCCGACCTCCGTTAGGTCATCATCAGCCACCAGCAAGAGTCTGACCTCCTAACCCTGCCTTAATGAGAGGAGAGCACGTGAAGAAGCCCCCCATCCAGAACAGCGTGAAAGTAGGAGAAGCCTTTCTCCTCGAAGGCCATGATCTAGAAGAGTACCCTCTCCAAGGAGGCACTGAAAAATCTCTCTCTCAGAAGGCGAAGAAGATCCCCTTCTCCTAGGGGTGAAGAAGCCACCGCTCCCCACAGAACCACAGAAAAACTCCTCCTCTCTGAGGAGGAATCCAACTCTAACCAGCAGAACAACCCCTAGAAGAGGGAGGGAGGAAGAAGTACCTGTCACCAGGGCAGAACTCCGAGGGTTGAATTATGATATTCTTCAGGCCCTTGACATAATTCCTCCCAAGACTCGGCAAACCCGTCCTCATTGCTCAACCCCTTCATAACGCGAGGAATCCCATGGGTCTACTAGATCCAATCAGCAAAATGGCACCGTCCTCTGATGCCTCCGAAAGAAGGAAGATCTTCTAGCACTACTGAAGCAAGAAGGAAGATAGGGAAGAAGATATCATCCAATCAAACCCCCTTCTCTAAGAAGATCATTAAGGGTATTGTCTCCGTTAACATCAAGATTCCAACTTTTGAGCTGTACAATAGGGAGACTGACCCAGTAAGCCACATCAAGAGTTTTAAAACTCCCATGATGATCCACCAAATGTTTGACTCCCTCCTATGCAAAACTTCTCCAGCAACTTTGATGGGCTTTACACGGGAGTGGTTCTCTCGTCTCTCCAGGATCTATATTTTTCTTCGACCAACTTGAGGAGCTCTTCCACACACACTTCATCACCAGCCGCAAGGAAGCACTGGTCTTCGCTGACTTGCTTGCTAGACCTAAAACAAAGGGATGGGGAGTCCCTCAAGGGATATTGTAATATCCCGAGCAGTTATTAATAATATTATTTTATTATTTTATTTTTATCTTTTTCAGAATTAAAATATTTTTGGTGGATATTACTTAGTTTAATTAATAATCATTATCTGTATATATACCAGTCTATATATGATATTAATTTGGTGGTGAAATCTTCTGAGCCAATAATAAAATTTATTTTTATTTTTATTTTATTTTATTGTCGGAATTAAATTATTTTTATACGGATTGTTCGGTTTAGCGAACCAAAATTATCGGTATATATATTAGTATATACACATACGTATTGTATCAATTTCGTATATTTGTACAGATCATGTAGTATGTATTTTGGACAAAAATATCTTTATTTTTGTCATGATTGATCATAGATGAATGGCTAGGATTTATTTGGAGGGATAAACTTAGGTTTTATAATTATTAAAATTACAAATTGTATTAATAGGTGTTGTTCCTTCTCAGCTATAACTCACACACACTCACCCCTCACTCCCTCACCCATGTGGCCGGCCAAGTTTCCCAAGGCCAAAAAAAATATCCCAAGGCTTGAGTGACCAAACCCTAGTTCACTCCATTCACCCTCTCTTACACTCACTCTCCCATCCTCTTATAAATACCCCTCCCCTTCACTCTTTGCCTCATTTGCCAAGAGAAAAAAAATAGAGAAGCAAAAGTAAGAGAGAAGTTTTAACTAGAGAGTTTTTCATTTGTAGGTTCAAGTAAGAGCTAAGGGGAAGGAGAAGGAAATTAGGCTAGTTCTTCCTATCAGGATCAAGGTGGGGGTTTTTCTTCTCTTTGTTGTGTTGATTTTTTTTTCTTTTTATTGTTGTATATGATAACAACTTGGACTAAATCATGTGCATATGAATGATAGTGTGGATCAAATGATCACATGAAGAGTTTGAATGGTAGAACTCAAACAAAACAACATAAAGATTGAACCTTTAAATTGTTGTTGCTAATTTTATTGTTATTGTTGTTCTTATTTTTATAAAGATAACAACTTGGACTAAATCATGTGCATATGAATATCAGGGATCAAAAATGATCACATGAAGGAATTGAATGTTAGAACTCAAACAAAACAACATAAAGATTGAATCTTTAATAAGCTCGTTGTGGTAAATGGTTGTTATTTGTTGTTATTGTGGTTATCATTATGTTTAAATTAACAACATGGACTAAATACATATGCATATAAGAATAGATGAATTAAGAATATCTACATACATGATTAAAGTGAAAAAATTAATTAGAACACTAAAAGAGTAGTTCTAATTGTATGTGTAACTTCTAGTTTTTTAAAAATAGACTTTTTGTTGTATACAGGACTTGTAATTCATAAAAGTAGACTTTTATGGTATATAGGACTAGTAATTTGTGAAAAGAAGACTTTTTGCTGTATGCAGGACTTGTAATTCATAAAAAAGAGAGTTTTTGTAATATGTAGGACTTTTAATTCCAAAAAGAGTTGTCTTTTGTAATATGTAGAATTTCTAGTTCGTAAAAGATAAAGTCTTTAGTAGTTGTTATCGGTTTACTTTCATGCTGTGAAGAATCAAATTTTGGTAATTCTAGTTCATGAAAGATCTAGTTTGTAGTAGCATGCTCTACTTGCTTCTAGGTTGCTAGAAGACTTCCATGATTATTCAAGTTAAATTATAGAAGAACCCATGAATTTTATAGTTGCATGTTATTCTAGTTAAATTTTAATTAAGAACCCATGAAATTTAGTTGTATGTGTTCTAGTTAAAATTAATAAAAAAACTCATGTTACATGTTGTTCTAGTTAAAGATTAAACCCATGAATTTCATGTTGTGTGTTGTTCTAGTTAAATTTTAATTAAGAACCCATGAAATTTAGTTGTATGTGTTCTAGTTAAAATTAATAAAAAACCCATGTTACATGTTGTTCTAGTTAAAGATTAAACCATGAATTTCATGTTGTGTGTTGTTCTAGTTAAATTTTAATTAAGAACCCATGAAATTTAGTTGTATGTGTTCTAGTTAAAATTAATAAGAAACCCAAGTTACATGTTGTTCTAGTTAAATATTAAACCCATGAATTTCATGTTGTGTGTTGTTCTAGTAAAATTTTAATTAAGAACCCATGAAATTTAGTTGTGTTCTAGTTAAAATTATAAGAAACCCATGTTACATTTTGTTCTAGTTAATGATTAAACCCATGAATTTCATGTTGTGTGTTGTTCAAGTTAAATTTTAATTAAGAGCCCATGAAATTTAGTTGTATGTGTTATAGTTGAAATTTTAGAAAGAACTCATGAAATTGACATTGCATGTTGTTCTAGTTAAGATTAAGAAAGAACCCATGAATTGTATGTTGTATATTGTTCTAGTTCAAATTTTATAAAGAACCCATGATTCTAGTTTCCATGTTGTTCTAGTTCAAATTTTATAAAGAACTCGTGATTCTAGTTTCCATGTTGTTCTAGTTCAAATTTGAGAAAGAACCCATGAATTCTAGTTTGCATGATGTTCTAGTTAAATTTGAGAAAGAACCCATGATTCTAGTTGCATGTTGTTGTAAGTTGAAATTTGAGAAAGAACCCATGAATCTAGTTGTATGTTGTTCTAGTTTAAATTAAGAAAGAACCCATGAATTCTAGTTTGTATGTCATTCTAGTTAAAACTGGACCATATCATGTGAATGTCCTTCATCTTCAATATATGGATGATAATAAGGTGTTAATAAGCTTAACACGAGATACTAGTTCATATAAGCGGGTTATGCCGTGAATGTTAGTGGCAAAATCATGCACTCAATTATGGGTAATAATGGTTGGTAAAGTCACTATTTTTCTTAGCTTGATAGAAGCTCGTCTAGGGTATTATAGTTACCCTAGGGGCCACCGGCCATCAAGACTCGTATCTTACCACCTTGGAAACTGTGGATAAATCACACCTCGTGCGCCGGCAGATCTTAACCGGTGTAGGTTGATCGCAGGCTGAGAATGTACACGAGATCCGAGTTAGGGGTAGTGATGAGTGAGGGAGATCCCGTTACCGGGTCTTGGATTGATAGGCCATGAATTGGACCCATGAAATTCTTAAGAAAGTCTAGGTTGAAAACCCCAATAGATTGTTTAGGATTAGTGACATCATTAGGGTAGTAACTTGAAACGATTGTTACTTAACCATTTTTGCCAAAAGGGAAGAGTTGGTATTATGGGTGATACCTTATGATCCGACTCATCCTATAGGCCGACACTAGGTGGTGTTATTAGGTTGTACCTTTCTATCAAAGGGATAAGTACGGTGCCTTCCCACGAGTTGGTGTTATTAGGTATCTCGCTCTGCTAATTCCTAAAATACCATGATAAGAACGGGAGGTTCACCTGTTGGAACTAGCAAATGGACCCCGGAATTCCGTCACGTTCTACGTCAGGGAAGCGAACGGGCCATAGACTACTGTTCTATGAGTTATGGGTGCCACAGAATAGGCTTCGTGCTATCCTGTGTTGCAGATATCCTGCGTTCGTCAGGCTTTTGAGTGAGGTCCGGTACGCCGGGTAGTAGTAAGAAACATAGACACCATGAGCGTACTGCATTGGTGGGACTTGACCACGTCTGCAACCTCATCATTCACAATGTTTCTGTCAGGAACTGGTCATGTACAAAAGTAAAATTCATAACGCTAGTTCAAATCCCTAAATTCGGAGAACGGCGTGATATAGACGTATGTAGTTATGGGATGCACATGATTCCAGATTCTCGCGTGCAATAGAATAAGTGCATCCTAGCCTTAGTTGACATTGCATTAGATTCTAAATCATAACACCAATGAACGCTTAAACTGCACCTGTACATTTTCCCATGCTTAAGTTATGTTTGTTTAAAGTTGAGATTCACTGCTAGTCATCAGCCTTTAAGCGCCAGTATGTACTGACGTCTCCACTTAATTAGATTGTGGATGCAGAACCACTGATCCGGGAGGACTCCAGGCAAGGCATAGCTTCCATGTAAAGAGCCCAATGTTCATTCATTTCTTTCATGTATACTCTGATGTAATTATTGAAACGATGGAAACACTCGGCTTGTAATATATTATGTTAAATAAAAAGTTTTAAATTTTCCTGCTTTTCTGTGTATTGTGGCTAATTGAATGTAAAGGTCCTGTCTCGTGTCTCGAATTCTCCATATAGGAAGTTCGGGGCGTTACAGCTATGTTCAGTGCTTCACGGCCAAGTCCAGATCCATCCCATCACTCGATTCAGCAGTGGCCGCAGCCGCCTTCAGATACAATGTGAAACATGATGACCTTAAGGCTTCCGGAACCCCTGTTTTTCCTGTATTTTGGGTGTATTTTCTTTTTCCGTGTATTTTATGTATTTAAAATTTTTGTAAATCATTTTTTTCGCTTTCAAATCCTTTTGTTAAAATGTATTATTGGATCTTCTATTAAAGCCAATTTTAATCGATGGTTTTATTTGTGACTATTTTCCAATGATTTTATATTATAAGACAGAAAATTATTATTATTATTTTCTTTTCATTATCCTCATTTGTTAATTTAAAAGCCTATTTCTATGTATTAATTATATTTGTACTTATTTCAAATAAATTCTATATTGTGATATAAATTACATTTTATTATAAACAATATTTTTATTGGTTATTTTATTTTTCTATTGAATTTATAAACCTTATTCTTTCTTATTGGATTACCCATTACCCTAAATTCTATTGGATTTAACCCATTTGCACCCAATACCCAAATGTAACCCTTAAACCCTATACCCTACCCATTAACTTAACCAAACCCGTTTACCCTATATACCATCAACCGTCACTTTTTTAACTTAACCCTAAACATTTTTCTCTACCCCTTATATGTTAACCCACATGTATTCCTCCTGTTCAGCTACCCCTCATCCGCCGCCTACTACCGAAAACCCTAACCGCCCTTTCTTCATCTTCAACCTTTCCTCCGGCTATCCCGGTGCTGCGCCTCCCCGTCTCCCATTCCCTTACTCCTTCCCCAACCTCACCCTGTGCTCTTCCTGGTCTCTCCCTGCCTCGCGAACCCCTCCCTGTCTCCCTCCTGTCACGTAGCCACCGCAGCAGTCACAACGTCGCCAGTCGCGACCTTCCTTGTGTCGTGCTCTGGTGCAGTCCGTCCCTCTGTGTGCTCCGCCCTGTCGCCTTCAACGACACCTGCAGCGATCCCCCGTGCACTCCCTAGTTCCCTCTCCCATCTCGTTTATTTGCTCCTATTGCACCTCTCCATCCCTCCCGAGCTTCTCCTGTGCGCCCTCTTTTCAACCCCTACCTCGCTCTCAGCACTTCCTCGATGCTACGTCGGAGAACCACAACGCAATGCTCCCCCGTGCTGTGCACTTCCGACAGCAACCCCCACAGCCAGAACTAGCAGCCCCGACTGATCTCTTAAGTGCATGTGTTGGGTGTTTCGATCGTGGTTGGTTGTTGTGTGTGGTTCGTGAGTAGTGCTCATTTTTGGGCCCATGTGTTCTTCATTCATGTGCTCGTTATTATGTTCGTTGTTGGGTTCGTGATTCGCTCGTGGTTCGTGTGGTTTGCTCGTTCGATCATTGTGTTCGTGCCCCGGAAATCCGTTCCCGTTATTCTTGCTCTTACTTCGTTCTCGTCATCGTCTCTTAGGCAAGAAACTTGTATTCTTTTCTTTGTGTAATACAAGTACTAAATACCGCCTGTAGTGTAGTTGGGTTCTAGAGAAAATTTTGTGTGAAACCCCTTGTGATACTGTCTCTATTATGCTGATTCGACCATGGTTGCCTCACGACATACATGACATGAAATAACCTAGGACTGGCCACTTCTTGTTGTATATATGCGTGTTGTTCATTAGATATCATGTGCTCGTTCGTGTTATTCGTGGTAGACTTGTTGTGGATTTGTGAAATACCCTATACCATATTGTTTGGACATCTAGTACACTATATTTCGTGTTTGTATGTGTTTTGGATGAGTTTCGTATGAACTAGTTGATTTTGTACATGAAGGATATTTTCAGTTTTGCCGGTTTTCCCATTTTGATCAGTATTTTAGACCCTATTAAGGACAGTATTTGAAAACATTTTGTGAACATGATTTGTAGAGAATTATGTCTATTTTCCAACCTTTCTGACATATCTCAGTTTCGTTTTATGGTTTGTGAGTTATGTCTATTTTACTACAGAGGTGTAGAAAGATTACCAGATTTTTTTTTGATGAATTCTGAAGAGTAATCTATTTTTATCATGATGTTAAAAGTATTATTTTGATATAATATTTTGTACACTATAACTAGACCTGATTGGGATTAACCCTGAATTTTTATGGATTTATTTGATGAGTTTTACAAGCTATTCTATACCCATAAACAACTACTATACTAGTAGATTTTTCATATGGTTCAGTAAAGCACCTGATTTTCAACCTAATTCTACTTGCTATTTTTAAAATATTTGTGAATATGAAAGTTAGCCTACTGTGTCTACTTTATCACTCTTTTGGCGGATTTGGATTTGGATTTATGGTTTGTGATATATTACTGTTTTCGTACTGCAGTGTTTGCGAGTCCAGATTTACAAAACTATCATGTCTTGCTGTTCTCTGATTTTACTTGACTACTCTATTTTTGTTGTAAAATTATAAAACTTTATTTTCTGTTACTATACATATAGGGGAATACCCCAGATTTTTCGTGGATTTAATTAATGAATTTTCGTGCTGTTTTCCTAACTATGAATACAAAATACTAATTTCTGACTGAACATGTTTTCTTGATTCAAATCTATTTTGAGACGTGTTGTTGTGAAATACCATATGACATATACATTTGCTGGATTCGGCCGGGAGTCTATTTTCCTGATTCTTTGACGGATCCAGATTTGCATGTTTGTAGCAAAGGAATCCCAGATTTAGTGCAGTACTGTCTTGCTATCGTGAACTAGGATTTTTGTTGTTCTATCCTGTTATGAGTTATCTTTCACCTGTACATGTTTATCTTCCGTCCTGAACTTGTTACTTGTTCATTCCATGCTATATTTTCCCTATTTGTGACACATACATGCCTGTTTGATAATAATAATTAAATAACCAAGCCAGGGTTAAGGGAAAGATCTAGTAGTGAAAATATAGAAATGTGTACTTAGAAGGGGGCCCATATTTCCCATTTTGATTCATGTTGATAGATGAACCTGTTGATGCACGGACCTGTTGGTTCGTGTACATGTTACCTGTTGATGCACGGACCTGTTGGTTCGTGTACCTGTTACCTGTTGATGCATGGACCTATTGGTTCGTGTACCTGTTACCTGTTGATTCATGAACCTGTTGATGCATGAATCAGATGATTCGTGTACCTGTTTGATTCATGAACCTGTTCCTGTTCCTGTTTTCCTAATCCCTGAGTACACGGCCCTATGGACTCCACTATGAAATCTAAGCGTAACTTGTTTGAATGTAGCAACCATATAGTAAAAACCGGGATGCATGAAGTGCTACCTAGATAGTAATAAATACAAGACTTGAACATGATACTTGATACATGACACTGGATACTTGACACTTGATACTTGTTATTTGTACATGATACTTGATTCTTGACACATGATACCTATACATGCTACTTGACACTTGTTCACCTGTTACATGTTTACCTGTTCGCATGATACTTGATACCTGATACATGTTACCTGTACCCTATTGCATATCACATGGTTTTGTTCATGATTCATGCTAGTTCTATTTCATTATCATGTTTATTCCATGCTAGGAAGTTTATTCTTTCCCACGTACTTGTATCCTGCACTACAAGCGGCCCGTAACTTGCATTGACGGGAGTTTGTTTTCTTTTTCCTCTTCCTGCAATTTATTAAATTACAGATTTTGGAGACCAATTGCCAGATGGAGTTAGTGACATGAGATACTAGCTGCTGGGGTTCTGCTATTATTATTTCTTGTTGCTTATTTTGAATAATTGTATTTTGCTACTTAGACTTATTTGTATTTGGGCAATATGACCCAGGATATTGACTTATTCAGATCTAGATTATTTGATATATAATATTTTGGTTTCAAGTATTCTTGTTGGTATTTTGATTCATATGTGCATGCTTGGTTGACTTCTTTTGCTCCGACTCTGATTATTCTTGTGAAATGTTGTAAAGATCCTGACAGCTTATGAATGATGAAAATCATTCGCTGGGCTTAGTCACGTATCCGTATTCCATATTTCTTTTTGGGAGCGGGGCGTGACAGTTTCCCTCTTCAAATAACCTCCTTGGGACTTCTCCAACCTTCTTCAAAAAGTTGAGAAGTACATCCGAGTACAAGAGGCAATCTGCCCCAAGAACAGAAGATACCTTCGCGAGGGAACAAACGGAAGGGCCCCAATGAAGATGAACCTCGAAAATCCTAGAAGGATGCCACAGGTCAGCATCATCCTCCTCCCATGCCACGCTTCGAGAAGTACGCCCCACTTAATGCCAGCATCTCCACCTCATGGAGGTTGACAAGGACGGGATCCTTCGACCTCCCCCTAAGATGAACACCCCCGAGCAAGAGAAGAGATAAAACCAAGTGGTGTGCCTTCCACAAAGATCATGGTCACCTCACCGATGACTGTCGATTCCTTAAGGACGAGCTCGAAGCATTGCTCCCACGATGATACGATGCCATATTTGCATAAGGGAATGACACAGAACCTCCACTTGTGAGGGGAGCAAACAAGTGAGCATAAAGGCCAACCGAGTCCTATGGCTCAGGACGGATGGAGATATTGCACGCTATTCATGGGGGACCTATAGAGGGCACACTAGCTCATCAAGGAAAGCATTCATCCGAGAGGTAAATTCAGTGCATAACATCCTGCCACTAAGCAGCACGAGAACCAGCATCATATTCTTAGATCGAGACGTAGAGGGTGTCCGAACACCTCACAGCGATGCACTTGTAATCAGCATGTGTATGGAAAACCCTGAAGTGCACCGAGTCCTAGTTGATAATGGCAGCTCGGTTAACATTCTCTTCCTGAATGTGTTCGAAGGCCTCAAGCACAAGCGAGATCGCCTCAAGCCTGCTGGATACACCATCCATGGATTCTTTGGAGCCTTTATACTGATTGAAGGAATCGTTACCCTTGACGTAACCTTAGGAAAGGCTCTAGCTACTCTCATAGAAGCGCTAGACTTCTTGGTGGATAACATGAAGTCCGCTTACAAAGCCATCTTCTGTCGCCCGGGGTTAGCTGCCTGCCAAGCGGTTGCTTCGGCCTACCACATGAAGATGAAGTTCCCCATAGTTGCAGGAGTAGGAAAAGCTGAAGGAATCCAAGAAGCAGCTTTGGCATGCTACACCGACACAATGGGGGGCTCGGTCCTCCCCTTTGACGCCTTAGAACCCCCCTTGGTAGGGGACATGTCAGCTCCGAACCCCCAGACGAACTAGCAGAAATCCCCATCTCCGAAGAGTATCACGCTAAGTGTTTTCGGATGAGCAAGGCACTTCCCCGTCAAGTCAAGGAGCAACTCATCACCTGCATTAAGGAAAACCAAAACCTATTTGCATGGAAAACCGAAGACATGTCGGGCATTTCCGAAGATCTAATCATGCACAATTTAAGTGTAAATTCGGAAGTCAAGCTTGTCGAGTAGAAGCACCGCAAATTTTTACCAGAGAGACAACAAGACAACAAGATAGAGGTTGAGAAGCTCTTAGCCGCCTGCTTCATCCAGGAAGTTAGCTACCCTGAGTGGCTAGCAAACGTGGTAACGGTCAAGAAAGCCAATGGCAAGTGGAGAATCTGCATAGACATCACCAACCTAAACAAAGTATGTCCTAAGGACCCCTTCCCCCTACCGAGCATATACACCTTGATAGATGCTACCTCTTGACATGAGTTATTGAGCTTCATGGATTCCTTTTCAAGATACAATCAGATCCGAATGTTTCTACCTGACATCCCAAAATCGTCTTTCGTCACCAATCAATGGCTCTATTGCTACTGAGTCATGCCCTTTGGGCTAAAGAACATATCAGCCGAAATATGGAAGCGTATGTGGATGATATGCTTGTAAAGAGCCTCAGGAAAGAAGACCATGTGATTGACCTCCAAGAAGCATTTAATGTACTTTGGATCAACAACATGAGGCTGAACACCTCAAAGAGTGCCTTTGGGGTCTCCTCGGGGAAGTTCTTGTGGTTTATGGTGAGTCAGAGATGAATTGAAGTCAACCCCAAGAAGATCAAATCCATACTCGACATGTCTCCCCTAACCACAATCAAAGAAGTTCAGAACATTACATGCCGTTTCGCCGCCAACGGGCGGTTCCTCCCCAAGTCAGGGGAGAAATGCCTTACTTTCTTCAAAGATCTTTGGGGAAGCAATGAATTTCGAGTGGGGGGAGAGCAGAAAGAAGCCTTTGATAGTCTTACCAATCCTCCACTCCTAAGCAAGCCTACACCAGGAGAAATCCTCTATCTCTTTTTAGCTACTTCGGATCAAACCCTCAGCACTGTGTTGGTAAGAGAAGAAGATCGGGCGCAGAAACCGATCTACTATATAAGCAAGGTGCTCCATGATGCCTAGCTTCGATACTTAAAGATGGAGAAGATGGTCTATGCTCTAGTAACAGGTTCCTGAAAGCTCATACCCTACTTTCAGGCACACTCCATATGGGTCCTTACCGGTCAAGCACTTAAGCAAGGCGTCTACATGCCTGAAAGCTCCAGAAGACTCATGAAGTGGTCAGTTGAGTTAAGCCAACACGACATCACCTATCGCCCCAGAACCGCAATTACGGTTCAAGCCTTAATTGAATTCATCATCGAGTGCATAATCCCTGATCCTCCCGAGGAAGGAGACAACCCCCCACTTTGGAGTTTCTACGTGGACGGGTTTTCTTGTTTCAAAGGGAGCGGAACCATGGTTATTTTGATCGGTCCCGACAAATTCACTCTCCAATACTCACTGCACCTCAATTTCCCAGCTTCTAACAATGAGGCCGAGTATGAAGCCCTAATATCCGGGCTCCTTCTAGCATAGAAGGCTGGGGCACAAAGAGTTGGGTATTCAATGACTCCCAATTAATAGTAAGCTAAATCCGAGAAGAATACGAGGCTAGGGATGATCATATGGTTAAGTACTTGGCGTATGTGTAGAAGATTGTGTCCACCTTCCAGGAAGCCGAAGTCACTCGCATTCTGCGAGAAGAAAATGGGCAAGCAGATTCCCTCTCCAAGCTCGTCTCCTCATCATTTGATGGACTCGACCACACTGTGTTGATTGAAGTCCTACTCAAACCAAGCATTGAATAAGAGACACTGAAACTCATGCCTATAACCCCTCAAGCACCCAAAGACTTTTGGATGAAACCCCTAGTCGATTTACTCAATAAAGGGATCCTCCCAGCAGACACCAAAGAATTGAGAAAGATCCGGGTAAGGGCTGAAAGGTACACACTCATAGAAGGGGTCCAATACAAGCGTTCCTACACACAAGTTAATAGTTGACCTTACCTTCGGTTCCTCTCTCCTGAAGAGGTAGACTATGCCTTAAAAGAAGTTCATGAAGGAATAGGCGGCAGCCATCTAGGCGCGAGGTCTCTTTCACGAAAAATTCTTAAGCATGGTTACTGTTGGCTCACTCTCCTCAACGATGCTCAAGCCTATGTCCGCCGATGCATCCCCTGTCAGAAACACTCCTCCATATCCCCCAAGCCAACCTCAAATTCATGTCAAGCCCCATAACCTTAGCAATGTGGGGAATGGATTTGCTTGGGTCGTTCCCTCTTGCCACCGGACAATGGTCATTCTTAGGGGTCGTATCGATTACTTTACAAATGGATAGAGGTAGAACCACTTGCAACCATTACTGAGCATAAATTCCAATAGTTCTTCTAGAAGAACTTAGTTCTCTGGTTTAGGATCCCTGCATGCTAGTCACGATAATGGAACTCAATTCGTTAGCAAGGGGTTCTGCAAATTTTGCACCGATCAGGGGATTGAGCAACGTTTCTCTTCAATTTCGCGTCCTCTGACTAATGGCCAAGCCGAGAATGCTAATCAGTAAATCTTGGATGGCCTCAAGAAGAGGCTTGGGGATGCCCTGATGGGACAATGGTTCGAAGAACTCCCGAGTGTGCTCTGGTCTTAACCACAAAAAGAATCACCATGAGAGAATCCCCATTCAACCTAACTTTCAGCACAGATGCTCTCATCCCTCTAGAAATTGTAATACCTTCTCCTTGCCTCCTTCAATTTAAAGAAGAACAAAACTCGAATGACAACCAAGCCAATCTAGACCTCTACGAAGAAGTCCGACAGAAGTCCGTCTTTCAAAGAAACATCTACCAGCTGAGGGTAGAGAGATTCACCAATAAGAGGGTTCGTCCGACCAGCATTCATGAAGGAGATATCTTCCTTCGAAAGCTCAAGATATCGAACCCCCGAATGAAGGAAAAGCTCGACCCTAACTGGGAAGGACCATACAAAGTCTCACAAGTTATCCGCCCAGAAACTTACCGACTTGAAGACTTAGGGGGAGGGGGGGAATTAGTCAAGGGTTTGGAATGCCGAGCACCTCATGAAATACAAGAGAGCGCTTAATGCCTTGACCTAATAGTTCACAGCATGTAATAAAGGCTTGCAATCAAGCAGCCGTGTAGTTTGAAATTTTCAATTTATGTAAAATTAGTCTTTTCTTTTGAAAAATTCTTTGTGCACTTCAACCTAAGGTAAGCAATGAGTTAGACACATGGTATGCCCCCGATCAACACCATCCATTCACTAGGCACTCCAACGGACACGTGTGGGATCCATTTAGATGCATAGAGTTGCACGGGCACACTTGCCCCTGAGCAAGTATGCAGAGTATGCCTCACCATACGAGTGCTCAACCCTGGATAAGTATGGACTCCATTCATGGTTCATAGAGCCGCTCTAGCCACATTCTCCCGAGCAAGTATGCGGGTTTCGGCTCACCAATTGAGTGCTCTCAAAACTCGTCGTCACTTTGTTCGGAGTCTACTCACGGTTCATAGCGCCGCTTTAGAAACTTGCTCTTGAGAAAGTATGCGGAGTTCGTCTTGCCATTTGAGTGCTCCTGAAACAACTTCGAACAAGTGCAGAATCCATTCATGGTTCACAGAGACGCTCTAAAGACATGCTCATGAGCAAGTGTTCGGGGTTCGATTTGCCATTCGTCGTCACCTTATTTGGAGTCCACTCACGGTTCATAGAGTCGCTACAGCCACTTGCTCCCAAGCAAGTGTGTGGAGCATGGCTCACCGTTCAAGTGCTCTTGAAATAACCATGGACAAGTGCGGATTCCATTCATGTTTCATAAAGCCACTCAAGCCACATGCTTCAGTGTATGTGTGTGGGGTTCAGCTTGCCATTCGAGTTCTTCCAAAACTTGTCATCACCTTGTTCAAAGACCACTCACTGTTCATAGAGTCGCTACACTTGCCCCCATGCAAGTGTGCGGAGCATGACTCATTGTTCAAGTGCTCCAGAAACAACTGCAAGTTTAAAGAGATGTAATTCAAAGAGACAATGCTCAAATGCTTAGGAAAACTTTATTTCACAAGAAGAATCTGATTACAAGTTTTATCAAAGAATTAGTCTTTACAAGATTACAAAATCTCACTATGCATCATCTTTACTCCATTGTGACAAAGGAATATTCCTCTTAAGGGACACACGCGGTTTATGGTTTCCAACAGGCACCTGAGTATTATCTCGTTCCCCCGAACCATCTGAAGGGATGTCCAAACCTGCAGACCGATTCGTACCTTCAGGGCCTACCACTTGTGTCACCCCTCAAACCGATGCGCCCAATAGATGAACCAGCCATCCCGCTTTGGGCGTCTCCTGATTTTGAGAATGTAAAGTCAGTTCATGAAACGATCTCACTTGAGTGCGCTCTTCACGAGAGCATGAAGTGCTCCTAATATTGCCTTCCTCATGACGTAGCTTCTATCGATGAATCTCTACCTCTTGTTCAATAAGCCTCTCTTTGAGAGAGTCATCTTTCACCTTAAATTTCCAACGAGGCACATTGGCATACGCTAAAACACTCGGTCGAGTGCCTTCCGAAAACTCGAGAATAGTTCTTCTCAGATGAGCTGCTTCTAAGTTCCTCTCAAGCACCACATTCTTCAACTCGTCTCTTTCAGTGGTAACTGCGAGCAAAGAATGACAAAGTACTTTTAGCCCCGAAGACTTTTCAGCGGTCGCTTTTCCTAAAGATTGATCTTCCACACCAACTGGAGGTACCTCTTGGATGATCTCATCGTTATGCCTTGCTTCTGTATCTCTTCGGGTCAACACTCTCACCAAGTGGCCACGCTTTGTCTCCGCCTTAAAAAGCTTCTTCTGTGAACAAGCGAACCCAGCTCCATCGCCAGGATCTTGGTACGGAGACGGGCAATCGCACGGTCACGAGAGTGACGTGCATCATACACAACAACCTAGTGATGGAAAAGAACATTAGATCACTCAAACAGAGGCAACCAAGGTCACATAATACACAAAAACTCAAGAGTTGAAATCCAAGACAAGATGCGAAAGACTAAAAAAGATTTCATTGTAATAGAAAGATACATCAAGCGGTGGCCAGTCCGCAATTAGGCATCCATACAAAATTAAAAGCAAAAACAAAGTAAAAACAACAAGCTAAGAGAGGAGTCAAGGATCCACCTCAGTCGACGACCCCACAGGATGGGAAGACTCGTCACCGGTTCCCTCAACTGCCCCCAAACTTTGTATTGTTACAATCAATGGTCCGCTACAATGTCCTCCACCTCTTCCTCCTCGGTAGTGGGGACTGCATCGCACACTGACATGCTGAAGATCCCTGGCGTACGCTTTCTCCATGTTCGACATGGTCAAGTACCCCTCCGCATTGGCCCTCGCCTGCGCCACCGTGGCCTCTCTTACCTTCGCTGTACTCTCCCTCTCCTTAGCTGCCTGCTCCCTCTCCTAGGCCACCTGCTCCTTCTCCTTAGCCAGGGCCACCTCCAGCAGCGCAATCTGCGCTGCCTGGGTCTCCGCTAGGTGCATCTGCGCCTCCAACTCCTTAGCGGTCTTTGCTTGCTGCGCTCTGGCCCTATCACTCCCTGGCTTCAACTCATTCTCCCAATCCGCTACTTGTTTCAAAAGTAGCTAAAGTGACAAGTGATCTGCAAGAAGAAAATGATTCAAAGTCACGAAGAGGAAAACAACTGCTATCGCTTCATAGAAAGACTAATGCTGAAATAAAATTATAAAAGCATACTGCCATGTTGGCACTCGCTATCTCCAAGTCAGAGTCGCCAACTGACCCCGCAGCCATCGCAGATCTATCCTTGGGGATCGCGTGGTTGTGAATTGCCTGCATACACCTTGCCGAATCCTCAAGGAACCCTGCCGTGCTTCCTGACCCGCCAATCTGGAAGGAAGATCTTCTTGTGCTCATCCGTAAGGATCGCCTTAGCCTCTGTAGTAAGGGGAGGAGACTCGAGCACGAGAGTCGAAGCTAAGGAAAATGGCAGTTGGGGTAGTCGAAGAAGCGGGTGGACACTCTAAGTTCACCACCGAGGCGATGCTCGGCAGTCCCCTCGCAACCTTCGCCACCGTAGGTCTAGTGGCCGTCCACTTCCTCTTCTTCTCTTTAAGGGCTTTGCCACTCAACCTCATGCGTTTGGCAATGATTGCATAAAATCCATGCCGACTGATCCTTCCAGACAAAACATTATGTGTTAGAAAAGAAAAGGAAAGAAAAGATAACTACAAAACAACAGTAAAGTGCAAAGAAAAAAAAGATGAGTAGGGTTGATCAGACTGAGACACCCCCCCCTCCCCCGAAAGAGGAACTCCTTGGTTACATCTCTCCAATTCAAAGTTGGCCGATCTAAAAGAACTTTAAACATCTCATCCTCGTCTGGGCTCAAAATTGGATCAGGTTTTGCTATCTTCGGTCTATCCTATCTCCACCTCGTGGGAATCCACCACGGCTCACAACTACCAATGATGAAGTACTTTTCCCTCCAATACTTGATCAAGTCGGGGTTGTCTATTACTTTACCCCCCGATGAGGAGTGAGATAGTATCTGAACTCCGACTTATTCTTCTGTTGGATCTTGTAGAGCGTCCTCAACACACTCAGTCGCGGCTCAAACCCCGCTATTTGACAAAGTTTGGCATGTACTGAATGGGACTCGTAGAATACCACCTCAAAAACTCACTCACGAATAGGGAAAGGGGGAGACGGAGCCCCATGAGAAAAGCATCAAATGGGAAGAAGCACATATCAAGAGAGGCCGGTGAACAAGCTCTGACACCAAAGCCTAGAAACATAAGATCGACTCCCTCAGATTCATAAAGCACTCTAATATGCTACTCATGTTCTCCTCCGTAAGCATCAAAGATATTCATCCACATCCGAATGCTCACGAGGCTCATTATCTTCATATAATGTAGCCATCTCATGCTCGACTCGCCCCAATAGATTGGCGGAGTAATCTCGAATGCCGCCAAGATGCAACAGTGGGCTAAGAAGCCTACCAGATTCCCCTGCCCCTCTCGGTCTACCTAAAATCATCTCCACAATAACCAACTCTGCTACTCTCTTCCCCTTGTCTGCTCTAGAAAGCGGAGCTGATGATTGATCTACAACATGGCTAGAAGAGGAGGTCTCATCTCCCGAAGTAACGCTGGACATCTTGACATCTTGATAAATAACATATATATATATATATATATATATATATATATATATATATATATATATATATATATATATATATATATTACATTCAAAGTGACTGCCACGGTCGGAAAGTTCGCCGGAAAAATAAAACAACCGACGAAGCGCTCTGACAATCTCGTCGGAAAGAAAAGTTTTGAGGATGAGAAAATGAGAGAATGGGGAAGAAGTGGAGAGGGGGAGAGGGTTTTATAGAAAGGGGGAAGGGACGATTGGATTTTCGAAGCTAATGGGCCCCCAACCATTGAGGAAGACCAAAAGACAAGGGAGTCTAACGGTCGAGAAGGCCAAATGAAAAATCTCGTTGACTAGTCAACGGTCAACGGTTAAAGAGGGACACATGACGCCTAGCCGAACCATCACTAACATTAGGTGGTGCGCGCCGAACAAATGTGTCCCCGACAAAAAAAAAAGCAAAACTCGTTGACAGGTCAATGGTCCACGCAACACGTTGCGCCCAGCCGAACAATCATTAATGTTTGTGGTGCGACCGAACAAACATGTCCCAGATAAAAAAATGTAGCAAAACCCATTGACCGGCCAATGGCCAATGGAACACGTGGTGCCTAGCTGAACCATCACTAACGTTCGATGGCGCGCGCCGAAAAAACGTGTCCCCGATAAAAAAATGAATCAAAACATGATGACCAGTCAACCGTGTGCCGAGCTAGGGGTGGCATTCGGGTCAACTGGGTCGGGTTGGGTCGAACCCGCACGGGTCGAACTCAACTAAGGGCGAGTTCGAGTGGGGTCGTGAACTTAACCGGCTCAGGCCGGGCCGGGTTCGACTTAGAAAATGTCAACCCGGTCGACCCACGAACCCTTAAGGGTCGAACCCGTATCGGGTTGATCGGGTCGCGGTGTGGCCCGGTTGAGCTGTTTTAGATTATTGAATTTTCTTTCAACTCAATATATATATATATATATATATATATATATATATATATATATATATATAATTGTAATAAGTGTCAAAGAGTGAAGTGTGAAAGAAAATTATATATATATAATTGAAATAAGAGTCAAAGAGTGAAAGTGTGAAAAAAAAATTGTATATATTATTCATTTGAATTTCTATGAATTTTTACAAATTTTTTACATACAATTTTCTAGAAGTTGTTGGTCTTCGGGGGAGTTGCTTCCACTTGTTGACGTGTCGACTCCGATTCCTTGAGTTCTATCTTCAGCCTTCATCCAATCTTTTGTGCACATGAGCATCTCCAACGATTGGGGCTTCAAGCGATTCATGTAATCTGTTAGAACCCACCCACTTGTATAAAATGAACTTTCTGAAGCATCTGTAGAGACAGTAAGAGTTAGTAGATCTTTATCCATATGCTTAAGATGTGACACCCCACAAAATTGGGATATGACAAATTTTTCCTCATTTGTTACACACGTATATTTTGTACTGCTACGGATAATATCTGTAACATATTTTAATATAAATATCACACGTATTTTGTATTTCGACTATTTGTGCATTTTCGTCTTCTCGAAATTCATTTTTATCCAATTTTAGCAAACTCAAAAATCAATTTCCAATCATTGTATTTTTACGTGCATTGCACGTGTTATCAATGCATGTGTCGATTACGTATATTCTACCATTACGTGTAATATTTTCTATGTGTTTTGATTATTTATTTTATGACGTGTACGAATTCGTTTTATAAAATGAAATTCATTTTCCTCCTATTTTGATTTAAAATATTTTTTTACATGCGATGCACGTGTTTGCAGTGTACGTACCAGTTGTATTATCTTTCAAAATGAGATTTTGAAGTGTGTGTGTGTGTGTGTGTGTGTTTATTTTTATTTTTGCATGACAAATCTAATTTATAATTAAACTAAACTAATTTTTATTTAAATACTTATTATATCTTATAATATATGTTTTTAAATTAAATAAAATTATTAATTAAAGAATGTGCATGTGCGGTGCACTTGCATGTGTTTGTGCAAGGAAGAAGTGGCTGGGAATGTGTGGTGACAGAGTGGGGTGATAGTTGGGTGAGTGGGGGTAGTTAATTAGGTTTAGTGGAATAATTAGAATTAATTTAAATAAATAAATTATACTTTCTCTTTATAATCTTAACCCCCATCTCTTCATCAGAACTGTAAACTAATCAAAAAAAATAAAAATAAAAGGAGAATGAATGGGCTGACTTGCGGGTGTGCTTTGTTGGGAAATTTCGGTGGGATTCTTGCTTGGATTTTGCGTGGATTTTGGAGTGCTTTTGAGGAAAAATTGTTTCTAGTACTCTTCTATTGGGTGGGTGTTTCTTTATACTCTCTAAATTGTAGAGTAATTGCATGTGTAAGTGTTCTAAAGTTCAATTGTAGATGTAGAATTGTTTAATTTAATCTCAGTTTTGATGTGATGCATGTGGTAGGAGAAATTCAATAATTTTGAGTGAATGCATGTTATTGAAGTAGACTTTTTACGAAATTAGAATTTAAAGTTGTGCAAGTTAACATATGAAATGTTATAATGTATTATTGTTTGAGTGAGTAGATTTTTATAAATAATTTGGGAGAAGAATCAATTTGGGTATGAATTTAATTGATTAGAAAAATTTTGAGGGAGAATTCCACATATTGCTATGAAAAGAGAAAAGAAATATATGAATGTAGATTAATATTTTATTAATTCATGTTGTATTTGAGACATTCTTCATGTGTTAGAAACTTTAAATTGTGTAGAATTATTGTTATGGCATTACTATTTATTATAATTTGGCCATTGGTTATTTAAGATGTGTAGTATAATCGAATTAATCTAGTGTGATGAACGATAAAAGTTGAATGTGTATGTTTGAAAGAAGGAAATAGACCGAGACCAATTATTTAATGAATTAAACCCCTTATATATTGTGATCTAAGCTACGGCTTAGTGGGTAGGCGCTGTGTCGCTTCTCTGTTTGCGCAGGTTCGAGTGGGGGTGTACTCTGTTGTTGTTCCAAAAATATTTTTTAAAGGGATTAAATGAGAGGGCTTTGGGTATTTAAAAATGTCGTACATCATATTACAGGGTGTGCATGTGGCCTAGTGGCTGGGCGCTTGGGTTTCTGCTCTGCTGGTGCTGGTTCGAGCCGGTGCAGGGCACTTGACTTTAAAACATTCTTTTTTGGATTTTGAGTTATATTTTTATGGGCAATATAATGAAAAAAAATTATTAGAATAATTTGGAGATTTTTATACTATTCTAAAAGATAATGTTAGAATCTAGAGGGCTTGTTTTGTTTATTTGTTGAGTTGGATTTCAAATTCAAATGTATATGGTTGAAGATCCTAAAAGTTGATTTTAATGAAAGTGAGATAAAGTTAGAATTAGAAATAAATTTTGGGAGGTGATTTTAAAGAAGTTAAAAAAAATTTAAAATGAGTTTTGTTTGAGACATAGATTAACGTGAAAAGAGTATAAATGTTTGAAAGAGAATTAATTTGAAGAAAATTAGTTTCGAGAAGGCCTTGGAAGCGACTGACTAATTAAAAGTTATTTATGAGGAAATTCGAGTTGGAAAATATTGGATTACGAAAGTGGAATACTTCAGGGTTGAAGAAAATTGTTGTTTTAAAAATTGAAATATTATTGTTGAGGTTGAATATCACCTATTGTAGATCTCTAGAATGAGATAGTTGTTGAAATCTAGAGGCTAGGTGAGACTCTAGTGAGCGACAGTTTTATTAATGAGATCTTTGAGGAGTAACCAGTGTGGGTTGACTCTCTCTTTAAGAAGTAGCTAGTGTGGGCTGATTTTCTCTTATGTTGGTTTAAGTCCGGTAGAGTAAGTTAGCTCTAGGTTGTGATGAATTTCGAATCTAAAACTCAGGGTTAAGCACTATGTGGAGATGTGATGAAGTATGGCCAAACATGGGTATGAGGGCCTAGATAGCATAGTGGAAGGTATCTCTAGAATTACCGGGGTTGAGGCTCGCGGTGGGGGATATTACTCCAGAATTACTGGGATCGAGGCGACGCTCGTGGGGTATTTGTGTGAAGAGGTACCTATGACAACGCGGTGTGGGTATTCGCACAAATATACATTAGTCACCGTAGTAGTAATTCATGGAGAGGGATTAAACCCTATATTAAGGAGTACGATAAGGGCTTGTCCTCGGACCTAAGTAGAATGGGATGTATAGAATCGAACAAGTATGCATTAGTGCATCGTAGTGTAAATCTGCATTAGGCATATAAGGCATATCATACACGGGCATGTTTAGGATATTCACTCTTTACACTGTTTACATTCAAATTGTGTTTGTGTTTGCTAGAGTATAAAGAATCGTTATATTACGGCATAGTGAGGATCGATGTTTTATAATATTGCGTCAGATGTATGTAACTGACATGCCCACAATGTTCAATGCAAGGCTTGGATTGGCAAAGACTTAAAGCTGAAATTGAAGCTAAAGACTGTTTTAAATGTCGATGTCTAAATTGTACATGTGCAATATTGTCATCTTTATTCTTCCGTTGCGTTGATGTAAAATGAACAGTGTTGTACAAAGAAAAGTTTTAAATTTCTTGTAAAATTATACGAATTTGAAGTAAAAAATCCTGTTGTGCTACGAATTACCGTGCTTTGGAATTCGGGGCATTACATAAGAATACTATAAAGATGTTCATGTTCTTTCCACCATTGTAGCACATCAATCTTTGCATTAAAACTCTCACTATCTTGTTGATTATACCAATTTAATTCATTAGGTTGATTAGTCATAAGTTTTTTTTATTGAATTTAAGCAAGTAAATTAAAAGTGACATCGTCTATTTTACTGTTACCCTTACCTCTAGAAGTAGAAGAAGAAGAAGTAAATATACTAGTTGTAAAACTAGATGCAAAAGTCCTATCATAATAATCATACACGTTATTCAATGTCGATTCAAAGCTAGCTAAAAATTCGTCGCAATCAATTCTTATTCATTTCCAAGTAAAGTAAAAAATATTTCAATCACTCCTCGTACCCGCTAATTTGATACGAGGATCCATAACTACAGCAATACAATAGAACATAGGAGGAGGACGAAAATACTTCAAAATTTTAGTGTAGTATGCGGGTTTAACAACATGAACAATGTAAATGTCATCAATCATTTCTTGAAAAGTTTGCATTTTAGTAATTAGTGAAATAAAAATATTACTAGAAGTAGAACCATAAGATTTTGAAAATTTCAAAGTTGCAGTTTTAAAAGGTTCTAAAAATCGTAACAAAGTTTCAGCAAAATACCATGATTGTTCATTCATTTGAAAAAATTCCATATTTTTTGCTAGACAAAAAATTATTTATACACGCTTTATATTGAGTAACAACATTTAATAAATCAAAAGTAGAGTTCCATCGGTGTTTAACATCCTTAGAAAATTTTCTAAAATGTACACCCTTAAGCTTACATCATTCTTTAAATTGTTGAAGCATAGGGTCACTTAAAGCGATAAAATGTACACAATTTCTAATATTATGGACAAATTTGTCTGCTATTATCAATGCATCCTGAACACTTAAATTTAAAATATGACATGCACATCTAACATGAAAATTTTCTAAACATGGAGGAGCTAATTGTGTTTTAAATGTACTAATCGAAGCATTGTTTTTAGATGCATTACGAAAACTAACACAAAAAAATTTATTAGAAATATGAAAGATATCACAAACTTCTAAAATACGATGTGCAATTACTAAACCGCTATGGGGATACGGCAAAGGCGCAAGTGATATGATCCTCTTTTGAATCATCCAATCACTATCGATCCAATGACAAGTTATTCCTATCATTGTAAGATCGTTACAACTTTTCCAACAATCCGAAGTTAACCATACTCTACAAGTTAAACTATACAATAGTGTAATTAAATTGTCTTTCATTTCGTTGTAAAGTTAAAAACAATTGGATTTGACTGTGTTTCTAGGAATTCTTCTAAAATGTGGATTTAGTGCATTTTGGTTAAATGCCTCTACGATCCTACTTTCGGAATAGCAAAAATGTAACTCCTTCTTAATAACTAGTCAGGCAATTTTTCGTTGAACATTTTCCTATCGGTGGCTATCTACATGTCTGGTCCTATGGGGGATTTTTAATTGGCCGGGTTGGTTTTGTAATAGATTCGTGTGTACATTTTGAATGTGTCGTTTAATAGTACCCGTTCATTCACCTTTCCTCCATTTGTAACTCTTAGAACAAGTTTTACAAATCTTTTATCATACACCCGGATTCTCCTCTTCGGGAATATAATCATAATATTTGTGCCAATCACTAGTTTCCCTCCTAGTTTTTCTAGTACTAGTGGTTTCGGTTTGTTGTATTTGTATGTCAACATCATGCATTTATTCTTCTATGTCGTTTGTGAAGGGATATCGTCAGTTCCTACCAAAGGATTCGGTGTAAGTTCGGGCTCTATTTGTAGGACAATTGGAGGCCGACTTGAAGAACCGGTGGAATCTTATCCACTTTGGCTATGACAGCTACCTCGTGATCTAGACATGGAAATAGTGTATGTGAAAATAGTGTATGTGAAAAAATAACAATTTATAGTGTTCTAATAGTGTAGGTGAAAAAAAAAATCTAGGACAAAAATGTTTTAAAAAAAATTGGAGGGTAGAGAGAGAAATGAAAAACCAACAAACAATTCATAACAAAAAATTTGAACTACAACAAAAACAAAGAGTTGAGAAGGTTGTGAATTTTGATACCGTACTCCAGAAATAATCGTATATATAGATGAAAGAGAAAATAATAGTAGAAGTAGACGAAGTCGATTGAGAAGTGTAGGAGACGTAGTACACTCCTCTTAACGCAGCTCTGCAATTCTCATGGAAGTTGATTGTAACCCCTATTTTTCATTTTTTGTATCTTGGAGTGTATTTTTCTTTTTGTGTATTTTTATATCTCTTGTATTTTTTCGAAACCGTATATTGGATTTGTTTCAATATATATTCTTTTTATATTCAATTCGAGCTCCTAGTGTCGTTTGTTCACCGTATTGTTCATTTTCACCATTTTGAGTCTTTTTCTCATTTCCTTGGCCTCGTTCATTATTATTATTTATTTTTGTGATGTGATGGATTTTTGGTGGTGATTTTCCCAAATTATAATTTTTGGCCCTTAAGGAGATTTTTAGAAGCCATAGAATTCTTTATATATTGTATCCCCATTTGAAATCTACCCAATACCCATTACCCATTTGTATACCTAGTACTTCATTTTGATATCCACTACCCATTAACCCACAATTAACCCATATATATATACCCTAATCCCCTTTAAACCCTAACTCTAATTCTAATCTCTCTCCCTCTCCTAAAACAAACCGGCCTCTCCTTTCCTCTCCATATTTTGCTCCCGACCTGCCCTCTTCCTCCTCAAAACCGACCCTTCCCATCAGCCTCCAACCCTTATACGGCCATCCATCCATCCATATACCACCTCCATACATCAAAACTCTACCTTTTTCCTCTCCTACTTGTGGCCAGCATCTCCAACAGCACCCCCACCATCCAAATCAGCACAAGACTACTCCTTTGTGGTGTTTTTGAAGTGGGTTTTCGCCACTTTATCCATTGCATCGAAGGAGTTGATCGTAGGGCATTTTAGGTTCGTGGGTTCGCTTGGAATTGCGTTGGAAGGCTTTTCGCTCGTGGGTTTTGTTCCTAAGCTTTGTTGGCAATCGAATTCACTCCATTAGAGGCAAGTAACTTGTACAAAAATTCATTAGGTTGATACAAGTCAAAAAGTTCACACCTAGAGTACTTGGGTCTAGAGACGACAAAAACTTGTGTTTCTATTTGATGGGTTTGTCTCTATTGTGTTAAATTTGGCCATAGAAGAATTAAGACATGAAGTTCAGAGGTGTGAAATCTGTATGTTGCAGTCTGTTCTGTGTTGTGTGCTGTTTTCACCCATGCTAAGCTCCGAATATCAACTTGGAAATTAAAAGTGAATTGTAAATAATTTTGTCTATTTTAAAACCCCACTGGTTTTACCTGATTTGGAGTTCGTATGACTGAGATATGATAGTTTTGGTACAGGTGTGTCGATAATTTTCTAATTCTGTTTTGTATGGATTTTGTTAACAATTGATTTTCAAGAACTAGGCTATTCATAATATCTTAGTATAATATTTTGTTCAGTGTTTTCCCATGATTCTAGGGACTTCCCAGATTTTTGGTGTATTTTAAAGATAAGTTTTGAGCGATGTTTCATATCCTTTTCTAAAATCTACTTTTGCTGTAAATTGCGTGTTGTTCTATATTGAACCCAGTTTTCACCCTAATTCATTATATTTTATGAAAATTATTTGTGAGATATGAAAGTTTGAAAAATCTTTCTATTTTCACGTCGTTTTGGCAGAATTGGATTTCGATTCGCTGATTACGAGATATCCTTGTTTTCATACAGCAGTGTTAAGAAATTCCAGATTCGTTAAACCATATTTTTGTCTTGCTTCTTAATTTTGATGCCTTATCTATACTTGCTGGAATATTATGAAACTTATTATTTTGAGTCTATATCTATAGGGGATTACCCCAGATTTTTCGTGGAATTATTTGATGGGTTTTCATGTTGTTTTTATGCTTTTGAAGTCGTTCCCCTGTTTTCTGGCTGAACCTAAAATCTGTGTTCAAATCAGTTTTGAGCTGAGATGTTGTGAACTAGTATGTAATTTATTTATATGCGTTGGATTCGTGTGGATGTCTAGTTTCCAGATCCTTCGACGGATTGTGATTTACATGCATGTAGCTCTTAGAATCCCTGTTTTGGTACTGATTGGTCTTGCTGTCCTGAATATAAACATACACTGTTTGACTCGTTTATGTGACTGTCTATCATCTATGCGTGCTTACTTGTCACCCTAGACCTGATACTGATTATACTATATTAGTTTGACACTGCTTTATGCTTATACCTGCCTGTTTGAGAATAATAATAAATAATCAAGCCGAGGTTTTAATGGGACAGATCTAGTAGTGGATAGTGCAGAAACGTGTACTCGGAAGGAGACTTGTGTTTCCTGTATGACATGATACTGACCAAGTTTACCGACCAAGATTACCGACCAAGTTTACCGACCAAGTTTTGTAATTCTGTGAATACCTGAGTACACTGCCCTGCATGGTCCCCTATGAAATCTAAAGCGAAACTGTTGTGTTGTAGCAACCATGTAGGGTGGGGTGCATGTCGTGCTACCTAGATAGTAATCACACAAGACTTGAACTTAATACTTGAACATGATACTTGAATAAGATACTTGACATGATACGTGCATGCTTGATACTTGACTACGTGATGCCTGAGACTTGAAACATGATACTTGATACATGATTACACGACACTTAACACTTGATGCATGTTTATAGGATACTTGTTGACTTGACACTTGATTTATGCCGTGTACACTTGACACTTTTACCATGCTAGTTGTCTAGGTTGGCATTATACTTATACCATGTGCTAGTTAGTTTTTCCCCATTTCATGTGCTTGTATCCTACTCTATTTGTGACCCACGACTTACAATTGACGGGTACTTGTGTTTTCTCTTTTCCTGTTTCCTACATTCGTTGTATTGCAGATTTTGGAGGACAGGTTCCTGAAGGTATTGGCGAGATGATGTTTTAGATGCTGGAGATTCTGCTTATTATTATTATTTCTTGTAGTTGCTTGAACAATAAATGTATTCATGTATTTGTAGTTATTATTTGTATTTGGACAATGTGACCCAGAATTATTTGTGTTATTCAGATCATGACTATTTGAGATTAATATATTTTATTTCAAGTATTCTTGTTGGTATTTGGTTCAAATGTGCATGTGGTTGATTTTTCGGACTTCCGACTCTGATTATTTTGTGAGATATTGTAAAGATTCCTGAACAGCTTATGGATGATGAAAATCATTCGCTGGGCTTTTGTTACGTACTCGTATTCCGTATTTTTGGAATGCGGGGCGTGACAGGGTTTTCAGTAGTATTAGAGCATAAGGTTTGACTAATGTATTAGTTGCCTAATATATTAGACAATCTTGGCTCGAACTGGGATCTGCACAACACTTCACCAACCATGCATGCATAAATGAAACATAATACCAACTCAGATTCTGGATACTAGTCTTATTCCTTTCTTTTTGATCCCTTCTTATTCAATTCCTTGATTCCTTGTTTCTTCCGTCTCTTTTAGTCGTTCTCATTTGTTGATTCCTTATTGGATATAGTTTCGTTCATTCCGTACCCATATTTCTTTGATTCTTTCATTCATCTTCATTTGTTAGCTCATTTTGAGTATCATGCTAGTTATTCTTTTCTTGCTATATCCTCTTCAAATTCCGCTTGTGTCCCCTTGTTCCTTTTCCATCATATAAAATTCTTTGATTTCTTATTTTCTTTCATCCCTTGTAGACATCCTCCTTTGTTGACTCTTTATTGGGTATAAAATTCATTCTTCTCTTGCCTATATTTTCTTTATATATATAAATATATTTTCGAATATTTTGTGTATTTCGATTATTATTTATTATATTTTGGATCTTCTATAAAATTGTTTTCTAAAACAGAAAATTTTGTTATTTTGAATAACTGTGTATTTTAATATCACAAATTTCTACTTCGTACTTAAATTGAGCAATCAATATCTAAGTACATGTGGAAGATTGCATCATCTCATTCATCGTTTTGTTGCAACTGGATGTCGAGATGGCAAACATGCAACTAGACGTCAATGGAGACAAATTGCAACTGGATATCGGGGAGGCAAAATGTGCAACCGAATATCCAGATGGTAACCTGCAATATGATGTCGTGGAGGCAAACCTGCAACTTGATGTCGAGAAGGCAAATCTACAGATGAATATAAATGAGGCGAACCCACATCAAAGAATTTTTACTATTATTGTTATTAATTTTCTTTATTATTATTAGTATTATTATTATTATTGTTATTACCATTACTACTATTATTATTGTATTTTTCTTACTACTTTATTTTGATGTTGATATTGAATTACTTTCACCAAACTGATGAACCCCAAATTATTTTCTGTCTTGTATTAATATCCTTACCAGTATTGTTAATATTTAATTTTTATTATTATTATTTTTACCAGTATATTTATGATGATGATTATTTTTATTATTTTATTATTATTATGTGTTGATTTTTAATTTCTAATATTATTTTTGATTAATCCCCATTAGTTTTGACCTAATTATTTAAATTAAGCTCTCATTTAAATCCCAATTTTATTCTGGTGTCTCATTCTTTTCTTCCTGTTCAGATCGTCGCTTGGTGTCACGTGGTTTACGACTTGTCTGCAGTTTGGAATGTCACCATCAGAGTGGCGCAGCGGAAGCGTGGTGGACCCATAACCCACAGGTCCCAGGATCCTCTTGTTACTTCTTCTTCTTGTATTGTTTGCTTCCACGTATTTCTTGCAATTGTTCTCATCCGTTGACTTATTGGTTGATTCAACTCTGTCCTGTCTTTTCTTTCTTTGATTCCTGTTCTGCCTACTCGCTTATTGCTTTGTTATCTGGTGTTGATTCTTCCCTTTTGATACTGTTTATTCTCTTTCTCTCATTCCATTTGACCTCATTGTTATCCACTTCCTTCTTTTCTGGTGTTGCCTCTGCTTTATCCCATTCCCATTAGCCATTTGCTTTGTTGCCCTTTCCCAGTTTGCTTTTGTCCTGTCCTATGTACCGCCTAAGCAAATTTCGAGGACGAAATTTTGTTGTAAGGTGGGTAGGATTGTAACCCCTGTTTTTCACTTTTTATATTTTGGAGTGTATTTTTCTTTTTGTGTATTTTTATATCTCTTGTATTTTTTCGAAACCGTATATTGTATTTGTTTCAATATATATTCTTTTTATATTCATTTCGAGCTCCTAGTGTCGTTTGTTCGCCATATTGTTCATTTTCACCATTTTGAGTCTTTTTCTCATTCCTTGGCCTCGTTCGTTATTATTATTTATTTTGGAATTGTGATGGATTTTTGGTGGTGATTTTTCCAAATTATGATTTTTGGCCCTTAAGGAGATTTTTAGGAACAACAGAATTCTTTATATATTGTATCCCCATTTGAAATCTACCCAATACCTTCATTTTGATATCCACTACCCATTAACCCACAATTAACCCATATATATATACCCTAATCCCCTTTAAACCCTAACCCTAATTCTAATCTCTCTCCCTCTCCTAAAACAAATCGGCCTCTCCTTTCCTCTCCATATTTTTCTCCCTGGCCTGCCATCTTCCTCCTCAAAACCGACCCTTCCCATCAGCCTCCAACCCTTATACAGCCATCCATCCATCCATATACCACCTCCATACATCAAAACCCTACCCTTTTCCTCTCCTACTTGTGGCCAGCATCTCCAATAGCACCCCCACCATCCAAATCAGCACAAGACTACTCCTTTGTGGTGTTTTTGAAGTGGGTTTTCGCCACTTTATCCATTGTATCGAAGGAGTTGATCGTAGGGCGTTTTAGGTTCGTGGGTTCGCTTGGAATTGCGTTGGAAGGCTTTTCGCTCGTGGGTTTTGTTCCTAAGGCTTGTTGGCAATCGAATTCACTCCATTAGAGGCAAGTAACTTGTACAAAAATTTATTAGGTTAATACAAGTCAAAAAGTTCACACCTAGAGTAGTTGGGTCTAGAGACGACCAAAACTTGTGTTTCTATTTGATGGGTTTGTCTCTATTGTGTTAAATTTGGCCATAGAAGACTTAAGACATGAAGTTTGATAGGTTAATGCCCTAGGTTTCACCTAAACCTGATTTTGTTCGTGTATGTGACATATTACATGTTATGTGTTTGATTGATTGTCCATGTGAGAATTATTAGGCTTGGACATGTTAGAACGACTAAAACATGATGTTTAGATGATTAGTAGGTTGTATTTCAAGTTTGGTTAAGTTTGGATCAATATCGTGGAAGTTACAGTGTTTTTAAGTAGAAGTGTGAAATCTGTATGTTGCAGTCTGTTCTGTGTTGTGTGCTTTTTTCACCCATGCTAAGCTCCGAATCTCAACTTGGAAATTAAAAGTTAATTGTAGATAATTGTGTCTATTTTAAAACCCCACTGGTTTTACCTGATTTGGAGTTCGTATGTCTGAGATATGATAGTTTTGGTACAGTTGTGTCGATAGTTTTCTGATTCTGTTTTGTATGGATTTTGTTAACAATTGATTTTCAAGAACTAGGCTATTCATAATATCTTAGTATGATATTTTGTTCAGTGGTTTCTCATGATTCTAGGGACTTTCCAGATTTTTGGTGTATTTCAAAGATAAGTTTTGCGCTATGTTTCATATCTTTTTCTAAAATCTACTTTTGCTGTAAATTGCGCGCTGTTTTATGTTGAACCCAGTTTTTACCCTAATTCCTTATGTTTTATGAAAATTATTTGTGAGATATGAAAGTTGTAAAAATCTTTCTATTTTCGCGTCGTTTTGGCGGAATTGGATTTCGATTCGCTGATTGCGAGATATCCTTGTTTTCGTACAGCAGTGTTAAGAAATTCCAGATTCGTCAAACCATATTTTTGTGTTGCTTCTTAATTTTGATGCCTTATCTATACTTGCTGGAATATTATGAAACTTATTATTTTCTGTCTATATCTATAGGGGATTACCCTAGATTTTTCGTGGAATTATTTGATGTGTTTTCATACTGTTTTTATGCTTATGAAGTCATTCCCCTGTTTTCTGGCTGAACCTAAAATCTGTGTTCAAATCAGTTTTGAGCTGAGATGTTGTGAACTAGTATGTGATTTATTTATATGCGTTGGATTCGTGTGGATGTCTAGTTTCCAGATCCTTCGACGGATTGTGATTTACATGCCTGTAGCTCTTAGAATCCCTATTTTAGTACTGATTGGTCTTGCTGTCCTGAATATAAACATACACTGTTTGACTCGTTTATGTGACTGTCTATCATCAATGCGTGCTTACTTGTCACCCTAGACCTGATACTGATTATACTATATTATTTTGACACTGTTTTATGCTTATACCTGCCTGTTTGAGAATAATAATAAATAATCAAGCCGAGGTTTTAATGGAACAGATCTAGTAGTGGATAGTGCAGAAACGTGTACTCGGAAGGAGACTTGTGTTTCCTGTATGACATGATACCGACCAAGTTTACCGACTGATATGGCTAAAAGTAGGGTTAAATCGGAACCGTCCAAATCGGGAACGAATCTCAAAGCCTAGGGGCAAAATGGTAATTTCGCCTACCAATGGGTCTGAAGTGGGTCCTGGGTCTTTTACCCAAAGACCCAATAACCCACGAACGGATCCACCTCAACTGGGTATGGGTCCCAACCCGAAATAAACCCAGTCCAGCAGGATAGAATTAGGGTTTCTGATTAATACTAATCAACAGCCCTGATTCACATCTATCGTTTCACTGGGGATTAGGGATTACATTCCTTATCTGATCACAGAGATTACATTCCTAATCTAACCCCAACGGCGGCTATAAATACCCCCCATCCACCACCATTAAGAGGTAATCAATCTTTTGCCAATTTACGCTCTTTCATAATCATTCCTGATTACTGACTTGAGCGTCGGAGGGTGCGTAGCCGGGATCAACCCCGGTGTCTCACACTTTTTGCAGGTGAACGGCGGGAGTCAACGGTCAAACTCTGGCGGAAAAGGTTTCAGGTTTGCTATTCAAGTTTTCCAAGAATCAACAAATACTATCTGTTTGCCTACACACCAGATTTAGCGGTAACAGATTAGCGCCGTCTGTGGGAACCAAACGAATAGCAACCTCCCCTCTTCCCGGTGGTCAGATCTTCTCCAGCCATGCCTCCTAGGAAAGTAAGATCCAGAGGGTCCAACCGTGGACCAAACCCCGTTGATCAGCAGCAGGAAGTCCCCATCCAACCCGCTCAACAGTAGGGGCAACTTCCTCCTCAAGCCGAGGACCCTCTCCAGCAGGACCAGCCTCCTCTTCAGAATCAACAACCTCCTAAGGGTCCCCCCGGTCCTCAAAATGCCGGTGCAGGGATCTCGCGACCCAACCCGCAGAAACAACCTCTCCATTAGGACCACGTCTCAATACACAATGCCTCTACGGATTCTATGGCCTCCCACAATCCCTGAGCTTCCGACCTTCGCAATACCATCTTCTATCGGCAGAAGGATGAGGATCTTCGCCGCCGTCTGGATGAAAAGCGGGCCTGAGAGGGAGCCTCCCGCCAACAACGTCCGGATGAGCGATCTCCTCACCGCCGAGACTATAGAAGGTCCCCTGCCCGAAGGGGGCGAAGAGAGTCCCCCGAGCATCACAGGAGAAGACCCCACTCTCCTACTGGTCGACGACCTCCCAGGAGCGATGACGCACCCATCACTCGTGCCGAGTTCCAGCAATTCCAAGCAACCATCCTACAAGCTCTCAATCACCAACCCAATAACACCAATGCTCCGAGGATTCCCACTCCTCCTCCGGTCTGAAGTCCTCGCCGACGGTCCCCAACTCCTCCAGCTCCTAGCAACCCCCAGCACATTCCTAGTCCTCGCCGCTTCAGGAGCTACCGTCGTCGTAGCCCCCGCTCTCCCTCGTACGAAGACGAGTCTAGAGGCTCGGTTGATTACCGTCGAAGAGATGACGCTGTCTACCGCCGTCTCCACGAAATGGAGAGGTGCTTGGGTCAGTTAGACAGAGAGGAAGAGCTTAGAGGAAGGACCCTTCGCCCGAGTCGACCTCCTTTTTCCCGAACCATAATGGAGGCACCCGTACCAATTGGCTTTAAACCTCCCCAATTCGAGACTTATTTCGGGGAGTCTGACCCCGTCGATCACATCGAAAGCTTTAAGACTCTCATGCTCATCCATCAAGCTTCCGATGCTCTGCTGTGCAAGACCTTCCCCGCTACTCTCAAGGGTCTAGCTCGAGAATGGTACTCTCGCCTTGTCCCGTCCTCAATATTCTCCTTCGAGCAATTTGAGACCCTCTTCGTCACCCACTTCGTGAGTAGCCGCCGAACTGAGAAGATCAGCATTTCGCTACTCTACCTCAACCAGAAGAAGGATGAGAAGCTGAGAGACTATGTAAAAGGTTCACAGCGGAAGCCAGGTCCATAGCATCCCTCGACCAGCCGGTCGCTGCAGCAGCATTCCAATCCAATGTTCTCAACTCCAGCCTCCGCTCCTCCCTCGCCAAGAAGCCCCCGCAGAAATTCTCTGACCTCCTCCCCCGGAGCGAGAAGTATATTCGGGCCGAGGAAGCGGAGCACCGCCCCAACTTTGAGGGGCCTTCCTCCGGGTCCAAGAGAAAGGGAACAGAAGAAGAAGGAGCCAAGAAGCTCCAAAAGGACAATGGCGGACAGCGCCGACCTCCCCCCAGATTCGAAAAGTTCACTCCTCTTAATGCCAACATTTCCACAATTCTCATGGAAGTTGACAAGGAAGTGGTGCTGCCCCCTACGCCAAAAATGAACACCCCTGGCAAGAAGAGGGATAAAGAGAAGTGGTGCCGCTATCACCGGGACCATGGCCACGATACTAATGATTGTCGGGCCCTAAAAAACGAGATAGAAACCCTCATCCAGAGGGGTCAGCTAACCAAGTTCGTGAGAAAGGACCGAACCGATCTTCCTCCCCCACCTCAGAGGGCTAACAAGCATCCTGAATGCGATGAAATGCCCGAATTCGAAGAGGAGCGTGTCCTACACCTTATTCATGGGGGCCCAATGGGGGGCTCCTCCAACTCCTCTCGAAAGGCATTTATAAGGGAAGTTAATTCGGTTCGCGCCACACCTCCTCCTAAAGGCCTCGGAGTGCCCGTCACATTCTCAGATGAAGACCTTGAGGGTGTCCGAACCCCACATTGTGACGCGCTTGTCATCAACCTCCATATGGCGAACTTTAAAGTGGAAAGGATCCTGGTGGACAATGGCAGCTCCGTTAACATCCTCTTTCTCGCCACTTTCAAAGGCCTCAAACTATCCCGGGACAGACTTAAGCCCGCCGGCTACACACTCCATGGGTTCATGGGAGTGCCAGTGACTATTGAAGGGGTGATCACCCTCGACGTAACCGCTGGCAAAACTCCTACTACCCGAACGGAGTCGATGGACTTTATGGTTGTGGATGTCCCTGCAGCTTATAATGTCATTTTGGATCGGCCCGGCTTAGCTGCTCTCGAAGCCGTCCCTTTCGCCTATCACTTCAAGATGAAAGTTTCCACCCGGGCAGGAGTAGGGGAAGTAAAAGGCAATCAGGAAACGGCTCGCAGATGCTACATGACTTCTACTATGGGTCCAGTCCTCTCCCTCGAAACTCTTGAAATCCCCCAAGATGTTGTCCGACCAACGTCCGAGCCGGTGGGTGAGTTAGAGGAAGTGCTCTTCTCTGAGAAGGATCCGAGCCGAAAGTTCTTTATTAGCAAGACCCTCCCATCTGCCCTATGCTCCGACATAGTCTAGTGCATCCGTAGGAATCGCGACCTCTTTGCTTGGTCGGTCGCAGATATGCCTGGAATTTCTGAAGAGCTTTTAGTCCACCACCTCAGCGTCACTCCGGGGTCCAAACCGGTCCAATAGAAGAGGCGCAAGTTCGCTCCCGAGCGCCAGCAAGCTATAAAAGAGGAGGTGGACAAACTCTTGAAGGCTCGGTTCATACAAGAGGTAAATTATCCCGAATGGCTCTCGAATGTAGTAATGGTGAAGAAGTCCAATGGGACCTGGAGGATTTGTATCGACTTTACCGACCTCAACAAAGCATGCCCCAAAGATCCATTCCCTCTTCCAAGCATCGACACCCTAATTGATGCCACTTCGGGTCATGAGCTTCTCAGCTTCATGGATGCATTCTCCGGGTACAACCAAATCTGCATGTTTCCCCCGGATATCCCGAAGACTTCCTTTGTTACCGATCAGGGCCTCTACTGCTACAGAGTAATGCCTTTCGGGTTGAAGAACGCATGTGCCACCTATCAACGTCTCGTCAACAAGGTATTCTAAAACCAGATCGGCTGTAATATGGAGGTGTATGTTGATGACATGCTTGTGAAGAGCATCCGTGGAGCCGACCACGTCACTGATCTGCAAGAGGCATTCGACGTACTCAGGAAACACGATATGAGGCTCAATCCGAACAAATGTGCGTTCGGAGTCTCGTCGGGGAAATTCCTAGGCTTCATGGTCAGCCAAAGAGGAATCGAGGCCAACCCCGAGAAGATCAAAGCCATATTAGACATGGCTCTCCCGGAGAATGTTAAAGAGGTTCAGAAGCTAACGGGTCGCCTGGCAGCCACAGGGCGCTTCCTTTCCAAGTCGGGGGAGAAGTGTCTTCCCTTCTTCAAGGCTCTCAGGGGGGCTAAAGGCTTCGAGTGGGGTCAGCAGCAACAAGACTCATTCGATCAGCTGAAGGCTTACCTAGTCAATCCTCCTCTCCTCAGCAAACCTATTCTCGGGGAAACCCTCTACCTCTACTTAGCCGCCTCCGAGCAGACCCTCAGCGCCGTCCTCATAAGGGAAGAAGATAAGACTCAAAAGCCCATCTATTACGTGAGCAAGGTACTTCGGAATGCCGAGCTCCTCTACCCGAGGATAAAGAAGATGGCGTACGCCTTAGTCATGGCCGCAAGAAAGCTCCGCCCATATTTCTAGTCCCATTCGGTGGTCGTTCTTACCGACCAACCGCTGAAGCAAGTTCTCCACAAGCCAGAGACCTCCGGTCGCCTCATGAAGTGGCCTATCAAGCTGAGCCAGCATGATATAACGTATCAACCTCGGACCGCGATCAAGGCTCAGGCCTTAGCTGAATTCATAGTTGAAAGTACCATCCCCGAGGTCAGCCAAGCAATGAAGGGACCGCCTGTCTAGTCGGTTTATGTAGATGGATCCTCTTGTAACGAGGTCAGCGGAGCCGGGGTCATTCTGGCCGGCCCGGATAATTTCATCCTCCAATACTCCCTCCACATCAACTTCAAGGCCTCTAACAATGAAGCAGAATATGAAGCACTCATAGCCGGCCTCGGAATGGCTCGCAACGCAGGGGTGCGGCACCTCTGGATCTTTAGCGACTCTCAGCTGGTCGTAAATCAGGTCCTAGGCGAGTACGAGGCACGAGATGACCGAATGGCTAAGTACCTAGCCAAGGTTCGGAATCTCATGGCCCTATTTGAAGAAGCTCTCATCCAGCAAATCCCCCGAGAAGAGAATTCCCAGGCCGATGCCCTCTCCAAGATAGCCTCCTCCTCTCTCCAAGGTCTAGAGCAGACCGTCTTGATCGAGGTGTTCCTGAGGCCAAGTATAGAGGATGAAACTTCCGACTCGATGGAGTCGCTACCTTTCCTGCTTCAAGATAATTGGATGAAACCCCTGGTAGAATTCCTAAGGGATGGGCTCCTCCCCGAAGACCCTAAAGAAGCTCGCCGAGTGAGAACCCGAGTAGAGCGATACATACTTATCGATGGCATCCTATACAAGCGCTCCTTCACATAAGTAGACGGCAAGCCGTATTTGAGATGCATCTTCCCGGAACAAGTCGATTACGCCCTGCAAAAGCTCCACGAAGTCATCGGGGGGGCGCACTCAGGGTCCAGATCCCTAGCCCGGAAAGTGTTGAATTATGGATATTTCTGGCCCACTCTCCTAAAAGACGCTGAACTACACGTTCGGCGATGCAGCTCTTGTCAGAAATACTCCAACGTCCATCGCCTCCTGCAAGCTCCACTCACCTCCCTATTAAGTCCTATCCCTTTTGCAATGTGGGGGATGGATTTACTAGGACCATTCCCACCAGCTCCCGGCCAGCTCAAATTCTTAGTCGTGGCAATCGACTACTTCTCGAAGTGGATAGAGGCCGAGCCCTTGGCCACAATCACCGAGAACAAAGTACTTCAGTTCTTCTGGAAGAACGTTATCTGCCGATTCGGTGTCCATCGAGTCCTCATAACAGACAACGGAACCCAGTTTACCGGGGCTGCCTTCCGAGCTCTATGTGAAGACCTCGCCATCCAACAACGTTTCTCCCTTGTCTCCCATCCACAGTCGAATGGTCGAGTGGAGAATGCTAACCGACAGATCCTCTCTGGTGTTAAGAAGAGGCTGAATAAGTGCTCTAAAGGCTTATGGGTCGATCAGCTCCCTAACATGCTGTGGAACTACTGCACCACGAAACGGACCCCCACGGGAGAGTCACCATTCAACCTCACGTATGGGTCCGTGGCTGTGATCCCATTGGAAGTCGGCATACCTTCTCCTCGCCTTCTTGCCTATGAAGAAGAACAGAATGCCAGAGAACTTCGGGCAAACTTAGACTTGGTCGACGAGCTACGGGAAAGAGCGTCAATCCGCCAACAGAGTTATCGGAGGAGGATCGAGTTGGCGTACAATAAGAGAGTCCATCCTACTGACCTCAAGGAAGGGGACTTGGTCCTTAGAAAGTTAGCAATCTCTTTTCCTGGTCAGAAGAGTAAACTAGCTCCAAATTGGGAGAGACCCTACAAGATTACCAAAGTAGTTCGGCCCGGGACATATCGTCTAGAAGACCTCGAAGGCAGAGAAATCCCCAGGACTTGGAAAGCCGACCATCTTTTGAAATACCAAGGGAGAGCATTAACGCCTCTCTAAGTATTCTGGGATGTCGAACCGTTCCTCTCCTTTTACTTGTATTTTTTCCTTTTTTTCTCTTATGTAATAACGGCTCGCAACTTAGAAGCAGCCAACTATTAGTTATCAATAAAGAAAGTTTTTTCATATTTTACTTGTAAAATTGCTTGTATCTCTCTACTTTTGCACTTCACCCTAACGACGAGTTCGGAGTCCAACACTTGGCTCGACTTCTCTTCGCAAGCTCGCTCTTCAGTGGGCTAGAAGGGGTTCGCCATTCGGAATTGCTCCCACAACCGTTGAACAAACTCTAACGACGAGTTCGGAGTCCAACACTTGGCTCGATTCCTCTTCGCAAGCTCACTCTTCAGTAGGCTAGAAGGGATTAGCCATTCGGAATTGCTCCCACAACCGTTGAACAAACTTAACGACGAGTTCGGAGTCCAACACTTGGCTCGACTCCTCTTCGCAAGCTCGCTCTTCAGTAGGCTAGAAGGGGTTCGCCATTCGGAATTGCTCCCACAACCGTTGAACAAACTCTAACGATGAGTTCGGAGTCCAACACTTGGCTCGACTCCTCTTCGCAAGCTCGCTCTTAAGCGGGCTAGAAGGGGTTCGCCATTCGGAATTGCTCCCACAACCGTTGAAAAAACTCTAACGACGAGTTCGGAGTCCAACACTTGGCTCGATTCCTCTTCGCAAGCTCGCTCTTAAGCGAGCTAGAAGGGGTTCGCCATTCGGAATTGCTCCCACAACCGTTGAACAAACTCTAACGACGAGTTCGGAGTCCAACACTTGGCTCGACTCCTCTTCGCAAGCTCGCTCTTCAGTGGGCTAGAAGGGGTTCGCTATTCAGAATTGCTCCCACAATTGTTGATCAAACTCTAACGACGAGTTCGGAGTCCAACACTTGGCTCGACTCCTCTTCGCAAGCTCGCTCTTAAGCGGGCTAAAAGGGGTTCACCATTTGGAATTGCTCCCACAACCATTGAACAAACTCTAACGACGAGTTCGGATTCCAAGACTTGGCTCGATTCCTCTTCACAAGCTCTCTTTTAAGTGAGCTAGAAGGGGTTTGCCATTTGGAATTGCTCCCACAACCGTTGAAAAAAATCGAACGACGAGTTCGGAGTCCAACACTTGGCTCGACTCCTCTTCGCAAGCTCGCTCTTAAGCGAGCTAGAAGGGGTTCGCCATTTGGAATTGCTCCCACAACCGTTGAACAAACTCTAGCAACGAGTTCGGAGTCCAACACCTGGCTCGACTCCACTTATCAAGATTGCTATTAGGCAAGCCAACAGTGGTTCGCCCATAAGAAGGAAGATTTGCTTCTGATTTTAAGTAGTGGTCAAAAGTTGGAGGAGTTATACTTAAACTAATACCAGCCAACACAACACTCAAACATCAGAAGCAAAACAAACTTTTTTATTAAGAGCTCAAACAAGGCTGACACTACAATAGAGTTTTACAATAACTTGGAGAGCATAATACAACTTGTTTAGCACTTCTTTGGAAGGGGAACGCTTCGGTTCAGAGACACACGAGGGCGGCGTCACCTTACCTCGGAGCTCGACTCTAAACCAGCGAAGCGAGACCCGCCTTCGACGCTGATTCTAGCTGTGGCCCCAACCGAGGCGCCACTAGACGAAACAGCTACACCACTCTGAGCGTCAGCTGGGCTCCGCCTAACGGCAGGCGAACGAGTCGCAAGTTCGTAGAACGAGATTCCTCTTTCGCTCTCTTTGCGAGTACACGACGTACTGCGAACATTGATCCTTACGGGTTGAGATTTCAGCGATGCAATCTCCTCCTCTAGCTCGACGATACTATCTCTCAGAATATCGCCCTCCGCCGATGCTTTGAAACGGGGAAGTTTAACGAGCCTGCGACGTTAGTACTGTCGACAATAATACGACGGAGATGAGTCACTTCGATACCCCTGTCGATCGTGATCCTCCTTAGTTTGTCAATTCTTACCGTCAACTCATCGCGCTCGGACATCAACTTTCCCACCCTCGAAGCTAACTCTTCTTCCTTCGCAGAATGTTCTCTCACCGTTACCTGCAAATGACGAACTTCCGCCAGCAGTTCACTATTCCTTAGGTCGACATTGAAGAGCTCCTTACGGAGCAACTGTATCTCGCCTTCGAGACGAGTCTCTCGAGGTTGCTTCCGCAATTGCCTCAACTCGCGAAAATACCCTCTCACAGTTGCTTTGATGTCCTCCAATTTCAAGAAGTCGTAAAACGAGTTATCCCGACTGCGAGAAAGAGCCCGCTTCGATTTCTGCAGCTCAGTACGAAGATGGGAGACCTCAGTAATCGGACCCAACTCGACCTGAAAAGTGGAGGAATATCAAAAGAAGTCTTCAATACATAAGGACACAATCCGAGCAAAAAGAATTGAACACTTTGCGAAATTTCGAAATACTCAGCCAAAACACCAAAAAGGAAACCGTTTCATTTAAAGTCCAAGATTTACAAAAAGCGGTGGCCAGTCCGCAGTTAGGCATTACAAAAAAAAAGAGGGAACAACAAGAAAATGAGAAGAGGCGACAAAGTCAGGGGTCGACCTTATCATCGTTCGGCACGGCTACAATCGCACCCTCGGCGCCCACCTCGTCTTCGGTGTTTTCGCCCTCCTGCCTAGGAGCGAGCTCGGCCAGGGGCAGCGCTTCCTCACCCTCTACAGGATTGTAGAAGTAGTAGGACGAGATGTCAAATCCGGGGTTCCGAGCGGCGATATGCTTCAGCGCTCGGCCGTACGCCTCTTCCATATTGGTCAACATGTGAGCCTCGGCCTCGTCCCGAACCGCCTTCTCTGCGGCCGCCACCTTCAACGCATGATCACTCAGGGCCTCCTCCGACGCCTTCAGGGCCTTAGACAGCTCCCCTTCGAGTCTAGCCGTCTCCTTTTCCAGGGTCTCGACCTTGGAAGCCTCGCGGCCGAGCTCCTCTGTGCCTCGGCAAGCTTAGCCCTTAGGTCGGCAACTTCGGGCTCGAGGGAATCAGAATGCACCTGCTTGGCCTCCAGCTGTTTTACCGCCTTAGACCGCTCCGACCGTTCCCGGTCGTTCAGAACAGTCATCTCCTTTTCTTTGCTCGCGAACTCCTCGAGCAAATGATTGAAGTGGCAGAGGGCCTACAAGCCATACAGAAAGCAGTTAAACACGAGCACAAAAACTTGGAAAATTTTTGAAGAAAGTCCTTTAGTACTTACCGACATGGTGTTCCGAGCAATCTGCATCGCGGTGTCACCAACTTCGCCCGCCTTGAGCGACGCTCGGTCTTTAGGGGTCGGCAGGTGCTTCACCGCTTGCATGCAGATGTTGCCGTCCCCTAGGAACCCGTCAACCTTCAACACCCGCCAATCGGGGATGAAGATGCACTTGTGCTCCTCGGTCAGGATTGCCTCCGCCTCGGCAGTGAGGGGCGGGACATCGAGAGCCAGTGCCGCGCTAATGTTGAACGCTCCGCCCGAAGACCCTGGAGCATCTGTTCGCGCCGTTGGGGTCGGCGCATCCGAGGTAGGTGGGGCAGACGGCACGACGAGGCCTTGATCGGGCTCGACCAGAGGAGACTCAACAACCTGCCGCTCGGTTATCGGAGAGACCGAGGGGATCTTGGGCGCTCGACCGCCTTGAGGCCCGGACACGGTCCTCTTTCTCTTCCTCGCCTCCTGCTCCTTCGCCGCCCTGGCCTTCGCCATCAGACCCTTGTAGTCCATGCCGGGAGATTCTGCACCAACCGAGTGAAAAAAGTTAGAAAAATTTTCCAAACCTCAAAGACAAAACAAGAATAGGAGAAGCGTACTAAGGTCGATCGGACTGAGACCCCCTCGGAATAAGGCCTCCTCGGTGATGTCTTTCCAACTGAAGGTCGGAAGCCCGAGCAGCTTCTCCACGATTTCTGCCTCTTCGTTGCTGAGCACGGGCTCTTTCTTCGCCCGCTTCGGAAGGCCGTCCCTCAACCACACCGTCGGGATCACCCATGGCTTGGGAGCTCGGACGAGGAAGTACTTCTCTTTCCAATGCTTGATCGAGTCCGGGTTCTCGATCAGCTTCACACCCTTCCTCGGCGAGAGGTAGTACCTCTGCTCATTTTTGTTTGGTTGGCAAGGACGGTAGAGACTCCGAAGGATGAACATATTGGGCAAAGCGCCGACCTCCTGGCATTGAAGAACAAACGCCATAATGTGCCGCTAGGTGTTCGGCATTAGCTGAGCCGGACTTAAGCCGTTCCACTGCAGCACCTCGATTAAGAAAGGGTGCAGCGACAGCCGAAGTCCGGCATTCAGGGAATCGGCGGGAAAAACGCACGTATCGGCCGAGGACGACGTGCACGCTCGGAAGCCAGGGCCGGGGAGAAGTAGCCCGTACTCCGCGGAGATTCGGAACCCACTCCGGATCAGATGCAAATCAGCCTCGGTCAGGACCGGAGAGATCTGATCCACCTCAGAGGTTTCCCTCGGCTCGTTCTCCTTGATCGACTTGGCGGTGCCCTGCGTCACCTTCTCCAACAGATCTCTGGAGTAGCTCCGCACACCGCCAACGCTCGACAGAATGCTCGGATGCCGACCCAACTCCCCTGCAGTCTTCGGGTGCTCGATTATCGTTTCCACACCCTTGCCCTTGCTAAATCGGACCACTACCTCCTGGAGAGGCTTGGCAACTTCCTCGCCTATACTCGGCCTGACCGTTGTCTCTTCGGTCGGCGCGACGACCTCCTTCCCTTCACCCTTGCTCGGCCTTACCCCTCAGCTGTCGACTAGGTCCCAGGAGGGGTTCTCATCCGTGGAAGAAAACTTAACCATTTTACAAAAATGAGGAGGGAGACTGACCTTGAAGTGACTAGTACGGCCGGAAAAGATCGCCGGAGTTTAAAACGCCTTGCCGCGACAGCTAGCAGCACCACCCAAGAGCTAAAAACTTCGCTGCTAAGAAGTAAAACAAAGAGTGAGAAAGTGAAAGTGAGAAATGAGGTAAAGTGTTGAGGGGGTGAAAACTTATAGTAAAAGAGACGCCTCTTGGGCCTCCCTTGAAGCGTTACAAAAGCCCAAACGACTAAGTAACGAAGAGCTGCGATTGTTGGCAAAGGAAGCGACGTTTCGACCCAAGTAAAACAGCTCGACACCTCGGAACCAAGATCCGAGCTACAGGAGATCTGACCTCCACAACAAAGAGGATAGCTCGGATTCCGAGCCAGTGCCAATCCGAGCTACGAATTGGAGAAAAATGACTTTCCCCTCAAAATTCGCGTAAGATTTCGATCAGACGGCTCAAATCTTGCCAGCGCCAATAAACGACAAGATAGTATTTTCTTGGGAACTGAGCCAGCATCGAGATCTATGTCATCATCCAACGGCCCCCATCGCCCCATGTCCCTCGGAACCAAAACCCGAGCGACAGGCGATCCGACCTCCATAACGAAGAGGATAGCTCGGATTCTGAGCAAGTGCCAATCCGAGCTACAAATTGGAGAAAAACGACTTTCCCCTCAAAATTCGCGTAAGATTTCGATCAGACGGCTCAGATCTTGCCAGTGACACTAAACGGCAAGATTGTGTTTTCTTGGGAACTGAGCCAGCATCGAGATCTGTGCCATCATCGAACAGCTCCGATCGCCCTACGTCCCTGGAACCAAAACCCAAGCGACAGGCGATCCGACCTCCACAACGAAGAAGATAGCTCGGATTCCGAGCAAGTGCCAACCCGAGCTACGAATTGGACAAAAACGGCTTTCCCCTCAAAATTCGCGTAAGATTTCGATCAGACGGCTCAGATCTTGCCAGCTCCACTAAACGACAAGATAGTGTTTTCTTGGGAACTGAGCCAGCATCGAGATCTGTGCCATCATCCAACGGCCCCGATCGCCCCACGTCCTTTGGAACCAAAACTCGAGCGACAGGCGATCCGACCTGCACAACGAAGAGGATAGCTCGGATTCCGAGCAAGTGCCAATCCGAGCTACGGATTGGAGAAAAACGACTTTCCCCTCAAAATTCGCGTAAGATTTCGATCAGACGGCTCAGATCTTGCCAGTGCCACTAAACGACAAGATAGTGTTTTCTTGGGAACTGAGCCAGCATCGAGATCTGTGCCATCATCCAACAGCCCCGATCGCCCCACGTCCCTCGGTACCAAAACCCGAGCGACAGGCGATCCGACCTCCACAACAAAGAGGATAGCTCGGATTCCGAGCAAGTGCCAATCCGAGCAACGAATTGGAGAAAAACGGCTTTCCCCTCAAAATTCGCGTAAGATTTCGATCAGACGGCTCAGATATTGCCAGCGCCACTAAACGACAAGATAGTGTTTTCTTGGGAACTGAGCCAGCATCGAGATCTGTGCAATCATCCAACGGCCCCCATCGCCCCACGTCCTTCGGAACCAAAACCCGAGCGACAGGCGATCCGACCTCCATAACGAAGAGGATAGCTCGGATTCTCAGCAAGTGCCAATCCGAGCTACGAATTGGAGAAAAACGACTTTCCCCTCAAAATTCGCGTAAGATTTCGATCAGACGGCTCAAATCATGCCAGCGCCACTAAACGACAAGATAGTATTTTCTTGGGAACTGAGCCAGCATCGAGATCTGTGCCATCATCTAATGGCCTCGATCGCCCCACGTCCCTCGGAACCAAAATCCGAGCGACAGGCGATCCGACCTCCACAACAAAGAGGATAGCTTGGATTCCGAGCATGTGCCAATCCGCGCTGCGAATTGGAGAAAAATGACTTTCCCTTCAAAATTCGCGTAAGATTTCGATCGGACGGCCCAGATCGTGCCAGCACCACAACGCGACAAGATAGTGTTTTCTTGGGAACTGTGCCCACCTCGAGATCCGTGCTGAGATCCGACGGCGCAAATCGCTCCACGTCGCTTGGAATTCCGAGCCGAGCGACTAGCGATCCGAGCCACTCGCGCGAGGGAAAAACCGAGCCACTTCGCTCGGATTCCGAGCAAGTGCCAATCCGACCCTCGAAAGTGAAGAAAAACACTGCCGAGCATCTCCAACCGTTGGATCATTGCGAAAATCGTGCCTGAAATGATGGACGGTCCAGATTACGCCACGTCCACTAAACGACAAGATAGTGTTTTCTTGGGAACTGTTCCCGCCTCGAGATCCGCGCTGAGATCCGACGGCGCAGATCGCTCCACGTCGCTCGAAATTCCAAACCGAGCGACTAGCGATCCGAGCCACTAGCGCGAGGGAAAAACCGAGCCACTTCGCTCGGATTCCGAGCAAGTGCCCATCCGACCCGCAAAAGCAGAGAAATTGATGTCGAGCGACCCTGTCCATCCAATCTTTCAGAAATTCGCGCCCGCACAAGATCAACGGTCCAGATCGCGCCACGCCATAATTCGGTATTTTATTTATTAAAATCGTTTTATTTATTTAAAAAATTGCGAAAAAATGATTTAAAATTCTGGAAAATTAATTAAAAATCCTAGAAAATAATTATAAAGTCGGGAAAATATTTTTGATCCCCCGAGTAAGTAATTATCGCCTAGGATAATTTATTAAGACCCCTGAACGACGAATCGACACTTCACAAAATTAAGTAAGTATTCCGAAAAAATAGATAAAAATCACCAAATTTCCAGAAGAGCTCAAAAACAACTCAGAGCACGCAACTAACTTAGAAAATCACCATACTGCCTCCTGCAAAGATTCGAAACCTTCCATTTGGATTCCGATACAACTCCGCTAGCCATTAAGACAGTAAAACTACTCCTCAAAGGCTGATCAAGCTCAGTCTTCGGGAGTGGGGGGCTCATGATATGGCTAAAAATGGGGTTAAATCGGAACCGTCCAAATCGGAGAACAAATCTTAAAGCCTAGGGGCAAAATGGTAATTTCGCCTACCAATGGGTCTGAAGTGGGTCCTGGGTCTTTTCCCCAAAGACCCAATAACCCACGAACGGATCCACCTCAACTGGGTACGGGTCCCAACCCGAAATAAATCCAGTCCAGCATGATAGAATTAGGGTTTCTGATTAATACTAATCAACGATCCTGATTCATATCTATCCTTTCACTGGGGATTAGGGATTACATTTCTTATCTGATCACAGGGATTACATTCCCCAATGGTGGCTATAAATACCCTCCATCTACCACCATTAAGAGGTAATCAATCTTTTGCCAATTTACGCTCTTTCATAATCATTCCTGATTATTGACTTGAGTGTCGGAGGGTGCGTCGCCGGGATCAACCCCGGTGTCTCGCACTTTTTGCAGGTGAACGGCGGGAGTCAACGGTCAAACTCCGGCGGAAAAGGTTTCAGATTTGCTATTCAAGTTTTCCAAGAATCCACAAATACTATCTGTTCGCCCCCACACCAGATTTAGCAGTAACACCGACCAAGTTTACCGACCAAGATTACCGACCAAGTTTACCGACCAAGTTCTGTGATTCTGTGAATACCTGAGTACACTGCCCTGCATGGTCCCCTATGAAATCTAAAGCGAAACTGTTGTGTTGTAGCAACCATGTAGGGTGGGGTGCATGTCGTGCTACCTAGATAGTAATCACACAAGACTTGAACTTAATACTTGAACATGATACTTGAATAAGATACTTGACATGATACGTGCATGCTTGATACTTGACTACGTGATACCTGAGACTTGAAACATGATACTTGATACATGATTACACGACACTTGACACTTGATGCATGTTTATAGAATACTTGTTTACTTGACACTTGATTTATGCCGTGTACACTTGACACTTTTACCATGCTAGTTGTCTACGTTGGCATTATACCTATACCATGTGCTAGTTAGTTTTTCCCATTTCATGTGCTTGTATCCTACTCTATTTGTGACCCGCGACTTGCAATTGACGGGTACTTATGTTTTCTCCTTTTCTCTTTCCTGCATTCGTTGTAGTGCAGATTTTGGAGGACAGGTTCCTGAAGGTATTGGCGAGATGATGTTTTAGATGCGGGAGATTCTGCTTATTATTATTATTTCTTGTAGTTGCTTGAACAATAACTGTATTCATGTATTTGGAGTTATTATTTGTATTTGGGCAATGTGACCCAGAATTATTTGTGTTATTCAGATCATGACTATTTGAGATTAATATATTTTATTTCAAGTATTCTTGTTGGTATTTGGTTCAAATGTGCATGTGGTTGATTTTTCTGGTTTCCGACTCTGATTATTTTGTGAGATATTGTAAAGATTCCTGAATAGCTTATGGATGATGAAAATCATTTACTGGGCTTATGTTACGTACTCGTATTCTGTATTTTTGGGAAGCGGGGCATGACATTGAAAATGAGGGACTCCTAGGACTCGGGATGCATGGCAGTATTTATAACCCCCCCGAATTCCAAACATAAGTAATTCGTAGCACAAACAGAATCTTTACTTCAACTTCGTACAAAAATACAAGGAATTTAAGACTTTTCAGTACAATGTTATTATTTACAACACGCAACGAAAATTTACATAAAAGAAATACAATTTATAACATCAAATATATTCAATCTTGCAACCACCATCGATATCAACTCATGTCCACGTCACTCGCTAATCCGAAACCTGCAACTTGAAAACTGTGGGCACGTCAGTTGCATAGAACTGATGCAATGCTATAATACTGCAATTCCTCAATTTAACAATCACAAACTTGAATGCAAAACAAAATGTAAAAAGTGACTATCCTAGTATGTCAGTGTATGATATGAACCTAGTCACTAATGCAGATACTTATACTTACGTTGCAACTCTAATGCACACTTGTTCAGATTCTATGCATCCCATATTACATAGGTTCGAGGACAAGCCCTTAACGTACTCCTCATTATAGGTTTCAATCCCTTGTTATAAAAATCCTACAACGGTAACAAAAACAAGGTTTAGACGTCCCACGAGTATAGATTCCAGCCCCGGAGTACACCGCTCGACTATACAGAAATCCTCGTCGTGCAAACTTCCCACAAGTGCCGCTCTAGCACGGAATATGTTGGAGACCCGCCTCCTATCCGCCCAACTATTCATGATCCTGGAGTACACCGCCGATCATTCATAATCCCAGATTTATTTAAGGCTTGTCTCCCCCCGCACAGCAATCACAGTCCCGGAGTACACCGCCCGACTGGATCTATAGTCTCGAAATACACCACCTGACTATATAGAGATGCCCTACTTACGTTTTCCTAGGTATCATCACGTCTCCTTGCCTATTGCCTAACCTTAATTCAGTTTTAGTTTTCATGGCCTAGAGCTAGCTTACCTTGCCAGACTTAAACTCACTCATCGAGAACTCAGGTCCATATTGACCATTTCTCAAAATTTCATTTATCAGATCATTAAGGGTCTCGCTCAGCTCCTAGAAACCACACATCTCAAATCAGAGATCTTCTAGGTTATTATCAACCTCTATTACAACATTTCTCATTCATTATGAATCATTTATTCTCTTATTCAATTACCTTTAATCCATCAATCTCAAAACAAACATATAGCTTCTTACTTCATAACAAGAGGAAAGGAAGAGGTAAAATAAATAAATAAAATATAAAAACAAAGGTGTAAACCTGGGGTCATACCCAAGACCAACCATACACAGCAGTAACAGTGCCCCACTAACCAGAAAGCCTGTCACTTACTATGCAGAAACTCCTCACAGAAATCAACTTAACTCTACAGTTGTTGTTTAAAATCCCTTTTAAAAATAAATTCCAAAAGGAAAAGTCGAGCCCCAAGAATCAAACCAGAGCACCTCAGCGCCCTAATCCACACCCGCTAACCAAAATTCCAACTCACTATTTGTGTAGAATTTTGCACCAGAAACCCTGTCTCTACCCACTGTTTATAAAAGTTTATAACAATTCTTCAAAAGAAATGAAATCCCTAAGGACTCGAACCCGCAACTTGTATACTGTACAGAGAGACCAAATCGCAATGCTCAAACCAAGTTCTCAAGTCTTACTCACTGCCCAAAAGCCTCTGGAAAAATAAACTAAGCTTTACTGCTCTCTAACAAGTTTTCGTTATTTTAATATTCATGTTTCATACCAATCTAAATTTGTACAATTTGGGTTCTAAGTTTTACTCACACTAGAGAGAATGAAATATTTAATATCCATAACATCCATAATTTCATCTCAACATGATGCATCAACATAGTTTGTTCATACCACTACACACAAACAATTCTACAATTTGCATCTCACACAAATTTCCTAAAATCATGTGTATATTTCTACACAAAGTCTGACTAGCAAAACATGACATTATCACCTTAATAATTTAACTAGATTTTAGCAATACCACACATGATAATCAAATTTTCTTTTCTACAATCTCATATAACTTAATTTAAATTAACATGTATTTGATTCTAAGATTAAATCACGACCTAAAAAGATTTAAAATTGCACATAACATGCCTTCTAATTATAACATTCTTCCTACATAAAAGAAAATTTAGAAACTAAGAAAACACCCATCTCTTGATGCAATTGCAAAAGAAACTCCTAGAAAATAATCCCCAAACCTCCTCCTCGAAATCTGAACTCCAAAAAAGTCGATAGCAAAGACTTGAAAATGCAACAATGGAATTTTCTTTTTCTTCATGAGTGGCTGGGATGGATTTATAAAGGAAATTGTTTAATGGGAAGTTTTCTTAACTATCCACTAACCTAATAACTACCTACTAATCCCCTTAACAAAAATTTAAACTGATTTTCCTTTCCCTTCTAAGACTTGGCCAGCCATATGTATGGTTCAAGCATGGGTTCTTGATGGGCTTTTATACACGTGCAATACTCATTACAATATTATTAATTTTACTCCATATAATTATATTCCACCTAAGTTATTATGAATTAAAAAAATTAAAATAGAGCTAATTTTAAATTCATTCTAATCATGAAATTTTTCATGCACATTTTATTAATCCCACATAAATACAGCAACATGACAGACATGTGCATAAAAGAGAAACACGTGTAAAGCACGTGTAAACAAAAAAAAATATTTTAAAAAATATTTTTGGGGCTGTTACACTATTCCACTCCATCCATAGGGGACCTATAGGGGACTGTCTAACTCCTTATGGAATGCACTTCTCCGTGAAGTGAACTCAGTGCACAACATGCCCCTCCCAAGAGCTCGGGGTTTCGATCACATTCTCATACCAATACCTCGAAGGTGTTCAAACACCTCATTGCGACGCACTTGTAATCATCATATGTATAGCCAATCATGAGGGGTGCAGCGTCCTAGTAGATAATGGTAGCTCGTTAAACATCATATTCCTGAATGTATTTGAGGGCCTCAAGCTCAAGAGAGACCGTCTCAAACCCGTCGTCCATGAATTCTCCAGAGTCCCAATTTAGATTGAAGGAATAGTCACCCTTGACATAACAATGAGGAAAACTCTAGCTACTCACATGGAAGCACTCGATTTTGTGGTTGTCGACATGAAGTCCGCCTACAACACCATCGTTGGTCGCCTGGGGCTAGCAACCCTCCATGTGGTTGCTTTAGCCTACCACTTGACGATGAAGTTGCTTACAGCGGCAGAGGTAGGGGAAGCCAAGAAGCAGATCGAGTGTGCTACACAGCTACAATGGGGGGCTCGGTCCTTCCTCTTGATGCTATGAAACCCCCCTCCCCAATCTCCTCATGAGGACGTCCCTCTTACCTCTCAGGTAGAACATACCGCCCCCCTCCCCAAACAAGAAGAGGAAAGACTTGATAGAACATACCGCCGCATCAGACCTTCCTTCTCCAGAAAAACCATCGAATCTCCTATTCCAGTCAACTATAAAATTTTAGCCTTTGAGTCGAACAACAGAGAGTCTGACCCGGTGTACCACATTGAGTGTGTCAAAACCCACATGAGGATCAACCAAGCATCTGACTCTCTCCACTGTAAGACTTTTTCAGCAACCTTGAAGGGACCAGCATGGGTGTGATTCTCTCATCTCTCTCCCGGCTCCATCTTCTCATTCGACCATCTTAAGGAACTCAGCCTAACACACTTTATCACCAGCTACAAGAAAAATAAGACAAGTGCCTCCTCACTGGACCTAAAGTAATGAGATGGGGTGTCCATAAAAAGTTGTATTTGGCGCTTCACAGCTGAGTCCCGATCCATCCCTTCACTCAACTCAGTCATATCCATGGCTGCCTTCAGGTTCAGTTTTAATCATGACCACCTCAAAGCTTCTCTTGTCAAAAGGGCCCTCGGGACTTCTCGGACCTCCTTCAAAGAGTCGAGAAGTACATCCAAGTGGAAGATGTTATTCTACGCCAAGAACAGAAGGTGCTCTCATCCAAGAACAAATGAAAGAGCATCAATGAAGATGACCCCTAGAAGATGCAGAAGGATAATACAGGCCAGCATCGTCCACCCCCAATGCCTCGTTTGAGAAGTACACTCCTCTTAACGCCAGCATCTCTACAATTTTCATGGAAGTTAATAAGGATGGACTCCAGGACACGAGACACATGGAGGTATTCCACTCCATCCATGGGGGACCAATAGAGGATTGACTAACTCCGCAAGCAAAGCGCTTCTCCGTGAAGTGAACACAGAGCACAACATCTCCCTCCCACGAACTCGGGGGTTCCGATCACATTCTCTGACCAATACCTCGAAGGTGTTCGAACACTTCACTGCGACACACTTGTATTTAGCATATGTATAACCAATCAAGAGGTGGGCCGCGTCCTGGTAGATAATGGCAGCTTGTTAAACATCATATTCCTGAATGTATTTGAGGGCCTCAAGCTCAAGAGAGACCGTCTCAAACCAGTCATCCATGAATTCTTCGGAGCCACAGTTCATATCGAAGGAATGGTCACCCTTGACATAACTGTGGGGAAAACTCCTGCTACTCGCACGGAAGCACTCGATTTTGTTTTTTTAACATGAAGTCTGCCTACAACACCATCTTTGGTCGCATGGGGCTAGCAGCCCTCCACGTGGTTGCCTAGGCCTACCACTTGAAGAAGAAGTTGCCTATGGCAACACGGGTAGGGAAACCAAAGGAAGCCAAGTAGCTGACCTAGCGTGCTTTACAGCTACAATGGGCAGGTAGGTCCTTCCCCTCAATGCTAAGAAACCCCCCCCCCCAATATCCTCGTGTGGACATCCATCCTACCTCTCAGCAAGTTCAACTACTCAACTGTATCAACCTCTTTAGCCGGAATAGTCCCAACAGCCTACCCAGCCTCCCTCTAGAAAGGCTCCTCCGAGGGGCTCCCAAAAAAGTCAGCGCCATGTGCAGCTTATTGGTGAGAACAGAGGGTTGGTCTACACCTCCACGCCCTCCACAGTGTACCCTAAGGCACCTTAAGCATAGCAGGACTTCCGTCAGATCATAATCTCTATACTGCAAGAGTCCGACTGTCGAGGCCACTTGAGGGGACAGCGAGCCCGAGACAAGTTCCCCCCTCCAATGCTCCAGGAAGGCATGGGGGGGCCTCTACTCGAAGTCAGAGACAGAGAAGATCCCTCTCTCCCAGAGGGCGAAGAAGCCATCACTCTCCAAGGCAACAAAGAAGGACACCTTCTCGCGAGAGAAGGAACTGAACTCTAACAGGCCAATCGGCCCCCAGGAGAGGTAGAGAGGAAGAAGCACCTATTACCAAGGCAAAGTTCTGCTAATTCAAAGATGAGATCCTTCAAGCTATCAACATCGTTCCATGCAAGACCCGACAAACTAGCCTTCACTGCTCCAATCCTCTATGACGTGAGGAGTTCCATGAGTCCACTACTTCCGATGAACAAGACAACGCAATCCTCCAATGCCTCAAAAAAAGAAACATTGTCTAGCATAGCTTAAACAAGAAGTTGGAAGACATGATGGAACATACCACCCCATCCGACCTCCTTTCTCCAGAAAAACCATCGAGGCTCCTATTGTTGTAAACTTCAAAATTTCAGCCTTTGAGTCATATAACGGAGAGTCTGACCCAGTGAAGCACAATGAGTGTTTCAAAACCCTCATGGTGATCCACCAAGCATCTGACTCCCTCCTCTGTAAGACTTTTTTAGCAACCTTGAAGGGACCAGCACGGGAGTGGTTCTCTTGTCTCTCTCTAGGGTCCATCTTCTCGTTCGACCATCTTGAAGAACTCTTCCTAACACACTTCATCACCAGCCGCAAGACAGATTAGACAAGTGCCTCCTTATTTAACCTAATGCAATAAGATGGGGAGGATGGGGAGGATGGGGAGTCCTTCAAAAGTTATGTTCAGCCCGTCACAGCCGATTCCAGATCCATCTCCTCACTCAACTCAGTGATAGCCATGGCTGCCGTCAAGTACAATGTGAATCATGACCTCCTCAAAGCTTCTCTTGTCAAAAGTCCCCCACTGGACTTCTCTGACCCCCTTCATATAGTTGAGAGGTACATCAGAGTGGAAGATGTTATTCGATCCCAAGAACAGAAGGTGCCCTCATCCGGAAACAAACGGAAGAGCATCAATGAAGATGACCCCTGAAAGTCCTAAAAGGATGTCACAGGCCAGCATCGTCCACCCCTAATGCCCTGTTTTGAGAAGTACACTCTGCTTAACACTAGCATCTCTGCAATTATCATGGAATTTAATAAGGAAGGACTCCTAGGACTTGGGACACATGGTAGTATTCCACTTCATCCGTGGGGGACCTATGGGGGATTGTCTAACTCCTCAAGGAATGCACTTCTCCGTGAATTGAACTTAGTGCACAACATCCCCCCTCCCAAGAGCTCGGGGGTTCCGATCAAATTCTCATGCCAAAACCTCGAAGGTCTTCGAACACCTCACTGCGATGCACTTGTAATTAGCATATGTATAGCTAATCATGAGGTGTGTCGCGTCCTGGTAAATAATGGCAGCTCGTTAAACATCATATTCCTAAATGTATTCGAGGGCTTCATACTTAAGGGAAACCATCTCGAACCTGCCGACCATGGATTATCTGGAGCCCAAGTTCAGATCAATGGAATAGTCACCCTTGATGTAACTGTGGGGAAAAATCCAGCTACTCACACGGAAGCACTCGATTTTTTGGTTGTCGACATGAAGTCTGTCTACAACACCATCTTTGGTCGCCTGGGACTAGCAGCCCTCCACGTGGTTGCCTCATCCTACCACTTGAAGATAAAGTTGCCTATAGCAGCAGGGGTAGGGGATGCCAAAGGAAGCCAAGAAGCTGCTCGAGCATGCTACACCACTACAATAGGAGGCTCAGTCCTTCCCCTCGATGCTATGAACTCCCCCCCTCATCTTCTCATGAGGACGTCCCTCCTACCTCTCAGCAAGATCAACCCCTCCACCAGATCAACCTCTTTAGCCGAAACAGCCCCAGCAGCCAACCAGATCTCTCTCTTGAGAGGCTCCACCGAGGCCTCCCGAAAAAGTTTGTGCCCTGTGGAGTGCATTAGTGAGAACAAAAGGTCGGTCGAAAACTCCACGCTCTCCTAGGTGCACCCTGAGGCACCTCAAGCACAGCAAGACCTCCGCTTGATCATAATCTCCAGAAGCAAGAGTTCGACCGCTGAGGCCGCTTGAGCGGACCGCGTACCCAAGATGATTTCACCCTCCAATGCTCCTGGAAGGCACGAGGGGCCCATCTCCATGAAGTCAGTGACACAGAAAATTCCTCTCTCCCAGAGGACGAAGAAGCCATCCCTTTCCAAGGGGACAAAGAAGGACACCTCCTCGCTAGAGAAGGAACCAAACTCCAACAAGATAATCAGCCCCCAGGAGAGGTAGAGAGGAAGAAGCACCCGTCAACAGAGCAGAGTTCTGCCACTTAAAAGACGAGATCCTTCAGGCTCTCAACATCGTTCAGTGCAAGACTCGACAAACCAGCCTTGACCATTCCATTTCTCCATGACGTGAGGAGTTCCATGAGTCCACTACATCCGATGAACAAGACAACGCAGTCCTCCTTCACCTCCAAAATTGGAAGATTGTCTAGCACAGCTGAAACAAGAAAAGGGAAGAAACACTAGAACATACCGCCCATCTGACATCCCTTCTCCAGAAAAATCATCGAGGTGCCTGTTCTAGTCAACTTCAAAATTTCAGCCTTTGAGTCATACAACAGAGAGTCTGACCCCGTAAACCACATTAAGAGTTTCAAAACCCTCATGATGATCCACCAAGCATCTGACTCTCTCCTCCGCAAGACTTTTCCAGTAATATTGAAGGGATCAGCACGAGAGTGGTTCCCTCGTCTTTCTGCAGGGTCCATCTTCTCATTAGATCATCTTGAGGAACTCTTCTGCACACACTTCATCATCAGCCGCATGACAGAGAAGACGAGTGCCTCCTTACTTGACCTAAATCAATGAGATGGGAAATCCATCAAAAGTTATGTTTGGTGCTTCACAGCCGAGTCCCAATCCATCCCCTTACTGAACGCAGTCATAGCCATGGCTGCCTTCAGGTACAATGTGAACCATGATCACCTCAAAGCTTCTCTTATCAAAAGGTCGGGGGTTCCGACCACATTCTCAGACCAAGATCTCGAAGGTGTTCGAACAACTCACTGCGTTGCACTTGTAATCAGCATATGTATAGTCAATCATGAGGTGTGCCTGTGGATAACAGTAGCTCATTAAACATCATATTCCTGAATGTATTCGAGAGACTCAAGATCAAGAGAGACCGTCCACGAACCCACCATCCATGGATTCTCCAGAGCCTCATTTCAGATTGAAGGAATAGTCACTGTTGACAAATTGTGGTGAAAACTCCAGCTACTTGCCCGGAAGCACTCGATTTTATGGTTGTCGACATGAAGTCTGCCTACAATACTATCTTTGGTCTCCTGGGGCTAGCATCCCTCCACGTTGTTTCCTCAGCCTACTACTTGAAGATGAAGTTGCCTACGGCAGTAGGGGCACGAGAAGCCAAAGGAAGCTAAGAAGCTGCTCAAGCGTACTACTCCGCTACAATGGGGGGGGGGTTCGGTCCTTTCCTTCAATGCTATGAACCCCTCCCCCCCAGGTAGACGAACTAGCAGAAATCCCCTTCTTCCAAGAGGATTAAGCTAATTTTTTTCGGGTAAGCAAGGCACTCCCCCTTCAATTCATGGAGCAACTCACCACTTGCAGTAGGGAAAACCGAGATCTCGTCACTTGGAATGCTGAGCACCTAATGTAGTACAATAAGGGCGCTTAACACTCTCCCCTAATAGTTACTTCCAAACATGTAATAAAGACTGACACTTGGAACGGTCACAGCATGTAATAAAGGATAACATCAAAGTACCCACTTAGTTTCGTTTTTTAAATAAATTTTTGGTCTTTTCTTTTGCAACAATCATGTACAATTCCACCAGGATGCAAAGAATAGTTAGACACATGGCTCGCCCTCGATTAGTACCATTTAATCACTAAGCACCCTAACGGATGACTGCGGAGTCCATACACATGGTTCTTAGGGTCATTGTAGCTACTTGCCACCGAGTAAGTGTGCAGGGCATGCCTTGCCATTCGATTGCTCCCAAAACTCGTTGTCAACCTGTTCGGAGTCTCTTAGCAACTTGCCACCGAGCCAGGGTTGCGCACGTCTCGCCATTCGATCAGCTCCCAAAACAACCTCGGACAAGTATGGAGTCCATACCCATGGTTCTTAAAGTCGCTCTAACCACTTACCACTGAGTAAGTGTAAGGGGCATGCCTCGCCATTCGATGGCTCCCAAAACTTGTCGTCAACCAATTCAGAGTCTATACTCATGGTTCTTAGAGTCGCTCTAGCCACTTTCCACCAAGCAAGGATGGGCATGCCTCGTAATTTGATCTTCTCTCAAAACAACCCAGGGCAAGTGTGGAGTCCATACTCATGGTTCTTAGAGTTTCTTTAGCCACTTGCCACTGAGTAAGTGTGCAGGGCACACCTCGCCATTCGATTGCTCCCAAAACTCGTTGTCAACCTGTTCGGAGTCCATACTCATCGTTCTTAGAGTCGCTCTAGACACTTGCTACTGAGCACGGGCAAGGCATGCCTCGTCATTCGATCTACACCCCAAACAACTCCGGACAAGTGTGAAGTCCATACTTATGGTTATTAGAGTCACTCTAGCCACTTGCCACTGAGTAAGTGTGCGGGATACGCCTCGCCATTCGATTGCTCCCAAAACTCATCGTCAATCTGTTCAAAGTCCATATTATTGGTTCTTCGAGTCGCTCTAGCCACCTGCCTTTGAGCAAGAGTAGGGCACGCCTCGCCATTGGATCTTCTCCAAAAATAATCCCGGACAAGTGCAGAGTCCATACTCATGGTTCTTAGAGTCTCTCTAGTCACTTGCTACCAGGCAAGGGCGGAGCACACCTCGCCATTCAATCTTCTCCCAAAACTCAACCCATTCAGAGTCCACACTCATGGTTCATAGAGTCAATCTATTAGCACACACCCGAGCTAGCTTGGAGACTCAACTCGCCACTCGATCTGCTCCTAAAAGGCTTATAACAAACAAGCCTAGAGTCTACACCCCTAGAATGAAGTTGTTTTAGCAATGTACAAACAACCGAATTAAAGAGTCTAACTCGCCATTCGGAGCAAGCTACCGCAACATGATAGTCACCTCGATTAACAAAATGGGGTCGACCCCTCCCGAGGGATACTCTCGCATCTTGCCACAACAAGAGTACAAGAGGATTAGCCATCTGCTAAAGTTATCACAACTACTCTAAACACAGAGATACTACTCTAAGAGAAAATGCTTGAACACTTAGAAGATTTTTTATTTCACACTAAAATCTCGATACAACTTCAACAGAAGTAGTAAACAAGATTACTAATATCCATCAGAATCATCTTTACTCCTTTGTGGCAATGGGATATTATTATTAAGGGACACACGTGGTCTACAACTTTCAGTGGCTATCGAAGCACCACCGCGAGCCCTCGAACAATCTAAAAGGAATGCCAAACCCAAAGATTGAGTCCGAGCCGCAAAGCCGACAATACATGCTGCCCCTCTAGCCGATACGACACTCGATGAACCAGCCACTCCGCTTGGGCATCTCCCGAATTCTTCTAGACCTCGTGCAAGCGTAAAGCGAATTCATGGAATGACCTCCCTTGATTTATCTCCTTACGAGAGCAAGAGGTGCTCCTGGTCCTAGTTCCCTCAGGAAGCCACTTCAACCAATGGATCTCCATCTCCTACTCGACAAGCCTCTCCATGAGATGGGCATCCTTCACCCTGACCTTCCAACGAAGTCAAGCTGAATAGTTCGAACGAGTCTCTCCCTAGAATTCGGGGGCAACCTCTTTCAGATGAGAAACTTCCAAGTTTTTCTCAAGTACCACGTTGTTAAAATTACCCCTTTCGGTTGTGGCCACAAGCAAGGAGCAACGAAGGGATTTAACCTATGAGTCTCTCCCAACAACCGTCTCAGCAAGAGGAACCACATCGTTGCATAAGCACCACTCCGCATCGGCAGAGACATCTCTCGTGGACAGTCACCAAGACGGCACGCCTTGATATTCCTCTTAGTAAACACACTCCTCAAGTGGCCGAGCTCCACTTCCGCCTTGAATAACTTCTCCCATAAGCAAGCAAGCCACAACTCCACCACGCATAGCCGAGTACGGAGATGGGCAGTCTCACCATCACAGGGATTGCTCTTAACATACATAACAACCTACTAGCGGAAAGTAGCAGGGGGTCACGATAACAGTGGTAATCAGAGCTACTAGAGATGTAAAGACTCTAGAGTTCAAACACAACAAATTGAAAACAGTTGTTGGCAAAGAAGAACACAAGTATCAAATACAAAAAGAGGCTTTCTTTGCATTTTAGGGAGTTGAAATACATCAAGCAGTGGTCAGTCCGCTATTAGGCACATACAAAAGATCAACTAAACAAAAACTACTACAAAAACAAAGAAGATGAGTCAAGGTGGAGTCGGGGGGGCGGTTCTGATGACCTCCTTCTACTTCACTCCTGCACCTACTATGGGGGCCTCTACCTCTACACCTGTAGTCTCTCCCTGCTCCATCTCCTCATCATCCTCCTCCTCATCGCCTGGCATCGGCACCTCTCCTGGCTGCAAGCCTCGATGGTACTCTCTCCCGTCAAAGTGAGGGACGGGAGCTCGACGACGTCATCGATGGCCTTACGGTAGGGCTTCTTCATGTTCGTGAACATGTGGTTCTCCGCCTCCATCCTGACACGAGCGACCGCCACCTCCGTCGCCCTGATCGCCTTCTCCTCCTTCCTCTTCAGCTCCGCCTCAAGTCAGGAAGCCCTTTTGCCAAAGGCCTCTCCCCGAATAGTTTTTCACGGCCTACGCCTTCTCCAAGTTGGCCGGGTCAACCTCCAACATCCAACACTTCCCATCATCGACAACTTGTAGGAACATGTTGCTAAAATGGCAAGTGATCTGTAAAAAGAAGACAAAATAATTTCAAGGCATGGAAGATGCATAACAATTTAAAAAACAAACGAAAGCAAAACAACAACACATACCGACATGTTGGCGTAAGCCAACTCCATAGCAGAGATATTGGGCCCCTCCGCGGCCATATGGGCCCTGTCCTTCGGAGTCAGGAGATGCCGAATCACCTCCTTACAACTATCTTTGTCCCCAAGAAAATTGTCATGCATCTTGATGGTCCAGTCCGTGGTGTAGATCAACTTGAACCGATCCGAGAGACCCGCGTCAGCAAAAGTGGTCAGAGGTGGATGCTCCCGCTCGAGAAGATACGTCATGGCCCACTACAAAAGAAAGTAGCTTTTCCGGCGGTTTTTTCCGTCTATACCGGCGTTTTTTTATGCCGGGGAAACTTTCACCGGCGTTTATAATAACGCCGGTCCAACTGCCGCCGAAGCGGGCGTCGCTGAAACGAAGGGTCCTACACCGGCGTTTTTGGGGGACGCCGGTAAATACTAGGACTACACCGGCGGTTATAAAACGCCGGTGTATGTCCATTTCTGGGTGCCGTGTTTGTGTGCCTATATACATACGCCGGCGGTCGTAAACCGCCGGTATTTATCCATTCACCGGCGTAAATAAAAATGCCGGTGTATATGGAAAGTATACCGGCGGTCATAAAACGCCGGTGTATGTCCGTTTCTGGGTGCCGTGTTTGTGTGCCTATATACGTACGCCGGCGGTTGTAAACTGCCGGTATTTATCCATTCACCGGCGTAAATAAAAACGCCGGTGTATATCGAAAGTATACCAGCGGTCATGAAACGCCGGTGTATGTCCGTTTGTAAGCGCCTGTTTTTCCCTGTTTACGAACACCGGCGCGACTAAAAATGCCGGTGTAGTTATATATACCGGCGTTTATAAAACGCCGGTATATACCTGTGCCGTTACAGCTGAAAACTTTCACCGGCGTACGTTGAAACGCCGGTGTATCATACACTCCAACAATTAAATTATATACACCGCCGTTTTTTAAAACGCCGTTCTGGCTATGCCCGTTTATTTTCGATACTCCGCTTTTCCGTTCGATTTCAATTCACAGTTTCATTTACATAACCTGTAAACTAATTCTCACAACTGATTCGATCAATTTCGTTGCATACTACTGCGCAAACCACAGCCAAACACAAGAATAATTAAAGATAATCAAGTTTCACACGTGTCATATCAACGTCCAAATTCATTGATTAATTAACAATGTCATAATTAACAAATTAATATAGAGACTAACATCCAAAATATCTAAACAAACCAGTCTGACAAATATCCAAAATATCCCAAATTCAAAGTATGACATAACTCTCATAAAAAAAACCAGTCTGACATAACAACGGCAAGGAGGAGGACATAAGAACAACAACCATACAGCAAGGAGGACATAAGAACAGCAAGGAGGACCGCAGATTCATACCCCTCGAGTAGCTTCAGCTCTGATCATCTGCATTTCCTTCATCTTGACGACCACTCTGTGAATAAAAAATAATAGTTTAATTGAACAGTAGATCACAATACAGAATATACATATTTTTTGAACTTGCAAAAAGAATTACCTGTGTCTCGAATTATAAGATGAAAGTGCCAACTGCAAATGGAATTGTTAATGCTATATACAGAGGTAAAATAATTACATTGCAATGCTAAAAATTTCGTACTTAATTTTGTTTTTAAATATATCTAAAATAACAAAACAAATGAAAATTCAGTATCTAACTTGAAACCTTTATATTCTCCTCTGATTGGGAATATCAACTATCTAAAACAATAAAACAAATGAAAATTCAGTATCTAAGCATGTCCTTCATGGATTGTTCAGACAATCTATGAAACTGTCATCGTGGACGGAAACCAAATATAAGAAAAATAAGAAAAAATAAGATAGGGCTCATATCAAGTGTATTTTTAGGAAACTGTCATCGTGGAAGGAAACCAAATATATATAGAAGCCAGAAATGGAAACAGAAAGAAGAAAGGTAGAGACTTTGGATACACCAGGCTACCATAGCGGCATTTTCCTCATCTCTCTCTCATCCCTTGTTTCCCTTCAGCACACGAACAGAAAGAGACATCAGCAACCACCTTAAGAGCGACAAGAACAACAATAATAATAAATTATTATGAACAAGATGTCTCTATATGGGTTTCCAGTTCTCCACTCGAGCCCACTCTTTCTAATCACAGCCCAATTAAGAACATAGACCACATCCACTAAACAATCCAATCATAGCCCAGTCAAAATTTGCCATCCTGGATCTTAATGAAATACGCTTCATTAACAGTGAAAGAAAATGAGGATGCTAGCAGCATACTTAGTTTGGAAGTGAACCCATTTTTGTTCAAAAATCATGCCAAAGATGGCAATCAGCTTCATTAACAGTATCTGAAAATGAAAATTTCCATTAACTGAGCTTATATGTTGCTCTACTAATTCACTGTGCCCAACTAAATCTAAAACCCAATTGTTGTGCGTATCCGGAGGATTTTGGCATACGTACCTATAGCATCCTCAGTTCACAGTAAACCCGTTTTGCTCAAAAAAACATGCCAAGATCACAATCAGATGCATGAAAATAAGCTTCACTATCAACAAAAGAAGAACTGAGAATGCTATGCAGCATACTTAGTTTGGAAGTGAACCCATTTTGTGTTAAACAATAAGGTTACATTGACAGTATCCGAAAATGAAAATTTCTCCATTATCTGAGCTTATATGCTGCTCTACTACTTTTTCAGCACCAACTATATCGCAAAACCCAAGTGTGGTGCATATCCGGCCGGATAATTTTGGCATGCGTACCTATACAATATCCTCAGTTCACAGTGAACCCATTTTTTGGTATAAAAACATACATGCCAAGAAGACAATCAGGTGCCTGAAATCAGCTTCACTAACAGTTAGTGAAAATGGGACCATAGAATAGCTTAAGAAGACCATCAGGTTTGTGAAGTAAGCTTCACTAACAGTGATAGAAACTGGGGATGCTATGCAGCATACTCATTTTGGAAGTGAACCCATTTGGTGTTAAAAAAACCGGTTACATTTACAGTATTTGAAAATGAAAATTTCTCCATCATCTGATGACCACAGTGAACCCATTTTTGGTTTAAAAACATACATGCCAAGAAGACAATCAGGTGCTTGAAATGAGCTTCACTAACAGTTAGTGAAAATGGGACCATACAATAGCTTAAGAAGACCATCAGGTTTGTGAAATAATCTTCACTAACAGTGAAAGAAACTGGGGATGCTATGCAGCATACTCATTTTGGAATTGAACCCATTTTGTGTTAAAAAAACCATGCCAAAGATTGCAATCAGGTTACATTGACAGTGCCCGAAAATGAAAATTTCTTCATTATCTCAGCTTATATGTTGCTCTACTACTTTTTTAGCCCAACTATATCGCAAAACCGGCCGGATAATTTTGGCATGCGTACCTATACAATATCCTCAGTTCACAGTGAACCCATTTTCGGTATAAAAACATACATGCCAAGAAGACAATCAGGTGCTTGAAATGAGCTTCACTAACAGTTAGTGAAAATGGGACCATAAAATAGCTTAAGAAGACCATCAGGTTTGTGAAGTAAGCTTCACTAACAGTGATAGAAACTGGGGATGCTATGCAGCATACTCATTTTGGAAGTGAACCCATTTGGTGTTAAAAAAACCGGTTACATTGACAGTATTTGAAAATGAAAATTTCTCCATCATCTGATGACCACAGTGAACCCATTTTTGGTTTAAAAACATACATGCCAAGAAGACAATCAGGTGCTTGAAATGAGCTTCACTAACAGTTAGTGAAAATGGGACCATACAATAGCTTAAGAAGACCATCAGGTTTGTGAAATAATCTTCACTAACAGTGAAAGAAACTGGGGATGCTATGCAGCATACTCATTTTGGAAGTGAACCCATTTTGTGTCAAAAAAACCATGCCAAAGATTGCAATCAGGTTACATTGATAGTGCCCGAAAATGAAAATTTCTTCATTATCTCAGCTTATATGTTGCTCTACTACTTTTTTAGCCCAACTATATCGAAAAACCAGCCGGAGAATTTTGGCATACGTACCTATACAATATCCTCAGTTCACAGTGAACCCATTTTCGGTATAAATACATACATGCCAAGAAGACAATCAGGTGCTTGAAATGAGCTTCACTAACAGTTAGTGAAAATGGGACCATAAAATAGCTTAAGAAGACCATCAGGTTTGTGAAGTAAGCTTCACTAACAGTGATAGAAACAGGGGATGCTATGCAGCATACTCATTTTGGAAGTGAACCCATTTGGTGTTAAAAAAACCGGTTACATTGACAGTATTTGAAAATGAAAATTTCTCCATCATCTGATGACCACAGTGAACCCATTTTTGGTTTAAAAACATACATGCCAAGAAGACAATCAGGTGCTTGAAATGAGCTTCACTAACAGTTAGTGAAAATGGGACCATACAATAGCTTAAGAAGACCATCAGGTTTGTGAAATAATCTTCACTAACAGTGAAAGAAACTGGGGATGCTATGCAGCATACTCATTTTGGAAGTGAACCCATTTTGTGTCAAAAAAACCATGCCAAAGATTGCAATCAGGTTACATTGACAGTGCCCGAAAATGAAAATTTCTTCATTATCTCAGCTTATATGTTGCTCTACTACTTTTTTAGCCCAACTATATCGCAAAACCAGCCGGAGAATTTTGGCATACGTACCTATACAATATCCTCAGTTCACAGTGAACCCATTTTCGGTATAAATACATACATGCCAAGAAGACAATCAGGTGCTTGAAATGAGCTTCACTAACAGTTAGTGAAAATGGGACCATAAAATAGCTTAAGAAGACCATCAGGTTTGTGAAGTAAGCTTCACTAACAGTGATAGAAACAGGGGATGCTATGCAGCATACTCATTTTGGAAGTGAACCCATTTGGTGTTAAAAAAACCGGTTACATTGACAGTATTTGAAAATGAAAATTTCTCCATCATCTGATGACCACAGTGAACCCATTTTTGGTTTAAAAACATACATGCCAAGAAGACAATCAGGTGCTTGAAATGAGCTTCACTAACAGTTAGTGAAAATGGGACCATACAATAGCTTAAGAAGACCATCAGGTTTGTGAAATAAGCTTCACTCACAGTGAAAGAAACTGGGGATGCTAGAGAATGAGGATACACCAGGCACCAGCCTATGCACCATCCTCAGTTCATGGAAGAAAAATACGAATAGGGCTCATAGCAAGTGTAGTTTTAACTGGAATTGTCATCGTGGAAGGAAACCAAATATAGAAGCCAGAAAGAGGAATGGTAGAGAATGAGGATACACCAGGCTAACATAGCGGCATTTTCCTCATCTCTCTCTCACCCCTTCTTTCCCTTCTCCACTCCAACTCGTCTCTTTCTAATCACAGCCCAATTAAGAACAATTGTTCACAGTCACTGCTAAAGAAACATATATGCTCAGATTATGAAAAATTTATATGCTCAGATTATGGAAATTTTCAGTCACTGTTAAAGAAACTAAGTAGGCTACATAGCATCCCCAGTTTCCTTCACTGTTAGTGAAGCTTGTTTGGAAAATTGTTCACTCAAACATGCCCCTTGTTTCTGAACTCAAACATGACATTAATAAACATCTTTTCTAATAATGGCTACACTTGTGGAAGCTCTCTCTAAGCCTCAATTCTTCAAGGTTTTGTTGCCTACTTCTTTACAGAAGTTGGTACTCCATTCTCCTTTTGTTGCCGACAAGTATTAGTTGTTTGTGAGTATGCAGTAGGATGCAGCTATGAACATGGGCTCATATCAAGTGTAGTATTACGGACTGTCATCGTGGAAGGAAACCAATTTAATATAGAAGCCGTATATGGAGCCAGAAAGAGGGATCGTAGAGAATGAGGATACACCAGGCTAACATAGCGGCATTTTCCTCATCTCTCTCTCATCCCTTCATTCTCTTCACCACACGCACACAAAGAGACATCAGCAACAACAGCAAGAGGGGATTGGTCCAACAATAAGTGTAGATTATAATAAACGAGATGTCTCTATTTTGGGTTTCCAGATCTCCACTCCAGCCTTTTCTCTCTAATCACAGCCCACTTAAGAAACATAGACGAAATGCGACATAGACGACAGCCACAATGCAGACTCACAAACACTAGTACGTGTCTTTCATGCATTCAAGTAACATAATCTCTTTAAAAATACCAATTTCAAGACTTACCGATGTTTTTTGACAGTGGGCGGCGTGCCACCCTCACTCTCATATGTTTGCCTGCCACTATTATTTAGTGGCTGCTCATCCCCATGGCTCTCGTTGCCATCATTTATATTTACCCTCTTTCCACGCCTCGGCATGTTGTACCTGTCAAGGATCCGATAACTTGGTTCAAATGATAGTTTGGTTCAAATGACACTAAGCATAGTTTAATGTAAATAATACCAAGCAGTAGAAAATAGAAAGACAATTAAACCAGTGTATTAAATTCATAATGAACATATTCGAAATTACAGACATAATATTACAACAAGATTTAAGACATAAAATTACAGACATATAATAAACTTGCATAAAAAATCATGTAAACTACAATACGACATCTTCCAGTACATCGCCCTCTTCTCCATCCTTGCGGAGCCAAGTCCCGCAAATTCCAAGATCGGTTGTGTTTACATCAAACACAGGAAACTCAGAAGCAATGTAACTGTTCATGTCTTCACCGTCTTCATCGTCTGAAGTATCGCCCAGTTGGAATACATCTCTTGGTTGCATAGGGATAGCCACATACGATTTTGGCAGGGTTGGATCTGCAATGTAGAACACTTGTTGGACTTGGGATGGAAACACAAATGGCTCATGGCTAATGTGTGTACCGATGTGAATCAATTTTGAGAAGTTCACAACTGTGAAGCCAAGCTTGTCCTTGTTGTTAGCAAAATTCCTATCAAACTCAGCCCAATCCCCACGAAATAAGACAACACGGAAATGGCCAAAATAATTCAACTCAATGATATCCGTGAGCACTCCATAGTAATCGAGATCCCCATCTACAGGCCTCGTGTCCGATTTGGAAGCATAACTTCTAGTCTTAGACGTCACTACCATTCCACTATTTTGAGACTTCAAATTAGATTCACGATCCTTAGTACGAAATCTAAAACCATTGAATATGTATCCTCCGTATCTTTTGGCCATCTGATAGGGACCTTTGGCAAGTACTTGTATTTCAGATGACGCACCTTCAGGACCCAAAGAATGTACCTATTAATTTTGCGCAAATCGTATCAACACCATAGAAAATATAGATATAATAAAGATTAACTTGCATAACTGTAATTCACCTACATGAGATTCAAACCACTTATGAAATTTTTCATTCATCAGCTTGTTTTGCTCACGTGGTGGTAGTCTTCTTGGTCTAGCCCTTCGTTTGATGTCCCTGACAAATTCGCTAAAAAACAAGCAATTGAAATTAGGAATAAGAAAAGTATCAAAAATATCGAACTCCGCGGTTTTCACTGTATTCGATTTACATTTAAAAGCAACTTACTTTCGAAATGGTTCCACTGATGCATGATGGTCTAGCACATATCGATGTGCCTGTTCCCACGCTAAGCTATCGAGCTCAAATGCATCAACTTTACCAACAGTGGTGCCAGCGGTATCAAAAAGATATTGTGCACCATCAAGGTTGGAAATGTCTGGATTTCTACGTGGTCTACTGGAAGATGTCTCCACACCAGGCATATACCTGGAAAAAAAATGTGAGCACTCCTCTGATAGATATCCCTGGGCTATTGACCCTTCAGGATATGCTCTATTTTTCACATAACCCTTTAGCCGGTATAGGTACCTGAACATGTACAATTAATAAACTAGAGCAGATTAGTGGATTAAAAGAAATGATCTTTTGAAAATTCAATTTCGTAAGATGAACGAATTATTTTACCTCTCAATGGGGTACATCCACCGATAGTGAACAGGACCACCGATTCTGGCTTCACCAGCAAGGTGGATTATCAAGTGAATCATAATAGTGAAAAACGATGGAGGAAATATCATCTCCATTTTACTAAGTGTCAATGCCGCCTGCTGCTCCAATTGGTCCAGATCTTCAACACGAAGCATTCTTGAGCAAATACCTTTATATATGCTACAAAGATCTTTCAGGACAGTAGTGACTTGCTCACACATTGAAGACCTTAGGGCCACAGGAAGGAGATCCTGCATTAGGATGTGGTAGTCGTGTGACTTTAGCCCCTGAAGCCTCTTCTCTTTAAAGTTGACACATTTTGCCATGTTAGAAGAATAGCTATCGGGGACTTTCAGTTCAAGTAGTACTTTGCAAAACAACTCCAACTCCGATTTTGACATTGAATAGATTGCAGGAGGTAGGAGCACTTTCCCGTTCGGCAATTCTTCTGGGTGCAACTCATGTCGGATGCCCATTGACTTCAAATCAAGTCGGCTCTTCAGATTGTCCTTTGTCTTCCGATCATCTCCCATAACTGTTCCTATACAATTCTCACCTATATTTTTGCCGATATGCATCACATCTAAATTATGTCTCAGTAAGTTGAATTCCCAATACGGCAACTTGAAGAAAATACTCTTCTTCTTCCATGCACCTAAACTCGTCAAGTTTTGATCCTCATCCTCGCCATATAGATCGGTCTCCTCATCTTGCTCCGGCCTTGCCCTTTTCTTGCCCTTTGTCCTGACTTCTGGTTCCTTTCCATATTTGAATTGATGACCATCTACCCGCCTCAAAATATCTGAACCAGAGGAAGACCCAGGAGCATATTCCCACTCGTCGGTACCATCAAATGTCGCTGCCTCTGCCCGAAATATATGTGTGTCAGGCAACCATCTCCTATGACCCATATAGCAAAACTTTCTGCCATTGTACAACCACCTTGAACTAGTTTGGTCAGCACAACATGGACATGCATAACGTCCTTTAGTACTATATCCAGATAAATTTGCATATGCTGGAAAATCATTGATGGTCCAAGACAACACGGCACGAAGAGAAAATGTTTCTTTAGCCACAGCATCATAGGTTGAACACCCACCCACAACTTCTGAAGTTCATCTATTAACGGTTGTAGGTACACATCTATATCATTTCCAGGACCTTTCGGTCCAGGAACTATCATGGACAAAATAAATGAGGACTGCTTCATGCATTTCCAAGGCGGCAAATTGTATGGTATCAACACAACCGGCCATATGCTGTATGTACTACTCATTTGCCTGAAAGGGTTGAAGTCATCACTAGCTAGTCCAAGTCTCACATTTCGAGGATCTTCCGCAAAATCAGGATATCTTTCATCAAATCTTTTCCAAGATTGAGAATCAGCAGGATGTCTAAGAATCCCATCATTAGTGCGGCCTTCAGCATGCCATTTCATATCAGAAGAAGTTTTCGTGGACATAAACAACCTTTGTAACCTAGGGATCAGAGGAAAGTAACGCAATGTTTTGGCAGGCTTCTTTTTCCTACTTTGCTTAGTAGATCCGCTGGCTCCCTCGTCTTGATTTGGTCTTTCTTTCCATTTCGAAGAACCACACACTTCGCAATTATCCAGACTTTCCTTACCACTCGTGAAAAGCATACAGTCATTTGGACATGCTGCTATCTTCTCATATCCTAGATCGAGAGAACTTAGGAATTTATTGATTTTATAGGCTGAGTTTGGAATACAGATTTCAGGAAATGCTTCATTCAACAATTCAAGTAGCATAGTGAAGGACTTAGCAGACCACCCGTTTAAACATTTAATCTGAAATAGTCTGACAATGAATGAGAACTTAGAAAATTTGGTGCAGTCGCGGTACAACGGGATACTAGCATCTTCAAGTAACTTAGCGAAGGATTCTTGCTGCTTATTATTTTCATGGGTGGGGCCAGACATTTCCTCGTCCACCCCACCACCAATCTGGTTTGTTTCTATTGACTCATTGTGAACTTCGGTTGTTGGGTCATTGGTGTGGAAAGGAACATTATGATTCCCCATGGCATCTTGTAACAAAGCATGCATCTCATCGGGAATGCTTAAGTCTTCGTTCACTAAGGGCTCAGCCTCATTTTCTAATACAACCGGACGAACAGGAGCTGCCGTATCATCCTCTCCATGACAAAACCACCTTGTGTACCCTTGAAGAAAACCGTTGACAGCCAAGTGTGTATGTACTACGTCACATGTCCTCAGCATACAATTTGTACAGCGAAGGCATGGACAAAGGATTAGGTTGGGATCACGGGAATGTCGTTTGGCAAAGATAATAAAATCTTTAATACCATCACGGTACTCCTTGGATAATCGTGGTTTACTAATCCAACTTCTATCCATTATATCAATAGCACACAGTCTGAAATTAAAATTTTATATATTAAATAGTAATAACAATAAAAGGCATTTTGTATATTAAATTTCACCTATTTGAAAATCAACCCTAGCTGCAAATAAATGAACGATATAATCTCTAACTGTAAAATAAAGAAATTGTGGCTCCAAAAAATGTACAAAAAAAAACTACTTCTTAATACAATCTACTCTATTCACCAAACCCTAAACGACCTTTTGTGGAAATGATCACAACCACCTTAGACGGTATTTTATCACACACCCTGTGTTCGAGCATAAAAAAAAATCGACTATAGTCTCCCCTGTATTTGGCTTTCCGTTCAAGGAGATGATGATGGTAAAGGGTATTTTGCTGATGAAGAGGAATCGGCCGAATAATGAGTGCGTCCTGTTGTAACTACGGTAACAAGAAGATCTGATGACTCATGAACTATTCTGTTCATGACTACTAATAATCACTTATCTCATAATAATAATAATAATAATAATAATAATAATAATAATAATACTAAACAAAAGAAACAGTAAAAGAAAAATTAAAATGTCTAGTATGTAAGCATATATTTTGCAGACTGAACCAATTGTTGTACATAGCCGGAGAATTTTGGCATAGAGCTATAGCATCCTCAGTTCACAGTGAACCCAGTTTGGTCAAAAAAACATGCCAAAATGACAATCAGATGCAGGGGATAAGCTTCAATTAATTAACAGTGAAAGAAACTGGGGATGCTATGCAGCATACTTAGTTACGAAGTGAACCCATTTTGTTAAAAAACCATGCCAAGGATTCCAGTCAGGTTACTTTAACAGTATCTGAAAATGAAAAATTTCCCATTATCTGAGCTTATATGTTGCTCTACTACTTCTTCATCCCAACTAAATCTAAAACCCAATTGTAGCCGCATATCCGGCCGGAGGATTTTGGCATACGTACCTATACCATCCTCAGTTCACAGTGAACCGATTTTGGTAAAAATAATTCATGCCAAGATGACAATCAGATGCATGAAAATAAGCTTCACTAACAACAAAAAAAGAAAATGGGGATGCTAGCAGCATACTTAGATTGGAAGTTAACCCATTTTCGTATAAAAAACCATGCCAAAGATTGACAATCAGGTTACTTTAACAGTATTTGAAAATGATAAATTTTCCATTATCAGAGCTTATATGTTGCTATACTACTTCTTCAACCCAACTAAATCTAAAACCCAATTGTTGTGCGTATCCGAAGGATTTTGGCATACGTACCTATAGCATCCTCAGTTCACTTAGTCTGGAAGTGAACCTATACAAACTGGGGATGCTATGCATGCAGCATACTCATTTTGGAAGTGAACCCATTTTGTGTAAAAAAACCATGCCAAACATTGCAATCAGGTTACTTTAACGGTATCTGAAAATGAAAATCTCCCATTATCTGAGCTTATATGTTGCTCTACTACTTCTTTAGCCCAACTAAATCTAAAATCCAATTGTTGTGCGTATCCGGCCGCAGGATTTTGACATACGTACCTATAGCATCCTCAGTTCACAGTGAACCCATTTTGGGTAAAAAACAATCATGCCAAGAAGACAATCAGATGCATGAAATCAGCTTCATTAACAACAAAAAAAAACGGGTATGCTATGCAACATACTTAGTTTGGAAGTGAACCCATTTTGTGTTAAAAAACCATGCCAAAGATTGCAATCAGGTTACTTTAATAGTATCTGAAAATGAAAATTTCCCATTAACTGAGCTTATATGTTGCTCTACTAATTCACTGTGCCCAACTAAATCTAAAACCCAAGTGTGGTGCATATCCGGCCAGAGAATTTTGGCATACGTACCTATACAATATCCTCAGTTCACAGTGAACCCATTTTGGGTAAAAAAACAAACATGCCATGAAGACAATCAGATGCATGAAATCAGCTTCATTAACAGTAAAAGAAGATGAAAATTTCCATTATCTAAGCATATATTTTTCTATTAATTCTTCATCTCAACTAAACCGTTCATGCTAAGGAAATCGAACACGTAACAGGCATATATTTTTCATTATCTAAGCATATTTTTTTCATGCCAAACTGAAAAAAGCTGCCTTTTTTGGAAAATAAGGGAAATTAAGAGATCATACCGAAGAGAGAGGGAGGGAGCGGGGCGACGAGGGCGGGGGCGTAGGAGAGAGAGAGAGAGGGGGCGACCGCCGATTCACCTCCAGATCGAGAGAGGGAAGAACGAAATCGAAAAGGACGAAGGGAATAAGGGACGATTTCGAATGGTCGAAGGCCGTCGAAGAGGACGAAGCGGCGGAGGCAAACGCGCGGGAAATAGAGCGGGGAAGGAGGGAAAGGAAGCGCCTTTTTTCGCTTTTTTTTTGGGGGGGGTAATGGGTAAATGGCGAGCGAACGATTAGGGTTCGCGGGTTTTATTCCCAGTTATTCACCGGCGTTTTAATTGGAAACGCCGGTGAATGTGCCAGTATATTCGCCGGTGTTTATAATAAAAAACGCCGGTGAATAATAAACTTCACCGGCGTGTTCAGCTAAAACGCCGGTGAATACTAACATTCACCGGCGTTTTAAATCGACCGCCGGTGTATGACCATCCCATCTGGCGCCCAATTCCTACTGGCTCCCTACCCCGGCGCTACTAGTAAAACGCCGGGGAATAATCGCCGGGAAAGCACCCCCAGGGAGCGGGGCACATTGAAGACGCCTGGGGTGAGCCCAGGTCTATAGCGAGCGAAGAAGGCGACAAGCTCCTAACCGTTATCCCACCCCCGGGCCTCGTCACCGTCCGCTTCGTCTTATGCCTATCAGAAGTGTGTGCTTCGCCATGATTGCCGCGGAATCCATACCCGTTTTGTCTGCCAAATGAAAACAAGAAGCGATGTTAAAATAAGAAGTAAAATGCGGAAAAAATAAGACACTAAAACAATTAATCAAATAAAGAGCTAAAGTAGTAATAGGGTCTATCGGGCTTAGACCTCCATGGAAGGACCTCTTCTGTAACCTGCCTCCGCTTCAATGGCACCTGCCAAAGGAGGTTATCGCACAACTTCTGCTCGGCCTCCCCCAACACTGGCTCTATCCTAACTCGCTTTGGCACCACCGTTTGCCACTTAATGGAAATTCCCCACTGCTCCGAACTACGCATTACAAAGAACTTCTCTTTCCAATTTTGGACCAAGTTAGGAATCTCAACCAGTTTCACTCCAGTACGAGGAGTAAGGTAGAAGCCCAACTCCAACTTGCTCTTTTGATGTAACTTAAATAGCGCCCACTGCACCGCTAAACTCGGCTCGACACCAACTACACGGCAATGCAGAATAAAAGAGCTCACCTGCATCCACATATTAGGCACAAACTCTACAGGGTTAATCGTGTACCACCTCAACGCCGGAGTTTCTTGGGAGAGAAAAATGCAGAGAAGAAAGAAGAAGAAGAAGAAGAAGAAGAATGAAGAGGAGGAGAGGTGGTGGGGGTTTTAAATCCCCAAGCTACAATACGAGCTCCCCCCAGTATTTGTGTAGGCCCCATCAGAAGGAAAGCACAACAAAAGAAAGGAAAAAGAAAGGAGGCACGAGAAGAAGAATCCCATAAAAGAAAAGAAAAAAAGCAGAAGCACGTGCATCGAGTGCCACGTGTCACAACCACAAAAACTCAACAAAAAAAAATTGGGACAGTGTTGATCGGTCAACGCTGACATGTCACACCACCAGTGCGCCACGTGGTGCCTTACCCGGAGCCACATCAGGTAGGAGTGGAACCGGGTAACATGCGCATGAAACGCTATGTGGCCCCTTCGACCTCCCTGATTCCCACGCTTTCGATGATCCAAGGCTAAGATCTCATCAAAAGGTGTTCCCAGTTCCAAACCGAGTAATAGTGGAACCGGGTAACAATAGGCACATGTCGAGCAGTTATATCTTCTCATCTCTCGCACCCATCACGATCAATGGTTCAGATGCTGCCACATCATCAGGTATTTAATTAATTCCTTTATTTAGTTATTAATTCAAATTAATTATTTTAAAATTCTAAAAAATAATTAATTAAAAATTCTATAAATACTTATTAATTCAAAAAAATATTTTAATATTCTGAAAAAGTAATTATAAATTTTGATAATTAGTTAAAATATTGAAAATTAATTATTAAAATTCGGAAATTGAATAAAAATTTGAGAAATAATTAAAAAGTGGAAAAAATTCAGAAATTCTAGAAAATAACAGAAAATCTAGAAAATTATAAAATAATTCTGGAAATTTTGCAAACTCAGAATAACACGGTTACACCCTGAGCAAGGTTCAAACATCCCTGAATCTTCGATACGTTCTGTGAACCATTAAAAACGAGCGAACTACTCCTCAAAGGCTGTGAAACTCAGTCTTCGGAAGTGGGGGAACTTGTGATATGGGTAAAAATAGAATCAAATCGGGACCGTCCAAATCGGGCACAAATCTTAAAGCTCTTAGGCTAAAACGGTAAATTTCACCAGTAACGAGTTCATAAACGGGAGTTGGGCATCTTTCAAGCCCAACGACCCAAAACGGACTTATCTAACTCAGTTTTCATAATAGTCCAACATAAATGAGTCCATGATTATTTAAATATGATTTAAACTCATAATTATCCATAAATTACCATTTGAAAATCATATCTCTTTTAAAGAGAAGAATTTGAACTGTATCTCCACAACAGTTCTTATATCTTCATGAAGAAGAGATAACCAACTCCATCAAAAACACTGGAAAGCAGAGATAAATCATTATCTTAAACTGACCCCCAAAAGCGATTATAAATACCCCATGACCTCCAACCAGGTAATCAGTATTTTGCCACTAAAAACACTCATATATTTTTTGAGTTCTGACTTGAGCATTGGAGTGTCTGTTGCCAGAGTCAACCCTGGTGTTCCATACTTTTGCAGGTCAGTCAAAGAAATCGTCACCATCCAGATCAAATCCAACAATTCAAACGAGTCAGATTCATAAGTAAAGATCAGTTGGTAATTGCCAATATCGGTGATAATTGAAAGGTCACTTGTTTTAATTTCAAAAATAGTTCACATCATCTGTTTGGTCCCACACAGAAAAAACAGCAACAAAAACCAATAAAGGTAAAATTATGTTTGCAGTCCTACTGAAACCAATAGCTTAAATAAGAAATGACTTTTATAGTCCTTGGAAAACTCAGTAGGTTTAAATGCCAAATTTATTTTCTTCATTTTTTACAAAAAAATTTGCCGAAAAATTATCATATAATGTGAGACTTATTTGAAAAAACTTTCCTCCCACTTTTCAATTCTATTTTGATTTACATACTAACTCCTCCAATTATTGGAGGACTTACCGAATCTCAATTAATTGATACATGGGTTAGGCATAAAATAGTGTTAAGAATGCCATGTAATCACACCTTATATATCTATATAATAAAACACAAAGAAAGCTATCAAGTGGCTCTCCTTCAATCTCTTAAAAAATTAAAGGCCCGGATCTAATCTTACAAAACATATTTTTCCTTCAAAAGTTTTCCTAAACACTCAAATTCAAATCTCTCACCCAAAACAACTTCTATATTTATCTAAAATTTTTTTTTCTCTCTCCCTCTCTCTTCTATTAAAAAAATTAAGAAAATTAAAATTTTAAAAATTTAAAATATTAAAAAAATTAAAAATTTAAAAACATTAAAAATAATTCAAAAAAATCATATAATATGTTTTTTGCTCTATGTTTACTACTTCGATTAATTTGCTGGACCTCCAAAAATATTTTATATGATCAAATACTTCAATTAATTTGCTGGACCTCCAAAATTATTTTATATGATCAAACAAGGTGCACTGTTTATTATATATATATAATAAAGCACAAAGAAAGCTATCAAGTGGCTCTCCTTCAATTTCCTCAAAAATCAAAGGCCCAGATCTAACCTCACAAAACATATTTTCCCCCCAAAAGTTTCCCACCCAAAACTCAAATTCAAATCCCCCACCAAAAAGTCCCCGATTTTTTTCTTTCTCTCTCTTCCTCCCTCTTCTATTCAAAAAATTAAGAAATAAAAATTTTTAAAAATTTTTAAAAATTGAAAATTAAAAAACTAAAAAAATAAAAAATTAAAAAACTTTTAAAATAATTCACAAAAAATCAAAAAAATCATATAATTTGCTGGACTCCCAAAAGTTTGCTACTTCAATCAATTTGCTGGACCTCAAAAACTATTTTATATGATCAAACAAGCTGCATCGTTCCGAAGACGTGCCGTAGGCACGTGTCAACGGGCAAACCTAGTAAATATATAAATTTTGATTAAATAGGATGGAGTGGAGCTCCCGCCTGTTATATATATAAACTAGGTTTGCCCGTTGACACGTGCCTACGGCACGTCTTCGGAACGGTGCACCTTGTTTGATCATATAAAATAGTTTTGGAGGTCCAGCAAATTAATTGAAGTAGGAAACATAAAGCAAAAAACATATTATATGATTTTTTTTTATTTTTTTTTTTTGAATTATTTTTTAAGTTTTTAAATTTTAAATTTTTTAAGTTTTTTAATTTTTAAAAAATTTTTAAAATTTTTATTTTCTCAATTTTTTGAATAGAAGAGGGATGGAGAGAGAAAGAGAGAGAGAGAGAGAAATATAGGAGTTGTTTTGGGTGGGGGATTTGAATTTGAGTTTTGGGGAAAATTTTTGGAGGGAAAATATGTTTTGTAAGGTTAGATATGGGCCTTTGATTTTTGGGGGATTGAAGGAGAGCCACTTGATAGCTTTCTTTGTGTTTTATTATATAGATATAAGAAAAAGTACAACACAACCTGAAAGAAATAACCCCGACCACCACACAAACGAGGCAATGAAGGACATCACAACAACAACCCACACTAAATAAAGAAGAAGAATAAGAACAGTAGCAACCAAGTAGACAACAGATAACAAGAAGACACATAAAACAAATAGATAACAAGAAGCCCAAGACACAGAAGCGCGACAGCAACGGCAGCCAACACGAACCCCCAAGCAGACCCAAACCTCCATCCCACCAAAAAAACTCATAAATAGCGCACCAGAATAACAAATTGGTGCGGCAACAAAATGAGAACACAGCTCAACCAAACGAGCCAGAAACTGCCAAAAGGAGCAGCAGGTAGTACCCACCACCCCCAGATAGCAGAAGCAATAACCAACTGAGCAACAAAATGACTCACCAGGCTGAAAAGCATTAAAATAGCAACGAAGTAGAGCGACCCAAAATAAAACCAAAGCAACTTATATATATATATATACATATGTATGTATATATATATATATATATATATATATATGAACTAGACGAAGTAGGGCATGCGCCTAATAGATTCAGAAGGAGTAGGGGTTAGTGAGTAAAAATAAAACTTGGTAGGGTTATCTGTCATTGGTAACAAACCTAGTAGGGTTATGTGAAATTACCCATCATAATTTAGTAAGACATGTCATAATATGTGAATAGTTGAAATATTTGTCAATCAACCTTTTTCTTATCAACTTGACCCACATCGCAGATTAGCATAGAATGATGTTACAGACACAAAATGCAACACGCACTGAAGAGGGTGTCACTTAGTTTCGGCAGGAGACACGAAAATGATCAGTAAGTACCTGAGTCAGACAAGTAATGCAAATAATTAGAATCTTCTCATCATCATAGTCGAATAAAGGAACAATAACCTGAAACTTATAATGTACGAGTGGTTTGAGAATATAAAATTGCCTACTAAAAGGAAATGGTAAATAAATGTCACTATTAGATATTGTATGTATATTTAGTCCCATATCGGGTTATGTATCAGTTTAGTATTTGGTTCTCTCTTATATATAAGAGTCATTGTACTCAGTTATAATTAATCTAATAATATTTTTCAATCTCTCTGTTAACCTTAACATGGTACCAGAACAATAACCCTAGATTTCTTTCTCACTAATCCCTAACATTAATCACTCAAATTTTCTTCTTCTCAACAACAACAACAACTCCGGCGACAACAACTCCAGCAATACCCAACATCAACATCAATATCAGCCGCAGCAATCGTCGTTAACATCGCCATCGCCATCAGCAGCACCGTAACCCAACAACTGATCTCAGCTCACCTCTACAAACCCCGTCGAAGCCCCCTGGAGTTCACCGTAGCCTTGACCATTCACAACTCCCCGTCGAAGCCACCTATTGACCACCGCCTTAACCTCGACAAACCCAAGCTGCCTCCATCTCCAAAACCCTGGCCGCCTCCTCAAAACCCTAACCCTATTTCTTTTCCATTTCTTATCTTCACCCTAACCTGTAGTACCCCGTATTTTTAAATATTATTTTTAAAGTTTTATAAATGAATTAAAATATTTTTTGGAGATTTAATAAATATTTTTCTGGAAATCTATCTTTTTACACGTGCAAAACACGTGTAAATATTTTCTTGAGAAGTTCAAAATACAAAATTTCTACATGGAAAATCATCATTTATTATTTGGGATTTAATTGTAATTTTTCTAGATTTTTCTGATATTTATTGGATCTATTTACAAATATTAAGAAAAAGAAGGATATTTTGGCAAAATTGTTATTTTGAGGGGTGAAAGTGCAAAACTATTTTTATGGACTTTTCAAACAGTGCCGACTAGAAATAAGGTGTCTATTTTACTATTAAATCTCAATTTAATTGGTTTTAGCAAGTTTCCAAGTATAGGGATCTATTTATGTAAAGTTATATTTTCAAGGGGTTATTTTGCAAATGTGTTTAAAAACCCTAATCTTCAATTCCGGCCTATTTAAAATAAGTGCAGTTGTCTTTCGCTGCACAACACAATGGTTTATTATTTTTTTTGGAGGATTAAGGAGAGGATCTTGGATTTCGCAAAAGAAAGGTTTTCTTATCAGATTTCTTCATTCGATGTGAGTGATTTGTTGTGTTTATTTTCTTTGTGCATGTTGTATGTGAGTGACTTGTTGTCTTCTTTTATTTTGTGAATATGTATGCGAATGATATGAATGTTTTAATGGATCTTGGATGTTGAATTTTCTTGCTAGAAAGCATGTTTAGGGTTTGAATATGAATATGCACATTATGAATTAGATGGATGGATTAAAAATCGGATCTTGTGAAACCCTATTTGTTTGTGAACAAAATTTTATGTGGGTAATTCGAGAATGATGAGTGTCCCATTAGAAATCATGGGTAGTCCATCTCTTTTGGATAAATGTTGGATTGATTGAATATGGTGGATTTTATGCATAAACCTAATAAAGATGAGACTTTTATTGCATTTGAGTATTTGTTGAACACAAATTTGATATGGTGATGTTACTAATTGATTATAGTTGTGAGTTGTAGTAGTAATTCAGTTTTGAGAAATTTGAAAGGAAAAGTATGAATCAAGAGATCATGACATGAAAATCGAAATTGAAAATTTAGTTGAGTTGAGAAAATATACCCAAATTGGAGATTTTCTTTGAGATTTTGACATTTATATAGTTTGCATCTGAATACAAAACTATTTCGGGGATCAATAAACTTTTTAAGAAACTCTATTTTGACTATATGCACAATCCATATTTTAATCGAAAGAAATCAACAAAATCTCTATTTTTATAAATTCAAATAGTTTTGATTTAGTTTTATGGACTATTATATGTCCTACAAGTTGTATTTGATCATATAAGAAATAAGCTTTTCGTAGAAAACGTTTTCATAAAGTAAAACTACATATCAGTTGAAATGTGCACAACCAAAAGTATGTAGTCTGTAGGTCGACAATCGACTGGTATGACTTCTCAGTCGACCGACACGACCCAGCTGCAATGTTCTCTAGTTTTTCATGAAATTTCGTTCTGGACAGTCGACTGATGACTTTTACAGTCGACTGGTACCACTTAGAATTATTTTCTCGAATTTATTGTAATTTTTCTCTTTGGACAGTCGACATATACCCTTTACAGTAGACTGCTATACTTAGAATTATTTTCTTAAAAACCATGGAATTCTCTTTCTGGACTGTCGACTTATGCTTTTCTATAGTCGACTGGTACTGATGTATCTTTACATTTTTGAAAGTTCTTTCAAATGATTTATTCTCTAAATGTTTTAATGTATAACTTACTATTCTATACTTTATCTTCTACTGAACATATGTGTAACCCCTGTTTTTCCAAAAAGGTATTTTTCGATATTTTCTGTATTTAAAAATTTTCGCAAATTATTTTTCCGGTTTTCAAATTCTTTTGTCAAAATGTATTTTTGGACCTTCTATTTTAAAATCTGTTTTCGATCAGATGAATTTATTTGTAACTATTTTTCTGTGATCTTATATTGTAATAAAAATCTCATTTATTATTATTGTTATTATTTTTATTAGTTTCGACTGGTTATTAACGATCTAATTTTATGTACAAATTGTATTTGTAGTATTTTAAATAAATTATATTTTGTAATGCAAATTGCATTTTATTAGAGACAATATTTTTATTTGTTATTTTATTGAATTTCATATACCCATCTAAACCCATTTACCCATACCCATTTACCCTAATAAAACCCAACCCGGTTACCAACTAACCCAAACCCATTTCTAAACATCCCTAGACCCGACCCGAAGCTCTCCCACCGCCTAACCCTAGTTCCCATATTCCCTATATATACTCATAATCCATCCTTGCGTCCTTTCGTCTCTTTCCCCATGTGCCGCGCTCCTTCTCTCTGCTTCCTCACCTTCTCCCGATGCTTGCAGCCGCCGCTTCAAAAACCACGCGCCAGCCCCCCTGCCTTCCCGTCTTCACCTCTCCATTGTCGCGTCCATATCCCGTGCTCCCTTCAAACCCATCACCCTGCACCTTGCAACTCGCCCTCGCCGCTTCGTCTTCAACCCAGCGCGCCGCTCCTCTCGTGCGCCGCCCTTCCCCTCCGCCGCGACGCGTCAGCGCCACGCTGCGCTGCGACAGCCCCGCTCGCATCGCCCCAGCGACAGCGCGCGCCCCAGACTGCACTTCACCAGCGTCGCAACGGTGCCAGTCTGCCGTGTCCCCTGCGCGCAGCCACCTGCGGTAGTCTCCGGCCTGTCCTCCTGACGTTGGTGCTGTTTTCGCGTGCCGTCGCCATCTAGTGCGTGCCGCAGTGACTCCCCGTCCGATCGTGCCCGTGATCGATTGCTCTTTGGATTCGTGATCTTGTCCTTGGTTTGTTGCTGTTGAGATCGTGCCCGGGAATCCGTTCCCGTTATTCTCTTCTTTTGGTTGGATTCGTCGGCTTCATCCAGACAAGTAACTTGTACTTAAATTTCTTAGGTTGATACAAGTAGAAAGTTCACACATAGGATAGGTTGAGACTAGAGACGGCCAAGGATCATGTTTTTAATTGTGGGTTTCGTCTCTATTGTTCAAAACAAGCCATAGATGACTTAGGACATGAAGTTTGATAGGTTTATGCCATAGGATTCACCCAAACGCGATTTGATCGCGTAGAGACATATTGTGTACCCGATGTATGTTGAACACCCATATGAGGAATACTAGATTTTGACATGTTAGATACCCTCCATTATGACATTTGGATCATGGGTAGACAGCGTTTTGAATTTGGAAGAGTTTGGATGATTTTTGAGGAAGTTATGATGTTTTGAAGTTTAGTTGAGAAATCTGGAAATTTGGATTGAACTGGATTGATTGTTGTTTTTACCTGAATTAGAGTCCGAATCTCAACATGGCTATTTCTGTGTAATTTGTAGATAATTGAATCTAATTTGTAATCCCACTGGTTTCACTCCGTTTGGAGTTTGTATGAATTAGTTATGATTATTTTAGTAACTGTATGCCGGTAGTTTCCAGAATCAGTTCGGGGTAGTTTTTGTGGCCAATTTATTTTCAAGATCCAAGTTAGACATAATTTCATGCCACAAAATTTTGTCCAGTGTTTCACCATAATGTTAGGTAGTTCTCTGATTTTTGTGGTAATTAAAAGATGAGTTTTGAGATATGCCTTACATTCTTTTCTATAGATCGCTTTTGTTGTAAACTGTGTGTGATTGTATGTTGAATACCGTGTTCACCTTATTTCTACTTACTGTATGAATATTTCATGTGAGATATGAAAGTTGGTTAACAGTGTATAATTTCACCCCGTTTTGGCGGAAGTGGATTTTGATGCGCTGTGTGCAAGATATGCATGATTTTGTACAGCGGTGTTAAAGAATTCCAGATCCATCAAAACTGTGTTATGTGTTACCTTCTATTTTTGAAAACATATCTATACTTTCTGGAAAAATATGAAAATTTATATTTTGAGAATATACTTATAGGGGATTACCCCAGAATTTTCGTGGGTTTAATTATTGAATTTGTATGCTGTTTTCATGTGGTTTAAGTTATTCTCCTGTTTTCTGGCTGTACATGAAAACTGTGTTGAATTGTATTTTGAGTCGTGATGTTGTGAAATAGCATATGGATTTATTATAACCGTTAGAAGCGTGTGGAAGTCTAGTTTCCAGATCCTTCGACGGATTATGAATTTCATGCCTGTAGATCTTTGGATCACTGTTTATGTACATACTGGTCTTGCTGTCCTGTATATAAACATATACCATTTTGCTCGTATTTGTGAATGTTTGGTACCTATACTTGCTGATCTAATTCCCTGAGTCTAAACCTGAGTATAACCTGTTAGTTTGACATCATTTAGCACACTCTCATGCCTTTTGATGATCTTAATAATAAAGTAATTAAGCCGGGGTATATGGGACAGATCTAGTAGTGGATAGTGCAGAAACGTGTACTCGGGAGGAGACTTGTGTTTCCTTTATGACAAGTTACCGATCAAGTTTACCGATCAAGTTACCGATTAAGTTTACCGATCAAGTTTACCGATCAAGTTTACCGACCAAGTTCTGTGATTCTGTGAATACTGAGTATACTGCCCTGCATGGTCCCCTACGAAATCTAAAGAGAAACTGCATTGACTGTAACAATCATGTGATAAAAAGATGGCACATGAAGTGTTACCTAGATAGTAATAATACAAGATATTAATACATGATTACCTGTTACCTGTATACCTGTTACCTGTTACCGGTTATCTGATATTTCTGTTACCTGTTTTCCCGATACTTGATACAGATTTACCTGATTACCTGAATACCTGATAATTATACATGCTACCTGTTTACCTGTTGACTTTACATTTGACATATGTTTACCTTTACCTGTTAGTATATCCTGTGATTAGATAGTGTCCATGTGCTTGTATCCTATTCTATTTGTGACCCGGACTTGCCATTGACGGGTACTATGTTTTCTCTTTTCCTTTTTCCTGCATTCGTTGAATTGCAGATTTTGGAGGACAGGATTCCTGAAGGTATTAGCGAGATGAAGTTCTAGTTGGCTGAAGCTTTGCTATCTATATTTATCTCCTGTTGCTCATTTTGAATATTGTATCTGTTACTTGTATTCTTGTATTTGGGCAATATGACCCAGGAATATTTGTGTATTTTCAGATCATGATTATTTGAGGTTAATACATTTTATTTCAAATATTCCTGTTGGTATTTGGTTTATATGTGCATGTGGTTGATTTTTCCTAGCTTCCGACTCTGATTTTACTGTGATATGTTGTAAAGAATTCCTGAACAGCTTAAGGATGATTATATTCATTCGCTGGACTTTTGTTACGTGCTCGTATTCTATGTTTTTGGGAAGCAGGGCGTGACAGGGTTTTTAGTGGTATCAGAGCATCAGGTTTGGCTAATGTATTAGTTGACTAATATATTAGACAAGCTTGGCTCGATCTGGAATCTGCGCAACATTTCACCAACCATACATGCATAAGTGAATTATTACCAACAGTGATCTGGATACTAGTCTTAATCCATTCATTTGATCCTTCTTATTCGATTTCCTTGATTCCTTGTTTCTTCCGTCTCTTTTAGTCATTCTCATTTGTTGATTCCTTTTGGGTGTAGTTTCGTTCTTTCCGTACCCATATTTCTTTGATTCTTTCATTCATCTTTATTTTTTTTTATTTTTTTTTTATTTATTGATTCATAATGAGTATCATGTTGGTTATTTCTTCCCTGCTATATTCTCTTCAATTCCGATTTTGTCCTCGCTCTCCTTCCTTTGTAATCAATTCCTTAATTTTCTTTTGCTCATTCCAGTCATCCTCCTCTTTGAGTCTTTATTGGGCATAAATACATTTTTCTCCTACCTATATTTTCTTTATATTATATATATTTTTGAATATTTCCTGTATTTCGATTATTAATTATTATATTTTGGATCTTCTATAACATTATTTTCTAAAATTTTATTATTTCGAATAACTGTGTATTTTAATATCACAAATTTTCAAAACGTATCTTCGTACTTAAATTGAGCAATCAATATCTAAGTATGTGTGGAAGATCGCATCATTTCGTTCATCGTTTTGTTGCAACTGGATGTCGAGATGGCGAACATGCAACTAGACATCAATGAAGGCAAATTGCAACTGGATACCGGTGAGGCAAAATGTGCAACCGAATATCCAGATAATAAGCTGCAACCTGTTGTCGGGATGGCAAACCTGCAACTTGATGTCGAGAATGCAAGACTACAGATGGATATAAATGAGGCGAACCCACATCAAAGGATTTCTACTATTATTATTATTGTTTTCCTTATTATTATTAGTATTATGATTATTTTCGTTATTACTATTGCTATTGTTATTATTGTATTTTCTTACTATTATATTTTTGATGTTGATATTGAATTACTTTCACTAAATTGATGAACCCCAAATTATTTTCTGGGTTGTATTATTATCCTTACGAGTATTGTTAATATTTTCTTATTATTATTTTTACCAATATGATTATGATGATTATTTTTATTATTTTTATTCTTGTCATTATTATTTTATTACTATTACATGTTGATTTTTGTATTATTAATATTATTTTTGTTAATGCTCATTAGTTTTGACCTAATTATTTTAATTAAAGTCGTCCTCTCAACCCCAATTGTATTCTGTTATCTCATTCTTTTCTTCCTGCTCGGATCGTCGCTTGTTATCGCGTGGTCTACAACGATATGTCTGCGGCTTGGAACATCACTATCAGAGTGGCGCAGCGGAAGCGTGGTGGGCCCATAACCCACAGGTCCCAGGATCATGTTGTTGCTTCTTTCTTGCATTGTTTGGATTTCTCCTATCTTTTGCATTTGTTCTTATCTGTTGACTTATTGTTTGACTCAATTCTTCCCTGTCTTTTCTCTCTTTGATTTCAGTCCTGCTGACTCCCTTTTTGCTTTGTTGTCTTGTGTTTGATTCTTTCCTTTTGATATTAATTGTTCTCTTTCTTGCATTCCATTTGACCCCATCGTTGTTATCCACTTCCTTCTGTTCTGGTATTGCCTCTGCTTTGTTTCTTCCCCTTTAGCCCTCTGTTTTGTTACCTTTCCCCAGTTTGCTTTGCCTTGTCCTATGTACCGCCTACGCAAATTTCAAGGACGAAATTTTGTTGTAAGGTGGGTAGGATTGTAACCCCTGTTTTTCCAAAAGGGTATTTTTCGATATTTTCTGTATTTAAAAATTTTCGCAAATTATTTTTCCGGTTTTCAAATTCTTTTGTCAAAATGTATTTTTGGACCTTCTATTTTAAAATCTGTTTTCGATCAGATGAATTTATTTGTAACTATTTTTCTGTGATCTTATATTGTAATAAAAATCTCATTTATTATTATTGTTATTATTGTTATTAGTTTCGACTGGTTATTAACGATCTAATTTTATGTACAAATTGTATTTGTAGTATTTTAAATAAATCATATTTTGTAATGCAAATTGCATTTTATTAGAGACAATATTTTTATTTGTTATTTATTGAATTTCATATACCCATCTAAACCCATTTACCCATACCCATTTACCCTAATAAAACCCAACCCGGTTACCAACTAACCCAAACCCATTTCTAAACATCCCTAGACCCGACCCGAAGCTCTCCCACCGCCTACCCTAGTTCCCATATTCCCTATATATACTCATAATCCATCCTTGCGTCCTTTCGTCTCCTTCCCCATGCGCCGCGCTCCTTCTCTCTGCTTCCCCACCTTCTCCCGATGCTTGCAGCCGCCGCTTCAAAACCCACGCGCCAGCCCCCTTGCCTTCCCGTCTTCACCTCTCCATCGTCGCCTCCATCTCCCGTGCTCCCTTCAAACCCATCACCCTGCACCTTGCAACTCGCCCTCGCCGCTTCGTCTTCAACCCAGCGTGCCGCTCCTCTCGTGCGCCGCCCTTCCCCTCTGCCGCGACGCGTCAGCGCCGCGCTGCGCTGCGATAGCCCGGCTCGCATCGCCCCAGCGACAGCGCGCACCCCAGACTGCACTTCACCAGCGTCGCAACGGTGCCAGTCTGCCGTGTCCCCTGCGCGCAGCCACCTGCGGCAGTCTCCGGCCTGTCCTCCTGACGTCGGTGCTGTTTTCGCGTGCCGTCGCCATCTAGTGCGTGCCGCAGTGACCCCCCGTCCGATCGTGCCCGTGATCGATTGCTCTTTGGATTCGCGATCTTGTCCTTGGTTTGTTGCTGTTGAGATCGTGCCCGGGAATCCGTTCCCATTATTCTCTTCTTTTGGTTGGATTCGTCGGCTTCATCCAGGCAAGTAACTTGTACTTAAATTTCTTAGGTTGATACATGTAGAAAGTTCACACATAGGATAGGTTGAGAGTAGAGACGGCCAAGGATCATATTTTTAATTGTGGGTTTCATCTCTATTGTTCAAAACAGGCCATAGATGACTTAGGACATGAAGTTTGATAGGTTTATGCCTTAGGATTCACCCAAACGCGATTTGATCGCGTGTGCGACATATTGTGTACCCGATGTATGTTGAACACCCATATGAGGAATACTAGATTTTGACATGTTAGATACCCTCCATTATGACATTTGGACCATGGGTAGACAGCGTTTTGAATTTGGAAGAGTTTGGATGATTTTTGAGGAAGTTGATGTTTTGAAGTTTAGTTGAGAAATCTGAAAATTTGGATTGAACTGGATTGATTGTTGTTTTTACCTGAATTAGAGTCCGAATCTCAACATGGCTATATCTGTGTAATTTGTAGATAATTGAATCTAATTTGTAATCCCATTGGTTTCACTCCGTTTGGAGTTTGTATGAATTAGTTATGATTATTTTAGTAACTGTATGCCGGTAGTTTCCAGAATCAGTTCGGGGTAGTTTTTGTGGCCAATTTATTTTCAAGATCCAAGTTAGACATAATTTCATGCCACAAAATTTTGTCCAGTGTTTCACCATAATGTTAGGTAGTTCTCTGATTTTTGTGGTAATTAAAAGATGAGTTTTGAGATATGCCTTACATTCTTTTCTATAGATCGCTTTTGTTGTAAACTGTGTGTGATTGTATGTTGAATACCGTGTTCACCTTATTTCTACTTACTGTATGAATATTTCATGTGAGATATGAAAGTTGGTTAACTGTGTATACTTTCACCCCGTTTTGGCGGAAGTGGATTTTGATGCGCTGTGTGCAAGATATGCATGATTTTGTACAGCGGTGTTAAAGAATTCCAGATCCATCAAAACTGTGTTATGTGTTACCTTCTATTTTTGAAAACATATCTATACTTTCTGGAAAAATATGAAAATTTATATTTTGATAATATACTTATAGGGGATTACCCCAGAATTTTCGTGGGTTTAATTAATGACTTCGTATGCTGTTTTCATGTGGTTTAAGTTATTCCCCTGTTTTCTGGCTGTACATGAAAACTGTGTTGAATTGTGTTTTGAGTCGTGATGTTGTGAAATAGCATATGGATTTATTATAACCGTTAGAAGCGTGTGGAAGTCTAGTTTCCAGATCCTTCGACGGATTATGAATTTCATGCCTGTAGATCTTTGGATCACTATTTATGTACATACTGGTCTTGCTGTCCTGTTTATAAACATATACCATTTTGCTCGTATTTGTGAATGTTTGGTACCTATACTTGCTGATCTAATTCCCTGAGTCTAAACCTGAGTGTAACCTGTTAGTTTGACATCATTTAGCACACTCTCATGCCTTTTGATGATCTTAATAATAAAGTAATTAAGCCGGGGTATATGGGACAGATCTAGTAGTGGATAGTGCAGAAACGTGTACTCGGGAGGAGACTTGTGTTTCTTTATGACAAGTTACCGATCAAGTTTACCGATCAAGTTACCGATCAAGTTACCGATCAAGTTACCGATCAAGTTTACCGATCAAGTTTACCGACCAAGTTCTGTGATTCTGTGAATACTGAGTATACTGCCCTGCATGGTCCCCTACGAAATTTAAAGCGAAACTGCATTGACTGTAACAACCATGTGATAAAAAGATGGCACATGAAGTGTTACCTAGATAGTAACAATACAAGATATTAGTACATGATTACATGTTACCTGTATACCTGTTACCTGTTACCTGTTACCAGATATTTCTGTTACCTGTTTTCCCGATACTTGATACAGATTTACCTGATTACCTGAATACCTGATAATTATACATGCTACCTGTTTACCTGTTGACTTTACATTTGACATATGTTTACCTTTACCTGTTAGTATATCCTGTGATTAGATAGTGTCCATGTGCTTGTATCTATTCTATTTGTGATCCGGACTTGCCATTGACGGGTACTATGTTTTCTCTTTTCCTTTTTCCTGCATTCGTTGAATTGCAGATTTTGGAGGACAGGATTCCTGAAGGTATTGGCGAGATGAAGTTCTAGTTGGCTGAAGCTTTGCTATCTATATTTATCTCCTGTTGCTCATTTTGAATATTGTATCTGTTACTTGTATTCTTGTATTTGGGCAATATGACCCAGGAATATTTGTGTATTTTCAGATCATGATTATTTGAGATTAATACATTTTATTTCAAGTATTCCTGTTGGTATTTAGGTTTATATGTGCATGTAGTTGATTTTTCCTGGCTTCCGACTCTGATTTTACTGTGATATGTTGTAAAGAATTCCTGAACAGCTTAAGGATGATTATATTCATTCGCTGGACTTTTGTTACGCGCTCGTATTCCATGTTTTTGAGAAGCGGGGCGTGACAATATGTTTTCAAGTTGTTTTGACTGAGCTATTCATATTGGAAGATTGGTTTGGATATTTGAGTGTGAGTCTCTAGAGGGTGCGTGTGAACTCAGTATACCGGCAGTTGAGATATTTATATTTGGGCTTGTTGAGGTATTTAGTTGATCAGTTGTTTGAGTTAAGTCTGGTAGGGTACACCAACTCTAGGAGATTTTTCTGGTAATTAAATAACCTAAAAATGATAAGGACAGGCACTAGTGGTGATATGATGAACGAGAACATGGGTTATGGATCTCGGTATGGCTTGCGGTGTGAGATAATCCCCGGAATTATCCAGGTGTGGGTGAAATAGTCTCCGAAATTACCTGTGGTGTGGGATTGATCTCCAGAATTATCGGGGTCGAGGCGACGCACATGTGGTATTCGTGTGATGAGGTGCTATTGCTTGCGGTATGGGGTATTCTCGAAGATTCCCAGGTGTGAGTGAAATAGTCTCCAGAATTATCTGTGGATAGAGATTGACCTCCGGAATTATCGGGCATGGGCTAATACTCAGTTTATCTTTATCTCGTAGTAGTCATCGTGTTAGGATTAGTTGCATAGCGGGAGATTAAACCCTATAATGTGGAGACGTTAAGGGCTTGCACCGGATCTATGTAGAGTGGGATGCATAGACTCCGACAAGTACGCATTAGAGAGTCAGCATATAGACTTGATGTTTTCTTGACATGATTTTATGCATGTGGTTTCCTGTGTTTTACACTTGACACTTAGTTAGTTTCACTTGGTGTTTTTCATATTTCCTTGCTACGTCACATTTATGTATTCTTGTTTATTACATGTTATTCATGAATCTGTGCTTAACTTATGTTGTTTATTTTTATGTCACTCACACCTTTATGGCTGACCCCTTTAGTTTTAGGGGTTAGGGTTATCTCTAGCTTCATATTTTACAGGTGATTTCTTAAGGCTCGGAGTTGGATGCTTGAGTTCAATTGATATAGTGACTTATGTAATTTGTAAAGTGTTGTAAATAAAAGAGAATTGTGATTTAAGGTGTATTGTATTCCGCTGTGCTATGTAAATGATTATTGAAATGAAGGCTGAAAATTTTATTGGTATTTGGCTGTGTTTAATATTACATTTGAAGTTGATGCTGGGAATTGTGCCACGTATTTTCTAAGATATTATTTAGAAATTCGGGGCGCTACAGAGATTGGTATCAGAGCATTCTTCAATAGTAATAATAAACATGGTATAAAAATAACCTAGGTGTGGACACTAAAGTGTGAGTACCTAGGTGTGGACATTAGAGAGTGAGTATCACATAGAACTGAAACATGATGTTTTACTTTTGGGGTACAATTGAGGTTTTGCCAAAGGGTATTGATGTGAATATGAGTGGTGTTGTGGTGCTCTAACTTTTCACTTATTTTGCAGTATTCAGAATGGTTGGACCCAGAACCAGGAATGGTAACAACGGTGATGGAGCTGGAAGTTCCCAATGAACTAGAATTGATCTCGAGGCCGAATTTACCAGGGCGTATCAGATTTTGAATGCACTATTGGCAGCTAATTTGGCTCAGAATCAGAACCAAAATCAGAATCATGGGGCTGGACCAGGATTGGTTAACACCGATCCCATCAAGCAGATCGAGTCCTTCAATAGGATGAGGCTACGAGTTTTTGAGGGGAAATCTAATCCAAACGAGACTGATGGATTAGACGGATGGAGACAATCTTCGAGGTCTCAGAAACTCCGACTGTCAATAAGGTGAAGTTGGCTATAATGCAATTGGAAAAGGACGCTGGTGTTTGGTGGCAAATGGTAAAGAGAACTTTGGGGGACCAGCAATTGACTTGGGAGGCTTTTCTGGAAGAATTTAGGGATCGTTTCTTTCCCTTAGATATTCAGGAGAAGAAGGCGACCGAATTCTTGAATCTACATCAGGGCAGCATGATCGTGCGAGAGTATGAGACCAAGTTCGCGCAGCTGTCGAGGTATGCACCAGAGCTGATTGTTGACGAGGCAAAGAAGGCCAAGAAGTTTGAGCAGGGCTTGAGGCCAAACTTAAGGTCGAGAATGATTCCGTTGGGCATAAGGAGGTTTGACAAGCTGGTCATGAGAGCAGCTATGACAGAGGAAGACATGGACCAGTTCTAGAAGAAGCAAGAGACCTGGAACAGGAATAAGAGGCCAGCATCAGATCAGAATGGGAAGGGATTCCCAGCGAAGGCACCTGCAACTCAGGAAGTGACTTATTATTACTGCAAGGAGGCAGGTCATTACAGGTCAGCGTGTCCTAAGTTGGCGAAGCAGACTTGTTTCCATTGTGGGCAGGCAGGACATTCTAAGTCTCATTGTCCACAGTTGAGAAAGGATGGTCCAGGTGGAAGTAAATTCCAGAGGCAAGGGCGAGTGTTTGCATTAACCGAGTAAGTTGTAGGTAACTCGGAAGATGTGATCCAGGGTATGCAAGAGTTTTGATTTTATTTTTAATCAATGTAATAAGTAAAACCTTTATTTGAAAATAATTGGAGATTGAGTATCATTCTTCATGTAACAGGAATTGTTTTGATTAATGAAATTAAGGCAAAGGTTTTATTTGATACTGGTTTTTTGCATACTTTTGTGTCGCCCAATTTTGCAAAGGTCTTAGGTGTGGAGCCTAAGTTGTTTCCAGGCAAGGTTTTGTCAGTGGCAACGCCGTCAGGTGAAGAATTGATTGCTGATCGATATTACGAGGGCTGTAATATCGAGATTGGCGGGAGATTATTCGGCGTTGATCTGATTGAGCTGCAAGTCTTAGGAGTGGATGTGATCGTGGGCGTTGATTGGATGGCGATATATGATTCCACGATTGAATGCAAGTAGAAAGAGGTGTTAGTGAAAGCACTAGGTGGTCCCGCAGTGACATTCCAAGGGAAGAAGAAGATTCCGAAGGTGGCTGCAATGGTATCCAAGATGGCGATTCCAGATGAAGTCAAAGACATTCCGATTGTTAGAGATTTTCCTAAGTTGTTCTTGGAAGATTTTCCAGGATTACCACCACAGAGAGATGTGGAGTTTTGCATCAATGTTCAACCGGGGAGTGCTCCGATTTCTAAGGCTCCGTACAGGATGGCACCTGTAGAGCAAGACGAAGTGAAGAAGAAGATTGAGGAGTTGTTGAGCAAGGGGCTTATTTGGCCGAGTTCCTCACCGTGGGGTGCACCAGTGTTGTTAGTCAAGAAGAAGGATGGGTCAATGAGGATGTGCATTGACTACCGGGAGTTGAATAGGGCGACTATTCAGAACAAGTATCCACTTCTGGGGATTAATGATTTTTTCGACAGGCTTTGAGGAGCAGCTGTTTTTTCGAAGATTGATTTGAGATCAGGGTATCATCCGGTTCGAGTCAAGGAGGAAGACGTGAGTAAGACAGCTTTCAGGACTCTTCATGGACTCTGCGAGTTTTTGGTGATGCCATTCGGTTTGACGAATGTGCCAGCAATGTTCATGGATATGATGAATCGGGTTTTGAGGCCATTTATTGACTCCTTCGTAGTGGTTTTCATCGACAATATTTTGGTGTATTCGAAGTCGGAGGAGGAGCATTCTATGCACTTGACAGCGGTATTACAGAAATTGCAGGAGCATAGCTTGTATGCCAAGTTGTCGAAGTGTGAGTTTTGGAAGTTTGAGGTAGCTTTCCTTGGTCATATCCTTTCTAAGGAGGAAGTGGCCACTGATCTTCAGAAGGTTGAAGCAGTAAAGGATTGGCCCAGGCCAATGACTGTGAAGGAAGTCAGGAGTTTCTTGGGTTTGGCTGGTTACTACAGGAGATTCATCCAGAGTTATTCTCAGATTGCAGTTCCTTTGACAGGTTTGACCCGGAAGAATGTGGCATTTTCATGGACTGATAAGTGTGAGGCGAGCTTCCTTGAGTTAAAGGAGAGGCTAACTACTGCACCTATCTTAGATTTGCCACAAGCTGGGAAGGATTATGATATCCTCAGTGATGCATCTCTCAGAGGTTTGGATTGTGTCTTGATGCAAGAAGGCAAGGTTATTGCTTACGGTTCGAGGCAATTGCATCCGCATGAGAAAAATTATCCGACGCATGATTTAGAGCTAACAACTATTATTTTTGCCTTGAAGAAGTGGAGGCATTATGTTTATGGTGAGAAGGTCAACATGTACACTGACCACAGGAGACTGAAGTATATTTATCAACAGAAGGATCTTAATCTTCGGCAGAGAAGGTGGTTGGAAGTATTGGAAGATATTCGTCCAGATATCAAGTATCATCCGGGCAAGGCGAATGTGGTTGCTGATGGACTTAGCAGGAAGAGTAGTTTATCAAGTTTGATCGCTATTCGAAGCGCGTTAGCAGCAGAGATTGATCAGGCAGGTATCGAGGTGGTGCTGCAGGGTTTAGGGGTGTCTTTGGCTCAGTTGAGGCTGCAGCCTTCCTTAAGAGAGAGGATTGTAGAAGGTCAAATATCAGATTCAGAGATTCAGAAGATGCTGCAGTAGGTTTCAGAGGCCAAGCTATCAAAGTTTCTTGTCCAAGATGGAGTTCTTTGGATAGGTGAGAGGTTGTGTTCCCGATAATGCAGATTTGAGAGAGAGTATCTTGTAGGAAGCACACAGTACCTTGTTGTCAGTACATCCTGGAGGCACAAAGATGTACAAGGACAACAAACAGTACTTTGGTGGCCTGGTATGAAAAGAGATGTGGCAGATTTCATGGCAAGGTGTCTGACTTATCAGCAGATCAAAGCAGAAAATTAGAGACCTGGAGGTTTGTTATAGCCGTTGCCCATTCTGGAGTGGAAATGGGAGAACATCAGTATGGACTTCATCACAGGTTTGCCGAGGAGTTCGATGGGCAATGACTCGATTTGGGTTATTGTGGACCGTTTGACTAAGTCGGTTCACTTTCTAGCCATGAAGATTACTTGGTCGTTGGAGAAATTGGCTGAGTTGTACATTGGTGAGATTGTGAGACTTCATGGAGTTCCTATGTTGATTGTTTCCGACAAGGATGCAAGGTTCACTTCAAGGTTTTGAAAGAGCCTACAAGCAGCTTTGGGCACCAGAACTAATTTCAGTACCACTTTTCATCCATAGACCGATGGTCAGACTGAGAGGGTGAATCGAGTGCTGGAAGATATGCTGAGGGCTTGTGTTATGGATTTCGGTGGTAGCTGGGAGAGATACTTGGCATTGGTTGAGTTTGCTTATAACAACAGTTACCATGCGAGTATTGGGATGGCACCGTATGAGGCTTTGTACGGGCGGAGGTGCAGGACACCTGTTTGTTGGTACGAGGTTGGCGAGAGGCAGATGTTTGGTCCTAAGATCGTACAGCAGACGTCAGAGCAGATTGAACTGATTCGCAAGAGGTTGGTTGAGGCTCAGAGTCGAAAGAAGAGTTATGCTGATACTCGACGAAGGGACTTGGAGTTTGAGGTTGGGGATGCAGTTTTCCTTAAGGTGTCTCCGACCAAAGGAGTGATCAGGTTTGGTAAGGGAGGAAAGTTGGCACCAAGGTATATTGGGCCATACAGGATCGTGGAACGGATTGGCAAGACAGCATATATGTTGGAGCTTCGAGAGGAATTAACACAGGTGCATGATGTATTCCATGTGTATTGTTGAGGAAGTATGTGCCAGATCAGAATCATCAGTTGGTAGAGATTCTTGAAGGTCTACAGGTGAACTTGAGTTACAAGGAACAACCTGTTGAGATCGTTCACAGTAGGAAGAAAGTTCTTAGGAGCAAAGTGATACCTATGGTCAAGGTGTTGTGGAGGAATCAGCAGTTTGAAGATGCTACTTGGGAGCCGGAGGATCACATGCAGAAGGATTTTCCTGAGCTTTTTATATGATTGTATCTTATTTATGGGATGGTATTTGTTTGGATGATTGTACTATTGGAATGAGTTGTATTTCTTTTAATTGATGTCCTTCTATGTGAATGTTTCGAATTATGGTTCATTTATGAAATTTCAATTTCTTTGTTCATTCTTATTTTAGACCCCATTAGCAGTAATTCTGAGGACAGAACTCTGATAAGGAGGGAGTGATGTAGTACTCCGTATTTTTAAATATTATTTTTAAAGGTTTATAAATGAATTAAAATGATTTTTGGAGATTTAATAAATATTTTTCTAGAAATCTATCTTTTTACACGTGCAAAACACGTGCAAATATTTTCTTGAGAAGTTCAAAAGCCAAAATTTCTTCATGGAAAATCATCATTTATTATTTGGGATTTAATTGTCATTTTTCTAGATTTTTCTAATATTTATTGGATTTATTTGCAAATATTAAGAAAAAGAAGGATCTTTTTGCAAAATTGTTATTTTGAGGGGTGAAAGTGCAAAACTATTTTTCTGGACTTTTCAAACAGTGCCGGTTGGAAATAAGGTGTCTATTTTACTTTTAAATCTCAATTTAATTGGTTTTAGCAAGTTTCCAAGTATAGGGATCTATTTATGTAAAGTTATATTTTCAAGGGGTTATTTTGCAAATGTGTTTAAAAACCCTAATCTTCAATTCCGGCCTATTTAAAAGAAGTGAAGCCGTTTTTTGCTGCACAACACAAAGGTTTATTATTTTTTTTGGAGGATTAAGGAGAGGATCTTGGATTTCGCAAAAGAAAGGTTTTCTTATCAGATTTTTTCATTCGAGGTGAGTGATTTGTTGTGTTTATTTTCTTTGTGCATGTTGTATGTGAGTGACTGGTTGTCTTCTTTTATTTTGTGAATATGTATGCGAATGATATGAATGTTTTAATGGAACTTGGAAGTTGAATTTTATTGCTAGAAAGCATGTTTAAGGTTTGAATATGAATATGCACATTATGAATTGGATGGATGGATGAAAAATCGAATCTTGTGAAACCCTATTTGTTTGTGAATAAAATTGTATGTGGGTAATTCGAGATTGATGAGTGTCCCATTAGAAATCTTGGGTAGTCCATCTCTTTTGGATAAATGTTGGATTGATTGAATATGGTGGATTTTATGCATAAACCTAATAAAGATGAGACATTTATTGCTTTTGAGTATTTCTCGAACACAAATTTGATATGGTGATGTTACGAATTGATTATAGTTGTAAGATGTAGTACTAATTCAGTTTTGAGAAATTTGAAAGGAAAAGTATGAATCAAGAGATCATGACATGAAAATCGAAATTGAAAATTTAGTTGAGTTGAGGAAATATACCCAAAATTGGGGATTTTCTTTGAGATTTTGATATTTATATGGTTTGGATCTGAATACGAAACTATTTCGGTGATCAATAAATTTTTTAAGAAACTCTATTTTGACTATATGCACAATCCATATTTTAATCGAAAGAAATCAACAAAATCTCTATTTTTATAAATTCAAGTAGTTTTGATTTAGTTTTATGCACTATTATATGTCCTACAAGTTGTATTTGATCATATAAGAAATAAGTTTTTCGTAGAAATCGTTTTCATAAAGTAAAACTACGTATCAGTTGAAATGTGCACAACCAAAAGTATGCAGTCTGTAGGTCGACAGTCGACTGGTATGACTTCTCAGTCGACCGACACGACCCAGCTGCAATGTTCTCTAGTTTTTCTTGAAATCTCGTTCTGGACAGTCGACTGATGACTTTTACAGTCGACTGGTGCCACTTAGAATTATTTTCTCGAAGTTATTGTAATTTTTCTCTCTAGACAGTCGACCTATACCCTTTATAGTCGACTGCTATACTTAGAATTATTTTCTTAAAAACCATGGAATTCTCTTTCTGGACAGTCGACTTACGCTTTTCTATAGTCGACTGGTACTGATGTATCTTTACATTTTTGAATGTTCTTTCAAATGATTTATTCTCTAAATGTTTTAATGTATAACTTACTATTCTATACTTTATCTTCTACTGAACATATATTTTCAAGTTGTTTTGACTGAGCAATTCATATTGGAAGATTGGTTTGGATATTTGAGTGTGAGTCTCTAGAGGATGCGTGTGACCTTAGTATATCGGCAGTTGAGATATTTATGTTTGGGCCTGTTGAGGCATTTAGTTGATCAGTTGTTTGAGTTAAGTCCGGTAGGGTACACCAACTCTAGGAGATTCGTCAAGTAATTAAATAACCTAAAAATGATAAGGACAGACACTAGTGGTGATATAATGAACGAGAACATGGGTTATGGACCTCAGTATGGCTTGCGGTGTGAGATAATCACCGGAATTATCCAGGTGTGAGTGAAATAGTCTCCGAAATTACTGTGGTGTGGGATTAATCACCGGATTTATCGAGGTCGAGGCGATGCACATGTGGTATTCGTGTGATGATGTGCCATTGCTTGCGGTATGGGGTATTCTCGAAGATTCCCAGGTGTGAGTGAAATAGTCTCCTGGAATTATCTGTGGATAGAGATTAACCTCCGGAATTATCGGGGCATGGACTAATACTCAGTTTATCTTTATCTCGTAGTAGTCATCGTGTTAGGATTAGTTGCATAGCGGGGGATTAAACCCTATAATGTGGAGACGTTAAGGGCTTGCACCGGACCTATGTAGAGTGGGATGCATAGACTCCGACAAGTATGCATTAGAGAGTCAGCATATAGACTTGATGTTTTCTTGAATTGGTTTTATGCATGTGGTTTCCTGTGTTCTACACTTGACACTGAGTTAGTTTCACTTGATATTTTCATGTTTCCTTGCTACGTCACATTTATGTATTCTTGTTTATTACATGTTGTTCATGAATCTATGCTTAACTTATGTTGTTTATTTTTATGTCACTCACACCATTATGGCTGACCCCTTTAGTTTTGGGGATTAGGGTTATCTCTAGCCTCATATTTTACAGGTGATTTCTTAAGGCTCGGAGTTGGATGCTTGAGTTCAATTGATATAGTGACTTATGTAATTTGTAAAGTGTTGTAAATAAAAGAGAATTGTGATTTAAGGTGTATTGTATTCCGCTGTGCTATGTAAATGATTATTGAAATGAAGGTTGAAAATTTTATTGGTATTTGGCTGTGTTTAATATTATATTTGAAGTTGATGCTGGGAATTGTGCCACGTATTTTCTAAGATATTATATTAGAAATTCGGGGTGCTACGGAGATTGGTATCAGAGCATGCTTCAATAGTAATAATGAACATTGTATAAAAATAACCTAGGTGTGGACACTAGAGTGTGAGTACCTAGGTGTGGACATTAGAGAGTGAGTATCACATAGAACTGAAACATGAGAGGCACAAGGCTCGTCTACAAGTGGATCTTCAATGTCAAATATCGACCTGATGGCTCCATTGAGAGGCACAAGGCTCGTCTAGTTGCCCGATGATTTACTCAGAAGCATGGCATTGATTATGATGAGACTTTTGCCCCAGTTGCACAGATGACTACAGTTCACACTCTCTTTACCGTTGCCTTCGTTCGTCAGTGGTTGTTACAATAGATAGACGTGAAGAATGCATTTCTTCTTGGTACCTTATCTGAGGCTATTTATATGCATCATCCTTCTGGGCTTACCACTCATCCTCGTCATGTTTGCAATCTCCATCGAGCTATATATGGCCTAAAACAGGCCCCTCGAGTCTGCTTTGAGTGTTTTTCCATGTCATCACCCAGGCTGGTTTCAGTCAAAGTTCACAGGACCACTCTTTGTTTATGTAGTCATCATCACAGGAGATGGTACTTCTATTATTATATGTTGATGATATGATTATTACTGGGAATGATTCTGCCGGTATTGCACGCACCCAGAAATATCTTCACCAGTAGTTCCATATGAAGATCTTGGCAGATTATGCTACTTTCTTAGTCAAGAGATTGCTCATGGATCTCGGGGAATACTTATTTCTCAACAGAAATACACGTCAGATATTATCTCTGCCGCATGTCTCTTTGATTGTCGATCAGTCAATACTCCTATAGAGCTTCATGTGAAGCTTCGTCCCACAGAGGGTGAGCGCCTTCCCGATCCCACTAGATACAGGCAGATTGTTGGACAGTTTGTCTACTTATGCATGACCAGATCCGATATTGTAAATGCAGTTAATGTTGTTAGTCAACTTGTTTCCATGCCTACATCAGTTCACTACAGTGCTCTTCTTCGGATCCTCAGATATCTTCGGATCCTCAGATATCTTCGGGGCCCTATCACTCGCTCATTATTCATGTCTTCTACATCCACACTAGAGCTCAGTGCATATTTTGATTCAGATTGGGTGGGTGATCCTACCACCAGACAGTCTACCATAGGGTTCTGTCTATTTCTTAGTGATTCGCTGATCTCATGGCGAAGCAAGAAATAGGTAGTTGTTGCATGCTCTTCCACCGAAGCTGAGTACAGAGCAATGACAACCACTACTAGAGAGATTGTTCATGTTCGTTGGATGTTATCAAATATGGGTGTCACTCTTACAAGAACTACTCCTCTTCATTATGACAACCGGAGTGCATTGCACATTGCAAGCAATCCGGTATTTCCTGAGTGAACTAAGCAAATAGAGATAGATTGTCACTATATTCGTTAGCATTTTGAAGCAGTGACCATTTCTTTTCATTCTATTACCTCTTCACAGCAGGCAATAGATTTCTTCACCAAATTATAGCGCCCCGAATTCCTAACATAGGAACTCGTGACACTCTTCCAGGATCTTCCTTCAAATGAGTCACACCACAAAAAAAATCATAGGAAATTAAAAACTTTTATTACATTAAGTGGTTATTACAATGTCCAATGATTACAACATTTACAATAAATTGTTACAACAAGAATGTACAATGAAATTTGGACAGTAACTTTCACTTGGATGCTTTTCCCTACTTCTGCTTTCCCATGCTCCCAACTTGGCAGTCCTGCACTGATAACTATGGGCACGTCAGTTGATTACAGCTGACGAAATGGTATACCCAGCTTTCCTCTTTATGCCATAGTATAACGATTCCAACCTCAACAACTACAAATAAGATTTGATGCAAAGAAAAAGGTGATGTCAAACAAGTATCGGTGTATGCTATGGCCTAAACTAATGTACAAAACAACGAATGCACACGATGCACTTACTCTAATGCAATTCATTTGGGAATGTATGCATCCCATACTACATACTTCCCCAAAATCAACTTCAATGAAAACATATGCATCCCATACTACATATTTTCCAAAGAGTTCGCATCTCCTGATTGTAGGGCTCGATCTCTTATCATGCATCCTAATTTTGTGCTCTATCCTGTCTCTGATTCCAATGATGGTGAGGGTGCAGGTTTACCCTGTTAGTCACTAGTGGTGTCAAATCCTCTTTTAGTTTTACCCACTACGCCCGGGACTCTAGCCCGTAGGCCTACCGTTGCATGACTGGTCAGTCGCAGGCTTACCCTGCATGACTGAAACCTATGGTTATTTGCAAGCTTACCCTGCGTAACTGTAATTAAATCAGATCACCCGATACATTGACCTTATTCCACATCGGCTTACCCGATATGTCTCCCCCGGACCTCACCAAAAGCTGATATACGGGCACCAAGGCCCCCCCACTGGAGAACTTAGGATCTTTCCCATAGAGTCTCGCTCTGTAGGGGACTTCCTCTAAGAACCTCCTGCCCGCATCGGTCAACAAAGGACATGAAGGATATAAGGTTTCCTCAACTCTGCTACACTCGTCCTTACACTAGAGCAGAACTTTGCAGTCGAGACAATGTCCTCCTGACAGGCGAACACCCTCGCTAGTGCATGTCCTTACAAACAACCAAGACTCAATCTAGCCCTACCAAAATTATCAAGCTACCCTACTTCCAGATTAAAGAATATGGTTGAATTCATGATTTGCTTCATAGACCAATCTCTTAAACCATCACTCTAGTCAACCTCTGATTTTTCCTCAATTTTCTCATACCATCCATCCTCGAGTTAGGCGATAAATCCACTATTTCTGAATCCCTAACTCAAATAAACAACTTGCTTGCTATGAACAACTTCTTCAAATCCATTTGTAGACTCTCTTTAATTTGTTACCTTTATCAATAATGGACCTCAATCATTCCACACTAGGACTTAACTAGCCCTCTAGTTCGACCCAAAGGTTGACCCACCTTGGCACGAACCCACGGCGAATCGTCCCAACCGATTGCTGCAACCACATCGATGCTTGGAGTTTGATCGCAACCTCGGTTCGACCAACAAAATTGCTTTCTGCTAAAATTAACGCTCTACGGTCCTTGACAGGTGGTAGCTCCAAACATAACTCATGGAATCCATCAATGTACAACAAATACATCGGTGCACGAGTCATCTCCTCCAACGCGTTCGATGCGACATTCTAATCATCTAGATTGGTCAACAAGACTCAATCTCAGGGTCTCATCTTAACCAATGTATCCCAATAAGGTACACTACACCAGGAGTAAGTCCTAACCCACAAACACCCAAAAAGAGGTTCTAAGGATCCTAAAATGACAATTTAAATTACCAAACAACAAGCACACACTTGGCGGTTATGCCAAAACGGAGTCAATCCCGGTCCCGTTCCTTGAGGAAACGCAGTCGGGCGCTTCCCATGCTTCTACTCAAGGTAGACAGCAAGTACAAGCACACAATGGGCATGAATATCATCCCAAAGTGGTCTACAACCATACCCCAACATCCTATACAATTTTCACTTCAAAACGTTGAACTATGTTGGTCTATTTTGGGGTCCACTAGCAACTATGAGCTACTCCTTGCAAGAAAACTTTGGTTCACTCCAGTCATAACTTATACTCACATCCATGAAAAGTTTCTTGACCTCAAATAACAACTCTAAGCTAGTAAAAGTACAAGTTTGACTTATTTCTATGAATATAATGCAAACTAGTGAGCTCTAAGATTCACTGTGTTTCTGTCATCACTTGCAAAAACCATATAAAATCGAATACTTGTCCAAATCAGGATTTATTTACCATTCCAGAAAGGTCCAAGTGTCTACTACAAGTCCTTAGTTATATGGATCCTCAAATAAGGTCGTTTAGACACTCTTATGGGTACATCTTTAACAAGTACACAGACTTCCAGAACAACAGATCAGATCAACAAAGTCATGAGGTAAAATCTATTTAAAAATATCATATGGTGTCAGATCATCATGAAATTTTAGAATCTAGTTCCTGACACATGATGTTACAACAATCTCAAAAATCAAGGGATTCCACAAGGTTGATTTCCAGTTATGTCATTTTGAATATCATCCAAAAACAGGGCAGAATCAATAGTAGTTATGTTCACTAAAATATCTAGATCAACTTGCATGATTTAATTGACATATCTACAGTGGTCCAAATCTCATGAAATTTGAAACTTAGGTGTAAGATACATCCAACAACAACATACTAATATTTCAGATCAATCCCATAAGAATGCAGTGAGATCCAAGTCAATCTTTCCACAACAGTAACCATAAAAACTGCTTCTTTCTATTCTGACCAGCGTGCAAGTTGGTAACTTATTTAAATAGCAGAAAAAATCCTAAAAATCCAGAAAAATTTCTAAATGTGTACGACACCTATATGATCATCCTCTAAAAATTTCAGATTATACCAATTAGAGTTCATGAAATGAGATACGGACTGACAGCAAAAATTCAGTCTTTTAACAGCATTTTTTGGTTTAGACTTCTTAACACAAAAAGTTGTCTAAGTTCATTATTATAGCATGCATGTCACTTTTTCAGTCATCAAACATCATTTCAAACATCAAAGAACAACAAAACAAAATATTGGAAACACCCACCTTGTTGGTAGTTGGTTCTTGCGTGAGAAAGACCTCCTTCTTGATTCTTCTTGATCCTTACTCCTTCTCCTTTGCTTGAGCTCCTAGTTCTCCTTCTCCTTGGATTCCCTTCTTTTTCTTCTCTCCAAATAAGTAGCTAGGAGTATTTGGAATGGGGTTTGAAGTTGTATAAAGAACTAAGAGTTGTAAGAGTATTATAGAAAAGAGAATGGAGTGTGGGGGTTTTAATGAAGATGAGAAGAGAGAGCATGAGAGGGGGCCGAATTTTCATAGCATGGGGAAGAGGGGGAAGTCTCATCAAGTTGGAGATAGGTCAATTTGGGTGGTGATGTGACAAGGGCACCTTACAAGCCATCATGGTGTTTCTTGTTCTAAATCCTATGAACCCTAACCCTAACTCATCTTTCTCTCTTTTCCCGCCACAATGTGGTCGGCCATATTGGGCTTGACCCATTTGGTTGGGCTCATGTGTTGAGGTTTGGTTCAGTATGTTTGGTTTCATTTGGGTTCACAAGTCCAGTTCAACACGTACATGTATGTGTATATGTTCATATACACATGCATAATTGTAGGTATTGGTAAGAAAATAATTTCTTTAACCAGAAATGTAATTCCCATAACTAGTAACACTCAGTTTGTTTTCAAGATGCATTCGTCAAAAATCAGGGTTGTTACATCACTCCCTCCTTAGAATAGTTCTGTCCTCAGAACTACGCTTAGTGGGAAAAAACAGAAATGAAAAAGAAAGAAAATTTTCACATAAATAACTCCAGGTAGGTCTCCTGCATTCGGCTCTCTGGCTCCCAAGTTGCTTCTTCGACGAATTGATTCCTTCAAAGGACCCTTACCATCGGAATGATCGTGTTTCTCACCACCTTCTCCTGACAAACTATTATCTGCACAGGTCGTTCCTTGTAGGAGAGATCCACTTGCAAGTCTTCTGGGATTTTGGGTAGTTGATGACTCGGGTCTGGCATGTACTTCCTCAGCATGGAGACGTGGAAAATATTATGCACCTGGGCTAACTCAGGGGGTAGTTCCGACCTGTAGGCGGCTTTCCCAATCCTTTTCAGGATTTTGTAGGGTCCAATATACCTTGGGGCCAGCTTGCCACCCCTTCCAAATCTAACCACGCCCTTGGTTGGCGAGACCTTCAAGAATACAGAATCTCCTTCCTCAAATTCTAGCTCTCTACGGCGGGTGTCTGCATAGCTCTTCTGCATGCTCTGCGCGATCTGTAGCCTCTTCCTTATCAATTCAATCTGCTCTGAAGTTTGTTGTACAATATCTGGTCCAAATATTTGCCTCTCGCCCGCTTCATACCAGCATACGGGTGTCCTACACTTCCTCCCGTATAGTGCTTTGAATGGAGCCATCCCGATACTAGCTTGGTAGCTATTGTTGTAGGCAAATTCAACCAGCGCTAGATGCTTCTCCCAGCTCCCTCCGAAGTCCAAGACGCATGCTCGGAGTATATTCTCTAAAATTCTGTTCACCCTTTCTATTTGTCCATCGGTATGTGGGTGAAAAGCAGTGCTGAAATCTGTCCTTGTCCCCAATGCTGTCTGTAGACTTTTTCAAAATTGTGAGGTAAACCTCGTGTCTCTGTCGGAAACTATAGATACTGGTACACCGTGTAGTTTCACGATCTCCTGAATGTAAACTTCCGCCAACTTCTCCAAAGACTAGGTCGTCTTCACCGGTATAAAATGTGTTGATTCTGTTAACCGGTCCACGACCACCCAAATGGAATCATTTCCCCTGGACTCCTTGGTAATCTTGTAAGAAAATCCATGCTGATGTTCTCCCACTTCCACACTGGAATGAGCAATGGCTGTAGTAACCCTCTGGGCTTCTAATTTTCGGCCATTACCCTCTGACAAGTGAGACATCTGGCTACAAACTCCGCTATACCTTGCTTCATTCCAGGCCACCAATAGAACGGCTTCACGTCTCGATACATCTTCGTGCTTCCTGGATGAACTGCCAATAAGGTGGTGTGTGCTTCCTTATGATCTCCTCCCTAAGATCCTCCACCTATGGCACACACAGCCGATCTCCAAACCATAGCACTCATTTAACATTGAACTCGGGAAGTTTCCCTTCGTTCACTTGCTCCTTGAGTGCCTGGATCTCCGCACCGCCATCTTGACTCATCTTCACTCGGTCCTTCAGACTTGGTTGGAGTTCTAATCGAGCTAACATAGCACTCAACCCTTGAGAAATCATCTCGATATTGACTCTCCTTATCTCTTCTTCTAACTCCTTCCTCATAGCCGTTAGCATGGAAATGCTTCTCTTCCTGCTGAGTGCATCTACCACAATGTTGGCCTGCCCTGGATGGTACAAATTCTCCAGTCTGTTATCTTCCAACACTTCCAACCATCACCTCTGCCTTAGATTTACGTCCTTCTGCTGATAGATATACTTTAAGCTCTTGTAGTCTGTGTACGTCTCCACATTTTCTCCATAGATATAATGTCTCCATATTTTCAAAGCAAAGATGATAGCAGCTAGCTCTAAGTCATGAGTTGGATAATTCTTCTCATGTGGTCTGAGCTATCTCGATCCATAGGCAATGACTTTTCCCTTTTGCATCAGAACGCATCCAAAACCCAAGTGAGATGCATCACTATAGACCACATTCCCTTTACCCGGTTGAGGTAAGACCAAATCTAGTGCTGATATCAGTCGATTCTTCAGCTCCTGGAAACAAGCTTCACACTTATCGGTCCATTCAAACTTCTTGTCCTTCTTGGTCAAGGCTGTGAGTGGTACCGCAATCTTGGCATAATCCTGAATGAACTTCTTGTAGTACCCGGTCAAGCCCAAAAAGCTCCTTACTTCCTTCACTGTCCTTGGATTAGGACAATCCTTCACTGCCTCTATCTTTTGTGGGTCAGTGACCACTCTCTCCTTAGAAAGGACATGGTCGAGGAAAGCTACTTCCGTCTTCCAGAAATCGCACTTGGTTAGCTTCGCGTACAACTCTTGCTCTTGAAGCTTGCTTAGAACCAGAAAAATGCTTGGCATGATCCTCCTCGGTCTTCGAGTACACCAAAATGTCGTCTATGAAGACCACCACAAATGAACCGATGAATGGCCGTAGGACTCGATTCATCAAATCCATGATGACGGCTGGAGCATTTGTCACTCCAAATGGCATTACCAAGAACTCGTAGCGTCCATGCCGAGTTCGAAAGGATATCTTAGGTACATCCTCCTCCTTGTCTCGCACTTGGTGATATCCGGATAGTAGATCGATCATAAAAATTTCTGGTGATGCCAAACTCGACCTCCCGGTGTGGGGGAAAATCCAGGTAATTCCTCCAAGAATACGAGTGGAAAATTTCTCACCACTCGGTATCTTTTTTGCCTCTTCATGCATCCATACTTCACTTGTAGCTGCAACACTCGTTGCTTTTGACATCTTCTCCCTGCGGAATACAAGTTCCACTGCTTCGACCGAGATGAATACCTCCTTATCTTTTCAGTCGATGCTTGCCTTCTAGACATCAGGAGGAAGATTTGCCTCCTCGACATCCAGATAAAGAAAATTAACACAGGGCGCCTAGGGTGATAAACATCATGACAGTAATAATAATCGCAATCCAGATCCATACAAATCAAAACATCATGTAATACCCCTACTTTTCTTAAATATTTAAAGATTATTTTCTCTTTTATAGTATGCTTGTGTAGCATGTGGCTAATGATGAATAAATTATATTTTTCCCTATAAAATACTTGCTTTAAAGCCCAATGTTAATTTGTTTACTTTCTTTATTTTGGCCCAAATTGAATTTTAAACCCTCTTATTATCTTCTATAACTTGTAATGTAACATTTCTTTCTCCATTAAATTCCGGGTATATTTGTGTGTGACTTGTGCTTACATGTGCACTCAATGTACACGTGTATTAGGCACAAATCCTTGGCCGGTTTTGGGAAGAGAAGTGGCTAGGATCATGGGTAGTTATCCTGAGTTGTGGGTAGTTTTTACAACCCCCAAATCAATCTCAGCCCTTAATCCTCCAACTCCCTAATAGATCTCAACCCTTCATCCTATTTATCTTCTAATATAAATACCCCCTCCTATTCCCTATCTCTTTTACACTAAAATTTCCTGAGATTATAGAGAGTATCTGTGAGTTGTGTGGGAGTTTCCTGTGGAGGCAAGCAGCATTGCTGAGGAGTCGGAGTGGAACAAAGGAACAAGAAGTGCTGTGCTATATTGAAGGACTTGCGGGATTTCGTTACTTTTCTTCATAAAAGGTGGGTGTTTCTCAGGACTTCTAACATAGGAATAATGCTATATATTGTCATGATTGATACCATGTTACAAAAGTGAATTGAATGCGGTAGAAATTGCTTGAACATGCTATTAAATTTGAGGCGAGACTGTCGGTACAGTCGACTGCCATATGAGCCAGCCGACTGATACGAGACATTACTTTTCATAATGTGCTGATAAAATGTGTATGAATAGCCATGATGGTGTGATTATTAAATGTATGTTTTTCCCTTTGACACATATGATGGAGGGAAGGTAAACCAATAAAAAGAACTAAGGGTGATAAATATCTGAAGTTGTCGGCGCAGTCGACTGACTTGGTGTTAAGTCGACTGGTGCTTCGTTCTGAGTGTGACTGTTTGAAAGTTTCCTGAATAAAGATATTCTATTTATGTAGACCCATGATGATAACTTGAGATTTATATCTCCATTGTCGTAAGTAAGTATGACCAATGTGAATGCATGTTTAGAGTAGTTTTCTCTAAAAAGAGCATGTTAATAACTGGGAAAATTGTGCTATGAATGCTACTGAACAAGAGGAACTCTGTTTATGAAACATGAATTGATATATATACTGTTAATTGACATCATGATGCAAGTACACGTAAGAACTGTAATTAATCTCTTTAAGTTGAAAATGGATCTGTCCAGTCGACCAATGTGTGTAGCAAGTCGACTGATCTGGACTTAGAAATTATGCTGTTTGAAATCTCCAGGACAGACGACTGATTACTGAACAGTCGACTGTTATGTGGATAATATAGTGAATATGAACGGTTGCGGGACAGGCGACTGGTTGAGTGCAACAGTCGACTATCCCGAGCTTTTATGAGGAATTTGTATGTGACTGTATAAGTCGACTGGTACCTTTCCAAGTCGACTGTACAGAGCGGACTTTTGATAATTTGATTCATGTTATTTACTGTTGGTAATGATGAACTTTATGCTTTTATTGATGGATTCTGGTTATGGCTGTATGAATTATGTGAAAGGAATCATAAATGAGAATTGAGAACTAAATGAATAATTATGAAAGGCTAAATCATGATAAGAAAGTCTGTGAGACTCTAAAATGAATTATGAGCTGATGATGCTCCATTGGATATTGTGAATTTGAAATTGAACAAAGAGTAGCTAAGTCTCCCCGGCAGTGAATGAAATGATATTGAGAATTAGACCAGGTTGGTCAAGTGAAATGAAATGATAAGTCCGGTTGATGGAGAGGCTAACTCTAGAGCTTGATTTTTATTCATGATTCTAATGTAACTTAAATACATAGTGTGGAGGTGATGAAGGTGAGAGAAAAACATGAGTATGAGAGCTAGGGTACGGTGCGGGTGTGTGAGCCGCAGAATGCATGCTTGATGCGTCAAGACATGGCGCGGGCACAACTCAGTAATGATCGGACTCTAGTCACGCTTGTGGGATGTTTTGGTGACTGCAAGAGGAGTGTGTTCAGGGAGGAGGCTGAATTGTCGCAGAATGCATGCTTGACGAGTCAAGACATGGCGCGAAATTCTACTCCAGGGGCCAGGATACATGCTTGTACTCATAGATTCATCTAGGATACTCATTGGAATTACAGAAGTAGAATAAGTCATGGCAGGGGATTGAACCCTACAAAAATGAAGATCGATTAAGAGGCTTGCCCTCGAACCTATGTAGTATGGGATGCATAGAATTCGAACAAGTGCGCATTAGTGTCATGTTAATTAAATAAATTGCATTAAGAATTTAAGTGCACAATCACGACACGACATCATTAAAAGTTCCCTCTTATTTGCATGCTTATGTTGAACAAGTTTGTGATTTGTAAGAAATGAGATTCATTATACTGTTTCTGGCGTAGAGAGGATGGCCATGTATAATTATCGTCGGTTGAATAAACTGACGTACCCACAGTTTTTATGCAGGATATAATTATATGTAAGAGGAATGGATGCATAAAGAGTTCATTATGTTGTTGTTCATTTATGTAAATATTGTATATTTTGCTTCCGCTGTGTAAATTCAAATATAATGTGTTGTAAACTCTGATGTAAAAGAAAAGTTTTAAAATTCCTTGTAAAAGTGTATGTGAAGGAAGCGAAAAGATCCTGTAGAACATCTCGAATTCAGTAATTTGGGATTCGGGGCGTTACAGAGTGGTATCAGAGCCACGCTTTCTATGCTTTCACACTTGTACAAATTTATAAGGAACGACACCCTAGATGTGGACATTAGAGTGTGTGTTTGGATTTAGAGATTTAAATGTAAGTGACTTACATTTGTGTTGCTCTATGATTTATGCTCCTTCCTCTCTATTCCTAAGATGGCTGATCACTTCGACCCTGCTGAAGGCGACGACTGGCATATTATCGAGGAAGAGTACCATCCTGGACAGGCTGATTCTGAGGACGAGTATCACCCCGGGCAAGCTGATTCTGATGATGAGGAGTACCCTGAATCTCGAGAGATCACCCCACCGCCGAACTCACCTGATGATTCTTCTTCTTCCGATGAAGAAAAGGGACCAGCTCTGGGTAGCGCTGTGGCTTCTCTGCAGAGGCAAGTGGATACCTTGAAGTATAGAGTTGGAGTTTTGGAGGCTCAGATGGAGAAGCGGAATGCTGACTATTCTGTTCTTAGCCATCGGATTTGGGAACTTGAGAAGAAAAAGAACCTGACTGATGTGCTGAAGGATGAGGTGGATGAACTGCGGGATGAACTTCGAGCAGCGAAGAGGACCCGTAGAGATTAGATTGTCCTAGTTTCTTTTTTTCTTCTGTTCTGATGTTAAAGTGTTTTTTTTAAATTCGAATGTATAAACTTTGAAATTCAATGAAATGAAAGTTGGTTTAAATTCTTGCTTTATACTTCGAATTTAATGGATCTTTTGCATCAGAATATGGCGAGAAGGGGAGCCAGGAATGGTGAAGGTTTGGACCTTGAGGCCGAGTTTGCAAGGGTTTACCAGACACTGAATGCAGTGGCTGCAAACCAAGGAAGGGGGCCGGTGAATCCAGTACCCGAGGCAATTAAACTAGTGGAATCATTCAAGAGAATGAAACCACCAGTGTTCGAAGGAAAGTCAGACCCGGATGCGGCCGATAACTGGATTCGGCAAGTGGAGACAATCTTCGAGGTGTTGGAAACACCGGAGGGCAGCAAGGTCAAGTTGGCGACTTTGCAGTTGGAGAAGGATGCGGCTGTTTGGTGGCAGTCGATGAAGAGGACTATGGGCGGCTTGTTGCTTGGCTGGGAGGAATTTCTGGAAGAATTCCGCAGCCATTATTTCCCCTCCGACGTCCAGGAGAAAAAGGCCATGGAGTTTCTGTCACTTCAGCAAGGCAGCATGTCAGTAAGGGAGTATGAGACTAAGTTCACTCAGCTCTCCAGGTATGCTCCAGAACTGGTGATGGATGAAGCGAAGAAGGCTCGCAAGTTCGAGCATGGTCTGAGGCCGAGCTTGAGATCTCGCATGATACCTCTTGGTATCAGGAGATTCGATAAGCTGGTGAAGAGGGCGGCAGCGACGGAGGCGGATATGGAGCAGTTCCATGTTGCTCAGCACCAGAAGAGCAACTGGCAGTCTGGGAAGAGGCCCGCGCCATCGGGGAGTTTCAAGGGGCAACCATCTGCACAGAAGTTTAAACCGACAGGGGCGAACGCTGTCAGTGTAGCTGGAAGATCTGGAAACGATGTAGGGAGACCTTCTGCAGTCACTTGCTTTAACTGTGGTGAAGTGGGACATTACCAATCTCGATGTCTCAAACCATGGGCTGGCAATCCCAATGTGCCAATACAGCAGACTGGGAAGAGGCCGTACCAGTCAGGGCGAGTATTTGCTTTGACAGAAGCTGATGCTGAGGAGGCGGATCAGGTCATCTCTGGTACGAGGGCTGATGTTTAGTGTGATTTCTTTTGTCATTTCTTCTTCCCGTTCTTAGTGTGAAACTGTTATGTAATGATGTATGTTATGTAACAGGAGAACTCTATATTAATGGAAAGGAAGCTGTGGTGTTGTTTGATACTGGATCCTCTCATACTTTTGTGTCTCCAAAGTTTGCTAAAGCGTTGGGAGTTGAACCAAAGATTTTTCCAGGCAAGATCTTAGCAGTAGCTACGCCATCAGGGGAAACTTTGACCACTGATCGGTACTATGCTGATTGCGAGATAGTGATTGGGGATCGAATCTTTGGCATTGATCTGATCGAGCTGACTATCTTGGGAGTCGATGTTATCATTGGCATTGATTGGATGTCGGTGTACAGTGCAAGCATCGAGTGCAAGACCAAGACCGTCACAGTGAAGGCTCCAGGTGGACCTGAAGTCACTTTCCAAGGGAAGTTGAAGTATTCTAAGCTGGTGGCAACTATCCGCAAGGAAGAGACTCCTGTGGAATTGCAAGGGATTCCTGTGGTTCGGGACTATCCGACTGTGTTCTTGGAAGACTTTCCTGGGTTACCTCCGCAATGTGATGTAGAGTTCAGCATCACTGTTCAACCGGGAAGTGCACCCATTTCTAAGGCACCGTATAGGATGGCTCCAGTGGAACAGGATGAAGTGAAACGGCAGATTGAGGAACTGTTGGGAAAAGGCTTTATTCAACCTAGTGCGTCACCTTGGGGAGCACCAGTGCTTTTGGTAAAGAAGAAGGATGGATCGATGAGGATGTGTATCGATTACCGGGAGCTGAATAAGGTCACTGTTCAGAATAAGTATCCGATTCCTCGAATTGATGACTTGTTCGACCGTCTACAAGGAGCAGCTGTATTCTCCAAAATAGATCTTCGATCAGGATATCACCAAGTGCGAGTGAAAACTGAAGATGTGCATAAAACTGCATTTAGAACTCGGCATGGGCATTACGAATTCTTAGTTATGCCATTCGGAGTGACGAATGCACCCGCAATCTTCATGGACTTGATGAACAGAGTTCTGAGGCCGTTTATTGATTCTTTCGTCGTGGTGTTTATCGACGATATTCTCGTGTACTCCAAGTCTGAGGCGGAGCACACCGAGCATCTGGCAGCAGTTTTGCAGAAGTTGGAAGAGCAGAGGTTGTATGCCAAGTTATCCAAGTGTGATTTCTGGAAATCTGAAGTGGCATTCCTAGGTCACATCCTTTCTAAAGAGGGAGTGGCAACTGACCCTCAGAAGATAGAGGCAGTGAGAGATTGGGCTAGGCCTACTACAGTGAAGGAAGTCAGAAGTTTTCTTGGGATGACTGGATATTATCGGCGATTCATTCAAGGTTATGCTCAGATAGCTGTACCGCTTACCGAGTTGACCAAGAAGAATGTGAGCTTCAAGTGGACCGAGCAATGTGAGGCGAGTTTTCAGGAGTTGAAGGATAGACTGACTACTGCACCTATTTTGGCTTTGCCTAGAGCAGGAGTTGAGTATGATGTCTATAGCGATGCTTCACATCGGGGGCTTGGATGTGTCTTAATGCAAGAGGGTAAAGTAATCGCTTATGGGTCTAGGCAACTACGACCGCATGAGAAGAATTATCCGACTCATGATCTAGAGCTGGCTGCGATTATCTTTGCTTTGAAGCAATGGAGGCACTACGTGTATGGTGAGAAGTTGAACATGTACACGGATCATAAGAGCTTGAAGTATATCTACCAGCAGAGGGATCTCAATCTAAGACAGCGGAGATGGCTGGAAGTGCTCGAGGATATGCGACCTGAGATCAAGTATCATCCTGGGAAGGCTAATGTGGTTGCTGATGCACTTAGTCGCAAGAGCAGTTTGGCCAGCTTGATTACGACTCAGAGGCATCTGATTGAGGAGTTGGATCGAGCAGGTATTGAAGTTGTCTTGCAAGGATTGGGAGCATCTTTATCTCAGTTGAAGCTTCAGTCTACTTTGAATGCAAGGATCATTGCAAGTCAGGAAGTTGATGCTGATATTTTGGAGATGAAGGAACAGGTTAGTGCTGGCAGGTTGCCCGGATTTCAGACCAGAGATGGAGTGCTGTGGTTCGGAGATAGGCTGTGTGTTCCAGATCAGGCAGACCTGAAAGAGAGTATTCTTCAGGAGGCGCATGCTACTCTTTTGTCAGTACATCCTGGGAGTACTAAGATGTACAAAGACATCAAACAGCATTTCTGGTGGTCAGGTTTGAAGCGGGATGTGGCCGAATTTGTCGCGAGGTGTGAGGTTTGTCAGCAAGTCAAAGCCGAAAATCAGAGACCTAGAGGTCTATTACAGCCGTTACCTATTCCGGAATGGAAGTGGGATAACATCAGTATGGATTTCATCACGGGATTGCCTAAGAGTTCTAAAGGCAATGATGCTATTTGGGTTATAGTCGATCGACTTACCAAGTCCGCTCACTTTTTGGCAATGAAACTCACAGCTTCGATGGACAAGTTGGCTGAATTGTATGTTGGTGAGATTGTCCGACTTCATGGCGTTCCTTCGACTATTGTGTCTGATCGAGATGCGCGGTTTACTTCGCATTTCTGGAGGAGTCTTCAGGCAGCTTTGGGTACCAAGACAGATTTCAGCACTGCTTTTCATCCACAGACCGATGGGCAAACCGAGAGAGTCAACCGTATTCTTGAGGATATGCTTCGGTGTTGTATACTAGATTTCGGAGGCAGTTGGGAAAGGCATTTACCTTTGGTAGAGTTTGCCTACAACAACAGTTTTCAGGCTAGCATCGGGATGGCGCCGTATGAAGCTTTGTATGGCAGGAAGTGCAGGACTCCTGTGTGTTGGTATGAGGTTGGGGAGCATCAGTTGTTTGGTCCTGAGCTTGTGCAGCTGACTTCTGAGAAGATTGATCTGATCAGGAAGAGGTTGGTGGAAGCTCAGAGCAGGCAGAAAAGCTATGCAGACAACCGGAGAAGGGACCTTGAGTTTGAGGTTGGTGACTTCGTCTTTCTGAAGGTATCACCCAGTAAAGGTGTGGTTCGGTTTGGCAAAGGCGGGAAGTTAGCCCCGAGATTTATAGGCCCATATAAGATATTGATAAGGATCGGGAAAACTGCTTACCGGCTTGCATTACCGGAAGAGTTGTCTCAGGTGCACAATGTCTTCCATGTGTCTATGTTGAGAGGTTATATTCCAGACCCGAGTCATCATTTGCCTGAAGTGCCGGAAGGTTTGCAGTTAGACCTGAATTACATCGAGACTCCTGTTGAGATTGTTGACCGTAGGGAGAAGGTCTTGAGGAATAAGACGATACCGATGGTCAAGGTAGTCTGGAGAAACCACTTGGTTGAAGAGGCTACTTGGGAATCTGAGGAGAAGATGTTGAAGGACTATCCTGAGCTTTTTGCTTGATTGTCTTGTTGATTGTATTTTGTATTTTGTATCTTTTTGTATCTCTTGTTGTTGTGTTTTCTTCGTCTCGTTCTTGGCTGTAGTTCCGGGGACGAAACTATTCTAAGGAGGGAGTGATGTAATACCCCGACTTTTCTTAAATATTTAAAGATTATTTTCTCTTTTATAGTATGCTTGTGTAGCATGTGGCTAATGATGAATAAATTATATTTTTCCCTATAAAATACTTGCTTTAAAGCCCAATGTTAATTTGTTTACTTTCTTTATTTTGGCCCAAATTGAATTTTAAACCCTCTTATTATCTTCTATAACTTGTAATGTAACATTTCTTTCTCCATTAAATTCCGGGTATATTTGTGTGTGACTTGTGCTTACATGTGCACTCAATGTACACGTGTATTAGGCACAAATCCTTGGCCGGTTTTGGGAAAAGAAGTGGCTAGGATCATGGGTAGTTATCCTGAGTTGTGGGTAGTTTTTACAACCCCCAAATCAATCTCAGCCCTTAATCCTCCAACTCCCTAATAGATCTCAACCCTTCATCCTATTTATCTTCTAATATAAATACCCCCTCCTATTCCCTATCTCTTTTACACTAAAATTTCCTGAGATTATAGAGAGTATCTGTGAGTTGTGTGGGAGTTTCCTGTGGAGGCAAGCAGCATTGCTGAGGAGTCGGAGTGGAACAAAGGAACAAGAAGTGCTGCGCTATATTGAAGGACTTGCGGGATTTCGTTACTTTTCTTCATAAAAGGTGGGTGTTTTTCAGGACTTCTAACATAGGAATAATGCTATATATTGTCATGATTGATACCATGTTACAAAAGTAAATTGAATGCGGTAGAAATTGCTTGAACATGCTATTAAATTTGAGGCGAGACTGTCGGTACAGTCGACTGCCATATGAAACAGCCGACTGATACGAGACATTACTTTTCATAAAGTGCTGATAAAATGTGTATGAATAGCCATGATGGTGTGATTATTAAATGTATGTTTTTCCCTTTGACACATGTGATGGAGGGAAGGTAAACCAATAAAAAGAACTAAGGGTGATAAATATCTGAAGTTGTCGGCGCAGTCGACTGACTTGGTGTTAAGTCGACTGGTGCTTCGTTCTGAGTGTGACTGTTTGAAAGTTCCCTGAATAAAGATATTCTATTTATGTAGACCCATGATGATAACTTGAGATTTATATCTCCATTGTCGTAAGTAAGTATGACCAATGTGAATGCATGTTTAGAGTAGTTTTCTCTAAAAAGAGCATGTTAATAACTGGGAAAATTGTGCTATGAATGCTACTGAACAAGAGGAACTCTGTTTATGAAACATGAATTGATATATATACTGTTAATTGACATCATGATGCAAGTACATGTAAGAACTGTAATTAATCTCTTTAAGTTGAAAATGGATCTGTCCAGTCGACCAATGTGTGTAGCAAGTCGACTGATCTGGACTTAGAAATTATGCTGTTTGAAATCTCCAGGACAGACGACTGATTACTGAACAGTCGACTGTTATGTGGATAATATAGTGAATATGAACGGTTGCGGGACAGGCGACTGGTTGAGTGCAACAGTCGACTATCCCGAGCTTTTATGAGGAATTTGTATGTGACTGTATAAGTCGACTGGTACCTTTCCAAGTCGACTGTACAGAGCGGACTTTTGATAATTTGATTCATGTTATTTACTGTTGGTAATGATGAACTTTATGCTTTTATTGATGGATTCTGGTTATGGCTGTATGAATTATGTGAAAGGAATCATAAATGAGAATTGAGAACTAAATGAATAATTATGAAAGGCTAAATCATGATAAGAAAGTCTGTGAGACTCTAAAATGAATTATGAGCTGATGATGCTCTATTGGATATTGTGAATTTGAAATTGAACAAAGAGTAGCTAAGTCTCCCCGGCAGTGAATGAAATGATATTGAGAATTAGACCAGGTTGGTCAAGTGAAATGAAATGATAAGTCCGGTTGATGGAGAGGCTAACTCTAGAGCTTGATTTTTATTCATGATTCTAATGTAACTTAAATACATAGTGTGGAGGTGATGAAGGTGAGAGAAAAATATGAGTATGAGAGCTAGGGTACGGTGCGGGTGTGTGAGCCGCAGAATGCATGCTTGATGCGTCAAGACATGGCGCGGGCACAACTCAGTAATGATCGGACTCTAGTCACGCTTGTGGGATGTTTTGGTGACTGCAAGAGGAGTGTGTTCAGGGAGGAGGCTGAATTGTCGCAGAATGCATGCTTGACGAGTCAAGACATGGCGCGAAATTCTACTCCAGGGGCCATGATACATGCTTGTACTCATAGATTCATCTAGGATACTCATTGGAATTACAGAAGTAGAATAAGTCATGGCGGGGGATTGAACCCTACAAAAATGAAGATCGATTAAGAGGCTTGCCCTCGAACCTATGTAGTATGGGATGCATAGAATTCGAACAAGTGTGCATTAGTGTCATGTTAATTAAATAAATTGCATTAAGGATTTAAGTGCACAATCACGACACGACATCATTAAAAGTTCCCTCTTATTTGCATGCTTATGTTGAACAAGTTTGTGATTTGTAAGAAATGAGATTCATTATACTGTTTCTGGCGTAGAGAGGATGGCCATGTATAATTATCGTCGGTTGAATAAACTGACGTACCCACAGTTTTTATGCAGGATATAATTACATGTAAGAGGAATGGATGCATAAAGAGTTCATTATGTTGTTGTTCATTTATGTAAATATTGTATATTTTGCTTCCGCTGTGTAAATTCAAATATAATGTGTTGTAAACTCTGATGTAAAAGAAAAGTTTTAAAATTCCTTGTAAAAGTGTATGTGAAGGAAGCGAAAAGATCCTGTAGAACATCTCGAATTCAGTAATTTGGGATTCGGGGCGTTACACATCATGCCCAAATCATTCATTAATCGCACCTTTAGTAGTTTCATGACATAGTACATCAAAACATCATATCATAAAGATGGTACTAGGTGTTCACAACAAAAGACAACATCCAAAATGACACATCACTAAAAATCACTCGTCCCCGGCAATTGGCTGGTCACCGGCTGACGAGCCTTCAGCCGCGTTCATCTGGTTGAGCTGGTCTTGCATATCCCAGACGTGGAAACGCAACAGCTGATACCTGCGCTGCAGATTCATCATTCTCTCCGAGTACTGGCTCCTCTGCAGCAACAGCCTCAACTTCCACTTCTCCATTGACCTCTCCAGCTTGGCCACTCTCTCCTCGGTGGCACACAGGGCATAAGTACAATTCTCGAGGCGGTCCTCGAGTTTCCCGTGGCTCCACTTGTACGTGGCAAGCTCACGGGACAGATGGGCTACCGCCATCTCGATTCTAGTAGGTGTTGGAGGTGGGGGAGTCTGAGCAGCAGCGGCTGGTACTACTGTACCGTTGCCATCGGCCCATTCATTCGAGCCCGCGGCATCAAGGCTCGACATCTACAAGAGAAAATATGGGAATTAGCTCAGATACAGAAATTATAAAGCATATTGTAGAGCTGTAGTATCAATATAGTTTATAATCGTCTACTATCTGACTAAACCCAACTCTCGCATCACATCCATGTCTAATCTCCTGTGGTGTTAGACTGCAATTTGAAGTAAGTTCTGATACCATTTCTGTAGCGCCCCGAATTCCTAAGATAGGAACTCGTGACACTATTCCAGGATCTTCCTTCAAATGAGTCACAACAAAACAAAAATCACAGGAAATTAAAAACTCTTATTACATTAAGTTGTTATTACAAAGTCCAATGATTACAACATTTACAATAAATTGTTACAACAAGAATTTACATTGAAATTTGGATAGTAACTTTCACTTGGATGCTTTCCCCTGCTTCTGCTTTTCCGTGCTCCCAACTTGGCAGTCCTGCACTGATAACTGTGGGCACGTCAGTTGATTACAACTAACGAAATGCTATACCCAGCTATCCTCTCTACGCCATAGTATAACGACTCTAACCTCAACAACCACAAATAAATTTTGATGCAAAGGAAAAGGTGATGTCAAACAAGTGTCGGTGTATGCCATGGCCTAAACTAATGCACAAAACAACGAATGCACACAATGCACTTACTCTAATGCAATTCATTTGGGAACGTATGCATCCCATACTACATACTTTCCAAAGAGTTCGCATCTCTTGATTGTAGGGCTCGATCCCTCGTCAAGCATCCTAATCTTGTGCTCTATCTTGTCTTTGATTCCAGTGATGGTAAGGCTGCAGGCTTACCCTGCTAGTCACTAGTGGAGTCAAATCCTCTTTGAGTTTTACCTACTACGCCCGGGACTCCAGCCCGCAGGCCCACCCTTGCGTGACTGGTCAGTCACAGGCTTACCCTGCGTGACTGAAACCATAGTTAGTTGCAGGCTTACCCTAAGTAATTGTAATTAAATCGGATTACCCGATAGATTGACCGTATTCCACATCGGCTTACTTGATATGTTGTCTCCCCAGACCTCACCAAAAGCTGATATACGGGCACCAGGCCCCCCCCCCCATCGGAGAACATAAGATCTTTCCTGTAGAATCTCGCTCTGTGGGGACTTCCTCTATAAATCTTCTCCCCACAACGGTCAACAATGGACATGACGGATATAAGGTTTTCCCAACTCCGCTACACTCGTCCTTACACTAGAGCAGAACTTGCAGTCGACATAATGTCCCCCTGATAGGCGAACATCCTCGCTAGTGCCTGTCCTTACAAACAACTAAGACTCGATCTAGCCCTACCAAAATTATCAAGTTACCCCACTCCCAGATTAAAGAATAAGGTTAAATTCAAGATTTTCTTCATAGACCAATCTCTAAAACCATCACTCTAGTCAACCTCTGATTTTTCCTCCATTTCCTTATATCATCCATCCTCGAGTTAGGTGATAAATCCACTATTTCCGAATCCCTAACTCAAATAAACAACTTGCTTGCTATGAACAACTAGTTCAAATTCATTTGAAGACTCCCCTTAATTTGTTACCTTTATCAATAATGGAAATAGGACTTAACTAGCCCTCTAGTTTGGCCCAACAGTTGACCCACCTCGGCACGAACCCACGGCGAATAGTCCCCACCGATTGCCGCAACCACATCGACGCTTGGAGTTCGATCGCAACCTCGGCCCGACCAACAAAATAGCTTTCTGCTAAACTTAACGCTCTATGGTCCTTGACAGGTGGTAGCTCCAAACACAACTCATCAAATCCATCTATGTACAACAAATATGTCGGTGCACGAGTCATCTCCTCCAATGCATTCAATGCATTCTACTCATCTAGATTGGTCAACAAGACTCAATCTCAGGGTCTCATCTTAACCAATGTATCCCAACAAGGTAAATTACACTAGGAGTAAGTCCTAACCCACAAACACCCAAAAAGAGGTTCTAACGGTCCTAAAATGACAATTTAAATTACCAAGCAGCAAGCACAGACTTGGCAGTTATGCCAAAACGGAGTCAATCCCGGTCCTGTTCCCTTGAGGAAAAATGGTCGGGCGCTCCCCACGCTTCTACTCAAGGTAGATAGCAAGTACAAGCACACAATGGGCATGAATATCACCCCAAAGTGGTCTACAACAGTAACCATAAAAATTGCGTCTTTCTATTCTGAGCAGTATGCAAGTTGGTAATTTATTTAAATAGCAGGAAAAATCCATAAAAATTACTAAAGGTGTACGACACCTATATGATCATCCTCTAAAAATTTCAGATCAAAATACCAAGTAGAGTTCATGAAATGAGCTACGGACTGACAGCAAAAATTCAGTCTTTTAACAACATTTTCTGGTTTAGACTACTTAACACAAAAAGTTTTCTAAGTTCATTCCTATAGCATGCATGTCACTTTTTCAGTCATCAAACGTCAGTTCAAACATCCAAGAACAACAAAACAAAAGATTAGAAACAGCCACCTTGTTGGTAGTTGGTTCTTGCTTGAGAAAGACCTCTTTCTTGATTCTTCTTGATCCTTGCTCCTTCTCCTTTGCTTGAGCTCCTAGTTCTCCTTCTCCTTGGCTTCCCTTCTTCTTCTTCTCTCCAAATCAGTAGCTAGGAGTATTTGGAATGGGGTTTGAAGTTGTAGAAAGAACTGAGAGTTGTAGGAGTATTGTAGAAAAGAGAATAGAGTGTGGGGTTTTTAATGAAGATGAGAAGAGAGAGCATGAGAGGGGGCCGGATTTTCATAGCATGGGGAGGAGGGGGAAGTCTCATCAAGTTGGAGATAGGTCAATTTGGGTGGTGATGTGACAAAGGCACCTTACAAGCCATCATGGTGTTTCTTGTTCAAAATCATATGAACCCTAACCCTAACTCATCTTTCTCTCTTTTCCCTCCACAATGTGGCCGGCCATATTGGGCTTGACCCATTTGGTTGCGCTCTTGTGTTGAGGTTTGGTTCGATTTGTTTGGTTTCCTTTGGGTTCACAAGTCCAGTTCAACTCGTACATGTATGTGTATATGTTCATATAAACATGCATAATTGTAGGTTATTAGTAAGAAAATAATTTCTTTAACCAGAATGTAATTCCCATAACTAGTAACACTCAGTTCTTTTCCAAGATGCATTCATCAAAAAATAGGGTTGTTATACAAATCCCACACTGTTCAGAGATTTCATTACTTGGTAGGCAAACTCACATTGTTCGACCCACCGTGAATTTGAGAGGGGGTGTTAGATATTTTATATACATTTAGTCCCATATCGGGTTATGTATCAGTTTAGTATTTGGTTCTCTCTTTTATATAGAAGTTATTGTAAGTTATAATTAATCCAATAATATTTTCCAAACGTTGTTAACCATAACAGTGACATCAAACATTCACTTACGGAAAACATCAGAGTGAATTGTACTGATCTAAGAATAGCCAAACATTGTTGTGCCTCATCTGAGACATGTGGCAAATAACTTGTTTAAAAAAAAATAGCAGAAGAAGCATGATAAAGTCTACGACTAGATCAACAATGAGAAAGGTAGCGTACCTTTGCAATCCCATCTTTAGTTGCTTGCAAGACTTTCTCAATACCAATTTCCCGCAAAATCATACATAAATTTTTTCCTGTTTTAATGGCATATTAGTACATAAAGATAGCAACTTTAAGCAGATACTCAATCCATATCAAAATATAAGTTATTCTGGATTTTTTTTTAAAAAATATAAGTCACTTCAGGTTCTTAATACAAATATATTGTCAATCTTAAATGTTCATCAATTAATTTTTAAGTACTTTTTAATATTACTCTTATCAATTACTCCTATCTACTACCTCTTGATAGCTCATTTATATAGGGCAAATAGGGTATTTTACAATTGGTAGTGTTAGGATTGTATCTTGAATACGCGTTGGTCAGATTAGAAGAAGGTAACATGAAGCACGGAGGTCGAAACGTCGAAGAGAGTAGAAGAAAACAACAGCAGCAAGGTGCAGGCTATGTTGTGGTCAATTGTTCTATGTTGCGGTCGACTGCACCCCCTGACCGCAGTTGCACTGGGTTTGGCCGAGAGGTGGACAGTCGACCGGTCTTGTTGGACGGTCGACCGCCCGCAGCGCTGTGTTCTTTTTTGGGCTTCGTTTTGTGAGGTCGTTTCAGCCCAATCTTGAACTCCAGGTTAGATCGTACGGCTCCTATTCAGTTACTTCTTTTCAGGTAATATCGGACCACTGAGAATCAAGATTAGACCTAGGTTTCTTCTCTATTCTTCTATATATATTGTAAACTCCTCCTTTATGAGAATAAAGTACTTCATAGATTATTTTCTCCATTGCAAGAGAGGCTCGAGAGAGAGATTGTTCTTGGTGGGTGAGTTTAATTCCTTGTATTGAGTGAATCAATAATTCCTTGTAATCTCTTCTAGTTGAATATCAGATCTCCCTATATTTCTCCCCGGATTAATTAAAAGCTAACCGGGATAAGTCATCATTGTGTTTGTGTTAGTTTTGTGGATCTACTTGCTTTCTCTATTGATTAGCCTCATCTACTTTGACTTCCTCAATGCTCTATTTTGTTCTGTTGCGACAATGGGCATTGGTTGATGCCCCAATCCCAAAAACTGGTATCAGAGCATCAGGTTGCTGAGTCCCTTGGTTAAGATGACAGGCCACGGTATTTTGAAGATCAAGCAGTTCGATGAAAGATCAATTTCAATCTTTAGAAGACTGACATGTATGATGTTCTTGTTCAAGAACGTTTGCAGTTAGCCATTAAGAAGAAAGAAAAGCCAACTGATATCAAGGATGACAGTTGGAAAGATATTCATGAAAGAGCCATAAGTCTGATCCGACAATCCTTGGCGGACGAGGTCAAGTACAGATTTCTTGAAGAAAATGATTTGTTCAAGTTTGATAGCTGACTACTCTGGTTCGTTGTTATTACCTAATAATTTGTTCAAGTTCGATTCGTATAACAGTTCGGACGGTCCACGGTCGGGCCATTTCTCGGACCGAACTCGGACAGACGACGGACTGTCCTATTCATTTTACACCTCTACTCTTACTTTTATTTTTCGCAGGTTGCCTTCCTTAAATAATTTTCAACATGAAAAAGGAACCCAACAAAAAATTAAATGGCAGGGCTTTAAAATATAACATTCTAAAACATTTTTATAAAACTTTCCCAATTTTCAAACTTGGAAATCTCTCAAACAAAATTAAAAGCACATTTATGTGCAAGGCCGAGATCGAACCCGAGGTCAGCTGCCTGACAACCGCAAGCCCAACCAGTGAGTCGACTCACTTTAGTGATTCGAACCGCCCCGAGTTTCTTTTATAACCCAGAATATGATAATTCATTAATTTCCAAAAACCTCACAAAGGGCGAGCCACTCAGGCTTCGAACTCGCGACCAAGAAGCCCCCCAAGTGCAGCGGGCTAACCACAAAGCCCAAGCACTATTCTGATAATATATGGGTTCAAAATCCTTTAACTCGACCCTCTGTTTCCCTTTATTTTTAACTCCATTTATTTTCGATTTCTATTCTTTTCTCTCAAATTAATTGTTCATAAAATACACTCCTACATTTCCAGGAATTATTCTTGCACTAATTTTACCTATATTAGAGTGAAGTTATACACAAATAATTTAAATAGTAATTTTAAGAACTTTTATACACATATGCTTTTATTAATCAACAAGACTACTTTTTATAATAACTAACATTAATATATCTTCTTTTAGCAATTTTTCTGGGTTTATGGAAAATTCTCATCTCCCTATTGAATTATAATCCACCCCAATATTTACACAATTTTTAGGCATAAGTTAACAAGTCTATATACACATACAATTTATATAGATAATCTAATCATGGCATGCTACAATAGCATGATACCGCTACAAAAATACTCTAACAAGATTTATAGCTGACTACATGACAATTCTACATTGAAGTTTCTAACTAGCAAGCATTAATTTCTCATATTTATCTACTACTAAAACTCTAGATGATAATACAACAGGCATCAAATAAAGGTTTTTGAAACTAAAGTACTCATGACAATTTCCTATTTCAAGCACATTTTATCTAAGCATGCATTCTACAAACAATTAGAAAGTAAAAGAAGCACCCACCTCTTTCTTGATGCAATTAGTAAGGTTTTTTTTTTTTGATTTTGATATTAGTGCTGTCCATGGTAAAGGAGGGGGCTATTTATAGGAATAATGAGTGGTTGAGATGACTCCCGCTACCCAAAATAACTCCTTACTCTCACACAACTCTCCCCCACTCTCTCCACTCCAAATCTAGGTCGGCCAACTCCTTTCATGTCCAGAAACACGTGCACGTGCATCAAATGTGTACACTACTTCTCATATAAATTCTATTATTAATTTTTATTAGATTAGGTGTATGTGTGTGTTACACATGACAAGTGTACTAGATTTCAAATGTTCATTTAAGTGGAAAAAAAAATTCATGGACCTTAAATTCGTAATTAATTTTTAGTGGGCTACAAAGGTGGATTTAGGCCTAATGGATTTAATTAAAATAAATCATACAATTGTGACAAAAAAATGAGTGGAAAAATGTTCATGACTTAAGGAAAATTTTGGAATAGAAATGTGCATGAAATTTTACGTGCAATGCAAGTGAAAAATATTAAAAATTAATTTTTCTGGAACGTTACATTGAGTTCGAAGAGACCACCCGAACCACTCCTAAAATAAGTCAAGCCAGCGACAAGCAAGCCCAGAAGGCAGCTGTAACCCCCGTCCTCAAGTATACTGATTCTCTTTCCTTTTTCCGTATTCTTGTTTTTTAATTTCTTCTATAAATTATTCTATTCTTTTGAACCCAATAAAGCCATTCTATCATATTATTACAATTGATTATTTTGTTTTATATGAAGCCCCATCTTATATTTTTAGTATTTATTAATATTGGAAGCCAAAACCAGTTTGATTTTATTATCATTATTATTATTTTTCTAAAAGCCCATTTTTAGCCCACATTTAAATTAATTTAATATTTTATAAAAAAGCCCAATATAAACCCAAATTCTAGTCTACCCTAAACCCATTAACCCAATTTTCCCTAATCTGCTAATCTCCCAAAATCTCTACAATCTCTTTCACGTTCTCCCCAGTATCTCCTAACTAATCTCCCCCACTATCTCCTAATTAACCCCCCCAAGTATTCACCCCATTATTATATTATTATACTATTTAACTCTTCCCCTACATTCTCTCTCCCTAACTCAGTCTCTCTCTTTCTCTCCCTCTTCCTTTATTCCGAAAACAAAACAGAGCAATCCCCCGCCCGCTATTGTCACCCCCCCTGTTCACCTCGCGACCCTCGTCGCCCACCTCCTCGTCCTCGACTCAGCAATAGCTTCCCGCCACCCTCGAACCCATCTTCTCCAACACCCTGCCACTACCTCCTCACTACTTCACCGCTCGAATACCCCCTCTGTTCTTCCACCACCATCCTTCACCTCCTCCCTCGCCGTCGCTGCTCCTTCTCTCCCCTGTCGACCCTCGCCTCCCGCTCGAGCGCCGTCCACCGCACCCCGTTCTCCTCCACCATGCTCCGAGCCCCGTCAGCCTCCATCGTCGTCTTCACCCTCTCGCACCGAAACCCATCGAAGCTGCTCCTCCACCGCTATCCCCTGCTATCTCCATGGCCAACACCTCCATTGCCGCACTCCGAGTATCGTCGAACCCAACGCTCCGACTCCATACACCGCAGTCCATCACCTCAACTACGACCCCATCCACAGTTGACCCTGAGCTTCGCCTCTCTCTGCTTGCTGCAGGCTCCTCCTTCCTCTTCTTAGTTTCGATCATGTTGCCTCCGCTAGCTGCTCCTGCCCTTCTCCCCGAGCCCCTCTCCTTCGAGCACTCGACCACCATTTGACCAACCCCGACTACCTCCTTGTGTCCACCGCAACACCCTCGCCTTGCTGCCCATTGCAGTTGCCTCCCTTCACAGTACAACACCGAAAGTAGCCCATCCTCCATTGCTGACATTGAGCGCCGTCATGCAACCTTCCTCCATCCCGCACGTCCCTCTACCTTGACTTCCTTGTAGCCCCTTTCCTCCGTCGACCCACCTTTGCCGGCTACCGTTGTGTTGTCACTGTCTCCTCTTATGTTGTCACTGTCGTGTCTCTCGCTGTTGTGGCTGTGCTCTCGTTGTTTGTTGTGCCTCTAACTGTTGTTGTGGGGAATGTGTATTGCACGTGTTACGGTGCATGTTGGTTGCATGTGTGTTTGCCATGTCCAATGTTTGCATGTGTTGCCACCGGGACTCTCATCCTGTTATTATTTTATGTTCGAAATCGTCATCTAACAGGCACACGTTCCTTGAACTCATTTTTATTGTTCTAGTTCAAGGAAACATTCATTGAATTTAGGCAAGTAGTAATTTAATTGAATATCGTAGCTATTCGAATTTCATTATTGATTCATCATTGATTCGTTATTTCCTTTATCGTATCATATTTCTTTGACTCATAGTATTCTTATCGTGCTACTGTTATCGATATAAAACTTGAATCGTAAATGTGTCATATTATTAAACATTCGAATATGCTACCCTATCATTTTCCCAAGTTTGTACTGAGGTTTTGACCCAGTTCCTGACATCGAAACTTAAAACCTTGTACATAGAAATTGTAGCACACTGAGTCCTGAATCTGGAACATCATACGGATTCCCAATATGATTTATAGATTGTAACTTATCACTATTTTAGTACTGGCATGTTATAATTTTCAGAATTGAGACTGTGCACGAAACACATAAAGAAATGATTGATCGACCTAGTTATTGTGACTGTTATATGTGTATATGCGCTAGAACCGGCAGAGAGTCTACTTTCTAGAATCTCTGACGGAATCAGATTTTCATTTTCGTAGCTGCGAGAAAGTGAATTTGATTACCAATAGGTGCTGCTGTCCAAAACCTGCATTGTAATATTTTTGCATATAAACCCGTATTTTTCATATTTAATGAATTGAACCAGGAATATTTCATGTATTGTACAACTTTGATATCTTCTTGACACTGTATTAACACAACCGTTCTCATGGATTATATTGATTACATGTTCACAACTGATTGTTCATAAAATAGTAACAAGCCGAGGAAATAAGGATAAGGCCTAGTATTGGATAATATAGGAGACTGTACTCGGAAGGGAGCTCGTGGTTTCCCTACTGTTACTGAATGACTGAATAGCTGAATAACTGAATGACTAAATAACTAGATCTTGTGTCTTGTCTACATGTTTTTCCCGAGTACATGATCTATGGAATTCACTACTAGAGTCAAGCATTCACTTGATTGTATGCACCCGAACCTATGGTATGGACGTAGGATTGCATGCATTAGATAGACTGATAAAAGATTGATAGGCATAAGAACATGGACACCGATAACTAATTAATGATTTTTGAATACTGATTCATGTTATTGACTCCTGATACCTGATCATGTTACCGATCATTGTCACTGATAACTGTATCATTGACTTGATTTATTGATATTGATTATTGGTCATCAATTACTGATTATTGACTATTATTTATCGACTATCATACCATTGATTATTGACTTTTGACCTTGTTATTGTCTGCCATTTATTTACTCTGATATCGTTCCAATTTCTGTTCTTGTTATATAGTCCTTTACTTCCTTCACTACTTGCTACTTCTTGTCACCCGAAGCATGCTCTAACGGTTACTCTCAATCTTTCTTTCGAGTTATTGTTTGTACATGTACTGATGATGAGATACTGAAGAACTTGACATACTGTTATTGCATTGTATATTCTCTGGCTATTCTGTAAGTTCTTACTAGTGTTACCCTGTGCAAATTGCACAGCCTAAAATAGTTTGAGGGACTTATAAAATTATATAGAACTTTAAAAAAGTATGAGAGAATTGGGAGAAACTTATAAATATTATCCATACCGTAATTATTGAAATCTTTATTATTATCATAACATAAGCAGATGGTTTAAAGAATCACTACTAAAACATAATGTTATCCAATTGAATTTTACTAAAGCTAAAAAATGCATGCAATAAACTGAATAACCAACCCATTTATTTATATTTAAATCACCCCTACACAAAATACTGACAATTATAACTTTTGTAACTTTCTTTGAATCTTTGAATCTTTGAATCTTCACACCTACAATTGAAAACAAAATCAACCGCTTTATACTCAATAAAACACTATATTTCAGTGAAACACTATATTTCACTGAAATTTACATATAACTCTCTCAGGAATAAAAAACGAAGAGAGAAGATTTATTAAATTTTTATGTGGGCATGAATTATCACCAACATTAACCATTTCAATGAAATTTACATATAATTATCTCATCGAAAAAATATGTTCCCTCCATTTATTAAATTTCTGTGTTTATACTTATCACCAAAATTCACTACTCATGTGCATTCCAACTTTAGTATCAATTCATGCAAACACAACCTAACTCACAAAAGAAAAGTATTGGGTTATAATACATCACCCAAATCCTCGCCGTGCTAAGCGGTGTGCAGTTTATAAATATATTAGACACAGAGAGAGAGAGAGAGAGAAATGGATGTGTGACTGTAATGCTAAGTACATATATTAGATAGAGAAATGGATATGTGACTGTGGTTATGTATCTGCATATGTATGTTTGGATAATTATAGGGATATGATATGAAGCTATAAATATGATTGAGTTAATGTAGGTATATAATTATGTATATATGAATATCTTTGAAGGTTATCTATCTGTACTGAGATTTTTTTATATGACTTTAGTCAGTATTCACCATGTTGTTAATGTACATATATAATTATGTATATATGAATACTTTTGAAAGTTTTCTATCATTACTGAGCCCTCATTATATGACTATAGTCAGTAATGATTTCTTCCCACACCAAAATGAAAAAAGAGAAAAAGGCAAAGTTAGTACTTGCAGTATATGTGTTATCAGTACAGACCGTCTAGTGGATGAAAAGGTCAAAAAATCACCCACTGCACACCGCTTCGCACGTCCTAACTTCAGCAAAGAGATTGAAGAGAAATACAACCAAATTTACTGAACGAAATAGGAAGCATTCAAATCAAATCCGGACCAATCATAAATAAATCACATAATCGATTGGCCGTAAAAAATGACAGAAAATGGGATCACCAATGTTCCCAACATCCTCATCATAAAACACATAATCAGTGAAGAATAACCCAAAGAATAATCACATAATCATAAATAAATAGTTATTAACCTTTTTTCTATGTTGATGTTTCACATAATCACTTACTGTTAACTATGTATTGCTCTGTTATTCCATGCTGTTATGAGTCTTCAAAATTTATGTTTTCTTTCCTACAAATGAACTTTGCTGATTACAAACTGATTTAGGTGAGGATACTATATTAGTGCTGATGTACTGGATAGTTTGTTTATCAGTGCAAGTAGGGCATTTTTCTGCGTTTCAGGCAACATGGAATAATTATTTTTGGTGTTCATAGTTAACAGAGCAATACATAGTTAACTGTAGTATGTATAATCCAAGAAAGTAAGCTTGCTAAAAAATCATTTTTAGCAATACATAGTTAACTGCAGTATGTATAAAAGTTCACTTCACGCCACAAAATTTATGAATGAAATTTTAAAAGCAGAAACTGTAACTATGCAGGTCAATTGAGCTAGTTTTTTTGTTTCCATAACAGATCTGAACAACAATAAAAAAAATTAAAAAAAATGATCTAACCAAGAAATCAAAATTCAAGAATCGAGAATCAAGAAAATGGGATCAAAAGGGACTAACCCGGTAACAGATCTGAACAACAATAAAAAAAATTTTAAAAAAACGATCTAACCAAGAAATCAAAATTCAAGAATCAAGAATCAAGAAAATGGGATCAAAAGGGACTAACCCGGTTCCATTGTCGATGACTACAGCAGGTCGAGAAGTAGGATCCGTTTATTTTCTTCATCTTTTTAAGACGTGATGGTATTAATTAACATAATCGAATAACCCAAATTAAAAACCCAAATCAAAATGACAGAAAATGGGATCAAAAGGTATGAAATTTGTGAAGAAATTGAAGAATACCTGAAGTGGGTCAGATCGGTTGCTCCTCTTCGTTGGATCGCATAAGCAAGGGAATGCCGGGAATGTTTTTTTTTTTGTTGGGGAACGGCAGTGGGAAGTTTTTTGGGGGGAGGTAGGGTTAGGGGAAAACTTGTTTTTTTTGTTGGGGAACGGCAGTGGGAAGTTTTTTTGGGGGAGGAAGGGTTAGGGGAAAACTGGGAAGATAAGGGTTTTGTGTGGGTGTTGTTTGAAAGTTAAAGGTGTGATGTGCACGTATTTAGGAAGTGTGAATCCCTACTTTTGCTCTCCTTTCTCTATTTCAAAATAGAGAAAGGAGAGAGGGGGTAGGCTTATTTGTTTAAGATATATAATAATATCTTAGATATTGGTTATTGCATTATATTCATGTTCCTGTGATTATTATTGTATTGTTGAGTTTACTGGCATTGTACAACTTATGGATGATATGACTTTGCATACTTATATCATTCGCTGGGCCTCAGTTTGGTGCCCGTGTTTCCTATAATGGAAAGTGGGGCATGACAGCAACCCTTCTCCAAGACTATTTCTTTGGCTTGCTCCAAGCGGTCACAAACAACATGAAGGAAGACTTACAAAGTTCACAAAAAATGAGTATAAGACTTCACACAAAAATTTCCAAATATTCATAACTCATGCATTCAAATATGAAGATACAACAAGCGGTGGTCAGTCCGCTATTAGGCTACTACAAAATGTGTTAAAGTAAATGCAAAATGAAAAACTCTAAAGCTACAAGATTAAGGCTCCTCATCGTCGGACGAAGCCAAAGGGGTAGGAACCTTAGTTGCTCCATTCCTATCCTCTCCACCTGGCGAGTCGTCCCGAGTCCCGTCTTTGTTGATCGACTCTACCATCGGCTCCATCCCGAGAAGAATCTACAAGCGATACCCTTACGCATAAAAGTTGAGAACGTGCTCCATCACATCCGTAATGGCCTTAACGTAGGACTGATCCAACACATCGTTAAGATGAACCAGTGCCTTCGCCTCGGCCTCGGCCACCATGGCCGCTATCTTTACTACCAGATCCTTCACGGCCTCTTCCTTCCACTCCCTTCACTCTACCTTGAATCCGAATAGGAGAGTAGTCTCCTTACCCTTCACCGCCTCCAGTTCCTAAATGGCCTTTTTCCTTAACAGTTCGTCCCTTACGGACTGATCCTTCCATGCTTTCTCCACAGCACGGATGAGTTTGATCAAGCTCCCAGTTTGACAAACCATCTACAAAAAAAAGGGGTTGATAAAAGTTAGAAATTTGAATGAAAATTTTAAGAACTAAAAGTAGAGTAACTTACTGCGACGGTGCCTCAAGAAAGCTCCATGATGGAACCATCGATCGTCTCCTTCTCTATAACCTTCTGGGCCCGAGGAAGGGGAAGATTCTGCACCACATCGAGGAAATTTACCGAGTCCTCTAGGATGGCATCACACAGCTTCACACCCCAGTTTGGACTGTATACTTTCTTCTCCTCCTCAGTAAATACCTCATTAGCCATAATGGTTAAGGGGGCATGTTGGAGATCCAAGACAGCATCCAAACATGATCTCCCCTCAGCAAGGCTCATCGACACTCCCGCTACCAGATGCTCCGCCCACATCGGAGTAGAAGTAGAAGAGCCCCTAGCAACCTTCAGAATTCCAGGATGGCTCGACATTCCCTTCTTCTTCTCATCCTCCGGGCCCTTGTTGTGGAGAGAGACCAGAGTAGCAAGGAGAGCCCGGAAGTCCATACCGATCATCTCTACAATGATGAAAACAAGAAGAAGTATTAGAATAGGACATATAAAAAAAAGACAAGCTAAAAGAGCTGGAATTAGGATGCAAAAGCTAAATACAAGGATTAAAAAGTAATGCTCGGGTTCATCGGACTCATTCCCCCCGAATGAAGAACTTCCTCCGTAATATCCCTCCACTTCATTTCCTCGTTGGCACGAAGAGCGTCGCTAATCTTCTCCTCCTCTTCCGTTAGTTCTGGCTCAGTGTCAAACTCCTCTATACATAATTCCTCCATCTAGTAGGAAATCCCTATGGCTTGGAACTCCTGATGATGAAGTACTTGCACTTTCAGTTCTTGTTGGAGTTAGGAGTGGTGATCACCGCTCCTTTGGGGCGAGGAGAAATGTAGTACCACTTGTCAAATGATCTTTTCTTATAGAGCCTAAAATGCCTCATCCATAGCCTCAAACTCGGTTTGGTGCTAATTTCTCGGAACTGCAAGACAAAGTCCATAACATTCATCTAGAAGTTAGGCACGAACAGGATCGGGCTAAGCTCATAGCAGTTGAACATGGCCACAGAGGGGTGCATGGGAAGACGCAACCTGGCATAGAATGCATCAAAAGGAAACATACAACACTCCCCCGACATCCTAGAGTATAGCCTAACTCTGGGACCGGGAAGAACAACTCATACTTAATAGGGATCCGAAGCAAACCCTAATCGCCCTGATCTCCACCTCGGTGAGAATGGTTTTGAAATGGTTGCTCTCAAAGATGGGATAATTGTCAGGCTCATCATATGTGACCTCGTACTGTACTAACCTCGCTACTTCTTCAGGATACTGGTGGACTAAGAGGGGAATGAGGGGAGGGTAAAATCTGGAGAGAGAACACCCCCAATCATCTTTAGTTTGGTCAATCTCATCAATTATCATGGAAGGACAGACCATTCTTTTGGGAGAGTGGGAATCTGACAACACTAATACCCCACCGTTACTAGAATAAGAGGAGGAGATATCCGACCCTGTCCTATGCATGGCTTTCTAAAATAAAAAAAAAACTTAGATAATATCTCATTGTTCAAAACCAACGAAAAATGCCGCTTGAACAAGGTTTTTTAGGAGAGGTGATTAGAAGGTGAAAGATGAATAATGGAGTGTGAAAAATGATCCAAGTGGAGGTGAACTAAAGGGGGCTGCCAACTAATCAAAATAGCATACAAAACACGTAAAAATATGCAATACCGAGTAAAATACATGATACCACATAAAAAAATATGCACAGAGAAGCTCAGCCAAAGAAGACGCGAAAACCACGCGCTACCAAACATCATGCACTCAGTGGCGCATCTCATGGGCCTCACACACTGACAGGCGACATGTAGAACAACGAGTGAAGGTAGGCCACATGTGCTCACGTGCACAGTGCATGACCAAGCCCACCAACCCTGCTGATGTGGCACCTAGTGGGCCCCACATCGACGCTGCCCAAGCTGACGTGGCAGGGGGCCCAAGCTGACATGGCATTAATGTTGCACCTAAGTAGGTCCCACCTCAATGCTCCGCAAGTTGATGTGGCGAGTGGGCCCCACCTCCCCTTTCTCCCTTTCACATGCGGGAACCACAAAGGCCCCCCACCTCCTCGGTGCGAGTCATCTAAGGAGGTGAGGAGCTCTACTCGATCAGAGCCATCTGATCTCGACAAATGACGTGTTCTCTTGATGGATGAATCAGATCACTCCAAACGGTCCGCAGATTGATGATACAGGTGCAACACGTGCAAACAAAATGAAAAATAAAAAAATGAAAAAGATGATGATGTGGTGGCGGGGCCCATCCGCACATGTTGTCTCACTCACAGCAGGCGCGACTTTTGTCGTTAGAGGAGGTGAGAAGCTTTGCGGACCTACAACCATCAGCTCTCCTCCCGATGCGCGTCATCTGTGATCGACGACTCAGATCAGTCCAAGATTCATGCGGGTGAGTTTTTAAAAAGAAATTCTTTTTATTGTTATAATTTTCAGAAAAATGATTTAAAATCCGAAGAATTAATTAAAAATTTTGGAAAGTTATATCAAATTTGTAAAATATAATTATAAATTCAGAATTTTATTTTAAAATTCTGAAAAGAAAATTATATTTTTAGAAAAGAAAATTTTAAATTCCATAAATTAATTAAAAATTCAGATTAGTTAATTAAAATTCCTAAAATTGATTAATAAATCGAAAAAGTATCTATAAATATCAAAAAATTCTAGAAAATACTAAAAATTATTCTAATTACTTTTCAAAGTTAGAGAATCTCTGTTAAACCCTGAGCAAGATTCCAACATCCTCGAAAACTCCGATAAGTTTTATAAACCATTAAAAACGGACGGACTACTCCTCAAAGATTATGAAACTCAGTCTTGGGGAGTGGGGGGGTTTGTGACATGGGTAAAAATAGAACCAAAATGTGACCGTTCAAAATGGGCATGAATCTTAAAGCTTTCAGGGATAAAACTATAAATTTTAGCAGATACAAGCATGGCAAAAGGAGCTGGGCCGCTTTCGGTGTAACACCCCCTAACCACTAGGCCACTCGCGGCTCTTGAAAAGAAAGCACTCAGTACTTTAAATACTGCTCCACTGCTTCTTTTATAAAAATCAAATTTTATTAAAAAGACAGAGCCTCTCATGACTCGAACCCGAGCAGCCGAGCGCCAGGGAAAACCCCATCATTCGCTAACCAAGTTACCCAAAAATCATATCTGATTATAAAGGTGTTAAAATTCTTTTATCTCAGTTCTCCATTTCTAACTTCTTTTAACGAATTTCGATTTCTAAATTGCATTGTACTAACAATTCTAATTGCTTTTCGATTACACTTTTCTCGATAATCTGAGTATTAGTACGAATTAAACTTATAAAAATTTATTTTAACAACATAATGAAATTTTATCCCAAAAAATCCTATTAATTTATTATTGCTTCTACAATTTGATTTGTACAAACTATTGTTCCTCATCCAATTTTATTTTGAGAAAACTTTATACCCATATAATGCAAATTAACATTAATGAGATTACTTCCATACAATTTCATCATACTAGAATTTTTAAAATTTCATATACGCGATACTTTATTTTGACCTCTACATGTATCAATCTAACATGTATCAATTAGAAAAATTAGAAATTTCTATTCTTTCATCCCACTTGTTACTACTTCCACTTTTCTTCTAATTAACATGGATATTTGCAATCAAATTGGCACACAACAAGCATCTACACAAGTCATACAATAATTAAACTAATAATATGCAATCTAGAAGGTTTTTACATTAAACATACTGATTAAATTTAGCAACTACTCATATAGAAATTAAGCATGCACAATTCCACTAAATTAGAAGGCAAAAAGAACACCCACCTCTTTCTTGATGCAAAAGTAAGAAAAACTCCTAGAAAATTGCTCCAAAGCTCCAACACAAAAACCTCCTCCTTCTTAGCAAAGTGAAACCCGAAACTCCCCTAGCTAAAAAAATCCAAGCTCGCTCTTTCTCTTCTCTCTTTTGATTTTCTTTGATCTTTTTTGTGTTTGTTCATGTTGAAGGAGGGGGGTATTTATAGGTTTATTGTGTGGTTGAGATGACTCCCACTATCCAAATAACTACCCACTAACACATACACTCTCTCCACTCTTCCCTCTTTCTCCATTGGCCAGCCAACTCCTAGTGCACAAGGCACGTGCACGTGCACCCAATGTGCACACTACTCTCATATTCTTTTATTAATTTTATTAATTTAATTGTAGGTGTTTGTTACATGAAAAGTGTAAAAATATTCATTTAAGTGTAGAATTAAATATGGACTTTTGTCATGCCCCCCTTCCCAAAAATACGGAATACGAGTACATGACAAAAGTCCAGCGAATGACTAACATCACCCATAAGATGTTTAATCGATCAACTCAACAACATAAACAATACAGAACAATTGCGCAGGCAATAATAATGATCTCATGAACAAAATACTTGGAATGAAACAATATAATATCCAAATATAATAATAATAATCCAACGTCTTGAAACAATAATAAAATTCGGGACATAAGCCGAAAACAATACTAATCCCAAACCAAAAATAAATACAAGTCTCAATATATTAAGTCATTTAAAGCGATAAGCAAATTAAAAGCAGAAATCTTCAAAATGTTTGTTCTCCAACTCCAGCAGGCAATTCTCCTTTATTACCTGTAAATACTTCATCTAAAAAGAGAAAAATAATTGTCCTTAGAACAAGTCATGGACAACAAGTAGAGAAAGTAGGGAACAATGGAATAACGGTATAATAATGAAACAACGGATCAATAGGAATCAATAGGATGGCACGAAGATAATAATCAATAACATGGTAATCAATGCAACGGTGTAACGGTGAACTAATATTCGGTAACGGTAACCAACGGTTAATATCATTATCACTTAAACAATATTTGATAGAAATATGAACAATGATGAACAATATGCAATGTCGATGATGTGTCAATCCTTATGTCTATTATTCATTTTAACAACTAACTAATGCACGTACTACTGTGTCCCATGTGTGCCGTACCACAGGTTTCATGCATACAATCAATTTCGTTTAGACTCAAGTGGTGCACTCGTTAGATCATGTACTTGACAACGGTAACGGTAAACACTATTTACCTTTCGGTGCATGAAACGGTCATCGGCAACGATACGGTACACGATAGATTGGGTTACTGCAATAACCACAATCACACGATAAAACAATAGCCGGAACGGTAGTTAGGGAAACACGGGCCCCTAATGCTTATTAATTATTTATCAATGCAATAACACAATATGCAATTAATGAACAATTCGGTAAATGATAGTATCAATAGGGAAACAATAGGTTGATAACGTGGATAGGACGGTTAAAATTAGTGACAATAATTCATTGCAAACATGCTATGCAACATACATTCCTTAATTCATGCAATAGTATAACATAGGAATTATTAACAATTCATTAAAAAGTAGTATCCAAAATTCTGGACAGCAAGCGCAACCTGTACAAAAATGCAGTTTTCCGCTGACTCAGAAATCAAAAGTTGAATCCGTCAGCAAATCTGAAAACTAGACTTCCATACGGTTCCAATGAATACTTAAAGTTCACCTTCCGACAACAGTAGCTAGGCCAAACACAGGTTTTTTTTCAGGTTTTATGTTCAACCAGAAATTCAACATCTTGTTATTTTAATTTTTGAATCAGCAAAAACTCAATATTAAATTCAGTAAAAAATATATTCTAGGCTCCTAAACATGTTAAGCATCAATCTGGAAATTTTCATAGCAAAATTCTATCATTTAATCAACCTTTTTACTGTTTAAACAAGAAAGGTACGAGAATCTGAATCTGGAATGTAAAAACACAGCTGCAGTAAACGGGCATAAGTTTTGCTACAATACTCGGAATTCAAAAATTCTGGATATTATTGGCAACTAGACATTTGGGGCTACATTTCAAATTCGGAAAATATTTTATTTTAAGGCCATTTACTGCTTCGAAAACAGCAATCAAGTTCAGGTCAGCAAGTATGTACAGTTCTTAGGGTATTTTTCTTGAACATAAATTAATTAAACATGATGAGTTTCGATTCTATAGTCAATAAATTGTGTAACTAGCACGATAGGTGTCCAAACATGATAAATAAAATTTTGAACACACACATATACAAGTCTAACATCAATCAATCATCAAACGATCAAACGACATACAACCTAACGTTTGTCTCTACAATAAATTTATTTGTGTTGTGACTTGTATGAATAACCCTATTAACAATTCTACATGGATTCATTAAAGATCCAAACTTTAGAGTCAAAGTAGCACGATATCAAGAATATTGGGATTAGCTCGTATAAACCCTCAATAGACCCAACGAATAGATGAACAATGGATAGTACGATAACAAAGAGATCTATTTGCAAGAATTTCAATAACACTTGAATTTGATACAATTAGCAATTCAAGAGGACGGTGACTTGCCTGTTAGACGATGAAAATGAATACCAAGAATAATGGGATAAGAATCCCGAAACAACGATCTCACGAACTAGTTCAACCAACAAATAATACGTGCAATCTATGTGCAATAGAAAACCCAACGATCAACAGCTTAAATAGCAAGAGAGACAACAGCCCAAGACAGCAGCAATACCAGCAATGGCCAACGCAAGGGGGACTGGCGGCACGGCGACTGGCGTCGACGGCAACGGGGCAGCGACTAGTGAGGTGGCACGACAACTGGAGGTATCGCGGCGACTGGAGGCATCACTGGCACTCCGAATTTGGGGTTTTGATCACCATTAAGGGTCGAGACAGAGAAGAGGGAGCCGGAGTTGGGCTGGTGGCGGATGGCGACAAGGGGTGTCAGGTGTGGTGGCGCAACAGGGCGGCGATGGAGGTGGCTCGCCAGAGGATGAACGGAGAAGAAGCAAGAGTGGGTAAGGGGTTTTGGCTGACGGGGAGAGAGAAATAGGGGAGAAAGGGGAGAGATGAGAGAGAATAGGCAGCTAGGTTTCGATTTGTGTGCAAAAATTAGGGTTTGCGAACGAGTTGTATTTATAGGGTACAATTAGGGTACTGGGTTGGTGAATTAGAGTTCAATAAAAGCGAATTTGGGTTAAGAACAAATCAAAATGGGTTTTAGGTTTCAATAAGAGATAGATCAAAATCAATATAGTTCAAATAAAAATACCCCACAATTAGATAGAAGAAAATAGAATCAACAAAATAGTCCAATCACGAAAAACGAAGAATTCCACGAACAAAAATTTGAATCCCAATAAGTAAATAAATAATACAAATGAATAGAATATAAACTGGGCTTGAAAATAGATTGAAAATTTGCAAAGAAAACTAGATCTAGTATAATAATAAAATAATCCAATAGATGAGTTTTGAATAAATAATCAAGAATAACAATTAATTAAAATAATAAAATCATACAACTAAATAGTATCTAGGTTTAACAATTTTATTAAAATAATCCAATAATGATAATATATTTGATTTAGACTCAAATATAAATAGTCGATAAAGAAGACCAAGAAGTAGATTAAAATACACAATTATTCGAAGTAAATATAATTATCGTTAGAAAACACTTTAATATAAAATCCAAAATATTTTTAACAAATATTAAATTTATAAACATCAAAATACAGAAAATATTCAGAAAATATGTATTTGCGGGAATGGGAGTTACAGCTTTAATTTATAATTAGTTTTGAGTGGGCTTAAAATAAATTTAGGCCTATTCGATTAAAATAAAATATAAATAATACAAAAGTGACACATAAAATAAGAAAAAAATGTTCGTGACTTTTAGAAAATTTTAGGCGCTAAAATGCATAAAATTTCTACGTACAAAGCACGTGCAAAAATATTAAATTTAATTTTCTGGGATGTTACATTTGGGTCAGTCAACCCAATATGGCCTGCAATAAGAAGCTATCAAAGCAGCTATAATGCAAAAGAGTCCAGGTTCACCGGAAGAACCCAGTTTAAACCCCATATTTCTAGGGGGTAACTGATTATATTCCTCCATGCATAAGAGAGAGTTGAAAACTCTCTCTCTCTCTCTCTCTTCAGAAGAGTCCTGACTCGATATCTTCATATGGAGAGGGTAATCAACTCTATCTAAACATCAAGAAGAATATCTTGAAACTGCCCCCCCCAGCAACTATATGTACCTCTAGATCTCATTAGAAACCAGGCAATTACAAATTATGCTCTCAAAACCCACAATAACTCTGAGTTTTCTGACTTAGGCATCATATGTCTGTCACTGGGGCCAACCACGGTGTTTCAGGCTGCTTTGCAGATCTATGGGAGCGATATCAACCGTCCCCAACAATCAGATCTCGTAGTCAAATGCAGTTTCCGGCGGTCAACACTGGCGAACAGTGAAGGTTTGATCGTTATTGTTTTCATTAAAAGAATTCACATATCGTTTGCACCTACACAGAAATTAGCAGCAACAGCAACCACTGCTTATGGAACCGCTGGGACCACTGGCACCTCTTGAACCTGTTTTTTAGTCATCTTCACTTTCTGTGATTTTCCCTGAGAACCACTTGAGTGATGCTTCTCCTCAACTACTAGGTATGCACTTTTCTTCTTTCGTCAGAAAGAACTAACTCCCTCTATGTCCTGAGGCTGATCACCTAAAATAGTTGTAAATAGTTGCTCTTTACCAGAGGTAACATCCTCAACAGGAATTGGATTACTTACAATCAGAACAAGGACTTCATAGTCCTCTATTCATCCATTCCAAGGCTAGATATGGGAGAATTCACGTGTTTTGGGAATGTTCCAAATATCGGAAGCCTCAATGAAGACCATTGCACAATCAAGTCCAACTTAATTCTTATTCTCCCTACTCATAATTACTAGTTTAGCAAAAGAACCAGGTACTGGTTTGAGGGATTCCTCAGTCCAGAAATGCAGTGGAATTAGCGGTACATCTAACCAAATGTGTTCTGGTTTGTGTGTGTGTTCATTCGAGTATCTCTTTGGTTGTTAGAGGGTGATTATTGCTTAGACCCCGACAAACGTAAGCACCCCCTCCTTGACTACATCCTCGAGTATCTCTTTGGTGGGGAAGTGAAGGAAGAAGACCCCATATCCAATTTAAAACCTTCTCTGTAACATCCTACTTTTTCATTTATAATTAATTCAGAAATTGTTGATTTTACGTGTTTTGCACGTACAAATTTATGTGCATTTTCCCTAGAAAACTATTTATTTTTATAACATGAACAAATAATTATTTCTCCTTCTCTTTATTTCTTTTAAAAGCCTATTTTAAAAGCATAGGCCTAATTTTCTAATCTAGCCCTACCCTAATTAATTATTTATTTTATTAATAACCCATGAGTCTAAGGCCCACAAATTTTGAGCCCACTAGTTAATTTATCTTTTAATTGTTATAACATGTAGTGTGGACTAATTTGGTAGATAATTAATTAATTAATCTTGTGCAACAATTAATAGGGGGTACTATGGGAGACACGTGCATTGCACTAGCATGTGTCTTGTGTGCATGGGGAGTGTGGCCGGATGGGAGCAAGAGAGATGGAGAGAGTGGAGTTGTGGATTGGGTGGTTATGTGTTCATGGGTGGTTGCTACAACTCCCTAATACATCCTACCCTTCTATCCTTAACCATCTAGATCAATCCTAGCCAAATATTTTGTTTTTCATAAAGTATAAATATCCCCCCCCCCCCTTTCTTGTCATGTAGTATATTAGAAAATTTTAATAAAGAAAGAAAGAAAAGAATTAGTGTGAGAAAAGATTGAGAGTTTGTGGTGAGGAAAAGATTGAGAGTTTGTGGTGAGTAAAAGATTGAGAGAGTTTGTGTGTGTGTTCATTCAAGAGGAGGCCGGCCAACACCTAGGAGCAAGAAGAGAGGGTTTGGGTTCCACCTAGCACAAGGAGGAGGAGACTTTTAGTGGCACAATCTAGGAGGAGAATGATCTATTCATACAATCTAGGAGATTTCTAGGAGATTTCTATTCGTTTTTGTCCAAATAGGTGGGTGATTTCACATACTTCTACTTTAGACATCATACTAGGGTTTGGATGGATAAAATTGCTAAGAAAAACTAATTAGATTGGCCACATGTTTGTTTAAATAGAGATAAATTGTAGATAAAGTGAATGCTTGGTAGATTGATTGCTAGTTGTTAAAAATTGTGATTACCATGCTAGAATTTATCATATTGCCATGAAATAAGTGTTTGAGCCATGCTAAATTGAGAAAATTGTGGTTATGAGATGACTAGTTGATTAAATGCACCATTGAAACCTTATCGTCTAAATTTATATAATACTAATGTAGAAAGAGGAGTTTATGTTCTAAATTATTGTATAATAACAAGAAGTAAAAAAAATAAAAAGAAAAAGTAGTCTTTCGTGGAAATCGTGAATGTAAACTATGTGAAAATGTGATTCATTCTCAATGTCGAAATTATGGACAAAGAACATAAAATAGAACTAAGAATGCATGTTTTCAAGTCAAATAATTATTATAAAAATACTATTTTACTGTAAATCCCTATTGGTTACAATTTGGAAATTTTTTGATACAAAAGAGAGAACAAAAGAACAGAAAGTTTTGAGTTATGAAAAATTAGTAATAAACAGAGAACTGAATCATAAACAACCCAACTCGTTTTTAAGACGGGTTAGTTACTTGGACTTATTGGTCTTCGGGTGCACAAAGAGTGCTACTGTAGCTCTGGGTTAGTCTTTGGTTGCGGGTTCGAAACTGGGCAGAGCCCTTTTCATTTTCTTGTTTTAAAAAATCCAAGTGGCACGAGAATTGACCCATATAGAATTTAACTCATTTCATATCACCTTGGCACCTGGGACTCTGTGGTCTTCGGTGGTGCCACAGTGCTGTCACTGTAGAGCTAACGTGACTGTTGGTTGTGGGATCGAAACCGGACCTTGGGTTAGATCAAAACATTTGATTTTTTGAAAGTTTAATAATTTTCAAGAGTTTTAAATTGAATTAAAATTGAGGAAAAATACTATAAGAATTTCAATAATGTCTGGACTTCATGAGAATTTTCCTATAACTCTTGGCCTATTTATAAGTGAGATTTAAGACTATTTCAAGAAGATTTTAATACAAATTGTCTTATTGAGTTATTGATTAAATAAAGAAAAATGAATATTTATTCTAAAGGCTTTAATAAAGAGTTTGAAATGAGATTTGGGTAATATAAATTTGAAAGTATGATTTGAACTTAATATTGGTACTTTGAGAATAAGAGAAATTATGTGAAAGAATGAATTATGAATGTGACAAGTTGAAAAACGAATTTATTATTTATGCATGAAATTGTACTTGAAAGTGAAATAGAAGATCATGTTGAATTATGAAAGATTTTATGAGTTTGAACATTCAATTCTATGAACATGAAATGGAATTAAAAGCTAGAGTGTAGCTAAGCCTTATACCGGCATTGAATGAATAATTTTGAGATAAGATATTGAAATGGAAAGACCAAGTTTGGGTCGTATTATTGAATTGATGGTTAAGACCAGTATAGAGGGAGTGCTAACTCGAGGATATTGATTTTATTCATGATTCAAATAACTAAGGATTAGAAACATAGTGAAGATGTGATGAAAATAAGAGAAAAACACGAGTATGAGGGCCTCGGAGCTATAGCGTGAGAGTATTCACATGCTGTCTACACGATGCGTCGTGCCATGACGTGGATATGTCTCCAGGAGTCCGTACTGCATGCGACGCTTGTGGGGTGTGGGTGGTGTCATATCCCATGACGGAGGCTGAATTATCCATAGGTTCTATACGATGCATCGTGTCATGATGTGGGATTCCCCTCCAGGCTGTCTGGACATGAGCTCGTAACTCGTAGAACATCTAGGATACTTATCGTAGTTACCGTAGTAGTTTAAGTCATGGCGAGGGAATAAACCCTACAAGATGAAGAACAATTAAGGGCTTTCCCTCGGACCTATGTAGTATGGGATGCATAGAATCCGAACAAGTGTGCATTAGTGTCATGTAATATAAATAATTACATTAAGGACTAAATGCACATTCACACACGACATAAATAGGATAGTCCCCATAGCTTTGTTTTGTGACAAGAATGTGCTTTCGAAGTAAGAGAAATTGATGTATTATATCCTTGCGTCAGTTGAATGAACTGACGTGCCCACAGTTTCTATGCAGGATAAAGTGAATGAAAAAGACTAAGGAGGAATTGATGCTTAAAGAATTATTCAAGTGTTGTTTTATTTCATTCATATAATTATTGTAATTTCGCTTCCGCTGTTTAAAATGTAACTCTGATGTAATAAAAGTTTTTGTTTCCTTATAAAATTGTACGAAGAGAAATGTAAAGATCCTGTGGAACTTCGAATTCAGTCTTATTTGGAATTCGGGGTGTTACATCCTCAAAATCCTTCATGTTTACCGGTGGGGTGCTGATGATGGCATGCAAATACCTACAATAGAGAAGTACCTTCGTAAACTTGGAAATCACTCTATTATGAATCATATCTACCTTGACTCTTGCCCGATTGTTGAAGAATGGGAAGTCTCAAACAAGATGTCCATGTTTCTTGCAGTTAAAACAGTGAACCCTCTGTTTTCGACAATTTAGAGCCCAAGGATCACCATCTCCGCACACATAACATAGTGCTTCTTACATCATCCTCGGTTCAAAGCTGTGTATTTTAGGTTTTGTGGGTGGGATGTGGTGGATTTGGGGAAAATGATGGGTTTATAGTGGGTTGTGATTTTGGTTTTGGTAGGAAAAAAAATGTTTATGTTTTGGAAGATATAGGGTATAAAGAGTGTGGCATTAAGGGACATGGGGGAGGTGAAGAGGTGAGTGGTAATGATGGCAGTATGGTGCGGAGGGATCTCAATGAAAGATTTCCTTTTGTATCTCTTGCATGGCTCGCTGCCGAAGGAAGCCACTCTCTCTTTCCCCCTTTCTCTAAGTTAAAGTTAAGTACTGAAATGGAAAAAAATATATTAAAAAATAAATTATAGTTATATCATAAAATGGAAAATTAAGATTAGTCCCATGAGTTAACTTTAACTTTAGTTTCGAGTATTTTTAATGTGTCTATAGCCTTATTCAATATACATATAAAATTTGGCAACCCTATATAATAATACCGATGGTAACAAAGACATAATAATTTCAACTTCCATTACTATAAGTACACAACATTCAAATTATCTTGGTTTTCATGCAAATTATATTTTCCTATAAATTTATAAGGAATTAAATAAATAAATAAGAATCAAACGATTATGCCTGAAAATTGAAATATTTGGACTCTTTCTCTAGACCACTTGATATATAAATCTCTTCTTTCATTCTTATCTTTTCTCCTACCCTTCCAACTTACTTACAATTTCAAATTTCATTTCAATTATTTGATTGCTCAAGAAGTGGTATGGTCTATTTCAATTAATGTTCCAGTTATTCAATTTATTTGGTTGTATATCCGTGACATGTGCATTTTTAGATGTTCAATTGAACTTAGGCATTTTACTAGTAGGTACATATATACTAGATTTCATATAATATTTAAACTCTTCTATAATTCTCTGAAAAATAAAATATGATCATTCACCTTTTTTAAACCTACATTCTACATTAAATTACAATCACTTATAATTTTTCTTTAATACCTAATCTACACTTCTTTTTTACTTTGTAATTAATATATTAAGTTACAATTTTTTTCATATTTTATTCTTTTTTTTTGTATTCATTTTATGTAATATTAATTTAAGGTCTGAATTCGTATCCAATATGAATTTGTATCCTAAATTTGCGAATACGGATATGATATTATTTTTTCGAGTCCGTATTTGAAATGCGGTTACGAAAGCTGGTATAACCAATATCTGATCTGTATCCGATCCGAAAGCTTCTCTATAAAAATATTTTTACAATGCCTTAAAATTATTTTAGGGAAATTCTTTAGAGCCTGCTTAATTTATTTATCATAGACCACAAGCCAAGTCCAACCATTCATGAGAATACATCATGATTTGTGCTCACCTTGATAGCTTCAAGATTTGAGAAAGTTCAACCCAAAAAAAGCTTTCAAGATTCAAGAAAAAAGGTAGTGGAGCTTTAAGGCCATGCATCTTCTTCCCTCTTGATGCTGGTACCATAACCCCCCCCCCCCCCCCCCCCCCCTCTCTTCCATTTTTCTCACCTTCCACCACAAATTCAACCTCCACTAATTCAAACATACCTCATGAGTTCCATGAAAAACTACACTTAGGAGCTTACAGAAGCAAAATTATTTGAATTCTTCAAGGCACAACAAAAAGCAATTAGAGGAACGGAAGAGGATAAGAGGAGAAAAGGAGCTCAAAAGAAACTCAAACAACAAGCATGGATTGATTAATCTGTAGATTATACTTTAAATACCTTGATCAATAGTTTAATTAAGATTATGCCTGTGCTATGATAATAACCATGATGATAAGGGTTTTGATATAGGTCCAATCGCTGTATCTGCTGAAGAAGGGAGAAAATAAGTTTCCTTACGTATCAGTCCTCATGATATATTCTTTCTTTTATGGAATTTTCTGCATAAATGTAGTCAATAGGTAATAAAACTGCTCTTAGTGCCTTCACAGGAGCAGCAGGGGCCACGTGCTGCGGTTTGATTGGTTGGGGCGTTAGTAGTGGGCCCCATCTACAGTGGAGACAGGGTGGAAAAGGGGTCTGTTTTCCCTGTTGCTATCCCGTGCTACACACGTGCTACGTGGCGGGTTGTGTTTGGCTCTCTCCCCCTTCCCTTCTTCTTCAGCCTTTAAAATACATATTGTAATTTCCCTTTTGGGTTTATGCTTGATATGAATTTTAAAAAACTTTATTCATTTTATTTTCTATCTTCATCCTCTGTTATTCTCTAACTCACAGCAATCGCCGCTGCCATGCCGGTGCAAACGTGCAGCGGTGCTCATCCACAAGTTCCATTTGCGATCGGAATGGCTCCAATGGTATCAGAGCCATCTGATCCTCTGCAACTTGTTATTACGATCAAGCGCTCAACGATCCTTGACTCTGGGGGAAACTATGGAGTCGAATCACAGGGCCCGTTGACACCAGGATCCATCGTTGGTGGTTTTGATCCTCATCAGTCAACTGATCTGACTCAGAGGGTGAGTGACCTCAAAATCACTCTGGGTACCATCCAACATCATATCACAGGGTTTTAGTATGTAAATGAAGATATTTGTACCTTGCTACGGCGGGTTGTTGAGAAGGACTCCAGGGCGATGACAGGACCCAACCCTTATCACACCCTAGACAGGGGACAATTCCCTCCACCCTCATCGGGACCGGATCCGGCTAGTAGCAACCAGTGGAGGCGAGGCAATGATGATTTTGATATGTACCTGTCTATTTTTTCCAGACACACCAAATTATAGATTCCCTTATTCGATGGTACTGGAGATGTAAGCAATATGTTTTTTCATCTAGAGCATCATTTTGATACCCAAAGAGTGGAACCTAGGTATCAAGTTGATTTTAGTGTATATTACTTAAGATTTGATGCCCTCTTATGGTGGAGATTGTACAAAAGACAGTATGGAGATGGTATTGAATGGCACACCATAAAGAAGGAGATGTTGATGCAATTTGGGCCTGCGGAGTTACAAAATCCCACCGCTACCTTGCTGAAACTCAGACAGGCCGGTATCGTTCATAAATTCCATAGGGAATTCATCAAATACAACCACTTAAGAAAGCCTTTGGAGATGGTTGTTCTTGTGGAATGTTTTGTGTCAGGGTTGAAGGAAGAAATTCAACACGTGGTGTTGTTGAAGCGGCCGCAGACCGTCACTGAAGCCTATATGGAAGTTATAGCTCGAGAGACAATCTTAATGTGTCAACGAAAAGCCACTACGTCCCAGGGAAGATCCAATACCAAACCTATAACCATTAACCCCCCCTCTGACCCAAAAACCTGCTATCCCACCTCCTATAACTCATGAAGGTAGAACTCAAATGTCCAAACAAACTCAATTTGATAAAATGCTAGCTGAGAATAAGGCTCAAGGCCTTTGTTTCAGATGTGATGAGAAGTGGGTGAAGGGGAATAGGTGTAGAGGCTGATCGCTCATGCAAATTGAAGGGGAGTTAGATAACACATAGGTTTATAATGAGGATTTACCTGATGAAGTAGAGTCCCCGGCTAAGAAAGCGCTTGAAAATAGCCTTAATTCCATTCAGTTTGAACCTGCGAAGACACTGCATCCCACTATTTCTCTTGAAGCCATGACTTGTACTGAAGCCCCGCAGACTATGAGGTTGAAGGGAACTATAGATCATAATAAGGTATATGCTTTATTTGACACAGGATCTACTCATAATTTCATTGATATGGGAATAGCTAAGCAGTGCAGACTTCCTGTTACTCGTGGGATGGGGTTTGATGTTACAGTAGCCGGAGGAGATAAGTTGAGGTGTGAAGGTCTGTGCGAAAATGTAGAATTCAAGTGTCAAGGAATAACTATCAAAACTAACTTCTATGTCCTACCCTTGAGGAGTACTCAATTAATATTGGGTGTGCAGTGGGTTAAAACTTCGAATGGAGTTTGGATTAGTTACAAGGACTATTCCTTACACTTCAAACAAGATGGGGTGATTAAAGTGCTGCAGAGTACTCACAGCAAAGGACTGGAGGTATCATCAACCAAGTCCGTCCTCAAGACTCTCTCACAAGAATCGTATCCTCATATTGCAGATCTCTGCCTGCAAAGGGATAATGCTACCAGATAAGCACTTTAACAGAGATGATGGGGCTCCAATTCCTACATAAATCTTTGAAGTGCGAAGTAATTTTGACAAGGTATTCCAGAGTACTACAACCCTCCTTCTGCCTAGAGCTCAAGATCATAGCATTCCCTTACTTCCACACTCTCACCCCATCCGTTTGAGGCATTACAAACCCCCCTAGCATCAAAAGAATAAGATTGAGAAACTCATCAAAGAAATGTTTTCCTCATAAGTAATTCGACCTAGTGTGAGTTCATATGCCTCTCCCGTAGTCATGGTTAAGAAACCCGATGGCTCTTGGAGGCTTTGTGTGGATTATAGAGCCCTCAATTAAATGACTATCAAGGACAATTATCCAATACCAGTCATTGACGAGCTGTTGGATGAACTTCAAAGGGCCAAGATCTTTAGCAAATTGGACCTGCACATCGGCTACCATCAAATCATGATGAAGGAAGAAGATATCCCAAAAACAACCTTCAAGACTCATGAAGGACACTACGAGTATGTGGTGATGCCTTTTGGCTTGACCAATGCGCCGTCCACCTTCCAATCCTTGATGAATGAAGTGTTCAAGCCGTACCTACGGAGATTTGTCCTGGTTATTTTTTATGATATTTTAATTTACAGTAAATCCCTTCATGAGCAAGCACTTCACTTGAAGCTAGTGTTACAGCTATTGGAAAAAAACTTATTGCAGGCTAAGAGAAGCAGATGTGTGTTCGGAGTGAAAGAGGTGGCCTACTTGGGGCGTATTATGTCGAATAAAGGGGTGTCAGTCGACCCTAGTAAAATCTCATCTATCAAACAGTGGCCAACCCCCAAATCTCTCAGGGCTTTGAGAGGGTTTTTGGGGCTAGCTGATTATTACCGCAAGTTCATAGAGAAGTATGCATCCATCTCCTCCCCTCTGGTATCCCTCACTAAGAAGGGTGCATTTAAATGGTTCAATGAAGCCCAATCTGCATTTAAAGCTTTAAAAGATGCCCTTACCTCCCCTCCAGTATGAACATTGCCCAACTATGAGGAGAGATTCACCTTGGAATGTGATGCCATTGGTACAGGCATTGGGGCCATACTAACGCAGCACAAGCATCACATAGCATTTCTTAGCAAGGAATTACAAGGGAAGAGTAGATAACTCTCCACATATGAGAAGGAAATGCTCGCCATACTATTGGCTGTCAAGAAGTGGAGACACTATCTCTTGGGAAGAAAGTTCACTATTACTACGATCACAAACCCCTCAAACATCTTCTTGGGCAAAGGTTGGATACGAAAGCTCAACACACTTGGTAGTGGAAACTCCATGGATACCAATTCACTGTTGAGTACAAGAAAGGCAGAGATAACCAAGGGGCTGACAGTCTCTCGGGTGTTTGAAGAACCCCAAATCCAAGCTATATCAGTTGTTACACCCAAATGGATAGGGCAGCTGAAGGAAGAAGTGCAAACTGATCCCTTTTACTCGGAGGTGCAGGAAAGAATTGATAATGAAAGGGGCAACCAAGCTAAGTATAGCCACCAACTGGGTTTGTAATATTACAAGGGAAGGGTATTAATAAACCATGCATCCCCTCTCACCAAGGAGCTCATCCAAAATTATCATGACTCGGTTCAGGGAGGACACTCCAGGTATGAAAAAAATTTGCTACGGCTGAAGCAAGTTGCTTATTGGAAAGGAATGAAGATCTAGTTGAAGAACTATATTAAAGAATATGATATATGTCAAAAATAAAAGTATGGAAATCAAATGCCTTTAGGGTTGTTACAACCCCTACCAGTACCAGAGAGAGTATGGGAAGATCTGAGTATGGATTTTATTGAAGGGCTGCCTCGAAACCCTCGATTCCAAAAAGGAAATTCCAGCAAAAGCACCATCCTGGTGGTGGTTGTTAGGCTCTCCAAATACGCCCACTTCATCCCTGTTTCACATCCCTACACTGCAAAGCAAGTTGTGGAAATCTTCCTCCACAATGTCATCAAGTTATATGGCGTCCCGTCGAACATTGTGAGCAACCATGATGTAGTCTTCACAAGTTCCTTTTGAAAGGAAATATTCAAACTTCAAGCGTTTCAATTGTATCTCAGCACCTTCTTCCACCCCCAGACTGACGGCCAAACTGAGGTTTTCAACCGAACTCTAGAAACTTATTTGCGATGCATATGTTCATACAAACCTTCTACATGGGTTAATATGCTTCCATGGGATGAATATTGGTATAACACAAGCTCTTATAGCGCCACCAAGTACTCACCCTATCAAATATTATATGGGAAAACACCCCCCCCCCCCACTCTGTTGCCATATATCCCCAAAACTGCAAAATCCCTGGAGGTAGAGGAGTGTCGTGTTGGTGTATGCTCTAGAGGTCAGTTGTGTATTGACATTACTAGTTTACATTGCATTGTGACATTTATTTCATATATGAGGCATTTCATTTATTGTGTTATTTATTGTGATTAAATGACATAATAAATTTCTTAGAATAGTTGGTTCAATACCATGGGATATCAAGTGCATGACTTGATTGTGAGATCCTATTGGTTGTAATCAGAATATTATTTTTAAATGTTCCTAGTCAAGTATTATTGTAAATTAGGACTACAATAATGCATAGAGACTAGTATGTGCATACACTGATGACCATATCTCATGGATCATGGATATGAGATATCAAGCCTTTACATGGGTACATATTAGAGTAATAATGTACTGGACTGACCCACCATGAGAATGCTGCATGGATCGTTACGTGAGTATCATAAGCGGTTTTCACAGTGACCATGGTGTATGTAGTCCTTTGACTTGAAGTTACTACGGTTCCCTACATGAGAACCTATATGTTTTAATGTCGTCAAACATTGCCTGTAATGAGGTAATTATAAAGTCGATTTTTGGATATACTACAAATCATGCGGAGGGATGTGAGTGACTTAGATAAGATTTGTCCCTCTTACATAACAGGAGCGATATTTATGGGCCCCTTGATTGAGTGACACTACAAAATGCATGGCCATGCTCAAATGAGTCAATATGAGATATTGAGCTCATTTGTTTTTAGTATGTCTACTCGGAGATCAAGAAATCAAAGATTGAACTATAGAAGGGTGACACGCTCTATGCCTTGTGGTCAATTAATATATTTGGACAAAGGGACTATACTACATGGTAACATTGGTCACGGATAGGTTATGTCTAATCACTGACATTTCCGTTACTTGAGTAGCAATAGTGTATTGCTAGATACCGCTCACTGTTTGTAATACTAGAATATGATTTTAGTATTATTGTCAATATAACGAGAACCTATAGGGTCACACACTTAGAATGGATTGAAATTGAGATTTAAATTCATAAGATAAATTTAATTGGGAATCCAAGTAAGACTCGGACTCCTGATATTGGTTGGACATTTAATTAGATTAAATGGGCTAACTAAAGTTCAGAGGCTCACACACGAATCTGACCCATGTCGGATTGTGAGCCCAATGACCCCATTACTCTCTTAGGGTTAATTCTCTATAGCTATATATGATACATATCTGTGGGAAAGACACACATGAGAAAATCCTAGCAGTCACAAAAATTGTTAGAGAGAGATCATGAGGAATAGCCCCATTCCGCAGCTAGCACCGCGGCGTGAGGAAAGCTTGGTTTTGATCCGTTCGTGTGGATACCTTAGAGGCATTGCAACATTGCAGTGCTATGATCGGCATATCTTGGAGACAGCAGATCCATCCATAAGGTATAATTCCTAAACACGATTTATGATTTTCGCATGGATCCATGGCTAGGTTTCAATAATTTTTGTAATTTTTCCGTTTTATGTTCAGTCTGTGTTTGCCATTGAAACCTAACATGTCGTATTGAGAGGGACAAGGTTCTGCAACTCTTAAAAGATAATTTGCACAAAGCCCGGAGTAGAATGAAGGCGTTGGCAGACAAGCATAGGGTTGAAAGGGAATTCGACGTGGGGATTTAGTCTACCTCAAGCTCCAACCATACGGACAAACTTCTGTGGGGGGGGGGGGGGGGGGGGGGGGAATCAATAAGTTAGCCCAGCTGTACTATGGGCCATATGCTATAGTAGCGAGGATTGGGCTGGTCGCCTATAAGCTGCAGCTACCTTCGGGTGCCAAAATTCACGATGTCTTCCATGTTTCTCAGCTAAAGAAACACATAGGCGACCTAAATAAGCTACAGGCTACTCACCCTATTTACTTCTATGAAGATCTTGTCCAACCTGCTCGCATACTTGATAAAAGAATGGTTGAGAAACGAAGGAGGACTGTTACCGAAGTGTTAACCCAATGGCGGGTGGGGGAAGAGAGGAAGCCACTTGGGAGGAGTTTTGGGACATCCATGCTCACTTCCCTAACTTTCGCAATGTTATGGAAGCTCCCTTTCAAGCGGGGAGGAATAATACAGCCCCAATCGCTGTATCTGCTGAAGAAGGGAGAAAATATGTTTCCTTATGTATCAGTCCTCATGATATATTCTTTCTTTTATGGAGTTTTCTGCATAAATGTAGCCAATAGGTAATAAAACCCCTCTTGGCACCTTCACAGGAGCAGCACAGGCCACGTGCTGCGCTTTGGTTGGTTAGGGCATTAGTAGAGTTAGATCTAATGAGAAGTAATTAGGGTTAGGGTTTATCTGTTAGCCGCTTAAGATATTATACCCTGCCTATCAGTATTGGAATTTCACAGAGCACTACCTCTAGACCAGCTTTTAAAGTGATTAGATTGTGTTTAAGGGTACTGGGCTTTATGCCCACTCAACCCATTCCAATAACCAATACATAACACATGTAAACATGTGTTGCCCCATAAAACAATATACACAATATTATTCTATTATATTGAGAATATATACATATACATCCAACAACCTCCTCCTATATTCTCAATATATTAGGCTAAGCAATGTTATATCATTGGATCACAAAATTCAAATAATCATTGAATCATAAAAGAATATAGATCATAAGCCAAATCAATTATAACTTGAAAAGTTCAAATATGACTAAACCAAAATAATTAAATAGTTTTAAGACCATAGCAAATGAATAGTTCACAAAAACTAAACCAACAAAATAAATATTATAGTCTCAAGTCAACCAAAATAATAAACTTCAAAATAAACGAAAAGTTTTAAGCTCAATCAAAGTAAAGAGTGTTAAACTCAAATAGAAGTTCCTTCAAGCAATTGACAAACTGTTCTTGCCTGTTCTTTTTGTGTCTACTCCTCCTTATCGAGCAAATCATCATTCTCAAAATCAAAGTTGATTGATTCATTTCCATTGCCTCTAGCACCATCTGTTTCTAAACATAACAAATAGAAATCTCATAAGTCACTTCTCTTAGAGTTCAAATAAAATGTATAAAAGTATCTAGTTCAAACCAAAGAACTTAGTACAATTCAATATAGATTTGCAAAGGTACATCATAAGCATCACAATCATGTATCTTTATCAAAATAAAGTACAAGAACTATTATAGTTTCTACACAAGAACTAACTGTGTTTTAATCAAAATAAAGTACAAGAACTATTATAGTTTCTACACAAGAACTAACTGTGTTTTATATTGGAATGATAGAACTGTCAAATCAATTATGGTTAAATTTTGAATCATCAAGATTGAAATGAAACATAAACCCCATAAAAGTGATATATCATCATAATTGGAATGATATAACAACAATTCTAAACATCAGAAACACGTCGATGAATTTTCATGCTTTCTTTTGGAATAAAAGATGATTCTAAGTAAGTTTTGAAATATATATATATCATCATCAATTTTGGAATGAAGTTATATATCAACAATAAATACAATAGAACTTTTCTAATTATCTAAAGCATGTCAACTGTCTAAAGATTGATGCTTAAAGTTCAAACTACTCTATGGCTCTAGTTGTGGACTATTTTATCAAAATAACTAGGGTATCAAAACTTATCCTCAAGAGTTTTTAACCCCATTTCCCCTACAGTTTTGATAATTAGATCTCTACTCAGTCTTTTTGTAAATGCATCAGCCACATTATTTTTTGATCGTACATCAATAAGGACAACAGTCCCTTGTTTAATGAGATAGTTCAACTTAGCCTGTCTAAGGCTCACAGCACGTCTCTTACCATTGTAAAGAGTGTTGTTAGATACAATATTTGCAGCTTGGTTGTCACAGAACAGACTGAAAGCGGTTACTCTAAACCTTCTCAAAGGAATATCTAACAATAGTTTTTTCATCCATTTTGCTTCATCACCAGCACAAGTTATCGCAAAGAGTTCTAACTCCATGGATGAAAGAGCAGGACCCAGTTGTCTTTTAGATTTCCATGAAACAGCTGCTCCTCCTAGTGTAAATATATAACCACTAGTGGACCTACTGTCACCATATCCTGAGCACCACGATGCATCAGAGTATCCCTCTAGTACTGAAGGATAGCTAGAGTAGCACAAAGCAAACTGTTGAGTACCGTTTAGGTATCCCATTAGCCTCTCAAGGGCATTCCACTGTAATTGACCAGGATTGCTAGAGAACCTGTTAAGCATGCCTATCACAAAGTCCATGTCAGGTCTAGTACTTGTCACAGCACACATGAGACTTCCAATGAGTTTAGAGTAGTCTAACTGTCTCATTATTGTACCGTCGTTAGGTGTCAACCTTTTGGTACTATCATAAGGTGTATCAAACCTTTTGTAATCATTATATCCCCAGTCCTGCAATACAATTTTAATATAGTGGGATTGCCTAAGGGTTATTCCTTGCCTCCTAAAATCCACTCTCATGCCCAATATTGTGTCCATAAAACCGAGCTCTTTCATATTGAATTGTTTGGATAACATAGTTTTAACTTATATAATAACATAGAGGTCACTTCCAACAACTAGCAGGTCATCAACATACAAGCAAATAATGGCAATTTTATTCAATTCATCATGATAATAAAGGTATTTGTCATAATTACTAGATTCAAAACCTAAGCTCTTTATTGTTTTATCAAATTTTTCATGCCACGGTTTTGGTGCTTGTTTTAGTCCTTACAAAGATTTTATTAATGTGCAAACTTTATATTCTGAACGTTTAAGTATAAAACCTTCAGGTTGATTCATATAAATTTCTTTATTGAGATCACCGTTTAGGAAAGCAGTCTTAACATCCATTTGATAAATAACAAATTTTTCAATAGATGTTATGGCTAGAAGAATCCGTATTGTAGCAATATGGCAAACAGATGAATAAACATCAAAATAGTTCACCCCACTCTTTTGAGTATAACCTTTAGCTACTAAGCGTGCTTTATACTTAGCTACAGTTCCATCAGGATTAAGTTTCTTCTTCAAAACCCACTTGCTTCCTATAGTTTTAGCCCCTACTGGCAAATTAACTAATTCCCAAGTGTTGTTCTGCAATAAAGAATCCATTTCATCATCAATTGCTTCTTTCCAAAGCAAACCATCCCTAGACCTTGAGACTTCCTTAACACTAACAGGGTCAGCTGCTAGTGCATAAGTCACAAAGTCATCACCATAGGTTCTAGGAGTTTTATCTCTTGTGGAGAGTCTTCTTAATTTAACACTATGTGAGGATTCAGTGTCAGTTAAAATGTATCTAGATTCCTGTTTTGGATCATTCCTTGTGTCTACATGTTCAGATAATGAGATGCTTTTATCTTTAATGAACATATCTTCAAAGAATTCTGTATCTCTTGATTCTATTACTCTGTTAAGAGATAGATCTAAAAATCTGTCTGCAGAACTATCAACTGCACTATCCAAATACACACACGTATTTGTCCGAGGTCCCACTTTAGGCCTTCTAGGGTCAGGTATCCTAACAAAGCAATACAACCCCAAGTTCTTATTTTATTAAAATTAGGTGTGTGCTTATGCCACAGTTCATATGGTGTAATAGGTAACATAGAGTGTGGCAACATGTTCAAAATGTTATTAGCAGTCAGTACAGCCTCACCCCAATAGTGTGAAGGTAACCCAGCAGTCAACAACATAGAATTCAACATCTCTGTGAGTGTTCGATTCTTTCTTTCAGCGATACTATTTGACTGTGGTGAGTAGGGTGCTGTCCTTTCTACTATGATTTCGTGTGAGTTACAAAATTCTCTGAATCCCAATGAGACATATTCCCCACCTCTATCTAATCTAAATCTTTTAATTTTAGCATATAACTGATTCTCAACACGGTCTTTAAATTCTTTGAATTTTTCTAGCGCTTCATCCTTAGTTTTTAACAAATAAATGTGACAATATCTAGAGTAATCATTTATGAAAGTGATTAAGTACTTTCGACCTCCTTGTGTCATAAAACTCTTGAAATCACAAATGTTAGAATGTATCAACTCAAGTAATTGTGTATTCCTAGAGACGGTACGAAAAGGTCTTCTAGTTATCTTTGTTTGAGCACACACTTCACATTTGTCACCTTTTATGAATGTGTCAATTAGAAAGTTAAAAGTTTTAGTAACATTAAGAATCATAACATAGTTGACATGTCCCAACCTATTATAACATGTACGTGTACTACACAATTTGGAACTAACATTATTGATTACTTCGTCTACTAAACTAATTCTGTACATGCCATCAACCAAATAAGTACAGCCAAAATAGAAAGATTTTATGGACAAAATAACTTTACCCTAATCATAGTAACGACCATACCAGCAAGATTTAGTAAACGAATAGAGATCAATTCTTTGCTAAAGCAGGCACATATTTAACATTTCATAAAATTGAAGTTTTACCTGAGGAGAGACTGAGATTTTTTGTCCCATTCTGAAGCACCTTCACTGATTCTCCATTTTCCATTGAGACTGACTCATCTGCATCTTTCATATCAAATAGTAGGCGATCATCGTTGCAAGCATGGCAGGTAGCTCCCGAATCCAACAACCAACTAGTAGAGGTACTGGCCTTGACATCACCAACAGCACAGAGAAAATTGGTGGGCTAAGTTTTCCCCTCTAACAAGTTCACATTTTCCATGTTGGGTTGTTCTACTTTGGGTAGCTTGCACTCAGAGCATGATGCCTCCACTTTCTATAGTTGTAGCATTTTCCTTTCTTCTTAACAATTTTCTTCATGACTTCTAACTTAGTTGGTTCACCTTTAGAATTAAACTTGTTTTTCTTGAGCTTAGGAATGCGTTTAGTGTTAGTTAACACATTAGCAGTTGAAAGTTGTTTATTAACCAATTCCAAATTCATCCTAGTTCTAGTTTCATCTTTAACTTTGATGCAACATTTCAGATGTGCAAGTTTAATTTGTTCAGACAACCTATACATCTCAGTCTTAAAGATAGCCACGAAGTAGATAACTTATAAATTATTGCACCAGTAAGGAACTCATCACACACAGTAATGTTTTCTGATTTTAGTTTCCATACAAGATTCTCTAAATCTGTTACCTGAGGAAGGATTGCTTTTTCTTCTTTAAAATAGAAACCCATGAATTTATCAACTAGATGTGCTTTAGATACTTTCTATTCGTTCTTAAATTCATCTAGTAAATTATCCCAAATTTCTTTAGCTGTTTCATATTTAATATGCATGTCTGCAAGACGATCTGATATGCTATTTAATAGGAATTCTTTGCACAAGTCATCATCAGTTGCCCATATTGCATTATCAACATCTTCAACACATTCACCAAAGGTTGTTTGACATGTATAAAAAATTTTCATGAATTTCATTCCGTATAGTGCCTTTCTTTTCCAGCAATTAAATTCAGCATTACTGAATCCCTCTTATTTAGGAACCTCGTACGGACAATAATGTTTTTCCATTACACAGGAATAAACAATAAATTCCAAAAAGTAGAGGGTTCTTTCTGAATAATTACTACTTATTTAATTTTAGTCAAGAGATGGGTTTTTTCTGCAAAATTGTTCAATTAACAATGAGCAAAAAAGCAAATAACTTAAGTTTAGAGTGGACCAAATCTATAGAGCACACAGCAATGAATCAAGAGGAAGAAGGAGCTCAGATCTGCACTGTAGCGGATCTCGAACTTAACCCCAAACACCGAACAGAAAGTCCAACCAATGAGAGAGCTACACACACAGCGAGCTACAAGTGGATCCCGTGTTCTGCCCCACACACCGAACAACAAATCAACCAAATCTGGATCTAGCGGCGCTCGACTTCGAGAACACGGCCAAAGGGGGAAAATCCACGCTGGCGACGGGCGGTACTCGACTTCTAGAGCGCGGCCAAGATGGGAGATTCTTGCTATCGACGGGTGGCCTTCGATCTGCCAGGAATAGCAGTGATGCTGATGTCATGCCCCGCTTCCTAAAAAGCACAGCGAATGATTTTCACCATCCATAAGATGTTCAGAAATCTTTACAATATTTCACAAGATAATCAGAGTCGGAAGCAAAAGATACAACCAAGCATGCATAATTGAAACAAGATACCAACATAAATTACTTGAAACCAAATATAATAATCTCAAATAATCAAATTCAGAACAAGTCAAATATTCTGGGTCACATTGCCCAAGTACAAGATAAATATCCAAGTAATCAAGTACATCTTATTCAAGTTCAAGTTACAATAATAATAATAAAATCATAAAGCATGAAATCCAGCACTAGTACATCATCTCGCCAATACCATCTGACAGCCGACCATCCTGATCTACAATTAGTAAATTTGCAGGAGAAGGAGGAAGAAAAACAAGTACCCGTCATTTGCAAGTTACGGGCCACTTATAATGTAGTATACAAGTACATGTAATAGGTAAATCTAAGTAACAACCTAGCATGGTATAATCATGAATACATGATATAAATCATAGCATGGCAAGATGAGCAAATATAACGGCATGTGTCGAGTGTCAAGTAAACAAGTGTCATGCATCAAGTAACCAATATCAAGAATCAAGTAATCATGCAGCATGTATCAAGTATCAAATCTCATGTATCATGTAGTCAAGTGTCAAGTAGGCATGTATCATGTTCAAGTATCAAGTGGGCATGTATCATGTTCAACTATCATGTATCAAGTCTTGTACTTATTAGTATCTAGGTAGTACTTTATCCACCCCAAAAACATAACACATGGTTGCTACAACAAACAATTTCACTTTAGATTTCATAGGGGACCATACAGGGCAGTGTACTCAGGGACAAGCTCCAAGTATCATGTAATCATGTATCATGTAAACAAGCTCCAAAACCTAAACAAGCTCCAGTGTCATATGTGTACGTGTCATGTATATCGTGTCAAGCTCCACATGTAAACAAGCACCAATAACCACTAGGTTCTTCCGAGTACACGTTTCTGCACTATCCACTACTAGATCTTTCCCATAACCCTGGCTTGGTATTTTATTATTAAGTCAAACAAGCATGTAGGTGTGCAAAACATATCAAGTATATCATGTCATGATCATGTAACATGTTCAAGTTGCAAGATAAACATGTATGTGTGCAAGAAATCTCATAAAAGAACTAAAATAAACAAATCTCAATTTCAGGACAGTAAGACCATAATGTAGTAAAACAAAGATTCCTAGTATTACAAACATGTAAATCTAAATCCGTCGAAACTTCTAGAAAGTATACTCCTAATCGAATCCAGCGAGTATAAATAAGTTATATACTAATTCACAAAAACGTTCTCAAAACTGATTTGAATACAGAAAATAGATTCAGCCAGAAATCAGGAAAACATATTCAAGAGTAGGAAAACAACATGAAAAATCAATAAATAAATCCACGAAAAATCTGGGGTATTCCCCTATATGTCCAGTATCTAAATATAAAGTTTCAGAATTTTTCAGTGAAATTAGATGAGTCATCAAAAATAAGAAAACATTGATAAACCATAGTTTGGCAAATCTGGAATTCCCAACACTGCTGTACGAAAGCTGTGATATCTCGCAACCAGTGAAACGAAATCCAACTCCGCCAAAGGGATATGAAAATAGATAAAATATAATAGAATTCATATTTCACAAACATTTTTCATACATTAAAAGGAATAGTAGTGAAAATAAGGTTCTTTACAGAACAACGAGCAAAATACAGCAAGTATAGATTTTAGAAACGAGCATGAAACAACACATAAAACTTATCAATAAAATTCACCAAAATTCTGGGTAATCTATAACTTGATAAAGAAACACTGACCAAAGTTTTGGATCAAAATAATATATATAGCATAGTTCTTTAAAATGATTTGTTATCAAAATAACCGAAAAACAGAATCTGGAAAAGGTCGACACCTCTGTAGTAAAACAGTCATAACTCAGTCATACGAAATTGAAATCAAGCAAGATCAGAGGGGTTTGAAAATTGACAAAATTCTCTAAAACTCGTGTTTTATACCGAAATTAAGATACTGACTTTAAGATAGTCCAAAACAGAAAACAAAACAAATCAGCGACAAAATACAGATTTTTCCCTTTAACAACAACTCAACGTGTATCATACAAAACTTATTAAAAACACAACCAAACATGAAATCGAGTCTACCAAGTGTCTAAACATCATAAATTAGGGTAACTAACATGTCCACACCAAGTATTTCACATGGGTCTCAACCAAATCACGACTTCTCACCAAAAGTTTCACATACATGATCAAAATCAAGAACGGGTAAATCCTAAATTAATTCATGTCCATATTGTGTCGTGAGTCATCTATGGTCAAATTTTTACAATAGAGACAAAATCCATCAAGCATATCACAAACAAGAGTTGTCTCTAGACCCAACTACACTATAGGTGGTATATTTTTACTTGTATCAAACAAATAAATTGGAGTACAAGTTACTTGCCTTAACCGAAGATGAAGAACGCTGAAAATCAAGAGTAGGATCAAAACCCACGAACGAAAATTCGCGAATAAATGAATCCAAGCAACTAGAGCGAAAATCTCCACACGAACAAAAACTCTAAATGCGAGATGATCCAAGAGGGATGAATGGCGATAGTGGCTTGCGGCCACGAGAGAACACCACGAGAGAGAGACGAGGGATTGTGGGGTGGTGTGAGGCGGTCGGGATGGTCAAGGAGGTAGTCGGCCAAGCTAGAAGAGGGGCTCGGGCTTGGTGGCTGTCGGGTTTGCACACAAGCCGGGGAGAGTGGGTGTCGACCTGGAGTAGGGTCGGCCTGAGGTAGGGTCGGCGGTGGGCTGGGCTGGGCTGGATGTGCAGCTGCAAACATGGAGAGGGGGAGAGAGGGGAAGGGCGGGTTGCTAGGAGTAGGGGAATTAGGGTTAGGGTTTAGATGAGAGGGATTAGAGAGTATATATATATAGGGATTAGGGTTGAGAAACACAAGTTGGGTTAATGGGTATTTGACTTGTGGGTAATTAGGAGTAGTAGTAGGTTTACCAAATGGGTTTTGGATTCGGGTCAATTAAATAGAAATACAAATAGGATTGGGAATTTTATTTGGCTTTGGAAATCTTATTAGGGATCAAAATAATAGGATTGGAAAAAAAAATATGACAACCAATCACCACCACAACCACCTAAGAGAAATAAAAATAAAGAGAACGAGACCAAAATGAAGAAAGAACAAAATAATGAAGAATAGAACAAAAGAGACAACAAAAAACACACAGGAGCTCAAAATGAAATAAAACGAATATATATTGAAAACAACTCCAATATACGGTTCAGAAAAATACAAGAGGGAAAATACACCTAAACGAAAAATACACTCCAAAATACACAAAATGAAAAACAGAGGTTACAATCCTACCCACCTAACAAGTAGAATTTCGTCCTCGAAATTCAAAAAAAAAATACACAGGGTAAGCCCAAAACAACCAAAAGAACAAAAAAACAAAACTACTCAAACAATTGAGGAAATTTCTGCTGAATCTCCTCCTCCAGCTCCCAAGTTGACTCACCAAGCGAGTGAGGATTCCAAGCAACACGAACCAACTTGATGACCTTGTTCTTAAGCACTTTCTCCCGCCGATCAACAATAGCAACTGGCGGAATCTCACAAGTCAAATCTGGCCGAACCGTCAACTCAGAATAGTCGATCACGTGGCTCTCATATCGGATATATCTTCTGAGTTGTGAGACATGGAAAACATCATGCACTCCTGATAACGCCGGCAGCAATGCAAGATGATAGGCCACCTTGCCTACTCGCTCCAAAATCTCAAACGGTCCAATAAACCTCGGGCTAAGCTTGCCCCCACCACCGAACCGAATGACACCGTGCCACGGAGATACCTTTAGGAAAACATGGTCACCAACACCAAACTCCAAAGCTCTCCGATGAACATCGGCCCATCGCTTCTACCGATCCTGAGCTGCCTACAAATGCTTCCTGATCTGAACCATAACATCCACTGTCTTGGTGATCAACTCTGGACCCAACAACTGGCTCTCACCAATGTCATTCCAGCATACTGGTGATCTGTACTTCCGTCCATAGAGTGCCTCGAACGGAGCAGCTTTAATACTGGCTTGAAAACTGTTATTGTACGAGAACTCTACGAGATGCAAATGATCCTCCCAAGACCCACCAAACTAAAGCATACAGGACCTCAACATGTCTTTAAGAATCTGAATAGTCCGCTCTGACTGTCCATCAGTCTGCAGATGAAAAGCTGTACTATACTTTAATTTACTCCCCAAACTGTTCTGAAGGCTCTCCCAGAACTGAGATCTGAATCTCGTATCCCTGTCGGATACAAGACTGGATGGAACCCCATGAAGTTTAACAATCTCTTACATATACCTTTCAGCTAGGCTCTCAGTAGACTGACCGACACAAAAGGGAATGAAGTGAGCACTCTTCGTCAAACGGTCGATAATCACCCAAATAGCATTATTACCCTTAGGACTCCTCGGCAAAGCAATCACAAAATCCACAGTGATATATTCCCACTTCCACTCTGGAATAGGAAGTGGTTGAAGAAGTCCAGCGGTTCTCTGATGCTCTAGCTTAACCTGCTGGCAAACCAAGCACTGAGAAACAAACCGAGCAACAGCCCTCTTCATACCATGCCACCAGAAATGAAGCTTCAAATCCCGATACATCTTAGTACCGCCAGGATGGATGGAATACGAAGACTGATAAGCTTCTTCAAGCAACCTCTGACGAACTTCACCCTTAGGATACACAACCGAGAACCAAAACGAAGCGATCTATCAGCATGAATAACCATGTCCGTCCTGGATCCAGACTCAACCTTAGCTCGAAAACTCCGCAACTGCGCATCACCAGCCTACGCCTCCTTAATCTGATCAACAAGAGACGACTGCAACTAGAGCGCCAAACAACTCCGACCAGAATTCGTCAGCAAAACAACCAACTCTAACCTCCTTATCAGCTCAATAAGATCACTCTGCTGAGTAAGAAATATAACTGTCGGTCTCCTGCTCAAAGCATCAGGCACCAAGTTCACTTTACCAGAATGGTATTGCAAACTGATGTCATAATCGGCCAAAAGCTCCAACCAACGCCTTTGCCTCATGTTTAACTCCTTCTGGGTGAAGACGTAGTAGAGACTTTTGTGGTCTGTAAAGATCTCCACTCGGTCTTCAAGTAAATAATGTCTCTACAGCTTCAAAGCAAAAATCACGGCCGCTAACTCCAAGTCATGAGTAGGATAGTTCTTCTCATGCGGCCTCAACTGCCTCAATGCATACGCAACGACTCGGCCCTTCTACATCAGAACTGCATCAAGACCCTTACCAGAAGCATCACGGTGAATTACAAATCCACCTGAACCATCGGGAATAGTCAACACAGGCGCTGACGTTAATCTGTTATTCAACTCAACAAAAGTCTCATTGCACACATCAGACCAATGAAACTTCTGATCCTTCCAAGTCAATTTAGTCAATGGTCCTGCTATCTTCGAAAAATCCTAGACAAACTTCTGATAATAGCCAACCAAACCGAGAAAACTCCTGACTTCAGAAACTGACTTGGGAATAGGCCAATCCTTCACAGCCTCAACCTTGGCCGAATCTGTAACGCCCCGAATCCCAAATACACTGAATTCGAGAAGTTCTACAGGATCTTTTCACTTTCTTTAGTACACTTTTACAGGGAAATTAAAACTTTTCATCATACATCAGAAATTACATCAAATTACATCTTTTCTTTTGCACAGCGGAAGTAAATTTTACAACAATTGAAATAAAGTACAACAACAATGATACAATCTTTAAGCATCCATTCTTCTTTAATCTTTAACAAGACATATACCTGCATATAAGACTGTGGGTACGTCAGTTTATTCAACCGACGAACATTATACACGGCCATCCTCTCTATGCCGGAAATAGTATAACTTAACATTTCATATTTAGCAAACACAAACTTGTCACATTTCAACTAAAGGGACTACCCTATTGATGTCGTGTTGTGATTGTGCACTTAGTCCTTAATGCAGTTAATTATGTTACATGACACTAATGCACACTTGTTCGGATTCTATGCATCCCATACTACATAGGTCCGAGGGCAAGCCCTTATTCGTTCTTCATCTTTATAGGGTTCAATCCCTCGTTGTGTCTTAGTCTACTACTGTAACTACGGTAGTGTCTTAGATGTCCTATGATCTATGAGCCCATGTCCAGGCAGCCTGGAGGGAAATCCCACGCACTGTCACGACGCATCGAGCAGGCAACCTATGGACAATTCAGCCTCCGCCATGGAACAATGGCACCACCCATAGCCACTCGAACATCCCACGAGCGTCGCCAACGGGACGATAATTCCGGAGTAGCGCCCACGCCATGTCTTGACGCATCAAGAAGGCAGCCTGTGGATCGCTCTCACACCGCTATCCGATGGCCCCCATACTCATGTTTTTCTTCTACTTTCATCACGTCTCCACTATGTACTAGTCCTTAGTTTTATTAAAAAAATCATGAACAAAATAATCTCTAGAGTTAGCCTCTCCATCAACCGGACTTATTCATTTATTTCATCATGACCAACCTTGGTCTAATTTCATCTCAGTTCATTTTTCTCAATGTCGGGGAGACTTAGCTACTCTATTTCAAATTTCATTTCACAATCTTCAACTCATAACAATTTCCATGTCGAGTTTTCACAATCATATGTATATTCTCTTTCATTTCATGATTACACTTTATTCACAAGTCCATAAGGAATACTTTTAACAAAGTTCATATGTATAGCCAACAATTTCTTTTTCTCTTTCATAAATCATGATTTTAATTTCATAATCATACATGAATTCATGCAACTTCAAAATATCACTATTCAACATTCATACTTCACATCTTGCACAATACTCACAAATGAGAATAAATAAAATCATGTCACACCACAAGTACTTTTGCCAATTACTTTATACTAGCCTATCTCACTTAATCTTTATAAGTTATAAATTCCATAAATATGTATCTTATAACCAAAGCTCTAATTATGCCTTTTGTTCACAAACCATATTGTATTTTATTCAAATAATACCCAAATCACTCTTATAAAAATCCTTGTATTTTTATGAGAATTACCATATTTATTTCATAATTTTTGGACTTCAAAAACTACCAAAAAAAATATTTTTTCCTATATGCCGAACCCAAGAATCGAACCAGGCACAACACCGTGACAGCACAGAGCCCCAACCGCTAGGCCGGTCGCCGAACACGATATAAGAGCGACTGAGAGTAATAAATACTCTCGGTTCGCTGTTAACTAGTTTTTGAGAATTTAAACAAAAAGGGTGTGAATACTGGGATTCGAACTGTGCAAACCAGAGAAGCAAACCGCAGTCCAAGACCACCTGAGCCACTGGCTCGGGTTGTCACTAACCCAATTAAAAATCGATTTGTATTATATTCACACTGCTTTAAAAACAACTCGATATTCAAATACCCATAGTTTCTTATTGCTTTGGTAAAACTTTTCTAAAACTTCTAGATTAATCCCCATTTGTATAAAGTTCATACCAGTAAAAAAATATAATTTTTTGGTACTAATGAAATGTATTTTTCACACACAAAATCTAAGAGTTATTTATTAAACTACAATATATTGTATTTTCGACATTGCCATATATTTAATCTACTAGTTTTTTTATTCAATAATTTCATGGTGATAATTTACTGATATTAGTTCTTAATTCAACCAATATACATGTGAGTTCAATAGTCCATATCCATATCAACATAAAAGTCAATTCGTCTCAATTTCACAATTAACAAGCATGCATTATGTCTCTAATCACAATAGCAACATTCTCAATTAAATTTAGTTACCATCATAACTTCATATTAATGAACATGGAGCAATCTACATACAACTTAATTTTAACACTAGAGCCATATAAGTTAATCATCACATTCCAAACCATTCACATACTAACTACTCAATTCAAGTGGGCTCTTATTAATATTTTTCATGCATCTTCGATGGTTGAAACTTAGCATGGACCTACTTTAGAAATATGAAATGTTTACCCACCTTAATTGGAGAGAAAAACCCAAACAAAAGCAACCAAGTCCTTGTAGATGAAAGCACCTCCTCCTAGCCAAAAGAGTGCACAACTCCAAGCTTCCAAGCCACCACCGAATGCTTCCTCTAGCCCAATCCGAATGCTTCCCTCCTTGTGATGCCGGCCACTCCAAGCAACCAAAAACCCACACAACTCTCTTATCTTTTATAACTCTCACTATTACAATACTATAACTTAGAAATTATACTTTGCATATCAAAAATTAGCCATGAGAGGGGGGGTATTTATACTAGGAAATGAGTGAGATGGAGGGCCAAGATTGTTTTGGTGGTTGTTGGATGAAGGGTTTAGATCAAAGTAGGAGTTAGAAGAACTACCCACTTCCTTGAAACTACCCCCATGATCACCACACCCAAAATCAAAAATCCCTCCAAAAAAGAATGATACCCGGCCTCAAATAGTGAGTGTGCATTGCACGTGTACGTGTAGTGCACGTGCATGCAACTAGGCCAAACTTGTACATTTTTAAATTTGTATAAAAAATAATTTAGTTAAAAAAAAGTCTTCTACATGACAAGTTTAATTAAAATAGATTAATTCATGGGCTTTCTTTGTGGGCCAAAATAGTTCATAAAATAAATAAAATAAAATACTTTTGGGCTTTTTAAGAAAAGGCTTTTTATTAAATTGAAATAAGGCTTTAAAGAAAGGCTTTTTGTACTAAAATAATTTGAAGAAAAATATATTTAAATATACACATCATGATAAAATAATCCAAACAAATTATTGCACGTGCCCAACACGTGCAAAAATAAATAATTTCTCATTAATTGAAAAATCAGGGTATTACAGAATCCACAGAAACACAATCGCCAGAAATAATATGCCCCAAAAAAGAAATTCGGTCGAGCAAAAACTCGCACTTGCTGAGTTTCCCATAAAGTTGATTCTCTCTCAAAGTCTGTAGAACCACTCTAAGATGCTCAGCATGATCTTCCCGATTCTGAGAATACACCAAAATATCATCAATGAAGACCAGTTCATAAGACTCATGAATACAGCCGGCGCGTTCGTGACCCCGAACCGCATCACAAGATACTCATAGTGCCTGTATCTAGTCCTGAAAGCAGTCTTCTGTATATCTGCAGCCTTCACCTTGACTAAGTGATATCCGGAACGAAGATCCAACTTCGAGAAAACAGCAGCCCCACACAGCTGATCAAACAATTCATCGATCCTGGGCAACGGGTACCGATTCTTCACAGTAACTCTATTCAATTCTCGATAATCCATGCACAGTCGACGACTACCATCCTTCTTGTCAAAAAAAAGGACTAGAGCACCCCAAGGCAAAACACTAGGTCTGATGAAATCCAAAACAAGCAACTGTTGAATCTACACCTTAAGCTCTGCCAGCTCAATTGGTGTCATTCTGTAGGGACTCTTCGATATCGGCGTTGTTCCAGGCTGAATATCAATACCAAATTCAACTTCCCTATCAAGGGGTAAGCCAGGCAACTCATCTGGAAAAACATCCAAGAAATCCCGAACTACAAGAGGCACAGCCTCGCAGCCTGAGTGCAATTCCATCACACAATCCACATGTTCAACTGCAGTCTTTGCTTGGCCAAGGAAAGACTCTCTGGCATGGAACTCAAATTCTGCTCGATCTAGAATTCTGAAGACAATTTTCTTGGCACGGCAATCAATAATGGTATGGGCTTCACCCAACCAATTCATACCGAGAATAACGTCGAATCCTGAATTTCCAATTATAATCAGGTTGGCTTTGAAATCTGCATCCCCAATAACAACGGAACATTGCCTACACTCACGGGAACATATGACAATTCCACCACTTGTCACAATGTTCCAAGCCTCTGACATGTTGCTGCATTCTAACTGATGGCGAGCGACAAATCGAGATGAGACAAAAGAATGGGTTGCCCAGAATCAAAAAGAACATCGGCAGGAAGAAAACAAACAAGGATGATACCTAAAAGGAATCAAAGACAAGGATAAAGAATAGACAAATAAGGGTGAGGGAAAAACAATAATGTAGGAAGATAACATAAAGAAGCAAAACAAGACCAAAAGAAAGAAACAATAGAGAAATAAAACAACAAAACAAGATATACCTGTCACAACTCCTTTGGCTATCTCAGCATCTACAGCAGTCAAGTTGAAAGCCTGACCTCTCCTCAGAACAGCGGTCCTCTGACCGACAATCTGATGCTGGGGAGGAAGCAGTGGCTTAACTGGACCACGAGCTGGAACTGCTGGTTGGACAGGACCATGGACTGGAAGAGTCGCCCTCTGCTATGGATAATCTCGCAAAGTGTGGTCAAGAGCACCATAAGCAAAACAGCGGCGATTGGCCCGCCTATAGTCCTTGCGGTCATGCCCGGCAAGTCGGCAAAAGTGGCAAAAACTACCCCTCTGGGAACCAGCAGAAGAGCAAGGAGATGCTCTAACTGGGTGGGCGGAAATAGGCCTCCGAATAGGTCCACCAGAAGACCTAGCAACAGCAGCGAGAACAGTCCGCTGAGAAGAAGACGAACCACCACGAGCATGCTCCTTAGCTCGGGCTGCCTCAAGAGCCTCAGTGTAGGTACGCAAGCGAAGAGAGACAATATGCCTCTTGACATCCTGCTCAAGCTCATTTTTGAATCTATGAGCCCTATCCTCTTCGGTTGTCACAATAATGGCAGTGAAGCGGCTAAGTCTAGTAAACTCAGCTGCGTACTCATCCACTGACCTGGAACCCTGCTGCAAGAAAGTCCATGTTACAACATTGCATGAATAATTATGTAACAAATTCAAAATGGAATAATGACTTAACCTGTTTTAGGGCCAGGAATTGTTGTTCCATCTCAACTCGAGTACTACTGGGGAAGAACTTCTCCAAGAATCCCCGAGTGAAAGTAACCCAAGCAATAGGCCTCTCAAGTCGCTCAGACTCGGCCATCCACCAGATATGGGCTAGATCCACCAGCTAGATGGAAACAACGTCCACCTGATCAGCCTTGGCAACACCAGCCGCTAACAACAAGCGCTCAGTCCGGATCAACCACTGTTCAGCCTCTAAAGGCGTCTCAGTACCAAAAAAACGGTCGGAATGCAGCCTCATAAAATCTGTAACTATCCCAGGACGAGGCGGAAGATTTGCCTTCACGGGAACAACAGGAGGCGGAACCCTGGGCAGCTTCAAGAGTAGCAATCACAAGATCACTATGGTTTTGCTGCTAATTAATTAGCCGCTCAAGCACAGTCGTGCTCAATCAGATCAACCTACGAATAAGAAGTAGAACCTCTGCGAGCCATAGTCTGCACAAACCAAAAACAATTAGCAACCAGAATCAAAGTTGGTATTCATTCATTTATGTATGCATGGTTGGTGAAATGTTAAGCAGATCCCAGTTCGAGCCAAGCTTGTCTAATATATTAGGCAACTAATACATTAGCCAAACCTAGTGTTCTGATACCACTAAAAACCTTGTCACATCCCGCTTTCCAAAAAGAATATAGAATACGGATACGAGACAATAGCCCAACTAATGATTTTCATCATCCATAAGCTGTTCAGAAATCTTTACAATATTTCACAAGATAATCAGAGTCGGAAGCAAAAGATACAACCAAGCATGCATAATTGAAACAAGATACCAACAGAAATTACTTGAAACCAAATATAATAATCTCAAATAATTAAATTCTGAACAAGTCAAATATTCTAGGTCACATCGCCCAAGTACAAGATAAATATCCAAGTAATCAAGTACATCTTATTCAAGTTCAAGCTACAATAATAATAATAAAATCATAAAGTATGAAATCCAGCATTAGTACATCATCTCGCCAATACCATCTGGCAGCCGACCATCCTGATCTGCAATTAGTAAATTTGCAGGAGAAGGAAGAAGAAAAACAAGTACCCATCAATTGCAAGTTACGGGCCACTTATAATCTAGGATACAAGTACATGTAATAGGTAAATCTAAATAACAACCTAGCATGGTATAATCATGAATACAGGATATAAATCATAGCATGACAAGATGAGCAAATATAATAAGATGTGTCGAGTGTCAAGTAAACAAGTGTCATGCATCAAGTAACTAGTATCAAGAATCAAGTAATCATGCAGCATGTATCAAGTATCAAATCTCATGTATCATGTAGTCATTTGTCAAGTAGGCATGTATCATGTTCAAGTATCAAGTGGGCATGTATCATGTTCAACTATCATGTATCAAGTCTTGTAGTTATTACTATCTAGGTAGCACTTCATGCGCCCCAAAAACATAACACATGGTTGCTACAACAAACAGTTTTGCTTTAGATTTCATAGGGGACCATACAGGACAGTGTACTCAGGGACAAGCTCCAAGTATCATGTAATCATGTATCATGTAAACAAGCTCCAAAACCCAAACAAGTTCCAGTGTCATGTATGTACGTGTCATGTGTATCGTGTCAAGCTCCACATGTAAACAAACTCCAATAACCATTAGGTTCTTTCGAGTACACGTTTCTGCACTATCCACTACTAGGTCTTTCCCTTAACCTCGGCTTGGTTATTTTATTATTAAGTCAAACAAGCATGTAGGTGTGCAAAAAATCTCAAGTATATCAAGTCATGATCATTTAACAAGTGCAAGTTGCAAGATAAATATGTACGTGTGCAAGATATCTCATAAAAGAACTAAAATAAACAAATCTCAATTTTAGGACAGCAGGATCATACTGTAGTAAAATAGTGATTCCCAGTATTATAAACATGCAAATCTGAATCTGTTGAAACGTCTAAAAAGTAGACTTCCAACCGAATCCAGCAGTATAAATAAGTCATATATTAATTCCCAAAAACATAGCTCAAAACTAATTTGAATACAGAAAATAGGTTCAGCCAGAAATCAGAAAAACGTATTCAAGAGTAGGAAAACAACAAGAAAACTATATAAATAAATCCACGAAAAATTTGGGGTATTCCCCTATATGTCCAGTATCTAAATATAAAGTTTCAGAATTTTCCAGTGAAATCAGATTAGTCATCAAAAATAAGAAAACATCGATAAACCATAGTTTGGCAAATCTGGAATTCCCAACACTGCTGTACGAAAACTGTGATATCTCGCAACCTGCTGAAACGAAATCCAACTCCGCGAAAGGGATAAGAAAATAGATAAAATATACTAGAATTCATACTTCATAAATATTTTTCATACAGTAAAAGGAATAGTAGTGAAAATAAGTTTCTTTACAGAACATGGAGCAAAATACAGCAAGTATAGATTTCAGAAATGAGTATGAAACAACACATAAAACTCATCAATAAAATTTACCAAAATTCTGGGTAATCTCTAACTTGATAAAGAAACACTGACCAAAGTTTTGGATCAAATAATATATGTAGCATAGTTCTTTAAAATGATTTGTCATCAAAATTACCAAAAAACAGAATCAGGAAAAGGTCAACACCTCTGTAGTAAAACAGTAATAACTCAGTCATACAAAATTGAAATCAAGCAAGGTCAGAGGGGTGTGAAAATAAACGAAATTCTCTAAAATTCGTGTTTGATACCGAAATTATGATACTGACTTTAAGACAGTCCAAAACAGAAAATAAAACAAATCAGCGACAAAATACAGATTTTTCCCTTTAACAACAACTCAACACGTATCATACAAAATTTGTTCAAAATACAACCAAAGATGAAATCGAGTCTAGCAAGTGTCTAAACATCATAAATTAGTGTAACTAACATGTCCACACCAATTATTTTACATGGGTCTCAACCAAATCACGAATTCTCACCAAAGTCTCACATACATGATCAAAATCAAGAACGGATAAATCCTAAATTAATTCATGTCCATATTGTGTTGTGAGTCATCTATGGTCAAATTTTCTCACCCATCAAGCATATCACAAACAAGAGTCGTCTTCAGACCCAACTATACTATAGGTGGTATTTTTTTACTTGTATCAAACAAATAAATTGGTGTACTTGTTACTTGCCTTAACTGAAGTTGAAGAACGATGCAAATCAAGAGTAGGAGCCAAACCCACGAACGAAATCCGCGAATGAGTGAATCCAAGCAACTAGAGCGAAAATCTCCACACGAACAAAAACTCCAAAAGCGAGATTATCAAAGAGGGATGAATGGCGATAGTGGCTTGCGCCCACGAAAGAACACCATGAGAGAGAGACGAGGAATTGTGGGTTGGTATGAGGCGATCGGGATGGTCAAGGAGGTAGTCGGCCAAGCTAGAAGTGGGGCTCGGGCATGGTGGCTGTTGGGTTTGCACACAAGCCGGGGAGAGTGGGTGTCAACCTAGAGTAGAGTCGACGGTGGCCTGGTCTGGCCTGGGTGTGCTGCCGCAAACAAGGAGAGGGAGAGAGATGGGGAGGCCGGGTTGCCATGAGTAGGGGAATTAGGGTTAGGGTTTAGATGAGAGGGATTAGAGAATATATATATATATATATATATATATATATATATATATATATATATGGGGATTAGGGTTGAGAAACACAAGTTGGGTTAATGGGTATTTTGGGTTATGGGTAATTAGGAGTAGTAGTAGGTTTACCAAATAGATTTTGGATTCGGGTCAATTAAATAGGAATACAAATAGGATTAGGATTTTTATTTGGCTTTGGAAATCTTATTATGGACCAAAATAATAGAATTGGTAAAAAAAAATAGGACAACCAATCACCACCACAACCACCCAAGAAAAATGAAAATAAAGAGAACGAGACCAAAATGAAAAAAGAAGAAAATAATCAAGAACAGAACAAAAGAGACAACCAAACACATGAGCTCAAAATGAAATAAAACAAATATATATTGAAAACAACTCCAATATACGGTTCAGAAAAATACAAGAGAGAAAATACACCAAAACGAAAAATACACTCCAAAATATACAAAATGAAAAACAGGGGTTACAGCTGACATCGTCGACGGTCACAGACGTGGTCAGTAACGGCGGCGACTCTGGTCGGAGACAGCGGCGGCCAATCTCGTCGAAGGTGGTGATTTTTGAATATCTTAAGATTGTTAGATCTAATTATGAGTAATTAGGTTAGGGTTTATCTCTTAGCCGCTTATGATATTATACCCTGCTTATCAGTATTGGAATTTCACAGGGCACTAATTCTAGACCAGCTTTTATTAGACTGAGTTTAGGGTATTGGGCTTTATGCCCACTCAAACCGTTCCAATAATCAATACATAATACGTGTAAACACGTGTTGCCCCATAGAACAATATACACAATATTATTCTATTATATTGAGAATATATATATATACATCTAACCAGTAGTGGGCCCCATCTATAGTGGAGATGGTTAGGTGGCAGAGGATTCTGTTTTCCCTGTCACTATCCCGTGCTACGCACGTGCTACGTGGCGGGTTGCGTTTGGCTCTCTCCCCCTTCCCTTCTTCTTCCTCCTTAAAAATACAGATTGTAATTTTCCTTTTGGGTTTATGCTTGACATGGATTAAAAAATCGCTTTTCCTTTTATTTTCTATCTTCTTCCTTGTTATTCTCTAACTTGCAGCAATCGCAGCTGCCATGCCGGTGCAAACGCGCAGCGGTGCTCATCCACAAGTTCCATTTACGATCGGAACTGCTCCAGGTTTATGCTGTATGAAGTCTCATGTTAATATTCATGTAGGATAGTTGTTTGTGGTAATGCGTGTAGAAAGGGTTATGTGATCCTGCTTGCGTGCATGAAGATGTTTGTTTATGTGACTATGTTAGCGTCCATTATGATAGTAGTTTATGTAATCATGCTAATGCTCATTTTGATGATTGAGTGGATAACCATGTAAATGTCATAATTATAATGGTAATAATTATAATGGTAGAAACTATCATCCGCATCTTTCATGTATAATACTGATGAAGACAACTTATCTCTATTCTCTAATATTATAATGGAAAAAGGTCTTAGTGTCATTTGTAAATCTACCAATGCGTGCATTGTATGTGCATAACTAATATAACGGAGGTCTCAGGTTCGAGTGCTCACTACGTCAGATTTTTTACTTTCATTTTTTTAATATTTTAAATGTGCATCACACGTGTAAATTATTATTTATCTATCTATCCATCTATAATAAAATATATAATCTCTAATGTTATAATGGGATAGTTGGGGTTGTTATTTGTAGATATTCAACTATCTAATCTCAACTATTCATTTTTAAGTGGGAGTTATATTAACCATTCATTTACTCAACTGTTGTTAGTTACAATAATATCCTCAAAGTTCAAATTTATTTATGATATAATTATTTACAAAAAGTGTCACTCATATAAAATAAAAGTTTGTGTCATTAGACATAATTTGTAAAGAGTATGTGATGAATAAAGGAATGTCTCATGTTTGAGGACAGATTACGCGTTATTATTTATTATATATATAAAAATATTAATTAGAACGTGTATCGCACGTACAGATTACTAGTAACTATTATAATGGAAGAGTTGGAGTTGTAAATCTACCTACTTCCATGCAACGCACGTGCAACTCCAACTCTCCCATTATAGTCTTCACATTTATTTTTAAAAATATATAATCCTATTTATCAAGATATGCTTCGCACGTGTAAATCAGAATTTTTACTTTAATTTTTTTTAGAAAAATTAATATGTACACTGCACGTGTATATTACTAGTTTGTATGAATGCTTATATGAATATAGTTTATGAATATATGCATGTGATGTTATCTAAATAAGAGTTAGTAAACTATCATGTGAAGTGGGTAGCAAACTCTAACTACTATAGGTTTCATGTTCATGGTTAAACATGTTTGAATTTTATTTTTGCTTTTATGAAACGCAGGCATGTATAGAATGTCGTTTGCCTATGTTACTGACGAAATTTATGTATCTTTAAATGTCAATTATGTAGGATAATGGCTCGATTCTGGTATTTGGTATCTGCAGTGTTCGAAAGTTTCAGAGCTTCAGTCGACTGGATGGAGGAGCAGTCGACTGTCCAGAGAGGAGTTTTCAAAGACTAAAAATACAGCAGCAGCAGTCGACTGATCAGTCGACTGTCCCGAAGGAAGTACCAGTCGACTGGTAATTGGACCAGTCGACTGTCGGCGGGTTTTGGATCCAGAATAGGCCCAATTCAAAAGGCCCAATAGTTTCCCTATAAATACACCCGTTAGGGTTTTGTAAATTGTAACACCTTATTCGGATTTTGCAGCCGTCATCTCTTGTAAAGGCTTTGTTTGCCCATTGGAGAACATAGTAAAGAAACCCCAATCGTCCCCGTGGATGTAGGCATCGTTTTGCCGAACCACGTAAATCTTGTGTTCTTGTGTTGCTTGTTTTTCTGTGTTTTCTCGCTGTTTCTCTCGTTTGATTGTTGGTTTGATTTGTATTCCGCACAACAAGTGGTATCAGAGCTGTTGGTTCGACCTAGAGGGAGATGGCGGGTGATGCAGATGCAACCAAGGATGTTGTGGGATCGAGTTCGTCCAGAACAACGATTCACAACGCAAAATTTGAAGTTGAAAAATTTGATGGGACAAACAATTTCGGGATGTGGCAATGTGAGGTGTTGGATGTTCTTGTTCAACAAGAACAAGATGTTGCTTTGGAGGTAGAAAAACCTAAGGATATGTCCGAAGCAGATTGGAAGAAGTTGAATCGAGTTGCGTGTGGGACTATTCGGCTCTTTATTGAGAAGGCTCAGAAGTATGATTTGATGAGGAATACCATTGCTGCGGTGTTGTGGAAGAAACTCGAAGACAAATACATGAGGAAAAGTTTGGAGAATCGGCTGTATTTGAAGAAGAGACTTTTTCGCTTCACCTATACGGAAGGTATGTCTATGAATGCTCATGTTGAATCATTTAATAAATTGTTGGCTGATTTGTTAAATTTGGATGAGCAAATTAAGGATGAAGATAAAGCCCTAATTCTGTTGAATTCATTACCTGAAAGTTATGATCATTTAGCAACTACTTTATTATATGGAAAAGATACTGTGAAATATGAAGATGTTGCAAATGCTTTGTTGAATAATGAAACTAGGAGAAGGGATAAAATGGTTGATAAAGAAACTTCTGAAGCTTTGATTGTAAGGGGCAGGACTGAGACCAGATCTGAGTCCAAATCTGGGAAAAAGGGAAATAAATCTCGTTCCAAATCGAGAGGAGTTTCGAAGGACAGGAAAATACCGGCCAAAGATGAATGTGCTTTCTGTCATGAAAGGGGGCATTGGAAAAAGGATTGTCCAAAGCTACGAAATAAGGAAAATTCGACTGCAAATGTGACTGTTGATAATTTAGAAAGTGGCGAGGATTTTTCTTTTGCACTTGCTTCTAGTCCCTCACTTTATCAAGAAGTATGGTTTCTTGATACAGCAGCCTCCTATCATATGTCTTGGAAAAAGGAGTGGTTTACTTCTTTGGAGTATATGGATGGTGGTGTAGTTTTGATGGGAAATGATGCACCTTGTAAGAATGTAGGAATCGGGAAGATTGAATTGCTAATGCACGATGGTCTTATTAGGGAGCTTTCAGATGTATGGTATGTTCCAGATTTGAAAAAGAATTTGATTTCACTAGGTGCTTTGGAGGCCAGTGGATTGAAATTTGCTAGTGAAGGTGACATTCTGAAGGTGACTAGCGGATCACTCGTGGTGATGAAAGGGCAAAGAAAAAGGAACTTGTTTTTCTTGCAGGGAAAAACATATTTGGGTCAGGCTGCCAGTGTAACTGAAAGGCCTAAACAGGTTGTTCCCGACTCTACTAGGTTGTGGCATATGCGACTCGGGCATGCAGGAGAAAAGGCCTTGCAGGGGCTTGTGAAGCAAGGGTTGCTTAAAGATGCTAAAGGGTGCAAGTTGGAATTTTGTGAACATTGTGTTTTGGGTAAGCAAACTAGGGTGAAATTTGGTACAGCTGTACATCAGACAAAGGGTATCCTCGATTATGTGCACACGGATGTTTGGGGCCCTACTCAGACACCTTCTATGAGTGGTAGACACTGGTTTGTTACTTTTGTTGATGATTACTCCAGACGAGTTTGGGTATATACCATGAAGCACAAAGATGAAGTTTTGACATTGTTCACAAGTTGGAAGAAGAAAGTTGAAAATCAGACTGGTAGGAAGATTAAGGTTCTGAGGTCAGATAATGGAGGGGAATACAAGAACGATCCGTTTCTGAAATTGTGTGAAGATGAAGGGATCCAGAGGCACTTCACAGTTAGGAAGACTCCACAGCAAAATGGGATTGCAGAAAGGATGAACAGAACCTTACTTGAGAAGGTGAGATGTATGTTAGCACAGTCTGGATTGAAGAAGACATTTTGGGCAGAAGCTGTTATATATGCAAGCCACATTGTCAACCGTTTACCATCAGCAGCACTTGAAGGCAAAACGCCTATTGAGGTATGGAGTGGTAAACCTGCATCTGATTATAGTTTTTTGCATATATTTGGTTGTCCTGCTTATTTTCATATAACTAAAACTAAACTTGATGCAAGAGCCAAAAAGGCTATATTTGTTGGTTTTAGTATTGGTGTCAAAGGTTACAGGTTGTGGTGTCCAGAACAGAAGAAGTTAGTAATCAGCAGAGATGTGACTTTTGATGAGACCAGCATGATTAGCTCAGGACAGTCGACTGGTGGTATAGGACAGTCGACTGGTGAGCAGCAGAAGAGTGGGACAGTTCTCCAACAGGTGAGTAGCAGAATCTCGGGACAGTTGACTGGTGTACAGGAGCAGTCGACTGGTGGTCTAGAACAGCAGAAGAGTGGGAGCTCGGGACAGTCGACTGTTGGCAATAACCAGCCGACTGGTAGGAGAGTTCTCTAACAGGTGGAGTTAGAAAAGTTTTCAGTTGAAAATCCTGTTCCTGTCCAAGATGAAGATGATGTGGTTGATACTGAGAATGATGAAGAAGTTCCTATCCAGCAGGAAGAATCAATTGCAGTAAGAAGGCAAAGAAGAGATATCAAACGACCGTCTCGCTTTACAGATACAGTTGCATTTGCTCTTCCCATTGTGGATGATGAAGTTCCCTCCAACTTCAAAGAAGCCACTAGAAGTTTTGAAAATGCAGATTGGAAAGTTGCTATGGATGAAGAGATGAACTCTCTTCATAAGAATAAGACTTGGGATCTAGTGCAACTACCAAAGGGGAAGAAAGCAATTGGTTGCAAGTGGGTGTATACGAAGAAAGAAGGTCCAAAAGGCAGTGTTCGGTTCAAGGCTAGACTAGTTGCAAAGGGGTATGCTCAACAGGAAGGAATTGACTATAATGAAGTGTTCTCTCCAGTTGTGAAGCATCCTTCTATTCGGATTTTGTTAGCATTGGTAGCACAGTTTGATCTTGAATTGACACAGATGGATGTGAAGACTGCGTTCTTACATGGAGATCTAGATGAAGAAATTTATATGTCGCAGCCAGATGGGTTCAAAATTGCTGGGAAGGAAAGTTTTGTTTGCAGGTTGAAGAAGTCTCTCTATGGGTTGAAGCAATCTCCAAGGCAGTGGTATTTGAGGTTTGACCAGTTTATGAAAGTGCAGGGATATTCCAGAAGTGAGTATGATCATTGTGTCTACTTCAGGAAGTTGCAGAATGGTTCTTTTATATATCTGTTATTATATGTGGATGATATGTTGATTGCCTCTAAAAATGCTAAGGAGATTCAAAATTTGAAGAATCAGCTGAGTTCTGAATTCGAGATGAAGGATCTTGGTGAAGCCAAGAAGATACTTGGGATGGAGATAGCTCGAGACAGAGCAAAGGGCATAGTGAGTTTGACACAAAAGCAATATCTTTTGAAGGTGCTGAAACGGTTTGGTATAGATGAGAAAATTAAACCAGTCAGTACACCCTTAGCCACTCATTTCAGAATTAGTGCTTCTCAGTCTCCAAGTACAGATGAAGAGAGACAGTATATGGCTAATGTACCTTACACTAGTGTGGTTGGCAGTTTGATGTATGCCATGGTTTGTACTCGACCAGACATCTCTCAGGCGGTGAGTATGGTTAGTCGATATATGCATGATCCAGGCATAGAGCATTGGCAAGCAGCTAAATGGATTTTGAGGTACATAAGTGGCACCACAGATGTGGGTTTGAAGTTTGAAAAGGATGACAATATTAGCAGGTTATTGGTTGGATATGTTGATTCTGACTATGCAGGTGACCTAGATAAGAGGCGGTCTACTACAGGTTATTTGTTTACTATGGCTAGAGCACCTATAAGTTGGAGGTCAAATTTGCAGTCCACTGTAGCGTTGTCTACTACTGAGGCTGAATACATGGCGGTTGCTGAGGCCATGAAGGAAGCCATTTGGATACATGGACGTTTGAAGAGCTTGGGAATTCATCAGGAGAAGGTGGAGGTACACTGTGACAGTCAGAGTGCTATTCATTTAGCGAAGAACCAAGTTCATCATTCGAGGACCAAACATATTGATGTCCGTTATCATTTTGTGCGTGATTTGATAAAGTATGGTGATATTCATTTGGTGAAGATTGGAACAGCTGATAATCCTGCTGATATATTGACCAAAGTTGTTGGGGCAGCCAAGTTCAAGCATTGCATGAACCTGGCTAATATTTTGCATGTTTGATAATTTGGCATGGGCGGTTGGGATAGTGCTTTGCTATTGGTTTGTTTAGTATGTGATATCATACTAAGGTGGAGTTTGTTTTTGTTACATTTGGTGATGAGCAGTTGTTTTGGAGTATTTGTGGAGAATGTTGGATACTTGGAAGATCTCGCCAAGGTGGAGATTGTAGGATAATGGCTCGATTCTGGTATTTGGTATCTGCAGTGTTCGAAAGTTTCAGAGCTTCAGTCGACTGGATGGAGGAGCAGTCGACTGTCCAGAGAGGAGTTTTCAAAGACTAAAGATACAGCAGCAGCAGTCGACTGATCAGTCGACTGTCCCGAAGGAAGTACCAGTCGACTGGTAATTGGACCAGTCGACTGTCGGCGGGTTTTGGATCCAGAATAGGCCCAATTCGAAAGGCCCAATAGTTTCCCTATAAATACACCCGTTAGGGTTTTGTAAATTGTAACACCTTATTCGGATTTTGCAGCCGTCATCTCTTGTAAAGGCTTTGTTTGCCCATTGGAGAACATAGTAAAGAAACCCCAATCGCCCCCTGTGGATGTAGGCATCGTTTTGCCGAACCACGTAAATCTTGTGTTCTTGTGTTGCTTGTTTTTCTGTGTTTTCTCGCTGTTTCTCTCGTTTGATTGTTGGTTTGATTTGTATTCCGCACAACAAATTACAGGAAAGTTGGGTAACCATTAGTTGTTCTTTTCCTGGAATTTGTATCCCTAACTCGTGGGGGAGCACCGGGGTGGTTAGTTCATTGTACTTTATTTTCGTGTTTTGTTCTGTCTTGTTTTTGGACCTTTATTTGATTTTAGCTATGCTATGATGTGCCTGTCACCACTTAAAATATATATATATATATATATATATATATATATATATATATATATATATATAATAAAACACAAAGAAAGCTATTAAGTGGTTCTCTTTCAATCCCTTCAAAAATCAAAGGTCTAGATCTAACCTCACAAAACATATTTTCCTCCTAAAAGTTCCCTCCGAAACTCAAATTCAAATCACCCACCTAAAACAACTCCTATATTTATTTAAATTTTTTTTTCTCTCTCTCTCAATCCCACTTCTATTCAAAAAATTAAGATAAAAATTTTTTTAAAAATTTTTAAAAAATAAAAAATTTAAAAACTAAAAAAATTCAAAATTTAAAAGCTTTAAAAAATAGTTCAAAAAAATCAAAAAAAAAATCATATAATATGTTTTTTGCTGGACCCCAAAAGTTTCTCATATACTATGTTTGCTACTTCAATTAATTTGCACGACCTCCAAAACTATTTTATATAATCAAATAAGGTGCACCGTTTCGAAACCGTGCCGTAGGCACGTGTCAACGGGCAAACCTAGTATATATATATATCTCTACTACTATAATGGGAGAAGGCCTTAGTGTATTTTGTCCTCAACCCAAATAATTACCAAACTGATCCACTTTCGAAATTATTTACCAAACTGGTCCACTTTCGAAACTATTTACCGAACTGGTCCATAACAATTTTTTCTTTTTACCTTTTCATTATCCCTTCAATTTTTTTCACGTGCACAGCACATGAATAGGATATAAAAAAAATCAGACGTGCATCGCACTATTGCACGTGCATCGCACGTGCGATATACTAGTATATATATAATTATAATGCTAATATGAAATGATGAGATAGGTGATATGGATGAGATGGAAATATTTTTTTGAGAGAGGAGAAATTTGAGTCATCCGAATCTCGATCACACCGTTCTCATTACTCTACATATCATCTAGATGGTGTGTACAAAATTTCAAGCGATTTCGAGACCTCTAGCCTATGCATCAAAACGTTCAACACGTCATGATGATAGTACGAAATACATATAAATGCATTTATTTGAACGTCTTGATGCATAGGCTACAGGTCTCTGAATTTCTTGAAATTTGGCACACATCATCTTGATGGCATGTAGAGTGATGTGAACGGTGTGATCGAGATTCAGATGACTCAATTTGCTTATCTCTTCAAAAATATTTTCATCTCACTAATCTCACCATCTCATAATAGCATGACTCTATATGTGTGTGTGTGTGTGTGTGTGTGTGTGTGTGATTATACTCAATTGGTGCAGCCCTTTTGGAAGATTCACTCCAGTCATCATGTTTAACATGCCAATGGATGTATGTATTGTCACGCCCCGCTTCCCAAAAAGGAATACGGAATACAGATACGCGACAAAAGTCCAGCGAATGGCTTTCACCATTCATAAGCTATCAAGATCTTTACAACAAGTCACAAAAAATACGAAAAGTAAACAAGAAAGAATCATCCACGCATGCATGAAACAAATCATTATAACCAACAAAATTATGTGAAACGAATACAAATTTCCTCAAATAATCAGATCTGGAAACAAACAAGTCACATGTTCTATGACAAGACGCCCAAATACAAGAATTCAAGTAGCAAAATACAATTTATTTAAAACAGAAATAAACTCATGCAAGAAACTCCAGCCAGCCTAAAATATTTGGTCACTTACTCCCTCAGGTAGCTTGTCACCAAAGTCTGCAAGTTTGACAAATTGCAGGAAAAAGAAAGAGAAACAAAACGCCCATCAATGCAAGTTACGGGCCGCATTTAGTGCGGGCAACAAGTACAATAACAGATAAAGAATATACAGAGTAACAACAAGAAGCAAATACTAAAGTAAGCATGGAGGGGATGTGACAGCAAGATAAAACAACTAACTCTTAATCAAGAATAGAATCAAGTGGCATGGTAAGGTAGTAAGGTGCAAGTGACATGTAACAAGAATCAAGTAGCATGCAAGCAAGTATCAAGTAACAAGTGTCAAATAACATGTACAAGTAACAAGTATGAGCAAGTGATCATGTTATTCTCAAGTCTTGTATCTAGTCCTATCTAGGTAGCACTTCATACGTTCTAAATTTTTACCACATGGTTTTTACATTCAAACAAGTTGCGTTTAGATTTCATAGTGGATCATAGAGGGCAGTGTACTCAGGTACAAGTATCAAGTAGTTAAGTAATCACGTGTCAAGTATCAAGTATCAAGTGCCAAATAATCACGTGTCAAGTATCAACTATCAAGTAGGATCTTTGGATCCCCACCGAGTACACCTCTCCTATGGGAAAGTATGTAGTCGGGTAGCAAGTGGGAAACACGGGCCCCCTTCCAAGTACACAATTCTGTATTTTCCACTACTAGATATTTTTCTTAACCCCGGTTTAATTTCTTGTTATTATTATTAAGGCAAGCATGGACGTGCAAAAACAAGGCAAGATAACATGTCAAGAAATAAGGGACAAGTTCAAGTTTGATAGAAGTCATGAACAAATGACAAACAACTCATAATAGACTAGGACAACGAGACTTTCAATTTCGGACAGCAAGATAGTACTGCACCATAACCAAGATTCCCGTTGCCACAAGAGTGCAAACCTGAATCCTTCAAAAAATCTAGAAAATAATCTTTCAACCGAATCCAGCACATATACACAAGTCACATAACAACCACAGGAACAGAGCTCAAAACAGTGCTTTACACAGAATTCATGATCAGCCAGAAATTGCAAAGTTTTATTTATAAGCATGAAAATAGAATAAAAACTTACTCATTAAATCTAAGAAAACTCTGTAAATTTCTCTAGCAAGTCTAGTATCAGCAAATAAAATTTCATAATATTCCATTACACATAGCATAGTCAAGTAAATTCGGAAAATAGAAAAGTACAGCAAGTTTATGAATCTGAAATTTTTGTCACAGCAGTACTAAAACAGTGATAGATCACAAAGTATAACTCTAAATTCAAATTCGTCAAAAGTTTAGTAAAATAGACAAGTCAAGCTACATTTCATGTTCACAAAGTTTTAATCAAAAGTAATTGGAAACAGGTTGAAAATAGAGTTTTTCATCGTACAACGTGCAGTTTAGAAATATATTGGTTTGTTCATAAGCATGGAATAAATTATAAAAGTCATTAAATAAATCTAAAAAAAATTGGGGTTGATCCCAGTCAGGTCGAGTCATACCCAGAAAAACATTAAATCCAAATCTTACTTTTAACATCAGTTTTAAAATAATAAGTATATAGTAATCTCGTAAAACAGAATCTGGAATTTTCAACACAGCTGCAGTAAAACAGCAATAACTCACACATCACAAATCGAAATTGAGATCCGTCGAAAGTTCTGAAAAATAGAAAACGAGGCCTACGAATCATATTCACAAAATAATTTATTTTACTGTCCTTAATAGGATCTAAATTACTGAACCAAAACAGGGTAGCAGCAAAACGAAATCTCTTTTCATGCATTTAATCAAACAACTCATATGTACTAAATCCACATTAAAATATAATGCAAAACATGATATATTAGATATTCAAAACAACATGGTATGGGTATTTGTAACCTCTGTTTTCGCAAATATGTATTTTCTGTATTTAAAAATTTTGTAAATTATTTTCTACCGCTTTCAAATTCTTTTATCAAAATTTATTGTTGGATCTTCTATTAAAATCTATTTTCGATCGATAATTTTATTTGTAAAGCTTATTATTGTTATTATTACTTTGATTTCTATTATTATTACTAAAACTGTTATTATATTTTTCTTATTATTATTGTTGTTATTAGTATTATTATTATGTCTATGTTTATAATTGTGGTTATTATTATTATTATTGTTATTAAATATATTGTTTATTAATTTTAGATAGCCTACTGATCCTACTTTATATTTTATTATTGTTGGAGTATAATTTTATGTATGCTATCTAATTAATTAAGTAATATGTGCTACTATATTGGTATCCATTATATTTTTGCCTAATATTATTATTATTATTCTTTTAACTCAACTAAAGCAAAATGTATCTTGCAATTTATATATAGCCATTCATTTTGAAAGCCACTATATTTTATTATTATTATTATTTTATTATGTTGAGTGTTAACTAATTTAGTGTTTTATTATTTAATTTTCTTATTGGATAATATCCCTTTAACCCATTACTACCCGTTAGCCCCTCCAAACCCCAATACCCTAACTACCCCCCGGTTAACCTAAACTCTACCCATTACCCGTTTACAACCCTAATTTTCACTACCCTAATAATACTCCTTGGACCCGAAACCCATTATGCATCTGAACCTATTTCTCCACTCCTATATATATATTCACCCAACCCTATTTTACCCTAAAGCCTATTCATCTTCACCCTAGCCGCCTCCCCGTCCTCCTTTCCTCTGTACCTGCACCCCAACCTATCCTCCTGCCTTTCCCCTGTGCACCTCCCGATCCTACCCTTGCACCTCCCGTTCCCCGCTCTCATGCCCACATCGTCCGCTAACCCATCTCCCTGAGCGACTCCCGCTCCCTCGCCTCAACGTCGACGACAGCAGCACCTCCCGTTGCCACCTTTCTCCCTCTCGGCGTCGACCACCAGTCGCGCCACCTTGTGACCCCTGTCACGATCTCCTTCTCGGTGCCCCTCCTCGGCAGCAGCACAACCTCCTGCTCCCCCTCTCTCTTTCGTCAACAGCGCTGCCTGTTCGCCATCGACGTCGCCCTCCATTGCCGTCCTCCGCCTTGCCGCCAGCCAGCCACCGTGAGCCAGTCGCACCTCTTCCCCATGTGTGTCGTTCCTGTGCTGTCCCCAGCTGACCGCAATGGCAACGACGTCCAGTGCTAACGCCGGTAGCCTTATTCCGCCAGTCCGTCGTGCCGCCCACCTGCATCAACAGCCACAGCCGAAGCTTGTGTTACTGTTGGATTCTTGATTAGTTAGATGTGAGCCGTTGATCTCATCTTGATCAACATGATCATGATCTTCATCATCATCTTTGAATCTCAGCCGTTGGATCTCTCAATCTTCGTCATCTTGATCTTGATCTTCAATCTCAGTCGTCCGATCGTGTTTGTGATCTAGATCGTCTTCATCTTGTTCGCGATCGGTTTTTCATCTTGTTCGTGATCATCTGGTTCGTGTTCCGTTCATTCGTTCGTTGGGTTCGTGTCCCAAAAATCCGTTCCGTTATTCTTGCTCTTGCTTCGTTCCCATCCTCATCTCTCAGGCAAGTAGCTTATATTCTTTTCTTTGTGTAATACAAGTACTAAATACCGCCTGTAGTGTAGTTGGATTCTAGAGACAATTCTTGTGTAAATCCTCTGTTATATATTGTCTCTATTGTATTGATTCAACCATAGTTGTCTCACGACATACATGACATGAAACAACTAGGCATGACCACTTTTTGGATGTATATATGCATGCTATTTTGTGATATCGTGCACTTGATGTGTTATTCGTGCTATAACTTGTCGTGGACTTGAAAAATACCCTATATCATGTTGGTTGAACATCTAGTAAACTATATTTCATGTTTGGGTTGATTTTGATGAGTTTTACATGAACTAGATAAGTTTATGTTCGAAGAATAATTCTGTATTTTCTGTTACCTTGCTTTTGATCAGTATTTTAAACCCTATTAAGGTCAGTATATGAAAAATATTTGTGAACATGAACTTTAGAGAATTCTATCTATTTTACAACCCTTCTGACAGATCTCGGTTACGATTTACGAGTTGTGCATTATGTCTATTTTACTACAGAGGTGTAGAGATTTCCAGGGTTTGTTTTCTATGAATTCTGAAGAGTAATCTGTTTTTATCATAATGTAATAAGTATTATTTTGATCCAATATTTTGCACAATACAATTAGACTTGATTAGGATCAACCCTGAGCTTCTGTGGATTTATTTGATGAGTTTTATATACCATTCTATCTTTCCAAACAATTACTATACATACAGAATTTTCATACTGTTCAGTAAATAACCTGATTTTCGACCAAATCTACTTACTGTTTGTAAAATATTTGTGTATATGAAAGTTAGCCTACTATGTCTATTTTATCACCCTTTTAACGAATTTGGATTTCGATTCGTATTTTGAGAGATATTGCTGTTTTAGTACTGCAGTGTTTGTGGTTCCAGATTTACGAAAATGTTGTACTTTGTTGCTTTCTGATTTTACTTCACCATTCTATCTATATTGGAAAATTATAAAACTTTATTTTCTGTTACTAAACATATTAGGGAATACCCCAGATTTTTCTTGGATTTAATAAGAGAGTTTTCATGCTGTTTTCCTGTTCTTAATTACAAACTTCTGATTTCTGGCTTAACGTGTTTTCTGGATTCAAATCAATTTTGAGACTTGTTTTTGTGAAATACCATATGACTTATATATATTTGCTGGATTCGTCCGGGAGTCTATTTTCCAGATTCTTTGACGGATCCAGATATGCATGTTTGTAGCAACGGGAATCCCTATTTTAGTGCAGCACTGTCTTGCTGTCCTGAACTAGAATTCTCGTTGTTCACTCCTTTTAATGTATTATCTTGCACCTGTACTTGTTTATCTTTCAATCTGAACATGTTACTTATTCACACCATGCTATTCTTGTTCTATTTTTGCGACACATGCATGCGTACCTGATAATAATAATAAATAATCAAGCCGGGGTTAAGGGAAAGATCTAGTAGTAGAAAATATAGAAATATGTACTGAGAAGAGTACCCGTGTCCTGCCTGTTACGTGTTCATAACTACATAATTCATGATCATGTTACCTGATTACCTGACTGCATGCTTTCCTATAGGAAGGTGTACTCGGAAGAGAACCACTAGGTTCTGTCTGTTCCTGTACCTGATTACATACTTCCCTATAGTAAGGTGTACTCGGAAGAGAACCACTAGGTTCTACCTGTTCCTGTTTTTCTTGTTATTCCTGATCCCTGAGCACACGGCCCTACAGAAATCCACCACTAGGCCTAAACGTAACTTGTTTGAATGTAGAAACCATGTGGTAAAAACCTGGGACACATGAAGTGCTACCTAGATAATAATAATACAAGATTCGACATGGCATAACATGATTACCTGATACATGATACCTGTTACATGCTTACCTGTTACATGATTTCCTGTATATGCTACTTGATACCTGTTACCTGTTTACCTGCTTACTTGATACTTGATACCTGATACATGTTACCTGTACCCTGTTATAGAAATGTGTACTAAGAAGAGGACCCGTGTCCTGCCTGTTACGTGTTCATGACTACATAATTCATGATCCTGTTACCTGATTACCTGACTGCATTCTTCCCTATAGGAAGGTGTACTCGGAAGAGAACCACTAGGTTCTGCCTGTTTCCTGTACATGACTGCAAACTTCCCTATAGGAAGGTGTACTCGGAAGAGAACCACTAGGTTCTACTTGTTCCTGTTTTTCCTGTTATTCCTGATACCTGAGTACACGACACTCTAGAAACCCACCACTAGGCCTAAACGTAACTTGTTTGAATGTAGCAACCATGTGGTAAAAACCTGGGACACATGAAGTGTTACCTAGATAGTAATATTACAAGATTCGACATGACATAACATGATTACCTGATACAAGATACATGTTACATGCTTACCTGTTACATGATTTCCTGTATATGCTACTTGACACCTGTTACCTGCTTACGTGCTTACTTGATACTTGATTCCTGATACATGTTACCTGTACCTTGTTAGCACATTACATTACTTGATTTTGTTCCTGATTTATGTTAGTTACCCTGCTCTATTATATCTATTCCATGCTATGTTTGTCCTGCTGTTATTTTATATTTGTTTACCCCTTTTCCTGTACTTGTTCCTGCACTACAAGCGACCCGTAACTTGCATTGACGAGAGTTTGTTTTCTTTTTCCTCTTCCTGCAATTATTAAATTGCAGATTCTCGATAACAGTTGTCTGATGGAGTTGGTGATATAAGATTCTAATTGCTGGAGATTTTTGCGATACTATTTATTTTCTTGTTGCTTGTCTTAAACAACTGTACTTGGTTACTTGGATTATTTTGGTAACTCCTATTTTTCATATCTGTATTTTTCTACTGTATTTCAGTCTTGTACTTTTTTATCAAATTGAGATCCTGTATTTTTGTATCTAGTTCTAATAAAAATCATTTCAATTTCAATTTTTCATCTAAGCTCTAATTTTTCGCTCTTCATGAAGAGTTGATTGTTCACCTCATCTATTTCTTTTTCCCTATTATTGATGAATTTTGGGTCAATCTCTTGCTGGATCCCACTCAACCCGCTATCCAAATACCCTATAACCCAAAACCCCCCTATATAACCCTAACCTAGAATTAACCCTAACCCTACCCCCCTAATACTGTTTAACCCTAAACAACCAGCCGCCTACCCTCTCTCACCCCATCTTCTTTCTCCACTCTCATCGAAAACCCAGACCAAATCCCCATCACCTTCACTTTTGACTCCATCCACCACCGCCTCGTCATCGCCCTCTGACCACCTTCTAGCCACTCCCCTTGTCAACCTCGTCACCATCAACCATCATCGTCGTCCCTGTCCTCGCCAATGTCGCTTCACCATTAACCCCCCGCCTCGCCATCCAACCTTCGACCCATCCACAGGCCCTCTCCATTGCTCCGATCATCTTCGACCTCCGCTCTCACCGCCAACATCCCCGAACATTCCCGTTCTTCGCTCCATTGCTTTCGAACCCAAAAGCAGAGTCCTTCGGCGCTGTCACCAAACTCCACCGCACTGCCCCGTCACCACCATTGCCTTCCTGTGTCAAGTTTCTCTCGACGTCGCTACCGCCTGTGCCGTCAGCCAGCCACCACCGAGGTCCCTCTCTCTCTCTCTCTGCTACTGTGAAGGAAGGAAGAAGAAAGCACTGGTTTGATCTTAACCGTTAGATCTCATCATGATCTGACCTTGATCTGATCTGATCTTCACCATTGGATTTCTTCTCAGCTGTTGATCGTCTTTATCTTGATCATTTCATCAAGATCCGTGCCAATCGTGCTCTTCATCGGATTCGTCGGCTACTATCCTAAGGCAAGTATTCTTCTTGTACAAATTATTGTTCTAGTACAAGCGTTTAATTGAAAATACTGCAAATAGATCGTAGTTGTGACTCCTTGTCTCATCGTTTGTTGATATTGAATTATTCATCATCGAACCCATAATCATAAGAGTTACAACCCTTCGTTGAATTACTTTACAAACTAGTTGGACTCATTTTATCTCCTAGTTACTTGAACACATGAAACTAAGAAACCCTAGACTTGTACATGTGTGTTGTATCATGTATGTGATGATCTTGCATTCCTTGAGTTGAGAAATAGATGTTACTTATTTGATGCCCACTACATCCATTTTTGTATCACATGCTAATCTAGGCTCATAATAGTCATTTAGCATGCAACTTGTATATAAAATAAATTCACACTTGTTGATGTTCTTGTCTTTACTTGCTATTTCGACCCCTATAAAATCAAAATCTGGACTTGAGCGCTGAATATGAAATGTAGCCTTAAGTATCTAGTTGTCAATAACATCCAGAATTTTGGAATTCCGAGTAACGGTTTAGGAGATATCGCAGTTTTACTGCTGCTGTGTCGGTAGTCGCAGATTCACAAAACCTGCTGCACCTCTTTAGTTTGCAATTATTTTAACTATGCTACCAGTAAGTAATTGACTTGAAATTTTGCATGCTGTTACTAGACACCTATAGAACATTTTCTAATTTTCTCAGAATTAATTAATAATGTTTCAACCCTGTTTCATATGTATAAACTCGGTTTCACAAATTCTGGCTGAACACAAAAGCTGTATAGTTTGCTGTTTTGACACATAATACCACAATTTTTATGTACCTTAATTATATGCGTTGGAACCGGATAGGAGTCTAGTTTCTAGACCTTCTGACGGATCCACATTTTCTATCTTGTAGCAACGGGAATCGCAGTTTCGGTGTAGCAACCTCATGCTGTTCAGATTTGAGATTTACGTTGTTCTTGATATTTTGATTTGTTTTGACCCTCGAACATGTATCCTACTTACCCTAGACTTCTTCCATGTTCTTGATTATGTTTAATTGACTTTTTTCGCACACTTTCATGCGTGCTTGGTGATAATAATAAATGACAAACTGGGGTTTAAGGGAAAGACCATAGTAAAGGACAATATAGGTAAGTGTACTTAGAAGGGGGTCCGTGTTTCCCATGATTTTATGTTAAATGGAACTAAGTGCCCGTCATGGGTGATAGGGACCACCTCTAGAGCCTACGGGGGCCACCTCTAGAGCCCATTATATGATTACATGATATATATTTGCGATCACATGGAACTAAGTACCACATAGAACTAAGTGCCACTTCAAGGGTTGACGGGGGCCACCTCTAGAGCTAGCGGGGGCCATCTCTAGAGTCCATGGTTTGATCACATTCTCGTGTTTCCTACATGACCTGAGTACACCGCCCTATAAAATCCACCACTAGACCTAAACGAAATTGCATTGACTATAGCAACTATGTAGTAAAAGTATAGATGCATGAAATGTTAGCTACATAGTAATAACTACAAGACTTGATACATGATAATTGAACATGACACATGCTTACTTGATACATGATTATATCATACATGAGACTTGATACTTGTACGTGAAAACTTGACACATGAGACTTGTACTTGATACTTATTACTTGATGCATGATACCAGTACATGTTTACTAGCCACTTGTTCTACTACTAGTATTTGTTACCCAATTTTGTCACTTGAGTTGTCTTTCTTGCTAGCTAATTTCTTGAATCTCCACTACTTGTTGCACCCCTATTACATTCATGATTCAAAATCTTGTTCCTTATTACTTGTACCTGTTTTACTATTTGCGGTCCTAACTTGCACTAAGGATGTTTCTCTTGTTTTCTCTATTTTCTCCTTTACATATATATTTAAACAGACTTTGGAGACAAATTTCCTGCCGGAATTGGTGAGCAGACATTCTAGACTTCGCTTGGAGCAAGGACCTACATAAATAAATTTTTTTCTTGAATTATTTATTTCTTTGTTTACTTGAACCTTGTAATAGGCTTATGTTCCCGAATTTTACCTTTTGATTCAGATTTGGAAATAATTTGGGACACTATTATTTTGTTTCAATTGTTTCTGTTGTTTAATAAATTATTCATGCATGCGTGGTTGTATATATATTTTGTTATATTCTTGTTATGATGCTAAGTCGATCCTACATCTTATGAATGATGAAAATCATTCGCTAGGCTTTACCACGCGCTCGTATTCCGTATTTTTGGGAAGCGGGGCGTGAAAAGGTTTTTAGCGGTATCAGAGCCAGGTTTGGCGAATTTGTTAGTTTGACTAATACATTAGACAGGCTTGACTCAGTCAGGATTAACTCAACATTTAACAGGCCATGTAATTGCATAAAAAATTGATTATCAACTTGATCTGGATACTGATTTGTTTTGGGTTTGTGCAGGCTATGGCTCGTAAAAATTTTTCGTCCTCCCAATCTGGGGGTGATCAGTTAGAGGAGCCCACTATTGTGCAAATATTGCAGATGCAGCGTGAACAGAATGAGCGACTGATGCAACAAATGATGTAGATGCAGCGAGAACATGGTGAACTGATGTGGGCAGCTTTGGAAGCTACCAACAGAGAGCCCCTCGTACCAGTGCCTAGGGTGCTGCCACCGAGACCCGGCAATGTAGTGGACTTCATGAGGCTACACCCAGACAAATTCTCAGGTACGGAAGGTACGCTGGAAGCCGAGCAGTGGCTCATTAGGACTGAGCAGCTTTTGATTGCAGCACGTATAGCTGATGTTGATCGCGTGGATGTCGTGAGCATCAAGCTTGTTGACCTCGCCCACATCTGGTGGCGAGCTGAGATGGAATGGCTAGGGTGCCCCATCGCCTGGGCCATCTTCATGGAGAGCTTTCTCACGAAGTTCTTTCCCGACGTCACTAGGAATAAAATGGAGCGGCAATTTTTCGCACTCACTCAGGTTCGTCAGATAGTATTTATTATGCAATTTTTCATTGTTAATTCATGATATATCAATGTTTAACTGAGACACAATCTTGAATCATGGGAGTCAGACCGTAGAAGAGTATGCTGCGGAGTTTACCCGGCTGAGTCGCTTTGTCACGTCCATGGTGGCAAATGATGAGGATAAGGGCTGCCCTTTCTTACTGGGCTTGGACATTGAGATCCAGGATCGCCTAGCTGCCTTGAGACTTCGATCCTCTGCTGACATCCTGGAGGCTGCCAGAAGCCAGGAACAGACCAGTAGGCGGAAGCATGCCATTCAGCAGTCCGCTCCGTACCCTGTCGCTGCTAGGCCCACTGGAGAGCCAATCAGGAGGCCAGTTCCAGCCTCAGCACCGAGGGCCATGCCATACCCACCTACGGCTCTGAGGAGGAATGTGAGATGTGACGTTTGTCACAAGGCAGGTCATGTGCGCAGGGACTGCAGAATAGCAGGTCGTCAGTGCTTCGCATGCGGAGCTAGTGATCACATGCTCAGGGGGTTGGCTCCACCAGCCAGAGGACCAGTTCAGCCGAGGGTACCAGCTTTTGGTCAGGTCAGGCCGCCACTTCCTCCTCAGCATCAGATCATTGGTCAGAGGACCGCTACCCCGAGGAGAGGTCATGCCTTCAACCTGGCTATAGAGGAAGCCGAGACCACAAAGGAGGTCATTGCAGGTATATTTGTGTTTCGTTATTTTATTATATGATCCCTGCTTGTTGTTTCTTATTGCATCATCCATTCATGTTGTCTTTTTCACATCAGTATTTCTAAATCCTTATTATCCTGCACTATTCATTTCTTCCCATGTTTTTGATTCTATCATAGGTATCATTCTAGTTCATTCTTTTCCCACCCATGTCCTATTTGATTTCGGGGCGACCCATTCTTTCGTCTCCTCCCACTTTGTGGATCGGCATCAGTTGGAGTGCAGTGCTATGCCAGCAGCTTGGAACATCACCACAGGTGGCAGTGTTGTCGTTTGTTTTTGGGAGTGCAAGGAGAGCCCTATGATCATTAGGGACACAGATTTCAAGGCAGATCTAATAGTGATCGGGAATTCAGGATTTGATGTGATTCTCGGCATAGATTGGTTGGGGAGTCTCATGCTGTTATTGATTTCCGAGCAAAGAAGGTTGTGTTCAGGATTCCGGAGCATGCAGAGTTTGAGTTCCATGCTGGGAAGACACCCCTTGGGCATGGTAAGAAGGTGGCAGATGAGGAAGGTTGTGCAATAGAGTTGCACACAAGTTGTGAGGTTGCGTCTCTTGTAGTGCGGGAATTCCTAGATGTATTCCCAGAGGAATTGCCCGAGTTACCTCCAGATCGAAAGGTGGAATTCGGCATTGAGGTTCAGCCGAGTATAGTGCCGATATCGAAGAGCCCATACAGGATGGCACCGATTGAGCTAGCAAATCTGAAGGTGCTGTTGATTCTTGATTTTGATAATCATAACACAATGCAAAGTTGTTGTGCTACTTCTTTGATAAACATGATATACACAAAAGCAAAATGTTCTAACAAGCTTTACAAGGTTCTTCAAGCAAGTTGATCACGCAAAGCTACAAACAAAGCTCTTACAGCTAATTGATCAAGAAAGCTACAAGGTTGCCAGCTTCAAAAAAAAGGACAAAGGCCGAAGCTCCATCTCAAGACTCAAGACTCAAGACATGACCTTTGCTTCATTATGTTGTATTAAGTGTCCTGTAACAATTGTAACTTTTTTATTTTCTTTGAGTCTTAGAAATTCTGTAATAGCCTTGTCACACACACTCACACATTTCTTTAAAATAATTGAGTGTGTTTTTTCAAACTTAAAAAGATCGAAACAAAATTGAAAAAGTTCAGCTGTTAAGTACCAATCGACTGCTATTAGGCACCAGTCGACTATCCTAGTAGGAAACTGTCTGAACTTATTCAAACTCTGATCAGTCGACTCATAACGGCAACCCAGTCGATTGTTCAAGTCGTTTCGACAGTTTACTGATTACAAAACTTGATTTTTTGAATTCAAAAGTTGTATTTCCGTTGGTTGACAGTTGGTACAACTGCTTCTCAACATCCAGTGATTCTAACTCTATAAATAGAGTGTAGAAATCACTTGGAAAAGGTTACAACACTACAACAAGTACTTATTTTTAAAAAGAGAACAAGAGTTCACAAGCTTTCAAATTCTCTAAGCTTTTTGTTTCTCTGAAATCAGTCTAATATAACAGTGATTTCATTTTAGACTGATTTTGAAAGTTTACATAATAGCCACGCACAAAATCACATTCACAACAAGGCTATAGGTTGATTGTAAATATTTTGTTGTTGTTCTTCACTCTCGGGTTGTGAGAGTGGTTCCTCTCGGTTGGAGAGTAGGGCTCTAGGGTGTAGAGTCAGGTTTTCACTCTTGGTGGAAGAGTGGGTTGCTTTCCATAGTTGTGAGAAAGGACTATAGGTTGGACAAGGTTATTGTCTAACGCTGTAGGGTATTCTTTTACATTTTTCAAGAATAGTGGGAAATCTCAAGTGGGTTGCTTGGGGACTGGATGTAGGTCGGGAGGACCGAACCAGGATACATCATGTGTACTCTGTGCTTATATTTCTCTGAACTTGCATTTCATTTACTTGTTTTTTAAGTTCTCTGTGAAACTTGTCTAAACAGTCGACTGTGTCCCTTTTTAAGTCGACTGGTCAGACTTGTACTACTTTCTCTCTAAAAACTTGTCTGGAAAGTCGACTCGTTCTTCTATAAGTCGATTGATCACACTCGTCTTAAAATACACTTCTTAACTGTCGCCCCAGTCGACTTGTTTCTCTTTTTAAGTCGACTGATCAGAAGAAAAGTTCAATTCCGCAATTATTTTTTATAAAACACTATTCACCCCTTCTAATGTTTCTTGCCTTGCCTACAGGATCCAACACTTGATATCAGAGCCTAGTTGAGTGCAATGGAAACTACTTCTAATGCAAATCAATACCATGAAGGCCAATCTACACAAAGGCCACCCCTCTTCGATGGAACTAATTACAACTATTGAAAGTGTAGAATGAAGATCTACCTTCAGTCCATCAACTATGAAATATGGAACATGACGGAGACCGAGTACACCGCTCCTACCATTTCATATGCACAATGGAACAACGACATGAAGAACCAAACAATGAACAATACAAAGGCGATGAACGCGCTATTTTGTGTCCTTACAAAGGATGAGTTCAATCATGTGTCCAATGCAACAACCGTAAATCAAATTTGGCACACACTCGAGGTAACTCATGAAGGAACAAATAATGTAAAAGAATCTAAAATATCTGTTCTTGTTCACAGATTTGAAATGTTCCGTATGAAGGAAAATAAGAATGTGTCCGAGATGATTACAAGGTTCACAGACATTACAAATTCACTTGTGGCACTGGGAAAGATATACACTCAAGCCAAGATGGTGAGAAAGGTACTTCGTGCACTAACTCCCGAATGGGAGAAGAAGACCACCGCCATAGAAGAAGCCAATTATTTAACACAACTTTTTTTTGAGAATCTTGTGGAAAATCTTATGGCGTACAACTTGAACAGCGCAAGAAGGATGCCTAACCACAACAATCAAAGAAGAAGACATTAGCATTCAAAGCCATGTCGGACTCCAAAGATGAAGAAGAAGATGAGGAAGATTGTCATGTTCACGAGAAAGTTCAAAAAGTATAACAAGACAGGTCACATGAAGAAGGATTGCCCACTAGAGAACGCAAAATCTAAAGGAAAGGCGTCCAACTTCAAAAAAGACAAGTACACAAAGAACAATTTCGTGAAGAACAAAAAGGCATACCAAGTAACTTAGGATGACAGTGATTCTTCGTCAGAAGAAGAAATTGATGAGACAAACGAGGTTGCAAACGTGTGTTTTATGGCATCTCAAAATCAAGTAAATAATGAGTATGATACTAATGATTTACTTGATGCTTTCAATGAAAATTTTCAAGAATTTAAAAAAGAAAAGATTAGAGTTAAGAATTTAGAGAAAGTTAATCAAATACTTTCTCAAGAGAATCTTAACCTTGATAAAGAAGTAAAATCCTTAAATTCTCGTCTTTCTAGTTTAGATATGGATCATGAGTCTCTAAAGAAAAATTATGAAGAGATATCCAAGAACGTATCTAAATTTAATAAAGAAAAAGAGAATTTAAATGATGTTCTTCAAAATCAAGTGCAATCTAGTCAAAAGTTTGGACTTGATTTTAAAAAGTCCCTCGAAAAATCTCATTCTTCTAAGAACACTAGTGTAAATAAACCTGTATCTATTTCCCGTGTTAAGCATAAACTTTATGAGTTTTTTGAAAAGCCTAAAACTATAAGTTTTCATGATAAAGGCAAATCTAAAGTTCAGACAAGTCGACTGCACCCATCCACCAGTCTCCTGTCCAGAGGTACTGAGTCTCATTCAACGAGACAAATACCTCAGATAAGTCGACCTATACTACCTCCCAGTCAACTGAATAATAGTAAAAGTCGACTGAAAGGTGATGAGAAGTCGACTGGACAGAGCAAATATGTATGGGTTCCAGTCAACCTGAGTTCGAAAGATAGAATTGCTTATATTAATTCATATATGCTTACTGTATGTAATTCTGCTAATTTTATTTCTCCTTATGGTGGAAAATCAAACTAATCATGGGTTTGGTTTTCCACAAACTAATCTATTTTGGACCTAATGAAAAGGGTACCATATTCACATTGAATATTTTGTAGGTACTTAAGAGAGATCGTTGGATACTTGAAAGCGGATGCTCGAAGCACATGACTGGTCATGCCAACCTCTTATCTTCTATACAAAACATTGATGGAGGAACAGTTACATTTGGTGACAACAATAAAAGAAATGTCATAGGAATTGGTATGGTCGGTAAGCACACTAACCCCTCTATAGAAGATGTCTTATTAGTTAGTGGACTTAAGCATAACCTGTTAAGTATTAGCCAACTTTGTGATAAGGGTTATAAAATCATGTTTGAAAAAGATGTATGTCTAATTTATGATTCTACCATGCAAAATATAATTTTTCAAGGTTTTAGAAAAAATAACATTTATGAATTGTGTTTAAAAGCATATGAGTTTTCGAATGATTTTTGCTTAGTAGCTTCTAATAATGATTCTTGGCTTTGGCATAGACGTTTTGGCCATATGAATATGAAAAATCTCTCTAAATTGTTTAAGTTCAACCTAGTTAAAGGGCTACCAAGACTATCCTTTATAAAGGATAAGTTATGTGATGCATGTCAACTAGGTAAACAAATTAAATCTACTTTTAAAACAAAAGAAGTAATTCTACTAGTAGGCCGCTCGAATTAATTCACATGGATTTATTTGGCCCTACAAGAGTTGCTTCTTTAAATAAAAGTAGGTATGTATTTGTTTTAGTAGACGATTTCTCACAATTCACTTGGACGTTCTTTTTAAAACATAAGAATGATGCTTTTGAAGAATTTGCTAATTTTTGTAAACGAATTCAAAATCAAAAGTCTCTAACCATAGTCACTATTAGAAGTGATCATGGTGGAGAAGTTGAAAATAAAACGTTTGCAGAATATTGCAACAAGAATGGTATAACTCATTCATTTGCATTTCTTAGAGCTTCACCACAAAATGGAGTGGTTGAAAGGAAGAATAGGACTTTGCAAGAATGTGCACGTACCATGCTTGTTGAAAGCAATTTACCTAAGTATTTTTGGGCTGAAGCCGTTGCTACTTCTTGTTATGTTTTAAATAAAATTTTGATTAGGTCTAAGCTAAAGAAAACATGTTATGAGCTATTTTTTGATAGAATTCCTAAGGTCTCTTACTTTAAAATATTTGGATGTAAGTGTTTTATTCTGAACACTAAGGATAATTTAGATAAGTTTGATCCTAAATCTAATGAGGGTATCTTTGTAGGATACTCAAATAGGAGTAAAGCATATAGAATCTTCAAAAAGTCAACAATGACAATTGAAGAATCCATGCATGTTGCATTTGATGAATCTCTGTCTTCATCGACTTTAATTGAAGATGATGAAACTAATTCATCACCCTTAAATAAAGTAATTACATCTTTAGAACAAACTAGTATTGCGGATAAGTCGACCGATAAGGAAGTCAAGTCGACTGCTGTAAATCAGTCGACTGAGGGACTTGTCAAGTCGACTGATCCTGTTGTGATGTCTCCAACTTTAGCAAAATCTTTTGTTGAAGTTAGAGATCATCCTCATGACTTAATAATTGGTGATATTTCACATGGAATTCAGACGAGATCACATGTTAACATGATATCTCACACAGCTTTCTTGTTGGATTTTGAACCAAAAAATATACAAGAAGCGTATGAGAATGAATTTTGGATGAATGCCATGCAAGATGAGTTAAACCAATTCATAAGGAATGATGTATAGGATTTAGTTCCACGACATCCTGATCATACTATAATTGGTACTAAATGGGTATTCAAGAATAAGTTAGATGAATCAGGACAAGTTGTTAGGAACAAAGCTAAACTAGTTGCTTAAGGATATAATCAAGAAGAATGCATAGATTTTGATGAAACATATGATCCTGTTGCTAGATTAGAATCAATTTGTATCTTATTATCTTTTGCTTGTTTTATGAATTTTACACTTTTTCAGATGGATGTTAAAAGTCCATTCCTTAATGGTTTATAAAGAAAGATGTTTATGTTAAACAACCACTAGGTTTTGAACATGAACAATTCCCAAACCACGTTTTTAAATTGAAAAGGGCTTTATGCGGTCTTAAACAAGCACCTCGTGCTTTGTATGATCGATTGAAGACTTTTCTTTTAGAAATAGATTTTGAAATAGGTAAAGTAGATACTACTTTGTTTATTAGAAGAATTAAGAATAATATTTTAATCATACAAATATATGTTGATGACATAATTTTCGGTTTTACTGATAGTAATCTATGTCAAGAGTTTGCCAACACCATGAAAAACAAGTTTGAGATGAGTCACATGGGTGAACTCAATTATTTTCTTGGACATCAAATTAAGCAGTCACATAACGGCATATTCAATAATCAAGAAAAATATGCTAAGGAATTACTCAAATGGTTTAACAAGGATAGCACAAGTAGTAAGACCACACCTATGGCTACTACCACTACCCTTGACAAAGATGAATTAGGTAAGAGTGTCGATCAGAAACTCTATCGAGGTATGATTGGCTCACTCTTATATATAACTGCTAGTAGACCGGACATTATGTTTAGTATGTTTGTGTGCTAGATATCAGTCAAGTCCTAAAGAGTCTCACTTAAAAGCTGTGAAATGCATTTTAAGATATATTAAAGGCACGTCTGATTATGGTCTATTTTATCCACACACCGACAACTTTCAACTTTTGTCATATAGTGATGTGGATTTTGCCGGTAGTATAACTGACCGCAAGAGTACTAGTGGGATATGTCACTATTTGGGATATTCACTAGTCTCTTGGTGCAGTAAGAAGCAAAATTCGGTATCCCTATCTACCAAAGAAGCTAAATATATCGCTGCAAGTTTGGCTTGTGTCCAAATTTTGTGGATGAAATAAACCCTATTAGACTATGGTATTTCATTTAAAAAATCTTCAATAATGTGTGATAATACCAATGCCATTAACTTATCTAAAAATCCGGTTCAACATTCACGTACGAAACATATTGATATTCGACATCATTTTTTACGTGATCATGTTTTAAAGAGAGACATTTATTTAGACTTTATTTCTACTGATAAACGGGTAGCTGACATTTTTACCAAACCTCTTAAGGAAGATACCTTTATCACCTTAAGAAGAGAAATAGGGATTTGTAGTTTTCATGATGTCTCTTGAATTTTTTCTGGTAAGTCGACTTACAAGAATTATTCGGTCGACTGCCAAGTATCTTTTTCAGACTTTTGTCTAAGTATTATGCTCTGCACAGTCGACTGTGCTTAGTAACCAGTCGACTGACCAGTTGATGTAGAACTAACCCTAAGATAGAGAATTTCCAAAATTCTTAATGGATTAATTTTACCAACATGTAAGAGCAGATCAAAGTTGAAAATTTTAACAGTTAGCAGGTTTGATGGATTTTCAAGAATTGAATTAAATGTAACAGTCCCAATTAATAATTCAACATTACAATCAATAATTAAATTCCTATGTGTTTAGTAAGTAACAGGTTCAATATCGATTCACTCTATTCAGGCATGCGGAACACTCAATCTCAGTTATTTTTGTGGACGACAGGCAAATCAGATAATATACTAGATAATGAGGCTGTAGAACACAAATATGGAATAATGGAAAGAGTATACCGAATGCGAAGAAAACCAGCGTAGATCTCGGAGTTGGACAGCAACTAAGAATGCAATCGGAGCGGCAATGGTAGCAAGGGAGAGAAGCTCGGCAGCAACGGTGAAGATGGGCCACAGATTTGGCCGATGGTGCGGTGATGGTGGATTACTGGTACAGGAGCTCGACGTTGGGCGTCGAAAGGTGTAAGGAGGTTGAGTTCGGGCGTCGATTGGATGCAGGGGTTCGAAGTCGACGTCTGTGGTTGAGGGGATTTGTAGGGGAGAAGATGTCGACGGTAATAGAGGAAATCAATAGGGGAGGTTGCGGTCAGAGGTGCAAGGCGAGGACGATGGCGTGGGGGCAGGATGTGGGTCTTGGTCGAGGTCGGGAGAAGAAGCGAGAAGACGAGGGGATTGAAGGGGGGCTGGGGTGATGGGTCAACAGAGACGGGGTTGGTTTTAATGGAGTTAGAATTTGGGGATAGGGGAAGAAGGAGATGGGTTCTTTTGAGCGGGAGTTGGGTAGGGAAGAAGTAGATGAAGAAGGGAGGCGGCGGCAGGTGTGGGTGTAGGATTAGTTGATTAGGTTTTGTATTAGGGATTTGGGAAATTAGGGTTTTGGGAATTGGTTTTATTTGGGGATGTTAATTTGGGATAGATTTTAGAGTTAATCACTAACCCTAAAATTGTATTAGGATTTATCACAAACCCAAATTAGAATCTCAGTTGTATCACACAAAGGAGAAGGGAAGAGCAAAAACTCAACACAAAATTTTTTTAATCAATAATGGCATATCTTCTTATTCCTCTCAAGGGCTTTAAATAGGCTCAAAATACATCTTGATACAAATCTCCAAAATATTCTCAAAATCTAAAAAATACAAAAAAGATTACATATGGCTATAATTGCCTGAAACAAAAATGGTACTGAAATAAAAAATCCTAAACTAAATAAAGCAGCTGTTGAAGATGACGCGTGCGCTGATAGAAATGCCCGAATCGTCTTGAACCGAGGTCCTCATCATTCTCCCCGGGTGGGAGAGGGCTCGACCTAGTCGAGTCAAAATCATTCCTCCTGTCTTAGTGCTCCAAGAGGTCTGGATCCAGGCGCTGGAGCTCTCCACAATCTGTCCAAGTGTTCTCCGACTCCGGCTTGTTTTTCCAACTTACCAAATATCTATGAGTACCACCATCTCTAGTAGAGATTATCTGATTATCTAAAATATTATCCAACTCTTCTGTCGATGGGTAAGTAGTATCTTGTAGTGGAGGTAATGGGGGAATCTCACCATTAGGCTGCTGGGTAGGCTCATCTATAAGAAGATTTCTAGGGTTAAATTCTGGGCCTTCATAGGGTACTAGATCCTCAATATTGAAAGTTTTACTGATGCCAAAGCCTTCGGGGAGGTCAACAACATAGGCATTATCATTGATTTTATGAAGAATTTTAAATGGACCTGCAGCACGTGCATTCAATTTCTTAACGGATCCCGCTGGGAACCATTCCGGACGAATCTGAATCATCTCTTTGTCACCCACATCAAAAGTTTTAAACTTCCTTATAATATCAGCTCTTAACTTGTAGTTAAAATTATTTTTATTAATTTTCTTCGAAATTTCTCTATGTAAGTCATGAACGCGGGATGCAAATGCAGATGTAGACTCGGAGACTCGGTGATGTTCTAACATGGGGGCAAGATCTATAGGCTGCCTAGGACGATAACCGTGTACAACATCGTGTGGACTCATGCCAGTGATTCTATTCCTAGATGTGTTATAAGCAAATTCAGCAACAGTTAATTTTAAATCCCATGTTCCCAAGTTCTCTTCCACAAGAGTACGTAAGAGATTGCCAAGACTCCGATTGACAACCTCAGTCTGTCCATCTGTCTGTGGGTGGAACGCTGACGAAAACTTCAATTTTGTACCCAACTTGTACTATAAGGTCTTCCCAAAATAACTCGTGAATTTCACATCCCTATCAGACACAATGGTTTTTGGCAACCCATGTAGCTTCACAATATTATCAAAGAAGATCTGAGGCACGCAGGATGCATCAAAAGTTTTCGAGCACGAGAGAAAGTGGGCCATTTTAGAAAAACGGTCCACAACGACAAGAATGGAGTCGTGTTTCTTTTGTGTTTTCGGTATGCCTAACACGAAATCCATACTCACAACTTTCCAAGGGCGGCTGGAAATAGGTAATGGAGTATACAGGCCTGTATTCTATTTTTGTTGCTTGGCAAGTTGACATGTGTGACATCTGTTAACAAGTTTCACAACGTCTCTCTTTAGCTTCGGCCAGTAAAACCTATGTTCCACAGCATCAATGGTTTTGCTATGCCCAAAATATCCAGTAAGGCCACCAGCGTGCAATTTCCAAACAAGATACTCTCGTAAAGATGTACTAGGAATGCACAGTTTGGAGCGATAGAAGAGATAATCATCTTTCAAGAAATAATCATCTATCACTCGAGTTATGCCATCCTTCAAAGAAGTGTAGATCTCGTGAAAATCTGGGCAGGAGGCATACTCATCCCTCAATCTCTCAAAACCAATAATTTTGGTGCGCAGTGTAGATAAGATCATATGACAACGACTTAGCGCATCCGCGGCCTTATTATCAATCCCTTTTGTGTGCCTAATGGTATATGAATATTCCTGTAAGAACTCTACCCATCTAGCATGCCTCAGATTCAACTTTTGTTGAGAATTAAGGAATCTTAAGGCCTCATGGTCTGAGAAGATAACGAATTCTTGCGGCAGGAGATAATGTCGCCAATAGCGAAGTGGCTGAATGACTGCATAGAACTCCTTGTCATAGGTGGAGTATTTTTGTCCTGCTTCGTTCAGTTTTTCGCTGAAATAAGCAATAGGATCACTCTCTTGACTGAGGACTCCACCTATACCAATACCAGAAGCATCACACGTTACTTCGAATACTTTAGTGAAATCAGGCAACCTCATGACAGGTGTCTGAGTCATTCTCTTCTTGATCTCTTCGAAGGCTTTCGTGGCTTCTTTCAACCAGACAAACTCACCTTTCTTCAAACATTCAGTTATCGAGCCATGATCGTGCTAAATCTTTGCACAAACCGACGATAAAAGGTGGTAAGGCTATGAAAACTCTGCACATCACGAATATTGCGGGTCTCAGGCCACTCTGTAATAGCTCGTATCTTTTCTGGGTCAGCAGATTCTCCTCTGGCAAACACAATAAATCCCAGAAAGATAGTCTGATCAGAGAGGAAGGTACATTTGGTAGGATTAGCATAAAGCTATTCCTTCCTCAAAACACCTCAGACCTGTCTCAAATGGTCAAGATGTTACCCAACGGATCGGCTATAAATGAGAATATCATCAAAGTACACCACAAGGAACTTGCCCATAAAGGGACGGAGTACTTGCGTCATGATTCTCATAAACGTGCTCAGGGCATTTGTCATTTCAAATGGCATGACCATCCATTCATACAGGCCATCCTTCGTCTTGAAGGCGGTTTTCCACTCATCACCACGACGAACACGTATTTGGTGGTAGCCACTTTTAAGATCAATCTTGGAAAAGATTGTGGCACCAGACATCATGTCCAACATGTCATCCAAATGAGGAATGGGAAAACGGTATTTCACCCTGATCTTGTTTCTGGCACGGCTGTCCACACACATACGCCAGGTTTCATCTTTCTTTGGCGTCAATAGAGCAGGAACAGCGCAAGGACTTAAGCTTTCTCTGATGAAGCTCTTTACCAATAACTCATCAACTTGCCTTTTCAACTCAGCATGCTCTGTCGGATTCATTCGATAATGTGGCAAGTTAGGAAAACTCGCTCCCGGAACCAGATCAATAGCGTGTTGGATGTCACGCAATGGGGACAACTAGTTGGGGAGGTCAGCAGGAAATACATCTGCAAATTCCTGTAGGACAGGAGTAACTTGGGGCGGGATGAGTGACTTAGGATCTTTAGGGACTTCTCTCGCTGTGAGTACAAGAATGGTAGCCCCTTTGTCAATTTCTTTCGTAAGTTCCTTTTCACCCATATACGTTACTTCCTTATCCTTTCTCGAGGGATCCAGTGTTGTTTCAGCTGGACTAGTTCGTGATCTCACGGGTATGAGCTTTATTTTTAGTCCATCGTGCTGGAACACACATTGGTTGGATCGACCATATATGATCACATCGTGATCGTATAACCAAGGTCTCCCTAAAATGACTTGACCCACATCAATTTTGAGCACATCACACCAAATTTTCTCTTTGTAAGCTTTGAAGTCCACAGGGACTAAGCATCGATGTGTTACTTGGAGTGTTGTTGCATCAATCCAAGATACTTTGTATGGGCGTGGATGGGGTTCAGCCTTAAGTCCGGTCTTTGCTAAAACCACAGAAGAGACAACGTTGACGCAGCTCCCACTGTCAACAATCACCTTGCAGTTTTTGCCACCTATAGTCGTAAAGGTGTGGAATATAGCAGTGCGCTTCCAATCATCTTCTTCTTTTAGTTGGGACAAAGCACATTTGACTACATTCAAGTGAGGTGATTGGATAGACCGAATACAGTGGAGATACTGGTCATCCTCTTCTTCACCGAAGTCATCGCCTTCAATAGGCTCATAAGAAAACTCATTGTCAGAGTCGTCAACAATGACAGCGGTACCCTCTACTATATTGATCCTACTGGGGCTGGGACAGTTGCTAGCAACATGACCATATCCCTTACATTTATAGAACTTAGTGAGAGGGTCAATCTTACTGTAATCTCTTTCGGTGTTCTTACCCTTATGTTCATCTCTATGTGAATTGAAATTTGAATTAAGTTTGCTGGGGTAAGATTTGTTGGTGTGCTGAGAGGGGGGCTTAGGTCTAGGTGGGTCAGTAGAGGTTATTCTAGAGGAATGATCTCTCGAGTCGCTGGACCTAGAATGAGAACTAGCTTTAGGGGAATCCATATCGAGGACTAGGGCATAGGCTGCCACTATTGAGTCCACATTTCTATAGATTAGTTCGTTCCTAAGGTCAGCTCGTAGTCCAGCTCGGAACCTAGAGAGAGTTTGTTCTTCACTTTCTTTACCTAAAGCATTGCACCGAATAAGGAAGTCATCGAACTTATTAACATATTCTTGTGTGGATTTACTTCCTTGATAAAGTTGGTTCCATGAATCTAGCAATCGGGTATGGAACGATAACGGTACATATCTCTCAGTAAGCTTCTCTTTCATGGCCTCCCAAGTGGCTATGGATGCCAGGCCTCAGCCTCTGCGGGCATGTTCAAGATTGGTCCAGTGTTGTTGAGCTTTACCCTGTTAATTTCATAGTGGCAAATTTAACTTTCAGGGCTTCGCTCATGTAAAACCACACAAAGTAGTGGTCCATGGCACGGATCCAATCGAGGTAAGCTTGGGGTTCCATGTGGCCTTCAAACTGGGGAACGTTAGCCTTAACGTTCTTTTTATATTGTTCGTCAGGGTCACGTTCTTGACGTCGATCGTTATGAACATTCCCTTGAGGGATCTAACGATGGGTATGAATCTCAGGGGCAATGGTTTGATTTAACTCCACTTTCTCAAGCCTCTGATTGATATTGGCAAGAGTTGCTTTGATGGCAGCTAGGGTAGCAGAGATATCAGGGTTGTCCATTTCAGGTCTGGGGAGTCTAGGGTTTCTAATTGGGTGATTGGGAAGGGATAGGAAAGGCTCTTCAGGATCTGTGATGGTGCTGCGAAGACGTATTCACCAAAAGTGGAAACTAGGAGTCGTGTTTTTTTTTATTTTTTATTTTTTTTTATTTTAATAATGAATCTGTAATGACCTAAAATAAAAGAAAGAAAGACAAAAATAAAATAAAAGACTACACAATCCTAAATGAATGCAAAAATGATGCCTACGATGCAAGAACTAGGGTTTTAAGAACATTTGCTTTGATACCAAAATGATGTAAAACTAACCCTAAGATAGAGAATTTCCAAGATTCTTAATAGATTAATTTTACCAACATGTAAGAGCGGATCAAAGTTGAAAATTTTAACAGTTAGCAGGTTTGATGGAATTTCAAGACTTGAATTAATTGTAATAGTCCCAATAAATAATTCAATCTTACGATCAATAATTAAATTCCTATGTGTTTAGTAAGTAATAGGTTCAATATCGATTCATACTCTATTCAGGCATGTGGAACACTCAATCTCAGTTATTTTTGTGGACGACAGGCAAATCAAATAATATACTAGATAATGAGGCAGTAGAACACAAATATGGAATAATGGAAAGAGTATACCGAATGCGAAGAAAACCAGTGTAGATCTCGGAGTTGGACAGCAACTAAGAATGCAATCGGAGCGGCAATGGCAGCAAGGGAGAGAAGCTCGGCAGCAACGGTGAAGATGGGCCACAGATCTGGCCGATGGTGCGGTGATGGTGGATTGCTGGTACAGGAGCTCGACGTTGGGCGTCGACGGGTGCAGGGAGGTTGAGTTCGGGCGTCGATTGGATGCAAGGGTTCGAAGTCGACGTCTGGGGTTGAGGGGATTTGTAGGGGAGAAGATGTCGACGGTAATAGAGGAAATCAATAGGGGAGGTTGCGGTCAGAGGTGCAAGGCGAGGACGATGGCGTGGGGGCAGGATGTGGGTCTTGGTCGAGGTCGGGAGAAAAAGGGAGAAGACGAGGGGATTGAAGGGGGGCTGGGGTGATGGGTCAACAGAGACGGGGTTGGTTTTAATGGAGTTAGAATTTGGGGATAGGGGAAGAAGGAGATGGGTTCTTTTGAGCGGGAGTTGGGTAGGGAAGAAGTAGATGAAGAAGGGAGGCGGCGGCAGGTGTGGGTGTAGGATTAGTTGATTAGGTTTTGTATTAGGGATTTGGGAAATTAGGGTTTTGGGAATTGGTTTTATTTGGGGATGTTAATTTGGGATAGATTTTAGAGTTAATCACTAACCCTAAAATTGTATTAGGATTTATCACAAACCCTAATTAGAATCTCAGTTGTATTACACAAAGGAGAAGGGAAGAGCAAAAACTCAACACAAAATTTTTTTAATCAATAATGACATATCTTCTTATTCCTCTCAAGGGCTTTAAATAGGCTCAAAATACATCTTGATACAAATCTCCAAAATATTCTCAAAATCTAAAAAATACAAAAAAGATTACATATGGCTATAATTGCCTGAAACAAAAATGGTACTGAAATAAAAAATCCTAAACTAAATAAAGCAGCTGCTGAAGACGACGCCTGCGCTGATAGAAACGCCCGAATCGTCTTGAACCGATGTCCTCATCACCAGTTGTATTAATTTTCTTTTTGACTCTTGACTAAGTCAACTTCCTTTTAATACCAGTCGACTACCTGCGAATTAGTTTTCTTAAAATTCATATTTTGGCACATTTTTTGAGGCAACTGTTCACCTTTTTACTATTTTTGACCATATCTGAGCCGTTGTTATCCCTCTCCTTGATCTCAGCCATACATTCTGTGTAAAAACCCTAAACCTACCCCCTTTCTTTCACTTCTACCTTATCTTTATCTCCCAGATCTACAGAAGATAAGTCGGCTGATGCTGCTGCTGTCAATTTCCAGTCATTTGAAGATCCAACTCCTTTGATTTCTTGTAGTATTCAAGTCCACTTGAAGCTCTTTTGATTCTTCTAGAGTCTCTTTGTTGGTATACTTCCTTCCCTCTTTTTGTTTGAAAGTTTCTTCCCTCTTTTTGTTTGAAAGTTTTGTTTTCTCATGGCTCCTAAGAGATTAAAAACATCTCATAGAGAGGAGGGTTCATCTTCTAGGGACTATATCCAATATCTTAGAAGTCCTGACCTTGTTGAAAAATAGTACATCATATGTCCATTATGATTTTTCCGGGTCGGTTTGTAAATTTTTCCGATCTTGATAGGTTTAATCTCATGTCCTTGTTTCAATATTGTGGTCTTTATGAGTTTTTGTCCTTAGAAAATCAACCTACTACTACCCTCAACTCATCTATTTGTTTTATACAAATATGGAGGTTGTTCAGTCGGATGATGGTAGTGAGATTTTCATCTATACTTCTGTCAAAAATAAGAAGATGAAACTCACCTCCGAAAGAATCAACCTTATTTTGGGTTTAGATGATGAAGGACTTGACTTAGGAGAAATTGAGATGGATGATGCCACCATTTTATCTAAAATTTATTTGCCAAATCATGGACCTCCTATGTCCAATAGGTCCATTACCCCTGTTGCAAAACTTGTTGCACGTATACTATCATACAATATCATTCCCAAAACAGGTAGTTATGATCAGTATTCCATGGAGTGACAACAAGCAGTTTATGCAATATTCGGTAAAATTAATATAAATTGGGGTCGTATCATCTTCTCTAGGCTTCATAAGGCTCATACTTCATTTTTTCCTTTTGGTGCCCTTCTTACTCAGGTCTTTTGTGCTTATGGTGTCGATCTCGATGTTGAGACCAATGTCGTAAAGCACTATGAGTCTTTTGATCGTACAAGTTTAGCACGCATGAAGCTTCTCTCTTCTCCACCTAGGTCTCCTTCTAGGACTTCCCCTCCTGTTTCTTTAGCTACTTCAGCTCGTCGGTCTTCTGCTTCTAGCTCCTCTTGTCCTCGAGCAGATTTTGATGATCCTCACAGTATTTATCATGTTGTCAATTATATCATGGATCGTCAAGATGTTCTTGAGTCAAATATTTCTCATCTTACCCACCTATTCACCACTCAGTTTCCTCCTCCCTCTCATGATGGCCAAGATGAAGATGATGAAGATTGATGCGCTACTATTTTATTAATTCCTTTTTCTATGTATTTTCTATCTATTATGTAATCGTTTGAACTAAAACTATTCTCTTTTATATAAATATCATTTTACTATGTATTATTTTTGTGGTTTATTATTTTTTTTCTCCATTTTTTTGTTGATGACAAAGGGGGAGAAAATAGAAGCTATAATTTTTATGTTGCTATGTTTATGTTGCTTTGTGTTATGTTTTGATGATACATATCTTTGTGCATGTTTTTATGCATGTTTTCACACTTATGCATATTGTACATTTGATAGGGGGAGCATGTGAGCACTTGTAATATTTATTCCCATTATTGTAAGCTATTTTGTTGTCATCATCAAAAAGAGAAAAAATGTTGATTCTTGATTTTGATGATCACAACACAATGCAAAGTTGTTGTGCAACTTCTTTGATATTACAGGATATACACAAAAGCAAAATGTTCTAACAAGCTTTACAAGGTTCTTAAAGCAAGTTGATCACGCAAAGCTACAAACAAAGCTCTAATAGCTAATTGATCAAGAAAGCTACAAGGTTGCCAGCTTCAAAGAAAAAGACGAAGGCTAAAGCTCCATCTCAAGACTCAAGACTCAAGACAAGACCTTTGCTTCATTATGTTGTATTAAGTGTCTTGTAACAATTATAACTTTTTTATTTTCTTTGAGTCTTAGAAATTCTGTAATAGCCTTATCACACACACTCACGCATATCTTCTAAATAATTGAGTGTGTTTTTTCAAACTTAAAAAGATCGAAACAAGATTGAAAAAGCTCATCTGTTAAGTACCAGTCGACCGCCATTAGGCACCAGTCGACTGTCCTAGTACAAAACTGTCTGAACTTATTCAAACTCTGATTAGTCGACTCCTAACGGCAACCCAGTCGACTGTTCAAGTCGTTTCGACAGTTTACTGATTTCAAAACTTGATTTTTCGAATTCAAAAGTTGTATTTCCATTGGTTGACAGTTGGTACAACTGCTTCTCAACGTCCATTGATTCTAACTCAATAAATAGAGTGTAGAAATTACTTGGAAAATGTTACAACACTACAACAAGTACTTATTTTCAAAAAGAGAACAAGAGTTCACAAGCTTTCAAATTCTCTAAGCTTTTTGGTTCTCTGAAATCAGACTAGTATAACAGTGATTTCATTTTAGATTGATTTCGGAAGTTGACCTAATAGCCACGCACAAAATCACATTCACAACAAGGCTATAGGTTGATTGTAAACATTTTGTTGTTGTTCTTCACTCTCGGGTTGTGAGAGTGGTTCCTCTCAGTTGGAGAGTAGGGCTCTAGGGTGTAAAGTCAGGTTTTCACACTTGGTAGAAGAGTGGGTTGCTTTCTCTAGTTGTGAGAAAGGACTCCGGGTTGGGCAAGGTTGTTGTCTAACGCCATAGGGTATTCTTGTACTTTTTCAAGAATAGTAGAAAATCTCAAGTGGGTTGCTTAGGGACTGGATGTAGGTCGGGAGGACTGAACCAGGATACATCGTGTGTACTCTGTGGTTGTATTTCTCTGAACTTGCATTTCATTTACTTATTTTTTAAGTTCTCTGTGAAACTTGTCTAGACAGTCGACTGTGTCCCTTTTTAAGTTGACTGGTCAGACTTGTACTACTTTCTCTCTAAAAACTTGTCTGGTAAGTCCTCTGGTTCTTCTATAAGTCGACTAATCAGACTCATCTTAAAATACACTTCTTAACCGTTGCCCCAGTCGACTTGTTTCACTTTTCAAGTCGACTGGTCAGAAGAAAAGTTCAATTCCGCAATTATTTTTTATAAAACACTATTCACCCCCCCCCCTCTAATGTTTCTTGTCTTGCCTACAGGATCCAACAGGTGTAGATTCAGGGTTTGTTGGATTTGGGTTTCATCAGGCCTAGTGTTTCACCATGGGGAGCTCCTGTTCTGTTCGTCAATAAGAAGGACGGAAGCCGCAGGTTATGCATGGATTACCGAGAGCTAAACAGTGTCACTGTGAAGAATCGGTATCCACTACCCAGGATCGACGACTTGTTTGATTAGTTGGGCATTGCTGCAATCTTTTCAAAGTTGGACCTTCGCTCGGGTTACCATCAAGTGAAGGTGAAAGCAGCAAATGTGCAGAAGACTGCGTTCAGGACCAGGTACGGGCATTACAAGTTCTTGGTGATGCCATTCGGTGTCATGAATGCCCCAGCAGTGTTTATGAGCCTGATGAACAAAGTTTTCTCCCAGTTCCTAGACAGATTTGTGGTGGTCTTTATAAATGACATCTTGGTGTATTCGCAAAACCGGGAAGAGCATGCTGAACATCTGAGGTTAGTCTTGCAGACTCTGAGGGAGAATCGACTCTTTGGAAAACTCAGCAAGTGCGAGTTCTGGCTTGACCGAGTCACATTCTTGGGATATATTATCTCGGGCAAGGGAATCTCTATAGATCCGTCCAAGATTGCTGCAGTGAAGGAATGGTCAGTGCCTAAGTCAGTTTCAGAGGTGAGGAGTTTTCTCGGGCTAGCAGGGTATTATCAGAAGTTTGTCCAAGACTTCTCGAAGATTGCTGGGCCGTTGACTAGACTGACAGGGAAAGATCAGAAGTTTACTTGGAATGAGGCCTACAATGAAGCTTTCGCAGAGTTGAAGAGCAGGTTGACGTCAGCGCATGTGTTGACTATACCAGATGGTTCGGGTGGTTTCGTGATTCACTGCGACGCTTCAGGCAGAGGTCTAGGTGCAGTGTTGATGCAGAAGGGTCGGGTTGTTACTTATGCGTCTAGGCAGTTAAGGCCGCACGAGAAGAACTACCCTACTCATGACTTGGAGTTGGCAGCGGTGATCTTCGCTCTGAAGTTGTGGAGACACTACTTACTTGGAGACCGAGTGGAAATCTTTACCGACCACAAAAGTCTCAGGTTTGTCTTCACTCAGAAAGAACTGAACATGAGACAAAGGCGCTAGTTGGAGTTGATGGCCGACTACGACATCAGTTTGCAGTATCACCCCGGTAAGGTGAACTTGGTGCCAGATGTGTTGAGCAGGAGGCCAGTCTCCATGTTCTTGAGTAGGTAAAAGGAGCTGATTAAGCAGATGAGAAGGTTGGACTTGAATGTGATTTTGCCAGGCACCGATCGAAGTTTTATGATGCTTCAGTTGCAGTCATCCCTGGTAGAGCAGATTAAGGAGGCACAGGCAGGTCATGAGCAGTTACAGAAGTTCAGAACAGAGGTTGAGGCAGGTTCAAGGATCGATATGGCCATTCACTCAGATGGATCACTTTGCTTTGGGGCTAGGCTGTGTGTTCCAAAGGGTGAAGTCAGGCAGAAATTGCTCGAGGAAGCCCAGCAGTCGGCATACTTATTCATCTCGGTGGTACCAAGATGTACTGGGATTTGAAGCTCCACTTCTGGTTGCATGGTATGAAGAAAGCAGTAGCCAGATTTGTGTCTCAGTGTTTGATCTGCCAGCAGGTGAAGGCAAAACATCAGAGGACCACCGGACTTCTTCAGCCTCTTTCTATTCCGGAGTGAAAGTGGGAGCATATCACCATGGATTTTGTGACCGCCTTGCCAAGGAGTCCAAAGGGTCACAACGCCATTTGGGTGATTGTCGACAGGCTGACAAAGAGTGCTCACTTCATCCCCTTCAGAGTTGGCCAGTCTACTGAGAGTCTGGCAGAGAGGTACATGCAGAAGATTGTCAGGCTCCATGGGGTTCCGGTCAGCATTGTATCCGACAGGGATACCAGGTTCACATCTCAGTTTTGGGATAGCCTTCAAAGCAGTCTTGGGAGCAAGTTGAAGTATAGTACAGTTTTCCACGCTCAGACAGACGGGCATTCAGAAAGGACCATTCAGACATTAGAGGACATGTTGAGGTCCTGTGTACTTCAGTTTGGAGAGTCTTGGGAGGATCACCTACACTTGGTTGAGTTCTCGTACAACAACAGCTATCAAGCCAATCTTAAAGCTGCACCGTACGAGGCGTTGTTTGGTTGGAAGTGTAGGTCACCAGTGTGCTGGGATGACATTGGTGAGAGAAAATTGTTAGGCCAGAACTGATCACCAAGACTGTCGATGTAGTGGTTCAAATTAGGAAGCACCTTCTGGCAGCACAGGACAGGCAGAGGAAATGGGAAGATGTCCACAGGAGTCCCTTGGAGTTTGAGATGGGAGACCATGTGTTTCTTAAGGTATCGCCATGAAGAGGTGTTATCCGATTTGGAGGTGGAGGCAAGCTAAGCCCCAGGTACATCGAGCCTTTTGATATTGTGGAGCCGGTAGGCAAGGTGGCCTATCGACTTGCATTGTTGCTGACTTTATCTGGGGTGAATGATGTATTTCATGTCTCCCAGCTAAGGAGATACATCAGAGATGAGAGCCATGTGACCGACTACTCGGAGTTGTCAGTGTAGCCGGACCTGTCTTGTGATATTCCGCCAGTTACTATCTTGGACAAGCGTGAGAAGGTGCTGAAGAACAAGGTCATCAAGCTAGTTCGAGTTTTTTGGAATCCTCACTCGCCAGGTGAGTTGACTTGGGAATTGGAGGAAGAGATTCAGTAGAAGTTTCCCCATCTGTTTCAGTAGCTTTTATTTGTTGTTGTTCTTTCTCTTCCCTTTGGGGGTTACCCTATGTACCACTTGTCTGAATTTCGAGGACAAAATTCTACTTGTTAGGTGGTTAGGATTTGTTAGGTTATTCAGATTTGTAACTCCTATTTCAGTCTTGTACTTTTTTTTATCAAATTGAGATCCTGTATTTTTGTCTCCAGTTCTAATAAAAATCATTTCATTTGTTTCGACTCAATTTTGAGTCAATATTTATTTCAATTTCAATTTTTCGTCTATGCTCTAATTTGTCGTTCTTCATGAAGAATTGATTGTTCACCTCATCTATTTCTTTTTCCCTACTATTGATGAATTTTGGGTCAATCTCTTACTGGATCCCACTAAACACGCTATCCAAATACCCTATAACCCAAAACCCCCCTATATAACCCTAACCGAGAATTAACCCTAACCCTACCCTCTAATACTGTTTAACCCTAAACAACCAGCTGCCTACCCTCTCTCACCCCGTCTTCTTCCTCTACTCTCATTGAAAACCCAGACCTAATCCCCATCACCTTCGCCTCCGACCTCCATCCACCACTCGTCATCGCCCTCCGACCACCTTCTAGCAACTCCCCTCGTCAACCTCGTCACCATCAGCCATCGTCGTCGTCCCTGTCCTCGCCATTACCGCTTCACCATTAACCCACCGCCTTGCCATCCAACCTTCGACCCATCCACAGGCCCTCTCCATTGCTCTGATCATCTTCGACCTCCGCTCTCACTGCCAACATCCCCGAACTCCCCCGTTCTTCGCTTCCCTGCTTTCGAACCAAAAGGCAGAGTCCTTCGGCACTGCCACCAAACTCCACTGCACCGCCCCGTCACCGTCGTCACCTCCCTGCATCGAGTTTCTCTCAACGTCGCTGCCGCCTACGCCGTCAGCCAGCCACCACCGAGTTCCCTCTCTCTCTCTCTGTTACTGTGAAGGAGGGAAGAAGAAATCACTGGTTTGATCTTAACTGTTAGATCTCATCAAGATCTGACCTTGATCTGATCTGATCTTCACCATTGGATTGCTTCTCAGCCGTTGATCATCTTGATCTTGATCATTTCATCAAGATCCGTGCCGATCGTTCTCTTCATCGGATTCGTCGGCTACTTCCCTAAGGCAAATATTCTTCTTGCACAAATTATTGTTCTAATACAAGTGTTTAATTGAAAATACTGCAAATAGGTCGGAGTTATGACTCCTTCTTGTCTCATCGTTTATTGATCTTGAATTATTCATCATCGAACCCATAATCATAAGAGTCACAACCCTTCGTTGATTTACTTTACAAACTAGTTGGACTCATTTTATCTCCTAGTTACTTGAACACATGAAACTAAGAAACCCTAGACTTGTAGATGTGTGCTGTATCATGTATGTGATGATCTTGCATTCCTTAAGTTGAGAAATAGATGTTACTTACTGATTTGATGCCCACTACATCCATTTTGTATCACATGCTAATCTAGGTTCATAATAGTCATTTAGCATGAAACTTGTATATAAAATAAATTCACACTTGTTGTTGTTCTTGTCTTTACTTGCTGTTTCGACCCCTATAAAACTAAAACCTGGACTTGATCTCTGAATATGAGATGTAGAATTAAGTGTTTAGTTGTCGATAACATCCAGAATTTTCGAATTCCGAGTTACGGTCTAGGAGATATCGTAGTTTTACTGCTGCTGTGTCGGTAGTCGCAGATTCACAAAAACTACTGCACCTCTTTAGTTTGCAATTATTTTAACTATGCTACAAGTAAGTAATTGACTTGAAATTTTGCATGCTGTTAATGGACACCCTAGAGAACATTATCTAATTTTCTCAGAATTAATTAATAATGTTTCAACCCTGTTTCATATGTATAAACTCAGTTTCACAAATTCTGGCTGCTGTATAGTTTATTTTTTTGACACATGTTACCACAACATTTATGTACCCTAATTATATGCATTGGAACTGGACAATAGTCTAGTTTCTAGACCTTCTGACGGATCCACATTTTCTATCTTGTAGAAACGGGAGTCGCAGTTTTGGTACAGCAACCTCATGCTGTCCAGATTTGAGATTTTCGTTGTTCTTGATATTTTGATTTGTTTTGACCCTCGAACATGTATCCTACTTACCCTAAACTTGTTCCATGTTCTTGATTATGTTTACTTGACTTTTTTCGCACACTTTCATGCTTGCTTGATGATAATAATAAATGACAAGCAGGGGTTTAAGGAAAAGACCATAGTAGTGGACAATATAGATAAGTGTACTCAGAAGGGGGTCCGTATTTCCCATGATTTTACGTTAAATTGAACTAAGTGCCACGACATGAGTGACAGGGGCCACCTCTAGAGCCCATTATATGATTACATTATACGTATTTGCGATCACATGGAACTAAGTGCCACGTAGAACTAAGTGTCACATCAAGTGTTGACGGGGGCCACCTCTAGAACCTGCGGGGGCCACCTCTAGAGCCCATGGTTTGATCACATGCTCGTATTTCCTACATGACCTAAGTACACCGCGCTATGAAATCCACAACAAGGCCTAAACGAAATTGCATTGACTGTAGCAACCATATAGTGAAAGTATGGATGCATGAAGTGCTACCTAGATAGTAATAACTACAAGACTTGACACATGATAATTGAACATGACAGATGCTTACTTGATACATGATTACATGATACATTAGACATGATACTTGTACATGACAACTTGAGACATGAGACTTGTACTTGATACTTATTACTTGATGCATGATACCATTACATGTTCACTAGCCACTTGTTCTGCAACTAGTTTTTGTTACCCAATTTTGTCACTTGAGTTGTCTTTCTTCCTAGCTAATTTCTTGAATCCCCACTACTTGTTGCATCCCTATTACATTCTTGATTCCAAATATTGTTCCATGTTGCTTGTACCTGTTTTACTATTTGCGGCCCTAACTTGCACTAAGAGCGTTTCTCTTGTTTTCTCTATTTTCTCCTTATATATATATATATATATATATATATATATATATATAGACTTTGGAGACGAATTGTTTGCTGGAATTGGTGAGCAGACATTCTAGACTTCGCTTAGAGCAAGGACCTGCTTAAATAAAATTTTTTCTTGAATTATTTATTTCTTTGTTTACTTGAACCTTGTAACAGGCTTATGTTCCCGAATTTTACCTTTTGATTCAGATTTGAAAATTATTTGGGACACTATTATTTTGTTTCAATTATTTCTGTTGTTTAATAAATTATTCATGCATGCGTGGTTGTATATATATTTTGTTATATTCTTGTTATGATGCTGAGTCGATCCTACAGCTCATGAATGATGAAAATCATTCACTGTGCTTTGCCACGGGCTCGTATTCCGTGTTTTTTGGAAGCGGGGCGTGACAATTTTTGTATTGGGCAAGGTGATCCAGGATTATTGACTTGTTCGGATCTAGTTTATTTGATATTATTATAATTTTGTTTCAAGTAAATTCCTGTTGGTATTTTGATTCATATATGCATGCGTGGTTGACTTCTCTTGCTTCCTACTCTGATATTCCTGTGAAATGTTGTAAAGATTCCTGAATAGCTTATGAATGATGAAAATCATTCGCTGGGCTTAGTAACGTATCTGTTTTCCGTATTCTCTTTTAGGAAGTGGGGCATGACAGTATTTAACGAGTCTACTACAAGATAACACATCTAATACACCAAGCATGCAACAAATATATACATGCATCAAGAGTCTATCTAGATCTAGTTTATTTTCTTGTCGTATGTGTGATGCTATGATATTGGATCAAGACTACGAATGAGTCAAACAAATGGACCAAGATTTATCAAGAGGTGAACACAAAGAGAGAGACTACATGCGGTATTTTGTACTTGAATACAAACAAAAGATTATACAAGTTACTTGTCTTGATATGAAGACAATACCGAAGAGAAAAGAATAACGGGAACGGATCCCAGCACACAGCAACGATCGTGAACCAAGAAAATCTTGATGAGATGATCACGATTGGGCATGGATCTCGATGTTGATGATCAAACAAAGATCGGAAGGATCGGAGCAGATCATGATGATGATCAAGATCAAGATGATCAAATGTAGTCCGGACGGCTGAGATCGAATATAGAATATATAAGAATTAGAAGAGTACTAAAGGAGTAAAATATACCATGATTGAGAATAATTGGAGATTGAGTATCTTTCTTCATGTAACAAAATTTGTTGGGTTAATGGAATAAAAACAAAAGTTTTATTTGATACTATTTTCTTGCATACATTTGTGTCGCCCAAATTCTTGTTAGTCTTAGGTGTGGAGCTTGAGTTGTTTTCAGGCAGGGTCATGAGGTGGCTATCCTTAGTCATGTCCTTTCTAAGGAGGGAGTGGCCACTGATACTCAGAAGTTTGAAACAGATTGTGGAAGTTCAGAGATGGATGCAGGGGTTCAGAAGTTGTTGCAGCATGGTTTCCGATGGCAAGTTATCAGAGTTGCGTAGCAGAAAGTTGTTTTTCTAAGCTCTTTGCATGATTGTGTTCCTTCTGTATATTTGTATTTCTTTTGTTGGAATGTATTCTCCTGTATAATTGTATTTCATAAATTATGTTTCCATTTATGAGATATTGCATTCCTTATTGGTGTGTTTGTTTGGACCTCATTAACAGTAGTTCTGAGGACAGAACTCTTCTAAGGAGGGAGTGATGTAGTACCCCGTATTTTTAAATACTATTTTTGAGATTAGAAAATGAATTAAAATGATTTTCGGGAGATTTAATAAATATTTTTCTAAACAATTATCTTTTACACGTGCAAAACCCGTACAAATATTTTTGGTGTAAATATCCAATTTTATATTTTTAATAAATTCTCCTACTTATAATAGAGTATATTCTAAATTTTGAGATTTTTTTGAGTGAAGAAACTATTTTTATAAATACCTCGAAAGAGAAGGGCATTTATATAAAAAGCCGTTTGGATCTCAAATAAATTATGAAAATTCGTTTTTACTGATTTTTGGGCTTTCCATGGTCATCATTGAAATTAAAATGTATTTAAATTTTATTTAGAGTCGATTTGGTAAAGATTTAAACAAATATGGTGTTTTTGCAAATATGAAATTTATGTTGGATCTTGTGCAAATGTTTTCCTGGAAAGTAACAGTCAGATATTTTAATTGGAAAATATAAAATGTATTATTAGAGATTATTTCTGAATTTTCTGGATTTTTACGAATATTTTATGATGTATTTGCAAAAAGGACTTTTGTGCAAAATTGCCGCCCTGAGTACAGATCCGATTTTTTCTTTATTTCTGGGCTGTGCTGGATTGCTGGACAACTCAGTAGTAAAAGGATTTGATTTTTTTATTTATTTAACTTATTTTAACTACTTTATAAAGAAAGGTTTATATATGCAAAGTAATAATTTGTTAAAGGATTATTTTGCAAATGTGTTTCAAAACCCTAATTCTTCTATTCCGGGTATTTAAAAGAAGGAGTGCAGTAGTCTTTCGCTGCACAACACAAAGGGTTTATTACTTTTATTTTTCTTGGATATTGAAATAGATGATCTTGGATTTCGTAAAGAAGGGTTTTGCTTATTCGATTGGATTTCTTCATTTGAAGTGAGTGATATAATTGTTTTGTTGTTTTGTTTTATGTATGTGAGTGACTTGTTTGTTTTTCTTTTGTTTTGTGTATGATGTATGCAAGTAATATAAATGTTTTGATTGTTCTTAGATGTTGAATTTGATCTACTAGAAAACATGCTAGGGTTTGGTATGAATATGTATGTTGGATGGATGAAAAATTGGATCTTTGAGAAGAACCATAGATATTTGTATGTGGATGATTTTAGATTGTAGGAGAACCTAATATAAATTGGGAGTATGCTACTTCTTTTGGATTATTGCTGATTTGATTGAGTATGATGAATGTTATGCATTAATTATTTAAAGATGAGATTTTTGGGACTATTGGTGAGTTGGATTAAAACAACTTGGCCATGTTGATGACAAATTGGTTTTTGTTTATGAATCAACTATTGAGAGTAGTTGAGATTGAGTTTGAGAAATTTTGAGAATGAATAATGGTTTAGAGGACCATGTTCTGAGGATTTGAGTTATGATGACTAAAATTTGAGATTTAGTTGAATTTGAGGAAATATATCCCAATTGGGATTTTCTTTTGAGATTTGGTTTTGATGTGGTTTGGATCTGAATACGAAGAAATTTCAACGAACAATTAATCTTAGAAACTCTATTTTGATTATATGCACAATTTATGTTTTATTTTGAAGAAGTTCTTCAAAAAGTTAGTTTCATCAATTCAAGTGGTTTTTGATTGGTTTATATGGATCTTTGTATATCCTATAAGTTGTATTTGATCATATCAAAAATATACTTTTATAGATTTCGTTTTTGTAAAGTAAATCTTCGTGACGGTTGAAATGTGCACAACCAAAGTAGGTAGTCTCTAAGCCGACAGTCGACTGGTACGATTTCTCAGTCGACTGACACGATCCGGCTGCTATGTTCCTTAGTTTTTCTGGAAATTTCGTCTGGACAGTCGACTGAGGACCTTAACTGTCGACTGGTACCACTTAGAACTATTTTGTCGAAGTTATTGTATTTTTCACTCTGGACAGTCGACCTATACCCTTTTCAGTCGACTGCTATACTTAGAATTATTTCTTAAAGATTATTGAATTTTCTCTCTGGACAGTCGACCGATAGCTTTTGTAGTCGACTGATACTGATTTATCTTTATATTTTTGAATGTTCTTTCAAATGATTTATTCTCTAAATGTTTTGATCTATAACGTACTATTCTAAATATTATTGTTTCTACAGAACATATGTTTTTAAGATATTTCATTGCTGAATTTGGATTATGGAATTTTATAAAGATTTGGGTTTTGTTGATTAGAGAGATTTCTCCCTTTGATCGTTTTGACGATGGATTTGTGAACTTTGGTCTTGTTGAGATCTGTAGGAGTTGAGTGGGAGTCCTGTGAACCGGCAGTTGAGATTAGTTGAGTTAGACCTGGGGGCTCTTGGTTTAGTTGATGTTGAGCATTTAAGTCCGGCAGGATACACTAACTCTATAGATGAGGATTTTTGGTGGTTTAATAATAATCAACTTAAGGACAGGCACTAGAGGGGATGTGATGGAACTTGGAAAACATAAGTATAGGCTCATGGTTTTGTTAGTCCAACGGATGCGTTCCAGGACTGTTTGTTGTTCTGTCTCGAGAGGACATTTGTGTGTTCGCGTGTCGAGGGTCTGCAGGCCTATTCACGGAGCATGCAGGGTGCATTCTCGTGTCGAGGGTCGGCAGGCCTATTCACGGAATGTACCTGGTGTATCTGCACGTCGAGGGCCTTGCAAGCCTATTCGTGGGTTACACGGTTTGGGAGATGATTCTGTGGTTGTTTTTGAGCTATCTTACATGATGCTTGCGCGTCGAGAGCTGTCGTGCCTATTCGCTGAGTATTCTGGATCTTGTTTTCCCATCACCGTAGTAGGATTAGTTGCATAGCGAGGGGTTATCCCTATCAAGTGGAGATCGTTAAGGGCTTGCACCGGACCCATGTACTATGGAATGCATAGAATCCGACAAGTATGCATTAGAGAGTCAGCATATAGATTGTGTTTTCTTGACTTGGTTTTATGCTTGTGTTTTCCTGTTTTTCCTACACTTGATACTTAGTCTAGCTTCACTTGTTGTCTTCATTCCATGATGTTTTTATGCTTTACTTACTTGTTATTTCTCATTCATTTATTATTGTTGTTAATACATGTTGTTGAAGGCTCAGTATTTTATGATTTAATTATATTGTTTGTTTTTATGTCACTCACACCTTTATGGCTGACCCCTATAGTTTTGGGGGTTAGGGATCATCTCTAGCCTCATGTTTTACACGTTGTTGTTGCATAGAGCTTGGGGTTTTGGATACTTGAGATAAATTGATGTAATAAAGCTTTTATGTAAAATTTGTAAAGAAGTGTTGTAAAAGAAAAAGTTTGTAATTCAAGGTGTTTGTATTTCCGCTGTGTTTTGTAAATGATTGTTGTAACAAAAGTTTGAAATAAAAATTATCTGTATTTTTGGGTTACGTGTACTATTACAGTGAAGTTGATGCTGGAAATTGTGCCACGTATTTTCTAAGATATTATATTATAAATTCGGGGCGCTACAGATGATGTGTCTAATTTATATACAAATATTTGTACTCATTTACCTATTAAAATGGCTTGTTTTCGTTAATACTGTCTATAATTCATCTTATTTCTATAGGATTTCATTTAATTAATTATTTTTGAAGAAATAATATTTTTGATGCAAAAAGTAAAGAATTGTGGAAAAAATCAACAAACAAAGTAAAATAATTGATTTATAAATTTTTATTGTTTTGTTGAGTTAAAATTGCGACAAATAATTTTAAAAGGATTTTTATACGCTAATATGATATAAAGTTAGTTTAATTAATTTTAAACTAATTTAATTTATTTTATTTTAAAAATCCTCACTTCAGATATTATTTTGTGTATGCAGCAGCACGTGGTGGAAAAAAAAGGAAGAAAAGAAAGAAAGGGAAGTAAATAAAATTCTGGGTTATAAAAGGAAGGAAATAAAGGAAGAAAGTGGACTTTTATGCAAAAAGCGCAACCCTAATTCTCCTTCCTGTTCTCTATAAGAAGAAGCAAAAAAGAGAGAGATGGTCAAGAGGTGACGGCTGTACAATAACACAAAAGAAGAAAAAGAAAAAGTACGGGAGAGAGAGACGTGTGCGAGTTCCAAGGCGAAACAGCAGCGTGTGGGCAGTAGGGCTGCTGTCTTCTTTGGCGCAGTATTCGAAGTGCACCCAACGAAGCGATTTGACTTGACGACCAGGACATCTGATGTGGACATGGCGACCAGTTCTTCCTCAACTGTCTGACGCGCGAAATCCAAGAAAGAACAACAGCCTGCTGTCTTCTTTTTCTTCTTCTACGTGACATGGCGAAACGAAGCAGAAGGTCGACAGCTGGCAGCCCCTGACTCGCGCGGGATTCAAGGAAGCTGACGTGGACGTGGCGACTGCTGCTGCTCCAGACGGCTCGACAGCGACAGCCAGCTGTCTGCTGACGCATGGCGCAGTTTTCGAGACGGCTGACGTGCGATCTGTTGGCTTCGGTTTTTGAGGCAGAGAAGAGAGAAGACTGGTTTGAATTAATTTTTGTATTTGTTTTTGTACCTTTCCTTCTCTATATTTTTAGCTGCAATCCAAACATTCTTATTAATTGCAAATCGAACATGAACTGAATTTATCTATTGTTCTAGAGACTAAGATGTAGCCGAGTTTTGTAGAACACAAATTTTAATTCCTTATTATTAATCTATTTTTCCTGATAGTGTTTTAATTTTTATTATTTATGCGTACAACATGGTGGATAGACATTTGTATGATTTTTCAAATCATAAAGAGACCGAACAGGTTATTTGTGATTAATAAAAATTAAGACCGTATATTCGAGTACGTGATCGTTAAGAAATCCAATTTTTCAATTAATAATTTGGTGGATAGACGAATGATTAATTGAGAATAATTTTTAGACTACGTTGATAGAGTAGTTAATATCTTTAGGATTTTGGTCGACAATTGGGAAAGATAATATTTTTATTCATAAGGAATTATAATTTGTGTGTGTGATAAACGAGGTGAACCAAGAACCCTAGAACTAATTTACCATAAACCAAGTACAAGAGCTTCACTGTTTCACAGTCCTCTCCCTCTTCACCAATTTAGTTAGATTAAATTAGATTAGAGTAATTTAGTTGTTTTATTATTCATAAAATTTGATCTTCCAAATAGTGATTCATCTAGTGATATCGGTACTCAGTAAAATATCCAGTCCCTGTGGGTTCGACACTCTACTCATCTATCTATATTACTTGTGCGGTTTTGTACACTTGCAAATATCAACATCAAGTTTTTGGCGCCGTTGCCGGGGACTAGTTATTCTTTTATTGATATTGAAAATTGCTAGATTATTGCTAGTTTGGATTTTTTGTAATTATTTTTATTTTATTATTATTTTACATGTTTATTTTCTTTTGACTAACTTTTACTTTTTTTTATTTTATTTTTCTTATTTTAGTTTTTTTTAGTTTTTCTATTTTTCTTTTTTCGATACTTATATTTCAGGACATACAGTGCATTATCATGGCGAACGATGAAAATAGGCCTTTGAGAGACTATGCTATGCCCTCAATTTATGAGTCAAGCATAAAGAAGCCGACTATTGAAGCTAACGATTTTGAAATTAAACCGGCGATGATTCTAATGATTCAACAGACTGTTCAATTTTGGGGACTACCGCACGAGAATCCTTACGCTCACATTGCAGATTTTTTAAAAATTTGCGACACTTTCAAACACAACGGTGTATCAGACGATGCAATTAGATTGAGACTCTTTTCTTTTTCCCTACGAGATAAGGCGAAGGCTTGGTTACATTATCTACCACCAGGTAGTATTACTACTTGAGAGGGACTTGCACAAAAAATTCTAGCTGAGTATTTTCCTCCAGCAAAGACAGCAAAACTAAGGAATGATATTGTCACATTTATTCATTTTGAGACCGAGTCTTTGTATGATGCATGGGAAAGGTTTAAAGAGTTATTAAGAAAGTGTCATAATCATGAACTACCGAAATGGCTGCAAATGCAAATATTTTATAATGGTTTGGGAGTTACACATAGATCTATGGTTGACGCAGCAGCTGGTGGTACACTGATGAGCAAAACTTACCAAGCAGCCTATGATCTTTTAGAGGAGATGGCATCAAATCATTACCAGTGGTCTTCAGAGAGAACGATGCCAAGAAAAGTGGCTGGAGTTTTTGAACTTAATACTTTTTCTACTTTAAATACAAAAAATGATATTTTATATAAACAAGTAGAAAATATAAATTTTAATGTTATACAATCTACTATGATTTGTGATCTTTGTGCAGGAAATCATGCAAGTTCAGATTGTCAAGTGGGAAACCCTTTTGCTCCATCAAATGCCGAACATGAAAATTTTGTGTCAAACTTTCAAATGCAAAACAATCATTATGCAAACACATACAATTCAGGATGGAGAAACACCCTCAATTTTTCATGGAACAACAATCAAGAAGCAGTTATACACTCTCAAAATTTTTCACAGGAAGAAAAGAAGCCGACACTTGAAGACATATTTATGCACTACATGCAAAAGACAGATTTGGCAATCCAAAATGTTACAAATTCAACTTCGGCTTCAATTCACAATCTTGAGGTACGAATTAGTCAATTTTTAAATATTATTAATGACAAAACTGCAGGAACATTACCAAGCAACACAGTTGTCAACCCCATGGAAGATTTCATGGCAATAACACTAAGCAGCGGGAGGACAATTGAGCAAACACAAGAAGAAAATGAAGAACATGATGTGGTTGAAAAGCAAAGTGAGATTGAACAAATTGTGGAGGATCAAATTCAGCATGAGCAAGTAACTTTTGATATTTTTAATTCCATAAAATTTCCTCCTGAAGAACGGTCATCTATTCAAGTAAGTGAAACTGATTTAATTGTGGGCGAGAAACATAAGGCAAAATTTGAGAAATCACCAATCAAAGTATGTTCAACAAATTCAACAAATTTTGAACCTGAAAAAGAAAATATTTTTGAACATGTCATGTATTTGGATGCTGAACCTTCTATTTATTCATTTTTGCAGCATAAATTCAAAGAGGTGGGGGAATCAAAGACTTCATCATCAAGAAGAAAACGCCTCAAATTGGAGCTTGAACCTGATCCACATCTGAAGTGGAAAATTAGAAAGGATGTGTTAATGTTGTTGGATCTTGGCGTTACATAACCATCTCACCCCCATGTCTGGCTGAAGACTTAAAACTTAGCGCTTCTTGGGAGGCAACCCATATTTTATTTTATTGCATTTAGATTTGATTTATCTTTTAGTTTATTTTATTTTAATTTTTTATTTTATTTGGTAGGATTGCACAAATTTTGAAAGTTGCCAGGCGGAGCTGTTTTGAACACCTGCATTGATGGCTGTTTTTGAGCAGTATGAAGTCAGAATCTGGAAAAGTGATTCAAAGAGAAGTTGTAGACAATTGTCTTAGCTTTCCAGAGAAAAAAAATTCTGCCCATTTCGACATCTACAGCTGCAGATATCGCCAAAATACTGAACACTGCGCGCGCAGAAATTTAAAGACGAATCAGGGGAGATATTCTAAACTTTTTGCATTCTTTTTGTTTTTCTTTTCCTTTCCCATTGAGGAAAATGTGATATTTAAGTTTGGGGGGAAGGTTTAAAAAATATATTTTTATTATTTTAGAAAAGAAAAACAAAATTTTAAAAAGGATTTCAATTAGGCTCACCATTACACTTTTGAGTTCTTCATTGTGATGAGCATTTAAATAATTTTTTTTTGGTATAAACAAATTTTTTTTTATAAAGCAATATTAAGCATACTTATTTACTTTAGGATTATTGAGTTTCAAAATTCCTTACAAAATTGTGTGGGTCATGCTATTATACATAAAAGACAAATGTGATGCTTTTTCTTGTGATTATCCCCTTTCATCTAGTCCTAAACAGAGTTTAAGTAAATAGAGTAATAATAAATTTTTTTTTTTTTTTTTTTGAATAAATTCAATCTACTACAATGTTTTGAGTTGCTTAGTAACTAGGGGTATTCATCACAAATGTCTACTTACGTAAAACGGCAACTTGAAATATGAGTATGCAAAGCACTTTAAGGTTGTGACTTGTTGAGTAACCGGGTGAATTCATCACAAATGATTTGCATTCGCGTAAAAAGGCAAGTGACAACTTAAAGAAGGGACTAAAAAAAAAAAAAAACTCTAGTTTGCTACTCGGTTTGTAGTAGAGAGAAAGGATAATCACAGATTGAGTTGTTGCATAATATAATTACATTAATTGCATGACAAATGCGATTGGGTTGGGAATTATGAATAAATAATTGCACTGGAGAAAGTGGGTATGCTTAGTTTTACTTTATTTGCAATTGTTTATATTTTTAATTGAAATTTTGATGCTTACATGATGAGATCTTTTGGTGTGATGGGTTGAGTCTACTATTATTATTCCCTTGTTCATGATTCTACTTTTTGCTCGAGGACAAGCAAAATCTTAAGTTTGGGGGTATTTGATGTGTCTAATTTATATACAAATATTTGTACTCATTTACCTATTAAAATGGCTTGTTTTCGTTAATATTGTCTATAATTCATCTTATTTCTATAGGATTTCATTTAATTAATTATTTTTGAAGAAATATTATTTTTGATGCAAAAAGTAAAGAATTGTGGAAAAAATCAACAAACAAAGTAAAATAATTGATTTATAAATTTTTATTGTTTTGTTGAGTTAAAATTGCGACAAATAATTGTAAAAGGATTTTTATACGCTAATATGATATAAAGTTAGTTTAATTAATTTTAAACTAATTTAATTTATTTTATTTTAAAAATCCTCACTTCAGATATTATTTTGTGTATGCAGCAGCACGTGGTGGAAATAAAAGGAAGAAAAGAAAGAAAGGGAAGTAAATAAAATTCTGGGTTATAAAAGGAAGGAAATAAAGGAAGAATGTGAACTTTTATGCAAAAAGCGCAACCCTAATTCTCCTTCCCGTTCTCTATAAGAAGAAGCAAAAAGAGAGAGATGGTCAAGAGGTGACGGCTGTACAATAACACAAAAGAAGAAAAAGAAAAAGTAAGGGAGAGAGAGACGTGTGCGAGTTCCAAGGCGAAACAGCAGCGTGTGGGAGTAGGGCTGCTGTCTTCTTTGGCGCAGTATTCGAAGTGCAGCCCAACGAAGCGATTTGACTTGGCGACCAGGACATCTGACGTGGACATGGCGACCAGTTCTTCCTCAACTGTCTGACGCGTGAAATCCAATAAAGAACAACTGCCTGCTGTCTTCTTTTTCTTCTTCTACGTGACATGGCGAAACGAAGCAGAAGGTCGACAGCTGGCAGCCCCTGACTCGCGCGGGATTCAAGGAAGCTGACGTGGACGTGGCGACTGCTGTTACTCCAGACGGCTCGACAGCGACAGCCAGCTGTCTGCTGACGCGTGGCGCAGTTTTCGAGACGGCTGACGTGCGATCTGTTGGCTTCGGTTTTTTAGGCAGAGAAGAGAGAAGACTGGTTTGAATTAATTTTTGTATTTGTTTTTGTACCTTTCCTTCTCTATATTTTTAGATGCAATCCAAACATTCTTATTAATTGCAAATCGAACATGAACTGAATTTATCTATTGTTCTAGAGACTAAGATGTAGCCGAGTTTTGTAGAACACAAATTTTAATTCCTTATTATTAATCTATTTTTCCTGATAGTGTTTTAATTTTTATTATTTATGTGTACAACATGGTGGATAGACATTTGTATGATTTTTCAAATCATAAAGAGACCGAACAGGTTATTAGTGATTAATAAAAATTAAGACCGTATATTGGAGGACGTGATCGTTAAGAAATCCAATTTTTCAATTAATAATTTGGTGGATAGACGAATGATTAATTGAGAATAATTTTTAGACTACGTTGATAGAGTGGTTAATATCTTTAGGATTTTGGTCGACAATTGGGAAAGATAATATTTTTATTTATAAGGAATTATAATTTGTGTGTGTGATAAACGAGGTGAACCAAGAACCCTAGAACTAATTTTACCATAAACCAAGTACAAGAGCTTCACTGTTTCACAGTCCTCTCCCTCTTCACCAATTTAGTTAGATTAAATTAGATTAGAGTAATTTAGTTGTTTTATTATTCATAAAATTTGATCTTCCAAATAGTGATTCATCTAGTGATATCGGTACTCAGTAAAATATCTAGTCCCTGTGGGTTCGACACTCTACTCATCTATCTATATTACTTGTGCGGTTTTGACCACTTGCAAATATCAACATCAAGTTTTTGGCGCCGTTGCCGGGGACTAGTTATTCTTTTATTGATATTGAAAATTGCTAGATTATTGCTAGTTTGGATTTTTTGTAATTATTTTTATTTTATTATTATTTTACATGTTTATTTTCTTTTGACTAATTTTTACTTTTTTTTATTTTATTTTTCTTATTTTAGTTTTTTTTAGTTTTTCTATTTTTCTTTTTCTTTTTTCGATACTTATATTTCAGGACATACAGTGCATTATCATGGCGAATGATGAAAATAGGCCTTTGAGAGACTATGCTATGCCCTCAATTTATGAGTCAAGCATAAAGAAGCCGACTATTGAAGCTAACGATTTTGAAATTAAACCGGCGATGATTCTAATGATTCAACAGACTGTTCAATTTTGGGGACTACCGCACGAGAATCCTTACGCTCACATTGCAGATTTTTTAAAAATTTGCGACACTTTCAAACACAACGGTGTATCAGACGATGCAATTAGATTGAGACTCTTTTCTTTTTCCCTACGAGATAAGGCGAAGGCTTGGTTACATTATCTACCACCAGGTAGTATTACTACTTGGGAGGGACTTGCACAAAAATTTCTAGCTGAGTATTTTCCTCCAGCAAAGACAGCAAAACTAAGGAATGATATTGTCACATTTATTCAATTTGAGACCGAGTCTTTGTATGATGCATGGGAAAGGTTTAAAGAGTTATTAAGAAAGTGTCATAATCATGAACTACCGAAATGGCTGCAAATACAAATATTTTATAATGGTTTGGGAGTTACACATAGATCTATGGTTGACGCAGCAGCTGGTGGTGCACTGATGAGCAAAACTTACCAAGCAGCCTATGATCTTTTTAAGGAGATGGCATCAAATCATTACCAGTGGTCTTCAGAGAGAACGATGCCAAGAAAAGTGGCTGGAGTTTTTGAACTTAATACTTTTTCTACTTTAAATACAAAAAATGATATTTTATATAAACAAGTAGAAAATATAAATTTTAATGTTATACAATCTACTATGATTTGTAATCTTTGTGCAGGAAATCATGCAAGTTCAGATTGTCAAGTGGGAAACCCTTTTGCTCCATCAAATGCCGAACATGAAAATTTAGTGTCAAACTTTCAAATGCAAAACAATCATTATGCAAACACATACAATTCAGGATGGAAAAACACCCCCAATTTTTCATGGAATAACAATCAAGAAGCAGTTATACACCCTCAAAATTTTTCACAGGAAGAAAAGAAGCCGACACTTGAAGACATGTTTATGCACTACATGCAAAAGACAGATTTGGAAATCCAAAATGTTACAAATTCAACTTCGGCTTCAATTCACAATCTTGAGGTACGAATTAGTCAATTTTTAAATATTATTAATGACAAAACTGCAGGAACATTACCAAGCAACACAGTTGTCAACCCCATGGAAGATTTCATGGCAATAACACTAAGCAGCGGGAGGACAATTGAGCAACCACAAGAAGAAAATGAAGAACATGATGTGGTTGAAAAGCAAAGTGAGATTGAATAAATTGTGGAGGATCAAATTCAGCATGAGCAAGTAACTTTTGATATTTTTAATTCCATAAAATTTCCTCCTGAAGAACGGTCATCTATTCAAGTAAGTGAAACTGATTTAATTGTGGGCGAGAAACATAAGGCAAAATTTAAAAAATCACCAATCAAAGTATGTTCAACAAATTCAACAAATTTTGAACCTGAAAAAGAAAATATTTTTGAACATGTCATGTATTTGGATGCTGAACCTTCTATTTATTCATTTTTGCAGCATAAATTGAAAGAGGTGGGGGAATCAAAGACTTCATCATCAAGAAGAAAACGCCTCAAATTGGAGCTTGAACCTGATCCACATCTGAAGTGGAAAATTAGAAAGGATGTGTTAATGTTGTTGGATCTTGGCGTTACATAACCATCTCACCCCCATGTCTGGCTGAAGACTTAAAACTTAGCGCTTCTTGGGAGGCAACCCATATTTTATTTTATTGCATTTAGATTTGATTTATCTTTTAATTTATTTTATTTTAATTTTTTATTTTATTTGGTAGGATTGCACAAATTTTGAAAGTCGCCAGGCGGAGCTGTTTTGAACACCTGCATTGATGGCTGTTTTTGAGCAGTATGAAGTCAGAATCTGGAAAAGTGATTCAAAGAGAAGTTGTAGACAATTGTCTTAGCTTTCCAGAAAAAAAAAATTCAGCCCATTTCGACATCTACAGCTGCAGATATCGCCAAAATACTGAACACTGCGCGCGCAGAAATTTAAAGACGAATCAGGGGAGATATTCTAAACTTTTTGCATTCTTTTTGTTTTTCTTTTCCTTTCCCATTGAGGAAAATGTGATATTTAAGTTTGGGGGGAAGGTTTACAAAATATATTTTTATTATTTTAGAAAAGAAAAACAAAATTTTAAAAAGGATTTCAATTAGGCTCACCATTACACTTTTGAGTTCTTCATTGTGATGAGCATTTAAATAATTTTTTTTTTTGGTATAAACAAATTTTTTTTTATAAAGCAATATTAAGCATACTTATTTACTTTAGGATTATTGAGTTTCAAAATTCCTTACAAAATTGTGTGGGTCATGCTATTATACATAAAAGACAAATGTGATGCTTTTTCTTGTGATTATCCCCTTTCATCTAGTCCTAAACAGAGTTTAAGTAAATAGAGTAATAATAATTTTTTTTTTTTTTTTTTTGAATAAATTCAATCTACTACAATGTTTTGAGTTGCTTAGTAACTAGGGGTATTCATCACAAATGTCTACACTTACGTAAAACGGCAACTTGAAATATGAGTATGCAAAGCACTTTAAGGTTGTGACTTGTTGAGTAACCGGGTGAATTCATCACAAATGATTTGCATTCGCGTAAAAAGGCAAGTGACAACTTAAAGAAGGGACTAAAAAAAAAAAAAAACTCTAGTTTGCTACTCGGTTTGTAGTAGAGAGAAGGGATAATCACAGATTGAGTTGTTGCATAATATAATTACATTAATTGCATGACAAATGCGATTGGGTTGGGAATTATGAATAAATAATTGCACTGGAGAAAGTGGGTATGCTTAGTTTTACTTTATTTGCAATTGTTTATATTTTTAATTGAAATTTTGATGCTTACATGATGAGATCTTTTGGTGTGATGGGTTGAGTCTACTATTATTATTCCCTTGTTCATGATTCTAATTTTTGCTCGAGGACAAGCAAAATCTTAAGTTTGGGGGTATTTGATGTGTCTAATTTATATACAAATATTTGTACTCATTTACCTATTAAAATGGCTTGTTTTCGTTAATACTATCTATAATTCATCTTATTTCTATAGGATTTCATTTAATTAATTATTTTTGAAGAAATAATATTTTTGATGCAAAAAGTAAAGAATTGTGGAAAAAATCAACAAACAAAGTAAAATAATTGATTTATAAATTTTTATTGTTTTGTTGAGTTAAAATTGCGACAAATAATTTTAAAAGGATTTTTATACGCTAATATGATATAAAGTTAGTTTAATTAATTTTAAACTAATTTAATTTAATTTATTTTAAAAATCCTCACTTCAGATATTATTTTGTGTATGCAGCAGCACGTGGTGGAAATAAAAGGAAGAAAAGAAAGAAAGGGAAGTAAATAAAATTCTGGGTTATAAAAGGAAGGAAATAAAGGAAGAATGTGGACTTTTATGCAAAAAGCGCATCCCTAATTCTCCTTCCCGTTCTCTATAATTAGAAGCAAAAAAGAGAGAGATGGTCAAGAGGTGACGGCTGTACAATAACACAAAAGAAGAAAAAGAAAAAGTAAGGGAGAGAGAGACGTGTGCGAGTTCCAAGGCGAAACAGCAGCGTGTGGGCAGTAGGGCTGCTGTCTTCTTTGGCACAGTATTCGAAGTGCACCCAACGAAGCGATTTGACTTGGCGACCACGACATCTGACGTGGACATGGCGACCAGTTCTTCCTCAACTGTCTGACGCGCGAAATCCAATAAAGAACAACAGCCTGCTGTCTTCTTTTTCTTCTTCTACGTGACATGGCGAAACGAAGCAGAAGGTCGACAGCTGGCAGCCCCTGACTCGCGCGGGATTCAAGGAAGCTGACGTGGACGTGGCGACTGCTGCTGCTCCAGACGGCTCGACAGCGACAGCCAGCTGTCTGCTGACGCATGGCGCAGTTTTCGAGACGGCTGACGTGCGATCTGTTGGCTTCGGTTTTTGAGGCAGAGAAGAGAGAAGACTGGTTTGAATTAATTTTTGTATTTGTTTTTGTACCTTTCCTTCTCTATATTTTTAGATGCAATCCAAACATTCTTATTAATTGCAAATCGAACATGAACTGAATTTATCTATTGTTCTAGAGACTAAGATGTAGCCGAGTTTTGTAGAACACAAATTTTAATTCCTTATTATTACTGTATTTTTCCTGATTGTGTTTTAATTTTTATTATTTATGCGTACAACATGGTGGATAGACATTTGTATGATTTTTCAAATCATAAAGAGACCGAACAGGTTATTTGTGATTAATAAAAATTAAGACCGTATATTGGAGGACGTGATCGTTAAGAAATCCAATTTTTCAATTAATAATTTGGTGGATAGACGAATGATTAATTGAGAATAATTTTTAGACTACGTTGATAGAGTGGTTAATATCTTTAGGATTTTGGTCGACAATTGGGAAAGATAATATTTTTATTTATAATGAATTATATTTTGTGTGTGTGATAAACGAGGTGAACCAAGAACCCTAGAACTAATTTTACCATAAACAAAGTACAAGAGCTTCACTGTTTCACAGCCCTCTCCCTCTTCACCAATTTAGTTAGATTAAATTAGATTGGAGTAATTTAGTTGTTTTATTATTCATAAAATTTGATCTTCCAAATAGTGATTCATCTAGTGATATCGGTACTCAGTAAAATATCTAGTCCCTGTGGGTTCGACACTCTACTCATCTATCTATATTACTTGTGCGGTTTTGTACACTTGCAAATATCAACATCAACAGATATTGGTATCAGAGCATGCTTCAATAGTAATAATAGACATAGTATGAAAACCAACCTAGGTGTGGACACTAGAGCGTGAGTACCTAGGTGTGGACATTAGAGTGAGTATCACATAGAGTTAGAACATGATATTTGGTTTGGGGTATGGTGAGGTTTTGCAATAGGGTATTGATGTGGATATGAATTGTGTTGTGATGCTCTAACTTTACCTTCGTTTTGCAGTATTCAGTAGAATGACAGGACCCAGAACCAGGAATGGTGGTAACAATTGTGATGTAATTGGAAGTTCCCATGGAACGGGAGTTGATCTCGAGGCCAAATTTACCAGGGTGTATCAGACCTTGAATGCACTGATGGCAGCTAATTTGGCGCGGACTCAGATCTAGAATCCGAATTATGGAGCTGGACCAGGATTGGTTAATGCTGATCCTTTCAAGCATATTGAGTCCTTCAAGAGGATGAGGGTGCCAGTATTCATGGGGCAATCTGATCCAAACGAAGCTGATGATTGGATTAGACGGATGGAAACAATCTTCGAGGTCTCGGAAACTCCAGTAGCCAATAAAGTGAAGTTGGCCACTATGCAATTGGAAAAGGATGCTGGTGTTTGGTGGGAATCGGTAAAGAGAACTTTGGAGGACCAGTAAATGACTTGGGAGACTTTTCTAGAAGAGTTCAGAGAGCATTTCTTTCCTCTGGATGTTCAGGAGAAGAAGGTGACAGAGTTCTTGAATCTACAGCAAGGCAGCAGGACCGTGCGAGAGTATGAGACCAAGTTTGCTCAGCTGTCGAGGTATGCACCAGAGCTGATAGTTGACGAGGCGAAGAAGGCCAAGAAGTTTGAGTAGGGCTTGAGGCCAAACTTGAGGTTGAGAATGATTCCCTTGGGCATCAGGAGGTTCGATAAGCTGTTCAGGAGAGCAGCTATGACAGAGGATGACATGGATCAGTTACAGAAGAAGCAGGAGACCTGGAACAAGAACAAGAGGCCAGCAAATGATCAGAGTGGGAAAGAATTCCCAGCGAAGCAGGAAAAGTTTAGTGGACCAGTGCAAAAGGCGCCCGTAGTTCAAGGTGTGACTTGTTTCAATTGTGGAGAGACAGGTCATTATCAGGTAGCATGCACCAAGCCTCAGAAGGTGCAGGTGTGTTATCAATGTGGTCGTGAAGGGCATATCCGACCAAACTGTCCGCAGCTGAAGAAAGATGGTGCCGGGGAAGGCAAGGTTCAGAGGCAGGGGCGATTGTTCGCATTGACTGAGGAGGATGTGGGTAACTCAGGTATGTGATCCGGGTGTGCAAGTATTTTGAATTCATTCATTTTGTATTAAGTGAAACTTTTATTTTGAGAATAATTGGAGATTAAGTATCTTTCGTCATGTAACAAAATTTGTTGGGTTAATGGAATAAAAACAAAAGTTTTATTTGATACTGTTTTCTTGCATACATTTGTGTCGCCCAAATTCTTGTTAGTCTTAGGTATGGAGCTTGAGTTGTTTTCAGGCAGGGTCACGAGGTGGCTATCCTTAGTCATGTCCTTTCTAAGGAGGGAGTGGCCACTGATCCTCAGTAGGTTGAAACAGATTGTGGAAGTTCAGAGATGGATGCAGGGGTTCAGAAGTTGTTGCCGCATGGTTTCCGATGGCAAGTTATCAGAGTTGCGCAGCGGAATGTTGTTTTTCTGAGCTCTTTGCATGATTGTGTTCCTTCTGTATATTTGTATTTCTTTTGTTGGAATGTATTCTCCTGTATGATTGTATTTCATAAATTATGTTTCCATTTATGAGATATTGCATTCCTTATTGGAGTGTTTGTTTGGACCTCATTAGCAGTAGTTCTGAGGACAGAACTCTTCTAAGGAGGGAGTGATGTAGTACCCCGTATTTTTAAATACTGTTTTTGAGATTAGAAAATGAATTAAAATGATTTTCGGGAGATTTAATAAATATTATTCTAACATTTATCTTTTACACGTGCAAATATTTTTGGTGTAAATATTCAATTTTATATTTTTAATAAATTTTCCTACTTATAATAGAGGATATTCTAAATTTTGGGATTTTTCTGAGTAAAGAAACTATTTTTATAAATACCTCGAAAGAGAGGGGCTTTTATGTAAAAAGCCGTTTGGATCTCAAATAAATTATGAAAATTCGTTTTTACTGATTTTTAGGCTTTCCATGGTCATCATTGAAATTGAAATATATTTAAATTTTATTTAGAGTCGATTTGGTCAAGATTTAAACAAATATGGTGTTTTGCACATATGGAATTTATGTTGGATCTTGTGCAAATGTTTTCCTGGAAAGTAAAAGTCAGATATTTTAATTGGAAAATATAAACTGTATTGTTATATATTATTTCTGAATTTTCTGGATTTTTACGAATATTTTATGATGTATTTGCAAAAAGAAGGACTTTTGTGCAAAATTGCCGCCCTGAGTACAAATCCGATTTTTTCTTTATTTCTGGGCTATGCTGGATTGCTGGAGAACTCAGTACTAAAAGGATTTGATTTAGTTTTTATTTATTTAACTTATTTTAACTACTTTATAAAGAAACGTTTATATATGTAAAGTAATAATTTGTTAAAGGATTATTTTGCAAATGTGTTTCAAAACCCTAATTCTTCTATTCCGGGTATTTAAAAGAAGGAGTGCAGCCGTCTTTCGCTGCACAACACAAAGGGTTTATTATTTTTATTTTTCTTAGTGATTGAAAGAGAAGATCTTGGATTTCGCAAAGAAGGGTTTTGCTTATTCGATTAGATTTCTTCATTTGAGGTGAGTGATATAATTGTTTTGTTGTTTTGTTTTATGTATGTGAGTGACTTGTTTGTTTTTCTTTTGTTTTTTGTCTGATGTATGCGAGTAATATAAATGTTTTGATTGTTCTTGGATGTTGAATTTGATCTACTAGAAAACATACTAAGGTTTGGTATTAACTTGTATGTTGGACGGATGAAAAATTGGATCTTTGAGAAGAACCCTAGATATTTGCATGTGGATGATTTTAGATTGTAGGAGAACCTAATATAAATTTTGAGTATGCTACTTCTTTTGGATTATTGCTGATTTGATTGAGTACGATGAATGTTATTCATTAATTATTTAAAGATGAGATTTTTGGGACTATTGGTCAGTTGGATGAAAACAACTTGGCCATGTTGATGACAAATTGGTTTTTGTTTATGAATAAAGTATTGAGAGTAGTTGAGATTGAGTTTGAGAAATTCTGAGAATGAATAATGGTTTAGAGGACCATGTTCTGAGGATTTGAGTTATATGACAAAAATTTGAGATTTAGTTGAATTTGAGGAAATATATCCAAACTGGGATTTTCTTTTGAGATTTGGTTTTGATGTGGTTTGGATCTGAATACGAAGCAATTTCAACGAACAATTAATTTTAGAAACTCTATTTTGATTATATGCACAATTTATGTTTTATTTTGAAGAAGTTCATCAAAAAGTTATTTTTATCAATTCAAGTGGTTTTTGATTGGTTTATATGGATCTTTGTATATCCTATCAGTTATATTTGATCATATCAAAAATATACTTTTATAGATTTCGTTTTTGTAAAGTAAATCTTCGTGACGGTTGAAATGTGCACAACCAAACTAGGCAGTCTGTAGGCCGACAGTCGACTGGTACGATTTCTCAGTCGACTGACACGATCTGGCAGCTATGTTCCTTAGTTTTTCTTGAAATTTCGTCTGGACAGTCGACTGAGGACCTTAACTGTCGACTGGTACCACTTAGAATTATTTTCTCGAAGTTATTGTATTTTTCACTCTGGACAGTCGACCTATACCTTTTTCAGTCGACTGCTATACTTAGAATTATTTCTTAAAGATTATTGAATTTTCTCTCTGGACAGTCAACCGATAGCTTTTGTAGTCTACTGATACTGATTTATCTTTATATTTTTGAATGTTCTTTCAAATGATTTATTCTCTAACTGTTTTGATCTATAACGTACTATTCTAAATATTATTGTTTCTACAGAACATATGTTTTTAAGATATTTCATTGCTGAATTTGGATTATGGAATTTTCTAAAGATTTGGGTTTTGTTGATTGGAGAGGTTTCTCTCTTTGATCGTTTTGACGATGGATTTGTGAACTTTGGTCTTGTTGAGATCTCTAGGAGTTGAGTGGGAGTCCTGTGCATCGGCAGTTGAGATTTGTTGAGTTAGACCTGGGGGGTCTTGGTTTAGTTGATGTTGAGTATTTAAGTCCGGCAGGATACACTAACTCTATAGATGAGGATTTTTGGTGGTTTAATAATAGTCAACTTAAGGACAGGCACTAGTGGGGATGTGATGGAACTTGGGAAATGTAAGTATAGGCTCATGGTTTTGTTAGTCTAACGGATACGTTCCAGGACAGTTTGTTGTTCTGTCTCGAGAGGACATTTGTGTGTTCGCGTGTCGAGAGTCTGGAGGCCTATTCACGGAGATTGCAGGGTGCATTCGCGTGTCGAGGTTCGCAGGCCTATTCACGGAATGAACCTGGTGTATCTGTACGTCGAGGGCCTTGCAAGCCTATTCCTAGGTTACACGGTTTGGGAGATGATTTTCCGGTTGTTTTTGAGCTATCTTACATGATGCTTGCGCGTCGAGGGCTGTGGTGCCTATTCGCGGAGTATTCTGGATCTTGTTTTCCCATCACCGTAGTAGAATTAGTTGCATAGCGAGGGGTTATCCCTATAAGATGGAGATCGTTAAGGGCTTGCACCGAACCTATGTACTATGGAATGCATAGAATCTGGCAAGTACGCATTAGAGAGTCAGCATATAGATTTGTGTTTTCTTGACTTGGTTTTATGCTTGTGTTTTCCTGTTTTTCCTACACTTGACACTTAGTCTAGCTTTACTTGTTGTCTTCATTCGATCATGTTTTTATGCTTTACTTACTTGTTATTTCTCATTCATTTATTATTGTTGTTAATACATGTTGTTGATGACTCAGTGTTTTATGATTTAATTATGTTGTTTGTTTTTATGTCACTCACACCTTTGTGGCTGACCCCATTAGTTTTGGGGGTTAGGGATCATCTCTAGCCTCATGTTTTACAGGTTGTTGTTGCATAGAGCGTGGGGGTTTGGATGCTTGAGATAAATTGATGTAATAGAGTTTTTGTGTAAAATTTGTAAACAAGTGTTGTGAAAGAAAAAGTTTGTAATTCAGGGTGTTTGTATTTCTGCTGTGTTTTGTAAATGATTGTTGTAACAAAAGTTTGAAATAAAAGTTATCTATGTTTTTGGGTTATGTGTACTATTACATTGAAGTTGATGCTGGGAATTGTGCCACGTATTTTCTAAGATATTATATTAGAAATTTGGGGCGCTACAGATATTGGTATCAGAGCATGCTTCAATAGTAATAATAGACATAGTATGAAAACCAACCTAGGTGTGGACACTAGAGCGTGAGTACCTAGGTGTGGACATTAGAGTGTGAGTATCACATAGAGTTAGAACATGATGTTTGGTTTGGGTTATGGTGAGGTTTTGCAATAGGGTATTGATGTGGATATGAATTGTGTTGTGATGCTCTAACTTTTCCCTCGTTTTGCAGTATTCAGTAGAATGATAGGACCCAGAATCAGGAATGGTGGTAACAATGGTGATGGATCTGGAAGTTCCCATGGAACGGGAGTTGATCTCGAGGCCGAATTTGCCAGGGTGTGTCAGACCTTGAATGCACTGATGGCAGCTAATTTAGGTGCAGACTCAGATCCAGAATCAGAATCATGGAGCTGGATCAGGATTGGTTAATGCTGATCCTTTCAAGCAGATTGAGTCCTTCAAGAGGATGAGGCCTCCAGTATTCGAGGGGCAATCTGATCCAAACGAAGCTGATGATTGAATTAGACGGATGGAAACAATCTTCGAGGTCTCGAAAACTCCGGCAGCTAATAAAGTGAAGTTGGCCACTATGCAAATGGAAAAGGATGCTTGTGTTTGGTGGGAATCGGTAAAGAGAACTTTGGAGGACCAGCAAATGACTTGGGAGACTTTTCTAGAAGAGTTCAGAGAGCGTTTCTTTCCTCTAGATGTTCAGGAGAAGAAGGCGACAGAGTTCTTGAATCTACAGCAAGGCAGCATGACCGTGCGAGAGTATGAGACCAAGTTCGCTCAGCTGTCGAGGTATGCACCAAAGCTGATAGTTGACGAGGCGAAGAAGGCCAAGAAGTTTGAGCAGGGCTTGAGGCCAAACTTGAGGTCGAGAATGATTCCCTTGGGCATAAGGAGGTTCGATAAGCTGGTCAGGAGAGCAGCTATGACAGAGGATGACATGGATCAGTTACAGAATAAGCTGGAGACCTGGAACAAGAACAAGAGGCCAGCAAATGATCATAGTGGGAAAGAATTCCCAGCGAAGCAGGGAAAGTTTAGTGGACCAGTGCAGAAGGCGCCCGTAGTTCAAGGTGTGACTTGTTTCAATTGTGGAGAGACAGGTCATTATCAGGTAGCATGCACCAAGCCTCGGAAGGTGCAGGTGTGTTATCAATGTGGTCGTGAAGGGCATATCCGACCAAACTGTCCGCAGCTGAAGAAAGATGGTGCCGGGGAAGGCAAGGTTCAGAGGCAGGGGCGATTGTTTGCATTGACTGAGGAGGATGTGGGTAACTCATGGATGTGATCCGGGTGTGCAAGTATTTTGAATTCATTCATTTTGTATTAAGTGAAACTTTTATTTTGAGAATAATTGGAGATTAAGTATCTTTCGTCATGTAACAAAATTTGTTGGGTTAATGGAATAAAAACAAAAGTTTTATTTGATACTGTTTTCTTGCATACATTTGTGTCGCCCAAATTCTTGTTAGTCTTTGGTGTGGAGCTTGAGTTGTTTTTAGGCAGGGTCATGAGGTGGCTATCCTTAGTCATGTCCTTTCTAAGGAGGGAGTGGCCACTGATCCTCAGTAGGTTGAAACAGATTGTGGAAGTTCAGAGATGGATGCAGGGGTTCAGAAGTTGTTGCAGCATGGTTTCCGATGGCAAGTTATCAGAGTTGCGCAGCGGAATGTTGTTTTTCTGAGCTCTTTGCATGATTGTGTTCCTTCTGTATATTTGTATTTCTTTTGTTGGAATGTATTCTCCTGTATGATTGTATTTCATAAATTATGTTTCCATTTATGAGATATTGCATTCCTTATTGGTGTGTTTGTTTGGACCTCATTAGCAGTAGTTCTGAGGACAGAACTCTTCTAAGGAGGGAGTGATGTAGTACCCCGTATTTTTAAATACTATTTTTGAGATTAGAAAATGAATTAAAATGATTTTCGGGAGATTTAATAAATATTTTTCTAAACATTTATCTTTTACACGTGCAAAACACGTGCAAATATTTTTGGTGTAAATATCCAATTTTATATTTTTAATAAATTCTCCTACTTATAATAGAGTATATTCTAAATTTTGAGATTTTTCTGAGTAAAGAAACTATTTTTATAAATACCTCGAAAGAGAGGGGCTTTTATGTAAAAAGCCGTTTGGATCTCAAATAAATTATGAAAATTCGTTTTTTACTGATTTTTAGGCTTTCCATGGTCATCATTAAAATTGAAATATATTTAAATTTTATTTAGAGTCGATTTGGTAAAGATTTAAACAAATATGGTATTTTTGCAAATATGGAATTTTTGTTGGATCTTGTGCAAATGTTTTCCTGGAAAGTAAAAGTCTGATATTTTAATTGGAAAATATAAAATGTATTATTAGATATTATTTCTGAATTTTCTGGATTTTTACGAATATTTTATGATGTATTTGCCAAAAAAAGGACTTTTGTGCAAAATTGCCACCCTGAGTACAAATCCGATTTTTTCTTTATTTCTGGGCTATGCTGGATTGCTGGACAACTCAGTCGTAAATGGATTGGATTTGGTTTTTATTTATTTAACTTATTTTAACTACTTTATAAAGAAACGTTTATATATGTAAAGTAATAATTTGTTAAAGGATTATTTTGCAAATGTGTTTCAAAACCCTAATTCTTCTATTTCGGGTATTTAAAAGAAGGAGTGCAGCCGTCTTTCGTTGCACAACACAAAGGATTTATTATTTTTATTTTTCTTAGAGATTGAAAGAGAAGATCTTGGATTTTGCAAAGAAGGGTTTTGCTTATTCGATTGGATTTCTTCATTTGAGGTGAGTGATATAATTGTTTTGTTGTTTTGTTTTATGTATGTGAGTGACTTGTTTGTTTTTCTTTTGTTTTTTGTATGATGTATGCGAGTAATATAAATGTTTGATTGTTCTTGGATGTTGAATTTGATCTACTAAAAAACATGCTAAGGTTTGGTATGAACATGTAAGTTGGACGGATGAAAAATTGGATCTTTGAGAAGAACCCTAGATATTTGCAATGGGATGATTTTAGATTGTAGGAGAACCTAATATAAATTTTGAGTATGCTACTTCTTTTGGATTATTGCTGATTTAATTGAGTACGATGAATGTTATGCATTAATTATTTAAAGATGAGATTTTTGGGACTATTGGTGAGTTGGATGAAAACAACTTGGCCATGTTGATGACAAATTGGTTTTTGTTTATGAATCAAGTATTGAGAGTAGTTGAGATTGAGTTTGAGAAATTTTGAGAATGAATAATGGTTTAGAGGACCATGTTCTGAGGATTTGAGTTATATGACCAAAATTTGAGATTTAGTTGAATTTGAGGAAATATATCCAAACTGGGATTTTCTTTTGAGATTTGGTTTTGATGTGGTTTGGATCTGAATACGAAGCAATTTCAACGAACAATTAATTTTAGAAACTCTATTTTGATTATATGCACAATTTATGTTTTATTTTGAAGAAGTTCATCAAAAAGTTATTTTTATCAATTCAAGTGGTTTTTGATTGGTTTATATGGATCTTTGTATATCCTATCAGTTATATTTGATCATATCAAAAATATACTTTTATAGATTTCGTTTTTGTAAAGTAAATCTTCGTGACGGTTGAAATGTGCACAACCAAACTAGGCAGTCTGTAGGCCGACAGTCGACTGGTACGACTTCTCAGTCGACTCACACGATCCGGCTGCTATGTTCCTTAGTTTTTCTTGAAATTTCGTCTGGACAGTCGACTGAGGACCTTAACTGTCGACTGTTACCACTTAGAATTATTTTCTCGAAGTTATTGTATTTTTCACTCTGGACAGTCGACCTATACCCTTTTCAGTCGACTGCTATACTTAGAATTATTTCTGAAAGATTATTGGATTTTCTCTCTGGACAGTCAACCGATAGCTTTTGTAGTCTACTGATACTTATGTATCTTTATATTTTTGAATGTTCTTTCAAATGATTTATTCTCTAAATGTTTTGATCTATAACGTACTATTCTAAATATTATTGTTTCTACAGAACATATGTTTTTAAGATATTTTATTGCTGAATTTGGATTATGGAATTTTATAAAGATTTGGGTTTTGTTGATTGGAGAGGATTCTCCCTTTGATCGTTTTGACGATGGATTTGTGAACTTTGGTCTTGTTGAGATCTCTAGGAGTTGAGTGGGAGTCCTGTGCACCGGCAGTTGAGATTTGTTGAGTTAGACCTGGGGGGTCTTGGTTTAGTTAATGTTGAGTATTTAAGTCCGGCAGGATACACTATCTCTATAGATGAGGATTTTTGGTGGTTTAATAATAATCAACTTAAGGACAGGCACTAGTGGGGATGTGATGGAACTTGGGAAACGTAAGTATAGGCTAATGGTTTTGTTAGTCCAACGGATGCGTTCCAGGACTGTTTGTTGTTCTGTCTCGAGAGGACATTTGTGTGTTCGCGTGTCGAGCGTTTGGAGGCCTATTCACGGAGATTGCAGGGTGCATTCGTGTGTCGAGGGTTGCAGGCCTATTCACGGAATGTACCTGGTGTATCTGCACGTTGAGGGCCTTGCAAGCCTATTCGTGGGTTTCACGGTTTGGGAGATGATTCTCCGGTTGTTTTTGAGCTATCTTACATGATGCTTGCGCGTCGAGGGCTGTGGTGCCTATTCGCGGAGTATTCTGGATCTTGTTTTCCCATCACCGTAGTAGAATTAGTTGCATAGCAAGGGGTTATCCCTATAAAGTGGAGATCGTTAAGTGCTTGCACCGGACCTATGTACTATGGAATGCATAGAATCTGGCAAGTACGCATTAGAGAGTCAGCATATAGATTGTGTTTTCTTGACTTGGTTTTATGCTTGTGTTTTACTGTTTTTCCTACACTTGACACTTAGTCTAGCTTCACTTGTTGTCTTCATTCCATGATGTTTATGCTTTACTTACTTGTTATTTCTCATTCATTTATTATTATTGTGAATACATTTTGTTGATGACTCAGTGTTTTATGATTTAATTATGTTGTTTGTTTTTATGTCACTCACACCTTTATGGCTGACCCCTTTAGTTTTTGGGGTTAGGGATCATCTCTAGCCTCATGTTTTACAGGTTGTTGTTGCATAGAGCTTGGAGGTTTGGATGCTTGAGATAAATTGATGTAATAGAGTTTTTGTGTAAAATTTGTAAAGAAGTGTTGTGAAAGAAAAAGTTTGTAATTCAAGGTGTTTGTATTTCTGCTGTGTTTTGTAAATGATTGTTGTAACAAAAGTTTGAAATAAAAGTTATCTATGTTTTTGGGTTATGTGTACTATTACATTGAAGTTGATGCTGGGAATTGTGCCACGTATTTTCTAAGATATTATATTTGAAATTAGGGGCGCTAAAACTAAGAGGAAAGGAAAAAGAACGGTCGAAACATCAGAATACAAAGAAATTGCCGAAGAAATAGCCATTTTACATATGTATACAAAGAATTGCAAAAAAGGAGGAATGCGATATTAAAGAACAGGCCAAGGAAAATCGCATTATGGGTATCGATCTGAACACGTTACCAAGTAATCAACGATATTATTTTATATGTTGGCAGAACGAAATTCTACAAATACGAGGTTACAATCCTGGTAAAGAACATTAACCCAAAATTTTGTATTTTATCTTCATATAATGTATGCATGCAATTTTAATTGTGAATGTATCCTACGTTATTAATGTGAAATTAAGAAGGATCCTATTTTCACAATATGGCTCGATAGTATTCTGTGCGATTAAATTGAATTTTAATTAAGAAGGATCCTACGTTATTATTTTCAATCTTAATTGCGAATGTAGTCCTGTGTTCATAATATGGCTCGTTAGTTTATACCCATAATTATCGGTTTACAATACGCTTCAAATATTATATCATAGTTCAAAGTAATACTTTAACTATGATATAACATTATTATCCAATACAAAGTAGTACTTTAACTACGTTATTAATTATTATCCAATACAAAGTAGTACATTTCAAGAAAATGAGATTACATAGTAATACATGCTAAGTGCAGTTACTCATCTCCATATGGTGACCAAATATGCTCCACCAGATCTTGACGAAGTGCATGGTGTTTTTGCCAATCATGTAGAATGACATTGCGAACGATTCGGCCTTCTACATCAATTGGTCCACCTGTGCTTGGTTCGATCCCAATCGAGTCAGGAATTTGATCATAATCATACTCAAGAATTCCTTCGTCACGTTCTTCCTCAACAATCATGTTGTGTAAGATGATACAAGTTTTTATAACATATAACAAACTATCTGCATCCCACATACGTGCTGGAACCTTCACTATTGCAAATCATGATTGTAAAACTCCAAAAGCACGTTCCACATCTTTTCTTGCACCCTCTTGCATTTCTGCGAATTTCTTTTTCTTTTGGGTATCCGGTGCGGTGTAAGTTTTGACGATGGTTGCCAACAGTGGGTATATACCATCTGCTAAGTAATAACTCATACTGTAATTGTGGTTGTTGATGACAAATTTAGCTGGAGGTGCTCAACCATCAAAAATCTCATTAAATAAAGTTGACCGGTTCAGCACATTTAGATCATTATAGCATCCTTGCATTCCGAAGAATGAATTCCAGAACCAATGATCGTAAGAAGCAACTCCTTCGAGAATAATAGTCAGCTCCCGAACATGTCCTGTGTACTGGCCCTGCCATGCTGCTGGACAATTTTTTCACTTCCAATGCATGCAATCTACACTACCAAACATCCCAGGGAAGCCTCGAGCGTTGTTCTCTTCGATTAGTCTTTCCACATCGTCTGGTGTTGACTTCCTCATATATTGAGTACTAAATAAAGTTACAATTGCAAAACAAAAACGACGCAGAGTTTTCAATACAGTTATTTTGCCTATACGTATATATTCGTCAACCGCATCATCCGCACCTTCGTATGCCAAACATTGTAGTGCCGCTGTAATTTTTTGATGAGGAGTTAGGCCAAGTTGTTTACAAGCATCCTGAGACTGGTAAAAATACTAATCGTAACCCACAACAGCATCCAATATTCGGTTGAAAAGTTGTCGGCGCATACGGAATCGACGACGGAAAATTGAATCTAGGTAAACCGAAATTTCGCCAAAGTGGTCTTTCCACATCCATCTATGACCTTCTTCTCTTTCCCGACAAATATAATGACGACGCTTGTTTTGTTCACTAGATTGGATTGCCTTGTCGATCCTGACTAGACGGTTGTAAATCATCCTAGCAACAACATCGTTGTCCTCCACTGATGAATCAGAAGATGAACTCGAGGAAGAAGAAACATGTAAATTGGCCATGGTTAAGTAGAAGATATATTTGTAGTGGGTTATTTTGGAGTTGAAGTTTTACAAAGTCTAGTCGAGAAATAAATGTACACAAGATGGCAACATATAAATACTAATAATGACGTTTGAAGAAGAACGAATCATCAATGTCCCATACAATCTAAAAGTTAATAGATGGGTGTAAATAAAGTCAAAAGCTATCATTCGTAGGTAGGAAAGTAACTGTGAATAATGGGTACGGAAGTGAACAAATACAAAAAACCTATGTCACTACAATCCAGGTATAAACCTACTAGGCATGTGACATTCATATTGTGACTAAAAGACCCTCAAGTTAATACTATGACATTAATATTGTGATTACAAATGAGGAAAACAAATTTCAAGTTGACATTAATACCCTCATGTGACATTTACAAGTTCACATTAATACCCTCATGTTATATAGAAAACAAATTTCAATACTACTTTTCCTATTCTTTATAATTATACTGTGTTTTCAGGCACAAATGAGGAAGTCGATGCTCCGGTGTCATCTAAATTAGGATTCAACGGTCTATGTCGGGAATTAGATGGTCTGCTCATCGATACAGATCGTCTAACATTCGATAAATCAGGTGGAATTGATTCCCTCAAAACCATGTCTGAAAGTATTATTCGTCGAAGTTGTGCTTCGGTGTTGCTCAATTGTTGACAACGAGTGTATAACTCCTCCTGTGGAAAGTTATAAGATATAAAAATTAATGAGAGTACGTAAAATACATATAACATAATAACGTTCTTAAAGCCGAAAATGTATATACAATTTTGGTAACTCACATATGATGGTTGCCGACTTTGATGAAATGGGACATTGATATTAGTGTCCAAATTCTTGATAAGAGTACTGCGAGAAAAAAGTGGCACTTCAATGTAAGGTTGTCCAAGCAATAATGAATTATCTACAGTTGATTGAGTTAGATACTCATCTGGTAGCCAAAATAAAGGTGCAGCATGTGGCAACTGAGCGGAAGGATCTCTAATCGATGCTGGCCCAATGAAATCGACATTTGCTGCATAGGAGAGTGTCGGTATTATCGGAACAATTGAAACCTTTGCCCAATACTAATCATGAGTGATCTACTCTACACGACGTACGAAAGGTGATGTTTCGATAGGTTCAGGAAGTGTAGTACTGGATGTCATGAAACGCATTAGAGGATGTGGTCTTTTAGGATAGCAATTATTCCAGTAAGTTGGCGAATACAACGATCACCAAGATACCATATACCCTGCAATCAAATTTTTACTTTAGCATAACCAAACTATTTAATAAAAGTATTGTACATAAATATGACAAAAAATAATATACCTGGCCGCAGTACGTAAAACCATGTCGATAACGTGAAATGAATTTGGTAGCTTCAATTTCATATACGTCTTTAATTGATGACCCATTATATGGCTGTCAAATGATGGAGGAAGAAGTGTGCATCTCCAACTGATCACGAGCCATCGATTGATTGTACCTAATCGGATCAGATCGACCTAAATCCAAGAATTCTTTATTCCATCGCACAATTTTCAGCCATACAACAGAATTAGCCATGTGAGTCTCCATAGGGATGTTCCTATCTCTAACTGGAATACAACAATTTGTGTATTCGTAAGCTCAATACTGTAAAACATAATTATCAAATTTGTTACGAATAGACCAATTGAAATAATATAATGACATTATTCGACTAAAATTAGTATCTAATAGATTTAGTATTACCTCCAACATTTGCCACGGCCCAGTAAATTACTTAACTTTAAATCTGCTACATGAGTCCAAAGATAAATACAGCAGAGCATGTGCATGACTACCCCAATCGTATTTGGCAACAACATTCAGGTCTACAACTGCGGTAAGCCAACCACACCTTACTAACCCAGTACCATTAGGATAAGGAAATGCACCAAGGAAGTATATAAAGAAAGCTTGTGCAATCCTTATTACTAGTGCCATATCGGTTTCAGCTTTTTCAATCAAAGTATTGGTAAATAATTTTTGAAAAAAGAATACCGTATACCTTGTGATTTCCTGTAACCACTGTTTTTTTTTCATTTTGTGTATTTTTGAGTGTATTTTTCGTTTAGGTATATTTTTCTCTCTTGTATTTTTCTGAACCGTATATTGGAGTTGTTTTCAATATATATTCGTTTTATTTCATTTTGAAATATTTATGTTTGATTGGGTGTCTCTTTTATTTCGTTCTTCATTATTTTGTTCTTTCCTCCATTTTGTTCTTGTCCTTTTTATTTTTGTTCTTGGGTGTGTGTGGTGGTGATTGGTTGTCCTATTTTCCCAATCCTATTATTTGATCCCTAATAAGATTTCCAAAACCAAATTAAAATCTCCAATCCTATTTGTTATCCTATACATTTGTACCCTATTTGAAACCCATTAAAACAAATCCTATTACAACTCCTAATTACCCACAACCCAATTACCCATTAACCCAAATCCCCATATATATATATATACATCTCTACCTCTCTCTCCCTAAATCCTAACTGTCACGTCCAGCTTCCCAAAAAGAATACGGAATACGGATACGAGATAAAAGCCCAGCGAATGATTTTCATCATCCATAAGCTGTTCAAGAATCTTTACAATGTTTCACAAGATAATCAGAGTCGGAAGCAAAAGATACAACCAGGCATGCATAATTAAAACAAGATACCAACAGAAATTACTTGAAACCAAATATAATAATCTCAAATAATCAAATTCTGAATAAGTCAAATATTCTGGGTCACATTGCCCAAATACAAGATAAATATCCAAGTAGCCAAGTACATCTTATTCAAGTTCAAGCAACAAAAATAATAAAAATCATAAAGCAGAAAATCCAGCCTAATACATCATCTCGCCAATACCATCTGGTAGCAGACCATTCTGATCTGTAATTAGTAAATTTGCAGGAGAATGAAGAAGAAAAACAAGTACCCGTCAATTGCAAGTTACGGACCACTTATAATGTAGGATACAAGTACATGGGATAGGTAAATCTATGTAACAAACCTAGCATGGTATAATCATGAATACATGATATAAATCATAGCATGGCAAGATGAGTAAGTATAATAGCATGTGTCAAGTGTCGAGTAAACAAGTGTCATGCATCAAGTAACCAGTATAAAGAATCATGTAATCATGTAGCATGTATCAAGTATCAAATCTCATGTATGATGTGGTCAAGTGTCAAGTAGGCAGGTATCATGTTCAAGTGTCATGTAAGCATGTATCCTGTTCAACTGTCAAGTTTAAGTCCTGTAGTTGTTACTATATAGGTAACACTTCATGCATCCCGGTTTTTACTATATGGTTGCTACAACAAACAGTTTCGCTTTAGATTTTGTAGGGGACCATATAGGGCAGTGTACTCAGGGACAAGCTCCAAGTATCATGTAATCATGTATTATGTAAACAAGCTCCAAACCCCAAACAAGCTCCAGTGTCATGTGTGTAAGTGTCAAGTATATCGTGTCAAGCTCCACATGTAAACAAGCTCCAATAACCACTAGGTTCTTCCGAGTACACGTTTCTGCACTATCCACTACTAGATCTTTCCCTTAACCCCGGCTTAGTTATTTATTATTAATGTCAAACATGCATGTAGGTGTGCAAAACAAAACAAGAATAACATGGCATGATCATGTGGCAAGTTCAAGTTGCAAGATAACATGTACGTGTGCAAGATATCGCATAAAAGAATAAAATAGACATACCGTAGTAAAATAGTGATTCAGAGTATTACAAACAAGCAAAACATGATCCGTCAAAGGATCTGGAAAATAGACTTCCACACGAATCCATCGAATATAAATAAGTCATAAATTAATTCACAAAAATATAACTCAAAACTAGTTTGAATACAGAAAATAGGTTCAGTCAGAAATTAGGAAAACGAATTCAAGAATAGGAAAACAGCATCAAAACACATTAAATAAATCCATGAAAAATCTGGGATATTCCCTTATATGTCCAGTATCTTAACAAAAAGTTTTATTTTCCAGTGAAATTAGATCGTTCATCAAAAATAAGAAAGCATCAAGAAAACATAGTTTGGCAAATCTAGAATTCCCAACACTGCTGTACAAAAACTAAGATATCTCGCAACCAGCGAAACGAAACTCAATTCCGCCAAAGGGATGTGAAAATAGATAAAATATACTCACTTTTATATTTCTCAAGCATTTTTCATACAGTAAAAAGGAATCAGGATGAAATTAAGGTTCTTTACAGAACAGCGAGTAAAATACAGCAAGTATAGAATTCATAGACGAGCATGAAACAACACATAAAACTCATCAATAACATTCTCCAAAATTCTAGGAAATCCCTAACTAGATAAAGAAACACTGACCAAAGTTTTGGATCAAAATAATATATGTAGCATAGTTCTTTAAAATGATTTGTCATCAAAATACCGAAAAATAGAATCTGGAAAAGGTCGACACCTCTGTAGTAAAACAGTCATAACTCATTCATACGAAAACGAAATCAAGCAAGGTCATAGGGGTTTGAAAATAGATGAAATTCTCTAAAACTCACGTTTTATACCGAAATTAAGATACTGACTTCAAGACAGTCCAAAATAGCAAACAAAACAGATCAGCAACAAAATACAGATTTTTCACTTAAAAAGAAAACCAACATAGATTCAAGAAAATTGATCCAAACACACCTAAACATGAAATCGAGTCTACCAAGTGTCCAAACATCATAATTTAGGGTATCTAGCATGTCCACACAAAATATATCACATGAGTCTCAACGAAAACACGAGTTCTCACAAAAGTCTCACGTATATGATCAAAATCAGGAACGGGTAAAACCTAAGTTAATTCATGTTCATATTGTGTCGTGAGTCATCTATGGTCAAATCACTATAGAGACAATATCAGTAAGGGGTTTCACACACGAATTGTCTCTAGAACCCAACTACACTATAGGTGGTATTTTTGACTTGTATCAAACAAATGAATTGGAGTACAAGTTACTTTCCTGGAGGACGACGAAAACAATGAAGCCAAAAGCAAGAATAACGGGAACATATTCCCGGGCACGAACAAGACACCACGAACGAACAACCACGAGTAAGATCACAAACCCAAAGAACAATCGATCACGGACACGATCAGACGGCTGAGATTCAAGGGATCATGATATCAAGGCAATCGGATCAGATCGGACGACTCTGATCGAAGATCAAGATCAAGATTGAGATGTGATCAGTATCTTGATGATGATGATGATGATCGGATCAGATCGACGATCGGACGACCATCAATCAAAGCAATCAAAGAACTCCAAGATGGTTATAAGATCAAGATCCAACGGTCCAAATCAAGAGATCAAGAACGGACAGCCAACAATGCACTCAGTCAAGGTCAAGATGATCAAGGGGAAACGGACGGTTCTCATCACATGATCAACACTCCATGATCAAGATGATCAAGAGATCAACAGCTCGGATCCACTTGATCAAAACCCACATGATCAGGAATCCAATAGATGGCTCTCAATCAAGGGATCAAAACCAAGACGATGATGATCATGATGCGATCAACGGCCCACAATCAATGGAAGATCAAAACTCCATCAAACAGAGCCACTCTTGGCTGCAATGGCTGTGGTAGTAGACGGCGACGGCACAGGGCGGTAAGATTGCAGTCGCAGGTAGAGGACGGCGCACATGGGCAATGCCGGTGAGGGGCGCGACTGGGGGAACACAATGTGGGGAGAAGACAGTGGATGGCACTGCGGTAGTTGGAAGGGGGTCGGGAGAGTGAGCACAGGAGGCCAGGTGGAGGGCACGGGAGGGAGAACGGGAGAAAGGGAAGGCAGGCGGCTGGTGCGGGGATGCTATCGAGGAGAGGTCGTACTGGGTGGTAGCGACTGAATCGCACTAGCGGCAAAGCGGTGTGATGGCGAACGATAGGCCAAGAGGGGTGTCGCGATAGGCCAGAGCGCCTAGGGGAGACGCTGCTGATTGCGGGGCTTGTTGGCTGGCAATGCAGAAGCTAAACAAGGGACAGGAGATAGGAGCGGGAGAGGGTTAAGGAAACAGTAGGACGGGTACAAGATGAAGGGGCAGGTGCATGGGTTTGCGGCTGAGAGGAGATGAATCATATGGGAGTAGTATATATACAGGTTGGGTTAGGATTGAGGGGGAAACAGGTTTGGGGTTTTTTTTTAAACAAGGTATAGGGTTCAACAGGTGGGTTATTAATAGGGTGGAAGTGGGTTTTGGGTTGTGGGTAGGGGTAAAGAGGTTAACGGGTTATGGGTAGTTAGGTGGGTTAATGGGTCTGGTGATGTGATTAAGGTATGTGTTAAATGGGTTAAATGTTTAAAAAAGGGTTTGGGTTTTAAATTATATACTATAACTAATAAAATGTAATTTTATAAACTAATATAATTTGTATTAAATGTATAAAGTCTATAAGTAAAAATATAATTAACACATAAAATGGATTTTTAATAAACATTCAAAACAACAATAATAACAATAATACAAATCACAATAATAATGATAAGGCCATGACAAAAATAATAATAGTGCTAAAAATAACAGTAATAATACCAATAATAGAAATCAGGGTATCAATTTAAATAATAAGATTTGTTTTTAAAAAAACATAGTAAATAGTTACAAATAAATTATTGATTAAAGATACACTTTAGTGGAAGATTCTAAAATACATTTTAACGAAAAGAATTTGAAAACAAAAAAAAATTACAAAAATTTTAAATACAGAAAATATACGAAAAATACAAATGTTGGGAAAACAGGGGTTACAAATCCTATCCACCATACAACAAAATTTCGTTCTCGAAATTTGCATAGGCGGTACATAGGACAAGGCAAACAAACTAACTGGGGGAAGGGTAACAAAGCAGAGGGCGAATAGGGAAAGAACAAAGCAGGGGCAACACTAGAAAAAGAAGGAAGTGGATAACAATGAGGTCAAATGGAATGCAAGAAAGAAAATAAGCAGTATCAAAATGAAAGAACAACACAAGAAAACAAAACAATATAGGGAGTCGGCAGAACTGAAATAAAAGAGAGAAAAGACAGGGAAGAATTGAATCAAACAATAAGTCAACGGATAAGAACAAATGCAAGAGATAGGGGAAACCAAAACAATGCAAGGAAGGAGAAGCAACAATATAATCCTGGGACCTATGGGTTATGGGCCCACCACGCTTCCGCTGCGCCACTCTGATGGTGACGTTCCAAGCTGCAGACATGTCGTTGTAGACCACGCGACACCAAGCGACAATCCGAGCAGGAAGAAAAGAATGAGACACCAGAATAAAATTAGGATTTAGATGAGGGCTTGAATTTAAATAATTAGGCCAAAACTGATGGGCGTTAACAAAAATAATATTAATAATACAAAAATCAATGCATATTAATAATAAAATAATAACAACAAAAATAATAATAATAATAACAATAATAATCATCATAATCATACTGGTAAAAATAATAATAATAATAATAATAATAATAATAATAATAATAATAATAATAATAATAATAATAACAATACTGGTAAGGATAATAATACAAGACAGAAAATAATTTGGGGTTCATCATTTTGGTGAAAGTAATTCAATATTAATAACAATAATAAAATAGTAAAAGAAAATACAATAATAATAATAATAATAGTAATAACAATAATAATAACAATACCAATAATAATAAGGAAAACAATAATAATAATAGTAAAAATTCTTTGATGTGGATTCGCCTCATTTATATCCATCTGTAGAGTTGCCTTCTCGACATCAAGTTGCATATTTGCCTCCACGACATCAGGTTGCAGGTTGCCATCTGGATATTCGGTTGCACCTGTAACCCCTGTTTTCCCAAAATGTATTTTCTCTATTTAAAAGTTTTGCAAATTATTTTCGGTTTTCAAATTCTTTTGTCAAGATGTATTCTTGAGTCTTCTACTAAAATCTAATATTTCGATCAATATTTTTATTATAACTATTTTATATGATTTTATATTGAAATACAAATCTTATTATTATTATTATTACTATCATTATTTTACCAGTATTATTTTAGTCAGTGACTCAGTGTTACTATTTGCATTATTATTTTTATTATTATTTTTTTTTTCATACTCTAATTTATCTAATAAAGTTATATTATATTTTTCATTGGATCTTATAATCCATATTTTCCATATTGGATTTTTTTTATAAACCCAATAACCTATTTTTAAAACCCTATTGGATTTTCAACCCAATTATCCATTACCCTATTTTAAAACCCATACCTAATATATATTTACTAAAACCCATTAAACCCAACCCAGACCATTACCCATCTGTTTTTCCCAACCCGAAACCCACCTACTTAAACCCCCCCTGTGTACCCACACCCGTTTGAAAACCCTAATATATTTCTCCATCCCATATATATACCCGTTTCTAATCATCTACCTCTTCATCTTCCACATTAAACCCCGCCGCTTCCACTTCTTCCCCTACGGAAAACCCAACTCCCGCTCTCATCCCCTGACTCCCGTCTTCCTCTCTCTCTCGTCGACAGCCAGGCGCTCAACACCCTTGCCATGTCCCTGATGCCTCCCTGCCTCCTGCAGCACCGCAGCACCCTTTCCCGTCTCCTCATCTCCTCATTGCGACGCTGCAACACCCAGGAGACGCCCTGCCCCCGTCTCCGCTTCTCTCCCTGTCCGCTGCAGCCACCTATGGCAATCGTCACGACCTCCCCTCATCGGCAGCAGTGCCTGCGGCCTGGGCACGCGTCCTCCCTATCTCGACGTGCCGTGCGTCAGCAGTCCACCGTCGTGTCCCCTGGCCTGCCTTCCACCGTCCACCATCACACTGCCTCACCGCCGTAGCGAACCAGTTACAGGCAGCCGAGCTTTGAGTTGCTGTTGAATTGGGTTGATCAACTTTGAATATTGGTCGTCCGTTCTTGATCAACTTTGTTATGAGCCTTTCGATCTTGTTGATTTGGATCATGGGTTTTGATCAAGTGGATCGTGGGCCGTTGATCACCATCTTGATGATCACTTTGATTGTGGACCATCGGATCTTCACGATCTCATCTTGATCTTCTTGATCATGGTTTAATCTTGGCCATCCGTGGATCTTATCACCTTTGATTATGGACTATTGGATCGCATTCTCATCATCTTGGAGTTCTTGATCTTTTGATTTCAGCCGTCCGATCGTCGATTTGACCCGATCATCATCATCATCATCAAGATACTGATCACATCTAGATCTTGATCTTGATCTTCGATCATAGTCGTCCGATCTGATCCGATTGCCTTGATCTCTTGATCTCATGATCTCAGCCGTCGATCATGTTCGTGGGTTATTTGTTCTTTGGTTCGTGATCCGTTCGTTGCGTTCGTGCCCCGGGATCTGTCCCGTTGTTTGTGCTCTTGTGTTGTTCTCGTCGTCTTTCAGGCAAGTAACTTGTACTCCAATTTATTTATTTGATACAAGTCAAAAAGTTCACCTATAGTGTAGTTGGGTCTAGAGACGACTCTTGTTTGTGATATGTTTGATGAATTTTGTCTCTATTGTGAAAATTTGACCATAGATGACTCATGACACCATATGGACAAGAATCAACCTAGGATTTGCCGTTCTTGATTTTGATCATGTATGTGAGACTTGTATGAAAATTCGTGTTTTGATTGAGACCCATGAGATATATTTGGTGTGGACATGTTAATAACCCTAATTCATGATGTTTAAACATTTGGTAGAATCAATTTCATGTTTGGATGTGTTTGGATCGATTTTCTTGAATCTATGTTGATTTTGTTTTTAAGGGGGAAATCTGTATTTTGTCACTGTTCTGTTTTGTTTGCTATTTTGGACTATTTTAAAGTCAGTATCTTAATTTAGGTATAAAACATGAGTTTTAGAGAATTTCTTCTATTTTCAAACCCCTCTGACCTTGCTTGATTTTAATTTTGTATGACTGAGTTATGACTGTTTTACTACAGAGGTGTCGATCTTTTCCAGATTCTGTTTTTCGGTAATTTTGATGACAAATCATTTCAAAGAACTATACTACGTATATTATTTTGATCTAAAACTTTGGTCAGTTTTTCTATACTTATCTAGGGATTACCCAGAATTTTGGTAGATTTTATTGATGGGTTTTATATGTCGTTTCATGCATGTTTACAAAAGTCATACTTGCTGTATTTTGCTCGCTGTCCTGTGAAGAATTTTGTTTTCACCCTGATTCCTTTTACTGTATGGAATATATTTGTGAAATATGAAAGTTAGTTTATTTTATCTATTTTCATCCTCCTTTGGTGGATTTGGATTTTGTTTCACGGCTTACGAGATATTTCAGTTTTCGTACAGCAGTGTTGGGAATTCCAGATTTTCCCAAGTATCGTTTCTTGATGTTTTCTTATTTTTGATGACTAAACTAATTTTACTTGAATATTATGAAACTTTATACTTTGATTCTAGTCATATAGGGAAATACCCCAGATTTTTCCTGAATTTATTGAGAGATTTTGATGCGGTTTTCCTGCTCTTGAATTCGTTTTCCTGATTTCTAACTGAACATGTTTTCTGGATTCAACCCTATTTTGAGTTATGATGTTGTGAATTACCATATAACTTATTTATATTCGCTGGATTCGTGTGGAAGTCTATTTTCCAGATCCTTCGACGGATCCAGATTTGGATGTTTGTAGTAGCGGAAATCACTGTTTTTGTACAACATTGTCTTGTTGTCCTGAATTAGAAAACTAGTTGTTTTACCCTGTTATATGTTATCTTGTACCTGTACTTGTTTATCTTGCACCCTGAACCTGATACATGTTTATACCCTAATATTCTTGCTTTGTTTTGCGACACATACATGCATGCCTGATTATAATAATAAATAATCAAGCCTGAGATTTTTAATGGGAAAGATCTAGTAGTGGATAGTGCAAAAATGTGTACTCAGAAGGGAGCCCGTGTTTCCCATTTTGATTCATGTTGATACATGAACCTGTTGATGCATGGACCTGTTGGTTCATGTACCTGTTACCTGTTGATGCATGGACCTATTAGTTCATGTACCTGTTACCTGTTGATGCACGGACCTGTCGGTCGTGTACCTGTTACTTGTTGATGCACGGACCTGTTGGTTGTGTACCTATTGATTCATAAACTCGTTGATGCATGAATCGGATGATTCGTGTACCTATTTGATTCCTGAACCTGTTTTCTGTTTCTGTTCTGATCCCTGAGTACACTGCCTTCTATGGTCCACTATGAAATCTAAAGCAGAACTGTTTGTTGTACCAACCATGCAGTATGGGATGCATGAAGTACTACCTAGATAGTAATTCACTACAAGACTTGACACATGAGACCTGAACATGCTACTTGATCACATGATACATGCTTGCTTGATACTTGACTACATGATAACTGAGACTTGATACATGATTACATGACGCTTGACACTTGATGCATGTTTACCTGTTTATTTGATTACTTGACACTTGATTCATGCCATTTACACTTGTTCACTTTGCCATGCTAGTTGTTTATTTTGACATCATGCTTCGACCATGTTGCTAGTTAGTTTCCCCATGTACTTGTATCCTACATTATAAGTGGTCTGTAACTTGCAATTGACGGTTACTTGTTTTTTCTTTTTCTTTTTCCAGTATTCGTTGAATTGTAGATTTTGGAGAACATGTTCTAGATGGTATTGGTGACATGAAGTATTAGTATTGGATCTTGTTATTATTATTTCTTGTAGTTTGCTTGAACAATAATTGTATTCATGTATTTGGATTTATTCTTGTATTTGGGTACTATGACCTAGGATTATTTGTGTTATTCAGACATGACTATTTGAGATTAATATATTTTATTTCAAGTATTCTTGGTGGTAATTGGTTCATATGTGCACGTGGTTGATTTTTTCTGGCTTCCGACTCTGATTATATTGTGATATGTTGTAAAGATTCCTGAACAGCTTAGGGATGATGAAAATCATTCATTGGGCTTTTGTTACGTGCTCGTATTCCGTATTTTTGGAAAGTGAGGCGTGACAGCACCTTTTGCCTCCCTGATATCCAGTTGCAATTTGCCTCCATTGACGTCTAGTTGCATGTTTGCCATCTCGATATCCAGTTGCTACAAAATGATGAATAAGATGAGGCAATTTTCCACACGTACTTAGATATTGATTGCACAATTTAAGTATGAAGTTATGTTTTGAAATTTGTGATATTAAAAATACACAATTATTCGAAATAACAAAATTTTCGTTTTTAGAAAAAAAATTATAGAAGATCCAAAATATAACAAATAATAATCGAAATACTCAAAATATTCGAATATATATGTATATATATATATATATATATATATATATATATATATAGAGAGAGAGAGAGAGAGAGAGAGAGAGAGAGAGAGTCCCCTTCGGTTGCACACTACTTTCCGTGAGCACTCACGAACTAGAAACCCTATGAAAAATCCAAACCGCTCATATTGTTCTATATGCCCTAGATAGCCTAACAATAAAAAATCAAGTAATTTGAAGTTCATTTGCCCATCCATCATGCTGTTAGAATTTTCAGCCATACAATTTTGTGATGATGTAAATCATGGACAAATGAACTTCAAATTACTTGATTTTTTATTGTTAGGCTATCTAAGGCATATAGAACAATATGAGCGGTTCGGATATTTCACAGGGTCTCTAGTTCGTGAGTGCTCACGGAGTGCTCACCAAAGTAGTGTGCAAAGCTCACCAAAGTAGTGTGCAACCGAAGATTTCTATATATATATATATATATATATATATATATATAAAGAAAATATATGCAGGAGAAAATGAATTTTACACTCAATAAAGAGTCAACAAAGGAGGACGACTACAAGGGACGAAAGAAAATAAGAAATCAAAGAATTGAATATGAAGAATGAGAAACGAGGGGGCACAAGCGGAATTTGAAGAGGATATAGCAGGAAAAGAATAACTAGCATGATACACAAAATAAGTCAACAAATGAATATGAATGAAAGAATCAAAGAACTATGGGTACAGAAAGAACGAAACTATACCCAATAAAGAATCAACAAATGAGAACAACTAAAAGGGACGGAAGAAACAAGGAATCAAGGAAATCAAATAAGAAGGGATCAAAAAGAAAGGAATAAGACTAGTATCCATATCAATATTGATAATAACTGGTTCATTTATGCATGCATGGTTGGTGAAATGTTGAGCAGATTCCAGATCGAGCCAAGCTTGTGTAATATATTCGTCAACTAATACATTAGCCAAACCTGGCTCTGATACCACTGAAAACCCTGTCACGCCCCGCTTCCCAAAAATAATACGGAATACGGATACGAGACAAAAGCCCAGTAAATGATTTTCATCATGCATAAGCTGTTCAAGAATCTTTACAATATCTCACAACATAATCAGAGTTAGAAGCAAAAGATACAACCAGGCATGCATAATTGAAACAAGATACCAACAGAAATTACTTGAAACCAAATATAATAATCTTAAATAATCAAATTCTGAACAAGTCAAATATTCTGGGTCACATCGCCCAAATACAAGATAAATATCTAAGTAGCCAAGTACATCTTATTCAAGTTCAAGACACAAAAATAATAAAAATCATAAAGCAGAAAATTCAGCCTAATACATCATCTAACCAATACCATCTGGCAGCCGACCATCCTAATATGTAATTAGTAAATTTGCATGAGAATGAAGAATAAAACAAGTACCCATCAATTGCAAGTTACGGGCTACTTATAATGTAGGATACAAGTATATGGGATAGGTAAATCTATGTAACAAACCTAGCATGGTATAATCATGAATACAAGATATAAATCATAGCATGGCAAGATCTGCATGTATAATAGCATGTGTCGAGTGTCGAGTAAACAAGTGTCATGCATCAAGTAACCAGTATAAAGAATCATGTAATCATGTAGCATGTATCAAGTATCAAATCTCATGTATCATGTAGTCAAGCGTCAAGTAGGCATGTATCATGTTCAAGTGTCATGCAAGCATGTATCCTGTTCAAGTGTCAAGTTTAAGTCTAGTAGTTGTTACTATCTAGGTAGCACTTTATGCATCCCGGTTTTTACTATATGGTTGGTACAACAAACAGTTTCGCTTTAGATTTTGTTGGGGACCATACAGGGCAGTGTACTCAGGGACAAGCTCCAAGTTTCATGTAATCATGTATCATGTAAACAAGCTCCAAAATCCAAACAAGCTCCAGTATCATGTGCATACGTGTCATGTATATCGTGTCAAACTCCACATGTAAACAAGCTCCAATAACCATTAGGTTCTTCCGAGTACACGTTTCTGCACTATCCACTATTAGATCTTTCCCTTAACCCCGGCTTGGTTATTTATTATTAATGCCAAACATGCATGTAGGTGTGCAAAATATAACAAGAATAACATGGCATGATCATGTGGCAAGTTCAAGTTGCAAGATAACATGTACGTGTGCAAGATATCTCATAAAAAAATAAAATAGACAAATCTCAAGTTCAGGACAGCAAGACCATACTCTAGTAAAATAGTGATTCCCAGTATTACTAACAAGCAAAACTGGTTCCGTTGAAGAATCTGGAAAATAGACTTCCACACGAATCCAGCGAATATAAATAAGTCATATATTAATTCACAAAAAATATAACACAAAACTGGTTTGAATACAGAGAATAGGTTCTGCCAGAAATTAGGAAAACGAATTCAAGAACAGGAAAACGGCATCAAAACACATTAAATAAATCCTGGAAAAATCTGGGGTATTCCCCTATATGTCCAGTATCTAAATATAAAGTTTCAGATTTTTCCAGAGAAATTAGACCGTTCATCAAAAATAAGAAAGCATCAAGAAAATTAAATTTGGCAAATCTGGAATTCCCAACACTGCTGTACGAAAACTAATATATCTCGCAACCAATGAAACGAAACCCAATTCTGCCAAAGAGATGAGAAAATAGATAAAATGTACTAACTTTCATATTTCTCAAGCATTTTTCATACAGTGAAAGGAATTAGAGTGAAAATAAGGTTCTTTACAGAACAGCGAGTAAAATACAGCAAGTATAGAATTCATAGACGAGCATGAAATAACACATAAAACTCATCAATAAAATTCACCAAAATTCTGGATAATCCCTAACTAGATAAAGAAACACTGACCAAAGTTTTCGATCAAAATAAAATATGTAGCATAGTTCTTTAAAATGATTTTTCATCAAAATCACCGAAAAATAGAATCTGGAAAAAGTTGACACCTCCGTAGTAAAACAGTCATAACTCAGTCATTCGAAAAAGAAATCAAGCAAGTTTAGAGGGGTTTGAAAATAGGTGAAATTCTCTAAAACTCACGTTTTATACCGAAATTAAGATACTAACTTCAAGACAGTCCAAAATAGCAAACAAAACAGATCAGCAACAAAATACAGATTTTTCCCTTAAAAACAAAATCAATATAGATTCAAAAAAATTGATCCAAACACACCCAAACATGAAATCGAGTCTACCAATTGTCCAACCATTATAATTATGGTATCTAGCATGTCCACACCAAATATATCACATGGGTCTCAACCAAAATACGAGTTCTCACAAAAGTCTCACGTACATGATTAAAATAAAAAACGGGTAAAACCTAAGTTAATTCATGTCCATATTGTGTCGTGAGTCATCTATGGTCATATCACTATAGAGACAATATCAACAAGGAGTTTCACACACGAATTGTCTCTAAAACCCAACTACACTATGGGTGGTATTTTTGAATTGTATCAAACAAATGAATTGGAGTACAAGTTACTTGCCTGGAGGATGACGAAAACAATGAAGCCAAAAGCAAGAATAACGGGAACATATTCCCAGGCATGAACACGACACCACGAACGAACGACCACGAGCAAGATTACAAACCCAAAGAACAATCGATCACGGACACGATCGGACGGCTGAGATTCAAGGGATCACGATATCAAGACGATCGGATCAGATCGGACGACTCTGATTTAAGATCAAGATTAAGATCGAGATGTGATCAGTATCTTGATGATGATGATGATGATCAGATCAGATCGACGATCGGATGACCACCAATCAAAGCAATCAAAGAACTCCAAGATGATGATAAGATCAAGATCTAACAGTCTAAATCAAGAGATCAAGAACGGACGGCCAACAATGCACTCAGTCAAGACCAAGATCATCAAGGGGAAACGGACGGCTCTCATCACATGATCAACACTCCATGAATAAGATGATCGAGAGATCAATGGCTCGGATCCACTTGATCAAAACCTACATGATCAGGAATCCAATAGACAACTCTCAATCATGGGATCAAAACCAAGACGATGATGATCATGATGCGATCAATGGCCCACAATCAATGGAAGATCAAAACTCCATCAAACAGAGCCACTTATGGCTGCAATGGCAGTGGAAGCAGACAGCGACGGCACAGGGCGGCAAGGTGGCGGCCGCAGGCAGAGGACGGCGCACACAGGTAGCGCCGGCGAGGGGCGTGATTGGGGGAACACAACGCGGGGAGAAGACGGTGGATGGCACTGCGATTGTTGGAAGGGGATCGGGAGTGTGAGCATAGGAGGCCAGGTGGAGGGTGTGGCCTGGCTGTGTTGTCGGCGCTGCAGGGCCGCGATGACGGGAGGGAGAACGGGAGAAAGGGAAGGCAGGCGGTTGGTGCGGGGTTGCTGTCGAGGAGAGGTCGTACAGTGTGAAAGTGATTGAATCGCACTGGCGGCAAAGCGGTGCGACGGCGAACGGTGGGCCAAGAGGGGCGTCGCGATAAGCCAGAGCGCCCAGGAGAGACGCTGCTGATTGCGGGGCTTGCTGGCTGGCGATGCAGACGCTAAACAAAGGACAGGAGATAGGAGCGAGAATGGGTTTAGGAAACAGGAGGATGGGTACAAGATGAAGGGGCAGGTGCATGGGTTTGCGGCTGAGAGGAGATGAATAGGCAGGGAGTAGTAAATATACAGGTTGGGTTAGGGTTAGGGGGAAATGAGTTTGAGTACTTTTTTTTTAAACATGGTATAGGGTTTAACGGGTGGGTTATTAATAGGGTGGAAGTGGGTTTCAGGTTGTGGGTAGGGGTAAAGAGGCTAACGGGTTATGGGTAGTTGGGTGGGTTAATGGGTCTGGGGATGTGATTAGAGTATGGGTTAAATGGGTTAAATGGGTTAAATGTTCAAAAATGGGTTTAGGTTTTAAATAAAAAAATCCAATAAGAAAATTAAATGCAATGACTAATAAAATATAATTTTATAAACTAATATAATTTGCATTAAAAGTATAAAGTCTATAAGTACAAATATAATTAACACATAAAATGGATTTTTAATAAACATTCTAAAGCAACAATAATAACAATAATACAAATAACAATAATAATGATAAGGCCATGATAAAAATAATAATAGTGCTAAAAATAACAGTAATAATAGCAATAATAGAAATCAGGGTATCAATTTAAATAATAAGATTTGTATAAAAAAAATCATAGGAAATAGTTGCAAATAAATTATTGATTAAAGATAAACTTTAGTGAAAGATTCAAAAATACATTTTAACGAAAAGAATTTGAAAACAAAAAAAAACAAAAATTTTAAATACAGAAAATATACGAAAAATATAAATTTTGGAAAAACAGGGGTTACACTAACCCTAACTTTAAGCACCCGGCCTCCCTCTCTCTCCCGTTGCTTGCGCCGACACACAGCCGAACCCGACCCACCTCCAAGCCACCACCCTCTCCTCCCGACCTGATCCCGATGCCGACCCAACCCCAGGCTGCCGACTTCCCTTCTCCGCCTGTTCACCGACCGAACCCCCCCCCCCATCTTCACTTGGCCATCCGACCACTCCTCACACCACCACATAAATCCCTCGTCCATCTTTCTTGGTGTTCTCTCGTGGCCGCAAGCCACCATCGCCGTCATCACTCGCTTTTGGAGTTTTTGTTCGTGTTGAGATTTAGTTGCTTGGATTTGTTGATTCGTAGATTTTCGTTCGTGGGTTTTGCTCGTTACTCTTGGTTTTCGTTGTTCTTCATCTTCGGTTAAGGCAAGTAACTTGTACTCCAATTCATTTGTTTGATACAAGTCAAAAAATACCACTTATAGTGTAGTTGGATCTAGAGACGACTCTTATTTGTGTTATCCTTGATGGGTTTTGTCTCTATTGTGAAAATTGACCAAAGATATCTCACGACACAATATGGACATGAATTAACTTATGTTTTACCCGCTCTTGATTTTGATCATGTATGTGAGACTTTTGTGAGAATTCGTGATTTGGTTGAGATCCATGTGATATACTCGGTGTGGACATGCTAGATATCCTAATTCATGATGTTTAGACACTTGGTAGACCTGATTTCATGTTTGGTTGTGTTTTGAACAAGTTTTGTATGATATATGTTGAGTTGTTGTTAAAGGGAAAAATCTGTATTTAGTCGCTGATCTGTGTTGTTTGCTATTTTGGACTGTCTTAAAGTCAGTATTTTAATTTTGGTATAAAACATGAGTTTTAGAGAATTTTGTCTATTTTCAAACTCCTCTGACCTGCTCAATTTCGTTTTCGTATGTGTGAGTTATTACTGTTTTGCTACAGAGGTGTCGATCTTTTCCAGATTTTGTTTTTTTTGATGTTCTTGATGACTAAATGATTTTATTAACTGCGCTACACATATTATTTTGATCCAAAACTTTGGTCAATATTTCTTTATCTAGTTTGGGATTACCCAGAATTTTGCTGAATTTTATTGATGCGTTTTATATATCGCTCGTTTATGAAAATCTATACTTGCTGTATTTTGCTCGTTGTTCTGTAAAGAACCTCATTTTCACTATGATTCCTTTTACTGTATGAAAAATATTTATGAAATATGAAAGTTAGTATATTTTATCTATTTTCATCTCCGTTTGGCGGAATTGGATTTCGTTTCACTGGTTGAGAGATATCATAGTTTTCGTACAGCAATGTTGGGAATTCCAGATTTGCCAAACTATGATTTCTTGATGCTTTCTTGTTTTTGATGACTGATCTAAATTCACTAAAAAAATGTGAAACTTTATATTTAGATACTAGACATATAGGGGAATACCCCAGATTTTTCGTGAATTTATTTAATGTGTTTTCATGCTGTTTTCCTGTTCTTGAATTCATTTTCCTGATTTCTGGCTGAACCTATTTTCTGTATTCAAACCAGTTTTGAGCTATATTCTTGTAAATTAATATATGACTTATTTATATTTCACTAGATTCATGTGGAAGTCTGGTTTCCAGATCCTTCGGCGGATCCAGATTTGCTTGTTTGTAACACTGGGAATCACTGTTTTACTACAGTATGGTCTTGTTGTCCTGAACTTGAGATTTGTTTATTTTATTCTTTTATGAGACATCTTGTACTCGTACATATTTATCTTGCAACTTGCACTTGTTACATGATCATGCCATGTTATTCTTGATATATTTTGCACATATACATGCTGGTTTGACATTAATAATAAATAACCAAGCCGGGGTTTAAGGGACTGATCTAATAGTGGATAATTTAGAAATGTGTACTCGGAAGGGGATCCACTGATCCTACGTAATTACAGGAGACATGATACTTGACACGTGATTACTTGATACTTGCACACAAGACACGGTATTTGCCACTTGCACACCTGACACGTGATTTACATGATACATGATACATAATACTTGGAGCTTGGAGCTCGATTACTTGACTTGTCCCCGAGTATACTGCCCTCTATGGTCCACTATGAAATCTGAAGCGAAACTGTTTGTTGTAGCAACCATGTAAGGTGGGCTGCATGAAGTGCTACCTAGATACTAATCACTACAAGACTTGATACATGCTACTTGAACATGATACTTGAACATGATACATGCTTGCTTGATACTTGACTACATGATACATGAGACTTGTTTACATGAGATCTGATTACTTGACACTTGATGCATGTTTACATGATACTTGATTACTTGACACTTGATTCATGCCATTTACACTTGATCACTTTACCATGCTAGTTGTTTACCTTGACATCATGCTTATACCATGCTGCTAGTTAGTTTTTCCATGTGCTTGTATCCTACATTATAAGTGGCCTGTAACTTGTAATTGATGGGTACTTGTTTTTCTCTTTCCCTCTTTCCTACATTCGTTGAATTGCAGATTTTGGAGAACAGGTTCCAGATGGTATCGGAGACATGAAGTATTAGTGCTGCTTTTTATTAATAATATTCTTGTAGCTTGCTTGAACAATATTGTATTTTGAGACTTGGATTTATTCTTGTATTTGGGCGATATGACCCAAGATAACTATTTTTTTCAGATCATGACTATTTGAGATTTATGTATTTGCTTTCAAGTATTCTTGTTGGTATTTTGGCTCATTATGTGCATGTGGTTGATTCTTTTGCTTCCGACTCTGATGATTCTTGAGAATGTTGTAAAGATTTCTTGAACAGCTTATGGATGATGAAAATCATTCGCTGGGCTTTTATTGCCTATCCGTATTCCGTATTTTTGGGAAGCGGGGCTAACAGGGCTTTGAGTGGTATCAGAGCACCAGGTTTGGCTAATGTATTAGTTGCCTAATATATTAGACAAGCTTGGCTCCAACTGGGATCTGCGCAACATTTCACCAACCATGCATGTAGGGGTGGTATACCGTACCGTACCGTACAAAAATTATTCTACCATCTACCGTACCGGAATACTTGGTACACAAATTTCTCTACCATTACCGTGCCAAAATTTTGGTACTACCGAGTTCGGTAATACCGAAATATTGCTATGGTAATGGTAGTGCCATGGTAGTACCGGACATCAAGAAATATGGATGTACCAATTTCAAACTTTGTTTCTCATGACCGACTGGCACAATAAACAGATATATGCTTTATATATGTCCAACAATATACTCAGATATCAATAAAAAACGTGTTTCCTTAAAGATAAAGTTAATCATTCACCTTGCCCACAGAGGAATGTATTTCCTTCTACGCCTAATCTCATCATCTCCATCTTCATTGCCAAAGTCTCTGTATGGCAGTGCAATTGTAGAATGATGAAAAAGAAGTAAGTCTTATTCACCGAGGATTAAAGAGCCTCTAATAAAACATTATCATGTAATAAATGTGTGTATGATATGAAGTATGATACATATGATATGAGTTTGTGTAATATGTTGCGAACAATTAATATTTGCTAGGGACAACAATAGATGGACTTACGGAGTATCAAAAATCACTCCATGGTCCACAACACCATCAATTTCATCCAGACTTTTCCCTACTTGAGCTGAGTTCATGAAAAAAATTAGCACTGAAGTTTCCAGGACTGAGATTAATGTATACCTGATTTGCAAATCAAGATATACAGAACAATATCAGATATGCAGGACTGAGATCCAATTCATCAATACATACAAATCAAGATATACAGAACAATATCAGATAAGCAAGACTATTTCTTATCTTCAGAGAAGAAAGTAGTTATTAATTTTGAAAAAAAGAGCAAAGACCAGTTAAATTCCGAATATAAAGGTTTCAATACTTGATACACACATCTCCCTCATCCAAATGGGTGAGCTTTCTTAACAGCTTTGCTGAGAAGACAACCTTTGGATCCGTGCTGGGGCACCCATGATCAACTAGTACCTGAAGATCCTTTCTTGATAAGGATCTAGAATTTAATAACAATTCAGCTTCCATCAGATAAAAAATGAAACAAAAATTTAGTAAGAAAGGAAATCTAGCACCTTTGAGAAATTTGAACGAACTCATCCATGATATATAACCAGATCAATTCAAAATTACAAAAGTCAACAATATTCTTCGCCAATAGTCTAATCAAGGAGAACAAGAACACTAGCTTTCACATTCCTGCAAAAATTGCAATGGTTGGCGAACCAACATTAATTTAATTGTTGCAAGATAATTGAACAAGAAGAAAGATAGAGCCTTACAGCAACTCGTTGTTGATTAAGTCCACCATTTGCACTCACCAATATGTATCCATTGTGTTTCTTGTTATGTCCTGTTGACATAAATATTACTGATTACATCATAAGCACTATGAAGACATATTTCCATTGGTAACCCACAACCACAACCACAACCAACCTCCTTATATTTGACAAAAAGAACTTACAATATGCACCAGACACCAGTTATATATCTAACTATCAACTAATGAGTATAACATCAACAGAATCTAACGTCAAATTAGCTAATCAATTTTTTCAAAAATAGTTGTCATCTCCCAGACTTCTTCACTGCCATCAAAAGCATCTAACGTCAAAGTAGCTAATTATTTCTTATAATAATTTTCGTCTCCCAGATTTCTTCACTGTTATTATCTTCTTAAATTTTCAAATTCTTCATCCTTTTTTCAAAATAAAATGTCTTCATCCTTTTTTTCAAAATAAATGTTGGATTTACTATAATTCTACATGCAAAACCAATATCTGATCAGTTATTCACCTGTTCCCATCAATATTACTTCTTATTTTGTAAGCTAAGAACCAGCATGCTTGTAAAATAAAATGTATTACCTTGATGAACCGGATTATTTCCATCAGCACAAGGTTTCCATGTGGATGCCCTTTTGTAAGGTTCCTTCCATAGTGAAAACTGATCCTGCTTAAAAACTATCTAGACGTACGAACCCAAAGAGATTATATCATTTAGAATCCTTTGAAATAACTCTTAAGTTTGCAGCTAATAGAACTCGGGAAATATATGCAGTCATTCTCACTGAAAGCATACCGAAATGTAAGTTTATCAGATAAGATATGCAGTCATTATCAGTAATTGAAACAATCAAAATATCAAATAACTAAGCACAATCAAATAACTGAGACCAAAATGTAAGTTTATGTATAGTAATTGAAACAATCAAATTGAAAGCTCAAATTCAAAGAACTAAGCACAATAAATTACCCTTCCAAAATTACCCTTCCGGATTTGGTGATTCGGTGAAGAGGAAGATCTGATTCGGTGAAGATGTAATATCCCGAACGGATATTACCTTGTATAAATTATTATTTTATTATTATTTGTTTTAAATTCCAAAATTGAAATATTTTGGTGATTTTCACCCGGTTTGTTCATAGACATTATCTGTACCCAGATACTAGTCAGTATACATCCGTATTGTATCAAATTGGTACCATGATCTTCCGAACTAATAATAAAATTTATTTATTATTATTTCCAAAGTTAAATTATTTTTATACGGATTATGCGAGGATTTTCGGTATACATACATATATACACACATATATGTAGTATGTCGATTAGTACATTATACAAATTGTGTGTTGTGCATTTTTCGATAAAATGCTTGTCTTTGTTATGACAAACCTATTAGATTATTAGGGTTTTTATTTGAATGGTTACCCTAGGTTAAGTGTGCATGAATAGATTAAGGAAACTCTTCTAGAAACCTTCTCTCTTCCACCTCACCTAGCACCATACCCACATCCTACCTCCACCTCATCCCACCTCCCTTGGTGAAAACCGGCCCCCATTTAGTGGGAGGAGTTTTGTGCAGTTTTGTGTGTGCAAATTTGCATTCTCCACCTTTTTCTCCACCTATAAATACCCCCTCCCTCCACCCTTGTCTCATTTTTAGAAAGACAAAAAGAAAGAAAGGAAAAGAAAGAGTGAACTCCTAACTTGAGAGTTTTTCTTGTAGGTTTATTAGGAGTTCCTAAGAGCTTAGGGGAAGGAGAAGAATAGCTAGCAAGTCCTTCCATCAAGAGAAAGAAAGGTGGGGGTTTCTCCACTTGTGTTTTCCTTTGTTTGAGTTGTTGTTCATGGTGCTTCTTCTTCTAATCCTCCTTGTTTTGTTTCTTTTTATTTTGGGTGCTTTCTTGTGATGTTGTTGTATGTTGGTTTGTGATATGTGTTGTAACTTGTATGGGCGAAAGAAAGTAACTAGTGGTAATGCCTAATAAACACATAAAGATTGAATCTTTATGGTTGTAGTTGTTGATCTTATGTTATTAATTGGACTAAAAAGAACACATGCATATGGACCTTGTATACACCCATTTTGGGTTGTAGGACTTGAATGTGGACCCATACATAAGCATATGGACCTTGTGAATACACCCATTTTGGGGTTGTAGAACATACACTTGAACTTTGGACTAAAAAGAATGCATATGTTTGGTTGAACCAAAATGGAGGACTCTTTACCTTATTTTAATTGTTGTTATTTCCTTTTATAAAACATAAGTAAAAAGAACCCATTTTAGATGTTAATTTTAGTATGAAAAAGAAAAGAGACTAATCTAAGTCATTAGTTGTAGAATGATTAAAAAGATCTCTTTTTATGTTCACTAGTAATAATAAAGAAATAAATGCTTATGAAGTAGTAATGGATGTTATGTTTATGTAAAGTTGTAATAGGTGCTTATGTTTAAAATAAGTAGTAATAGTAGAGGTTATGTTTTAAATAAAGTAGTTGTAATAGATGTTTATATTTAAAATGAAGTAGTAGTAGTAGATGTTTATATAAAGTATAGTTGATGTTTATGTTTAAATGAAGTAGTAGTAGATGTTTATGTCTAATTGAAGTAGTAGTAGATGTTTATGTTGAAGTAAAGTTGTAATGGATAGTTATGTTATGTTGAAGTGGTAAATGACATTTGCTTTAGAAGTATGCCCCATTGTAGAAGATATCCATGGTAAACTAGTTATAGGTTGACGTTTATGTGGTGTTTATATTTTTGTAGAAAGTCCATGTTTGATGTCTACCATGTGGTGGGTTAATGGAACCATGTTTATGATGGGTATCATGTTGTAGGAAAAATATATACATGCTTATATTGTTGTAGGAAGTATGATACATGCTTAGAATTTAGTAGGAACCCTTATACATGCATAGATTGATGTAGGAATGCTTAGATTGTTGTAGGAATTATTGTTCATGCTCAAGTTAGTAGATATTCATGCTTAGTTGATGGATAACGATATTCATGTTTAGATCATTGTAGGAAAAATTGTATGCCATGATAGATTCATATTCATGCTTAACATTAAGTAGATGTTCATGCTAAATCATCATTCATGCTCAAGTTAGTATATATTCATGCTTAGTAGATGGATAATGATATTCATGTTTAGATCATTGTAGGAAAAATTATATGCCATGATAGATTCATATTCATGCTTAAGATTAAGTAGATGTTCATGCTAAATCATCATTCACGCCAAGTTAGTAGATGACCATGCTTAAGTATTGTTTATGCTAAGTTAGTAAATGACCATGCTTAATTATTATTCATGCCAAGTTAGTAGATGACCATGCTTAAGTATTGTTTATGCTAAGTTAGTAGATGACCATGCTTAATTATTGTTCATGCTAAGTTAGTAGATGATCATGCTTAGATGATATCCATGCTTAAATAGTGTATGTTCATGCCTAATTATTGTTCAAGATTGAGTTAGAAGATATTCATGTTTAATAAATACCATGTTTAGATTATGGTAGGAATTATCAACCATGCTTATAATATGTATCATGTTGAAAGAAACTCATTCTTGAAGTAGATACCATGTTATAGGATTAATGTTTAAATTAATCTACCATGCTTAGGAATGTTATAGGTTAATGCTAAGTAAATATTCATGCTTAAGTAGTTGGTAGATATTCATGCTTAAGTAGTTGGTAGATATTCATGCTTAAGTAGTTAGTAGATATTCATGCTAGATGATACCCATGTTTAAGGTAACAAATCTATGCTATTGTTGTAGTTAAGGTAAGAAGTATCATACCATGCTTGATTCATTATAGGAAAAATATATACCATGCTAGACTATGGTAGGAAACTCCTAAACCATGTATGATGTGTACCATGTTGTAGGTTAATGGAACCATGCTCATGATGTGTGCCATGTTGTAGGAACCATGCTTATGTTGTGTACATGTTGTAAGGAGTTCATGCTAAATTGTAGTAAAGCTTCATGTTTAGATTGTAGTAACTATTCATGCTTAAGATTGTTATAAGTGCATGCTTAAATCGTATTCATGCTTAAGAGTGTCGTGGGTTGATGGCTATGTTATATACCCTGAGTGGATTGTCGTGAGATGGTGGTCATGATATATACCATGACTAGTTGTTGTAGGTTGATGCTTACAATTGTATACCATGCTATAGGTTAAGTAATAGGAAAGAATCATGTTGTAATTGTAGTGATAACTACCTTGTTGCAGTTAATGTAAGGAAGGAGCCATACATGCTTGAAGGGTATAGGGTGGCATCCTAGTTAAATAAGAAAGCGGACGTATGTCCTAGGTTGATCTAGTCAACTTCAAAAAGAACCCATGGACTCTAGTTGTGTGAGGTCCTAATTGAAATTGGACCATATCATGGGGATGTTCTTCATCCTTATGGGTAATAAGGTTGGGAGGGTCACTAGTAATAGTTTGTTCGATAAAAGTTGTTATGTCGTCTTCGGGCTTTTTGTTGGTAGAATGCCTACCATAGACTATTAGTAGATTCTTCTGTTGCTTCTAATAATAGAAGATCAAGTTTGCTAGTAAGCACGTTTGGTTGCTTCTAGGTTTGATCACCTGTATAGTTGTTTGCATATGGTTGTGCTCGTACGTGGCTCGACTGGTTCGTATGTAGCTGTGGGTCTCATACGTAGTTTATTTGGCTCGTATGTAGGTGGTTGTGCTCATGCGTGGCTCGACTGGCCCGTGCGTAGCTTTTGGTTTCATACGCAGCCTATTTGGCTGGTATGTACGATGTTATCTCATATGAGGCCCGCCTGGCTCGTAGAGAGTGGTTGGTTCATACGTAGCTTATTGGCTCGTATGTGGTTAGTTTACCCGTATATAGCTTATTAGCTAGTACACAGTTTGTTGTGCTCGTCTAGGGTGATATTATTACCCTAGGGGCTATCAACCATCAAGACATATGTTTTCTTACCCCTAAGGAACTGTGGAGGAGTCACTCTTTGTGTACCGTCGGATCTTAACCGGTGTAGGTTGATCGAGGACCGGGGTATAGACGGAATCCAAGTTCAGGGTAGTGGCGTGCAGGTATGTTTGCATGGCCGGGGTCTTGGATCGATGGGCCAGGAACTAGATCCTGAGGGATTCTGGTAAGTCTAGGTTGAGCAGCCTAGTAGAGTTATCTTGCGAAATCTAGTTAAAACGATAGCATGTTGTGTTTGTAATATTGTCATTCCTAGGATTGTTCAGGGCTAGGGACATCATTAGGGTAGTGACTTATAAAGATTATTTACTTAGATCCTTTGCCGGAAGGAAAGGAGCTGGTTGTAAGAGACGCCTCACGACCTACTTGTCCCTTGGGGCAGGCCTTAAGTGGTGTTATTGGGTTGTACCTTCCCGTTAAAGGGATACGTACGGTGGCGTCTCACGAGTTGGGAGCACGGGTTGCGTATCTCACGCTGTTAATTCCTAAAATACCGTGGCTTGGGGTGCCACAGGATGCATTGTGCAGTCCTACGCTTGCGTGACCCCAGGGGTGCCACAGGGTAGGCTTCGCGCTACCCTGCGCTTGCGAGACCCTATAATTTTGGATTTGGAATGAGGTCCGGTTAGCCGGGTAGTAGTGGCAAACATAGACACCACGAGCGGACTGCATTAGTGGGGCATGGACACCATGAGCGTACTACCTTAGTAGGACTTGACCACGTCTGCAACCTCATCAGTCATGTTGTATCTATCAGGAACAGGTTGTGTACAATTAGAATTCATAACGCAGGTTCAAATCCCTATATATGGAGAAAACGGCTTGAGATGGGGTGCATGTAGTATGGGCTGTATGTTGCTTTGGAGACTTGGTGGCATTAGAATAGGAGCATCCTAGTCCTAGTTAATATTGTGTTAGATTCTAGTCATAGCACTCACGAACACTTAAACTACACCGACACAAATTGCCATGTTTTTGTATGTTGTTTGGGAGATTCGCTGCTATGTTATCAGCCTTAAAGCGTCAGTGAATACTAACGTCCCCACTTCCATAGGTACTGGATCGCAGAAGTACAGGTGCGGGATCTAGGGGGACTCAAGGAAAGGAAAGCGTGGAGTCAGTGTCATGTTTAGTTCCGTTGTAACATGTATGTAGATTATCTATTAGTTGAGGAGTACTCAAGTGAGAGTTACCAAGTGTTGTTCTTCATTCCTTGTACTCTGATGTAAGATGTTGAAGGTTGAAATACTTGGGAATGTAAAGGTATTATTATAACACTGTTGTAATGTATTGCAATTGTATGATATTCAGACTTGAAATACATTAGGTGATGAATGAAAAGTTTTTAATTCTCCTGTTTTTCTGTGTATTGTGATTAATTGAAGAAAAGGTCCTGGCTCGTGTCTCGGTTTTCCAGTATATGGAAATCGGGGCGCTACAGAAGAGGTGATTGGGTTTGAGGTCGATGGAGAGGGAACTGGGTTGGGTTTAAGGGGGAAAGTGGTCGATGGAGAGGGAGGAAGAGGTGAGGCCGTGGAGGACCTGGAGGTAGTCGAGGAGGGGTTAACGGTCGGAGAGGGTGACGGAGGGCGATAGGGGCGAGCGGATTGGAGTAGAAGAGGAGGGTTTCGACTTTCGAGGGAGTAGAACTGTAGAGGTTGCGGTCGGGGAGGGTGACGGAGGGTGATGGAGGCGGGCGGATTGGAGTAGAAGATGAGGGTTTCGACTTTGAGGGAGTAAATCTGTAGAGGTTGCGGTAGGAGGTGAGGAAAGATGACGGGAAGAAGGAGAGTCAAGAGACGGCTATAAAAATTAGATTAGATATATATTAAATATATTCGGTACGGTATGGTATACCAACAGTATAAAAAAAATTTACCAGTACCATACCATCAAAAATCGGTATGGTATAATACCAAAAATTTGGTACGGTATTACCAAGTTTCGGTATAGTAATGGTATGGTACGATATGGTACGGTATGGTACGGTAATATGGTATTTTTTGATACCCCTACATGCATGCATAAATGAATCAAATATTATCAACATTGATCTGAATGCTAATTGTTTTTGGTTTTGTGCAGATTATGGCTCACAGAGGTTCTACTTCTCAATCGCAGGGTGACTTGATTGAGGCTGTCACTACTGTGCTTGAGCGCTTGATTAATCAGCAGCAGAACAATAATAATTTGGTGATGGCTGCTTTGGAAGCTGCTCGAGTTACTCTGCCTATTGCACCTAGGCAGGATGTTCTTCCTCTCCGTCCGGGAACGGTCACAGACTTTATGAGGCTGCATTCCGACAGATTTTCAGGCACTGAGATGCCTTTGGAGGCTGAACAGTGGTTGATTTGGACAGAGCAACTGCTTTTGACAGCTAGAGTTGCAGATGCAGATCGCGTGGATGTGGTTACCATCCAATTGGTGAAGGACTGCTCATATCTGGTGGAGGACTGAGTCCGAAAGGCTCGAAAGACCGATCACTTGGGCCATTTTCACTAGGAGCTTCTTGGAGATGTTCTTTCCTAGCAGCACCAGAGTTGAGATGGAGCAGCAATTCTTAGCCCTGAAACAGGTTGGTTGTTGTTTCTAGTAATAAAATTTTGTTACAAGTTGTTCATGCAACGTTGTAACATAAGACTTCTTGAAACAGGGCTTCAGGTCTGTGGACGAGTACGCAACTGAGTTTACGAAACTTAGCTGCTTCGCAGCCATTCTTGTGGCGAACGAAGAGGATAAGGCTCGTACGTTCATTTTGGGGCTTGAGCGAGACATCAAGGTGCAGCTTGTCTCTCTTCGCTTGCGTACCTATGCTGAGGCTCTTGAGGTAGCTAGGGCCCAGGAGCAGGCTCATGGTGGTTTGGATTCTTCTCAGTGAAATGTTCCGCACTTAGTTGCTAGGTCTTCTGGTGGGCCTATTCGGAGACCTGTTCCATCCCCTTCGGTCAGGGCAGCTCCTTACTCTCCTGTGGGTCCTCCGAGAGTTGGTTTCTATGACTTTTGCCGTATCCCAGGGCATGAGCACAAGGATTGCCTACGTGTCAATCGTCGCTATTTTGGATGTGGTGGTGCTGACCATTCGGAGCGGGACTGCCCGCGATTGGCTCCTCCAACCAGGGGTCCTGTTCAGCCAGTTGCCGCAGCTCGTGGTCCAGTTAGACCACCACTTCCCCCGCAGCGTCAGATTGTCGGTCAGAGGACCACTATTCCGAGGAGAGGTCAAGCTTTCAACCTGACTGCTACAGATGCTGAGTCAGCTGAGGGTGTGGTTGCAGGTATCTTTTGTTTTATTGTTTTATTGTTGTTGTTTCTCTTTGTTTTTCTCCTTTTCCCTTGTTTTATTTATTTCTGTTGTCTTCTGCATTTTGTTTTTCCTCACCTCTGTTCAACCATTCTTTGGTTTGTCTCTTTTGCTTTCCATCTTAGGTGTTGTGCTTGTGGGCTCTTTTCCTGCTCATGTTCTGTTTGATTCTGGGGTAACCCATTCTTTTGTCTCCTCTTGATTTGTCGCTCGCCATCAGTTGGAGTGCAGCAACATGTCAGAGGCTTGGAACATTGTGACAGGTGGTGGAGTAGTCATTTGTTCCCGATAGTGCAGGCAATGTCCCGTGATTATTGGTAGCGTAAAGTTCAAGGCCAATCTGATTGTAATTGGGAATTCAGGATTCAACGTTATTCTGGATATGCATTGGTTGGGTGAAACCCATGCCATTATTGATTACCGTGCCAAGAAAGTTGTGTTCTAGATTCCAGATCGCAGAGAGTTTGAGTTCCATACCGGGGAGTCTTCCCTTGGCCGAGGTGCAGTTGATCAGGAGGTTTGTGCGATGGAGTTGCATTCAGGCTGTGAGGCCGTGCCTCTAGTAGTTCGGAATTTCTTGGATGTTTTTCCAGATGATTTTCCTGGCTTACCCCCTGATAGGAAAGTGGAATTTGGTATTGATGTTCAGCCTGGAACAATGCCGATATCGAAGAGTGCCTACAGGATGGCACCGGTGGAGCTGACAGAGCTTAAGGTGCAGATTCAGAAGTTGCTTGATTTGGGTTTCATCAGACCCAGTGTTATGCCTTAGGGTGCTCCGATCCATTTTGTTGACAAGAAGGATGGTGGTCGTCGACTGTTCATGGATTATCAGGAACGAAACAGAGTTACTGTGAAGAATCGGTATTCATTGCCTAGGATCGATGATTTGTTTGATCAGTTGAGTGGGGCTGCTGTTTTCTCAAAGTTGGATCTTCGTTCTCGGTATCACCAAGCCAAGGTGAAGGCTGTAGATATACAGAAGACTGCTTTCAGGACTAGATACGGGCACAATGAGTATCTTGTGATGCCGTTCGGAGTCACGAATGCGCCAGCTGTATTCATGAGTCTTATGAACTGGGTCTTGTCTCAGTTCTTGGATAGATTTTTGGTGGTCTTCATTGATGATATTTTAGTGTATTCTCGGAATCGGGAAGATCATACTGAGCATCTTAGAGTGGTTCTGCAGACTTTGAGAGAGAATCAGCTCTATGGGAAACTTAGCAAGTGCGTGTTTTGGCTCGGTAGGATTTCTTTCTTGGAGCACATTATCTCTGGCGATGGTATTTCTTTGGATCCGGCCAAGGTTGAAGCTGTGAAGGATTGGCCTATTCCCAAGTCAGTTTCAGAAGTCAGGAGTTTTCTTGGTTTGGCTGGCTATTATCAGAAGTTCGTCCAAGATTTTTCGAAGATAGCAGGACCGTTGACTAAGTTGACTGGTAAGGATCAGAAGTTCTGTTGGTCTGATGAGTGTGATGGAGCTTTTGTTTAGTTGAAGAACAGATTGACGTCAGCACATGTGTTAACCATTCCCGATGGTTCAGGCGGATTTGTAATTCACTGTGATGCTTCTGGTAAGGGTCTTGGGGAAGTTTTGATGCAGAAGGGCTGAGTCGTTGCGTATGCATCGAGGCAATTGAGGCCGCATAAGAAGAACTATCCGACTCATGACTTGGAGTTAGCGGCAGTGATTTTTGCTTTGAAGTTGTGGAGACATTATTTACTTGGGGACCGAGTGGAGATCATTACAGACCACAAAAGTCTCAAGTACGTCTTTACCCAGAAGGTTTTAAACATGAGGCAAAGGCGTTGGTTGGAGCTTATGGCCGATTATGATATCAGTTTGCAATACCATCCTGGTAAAGTAAACTTGGTGCCAGATGCTTTGAGCATGGGACCGGAAGTTATGTTCTTGACTCTGCAGAAGGATCTGATTGAGCAGATGAGGAGGTTGGAGTTAGAATTTTTGTTGCTGAGTTCTGATCGAAGTTATTTGGTGCTTCAGTCGTCTCTTGTTGATCAGATTAAAGAGGCGCAAGCTAGTGATGTACAGTTGCAGAGATTTCGAGTTGAGGTTGAGTCCGAGTCCGGGACGGACATGGTTATTCATCATGATAGATCGCTTCGTTTTGGGTCCAGATTATGTGTCCCGGAAGGTGATGTTCATCAGACGTTGCTTGAGGAAGCCCATCAGTCTTTGTATTCTATCCATCCTGGCGGTACTAAGATGTATTGAGATTTGAAGCTTCATTTCTGGTGGCAGGATATGAAAAGGGCTATGGCTCAGTTTGTTGCTCAGTATTTGATCTACCAGCAGGTTAAGGCAGAGCATTAGAGAACCGCTGGACTTCTTCAGCCGCTTCATATTCCAGAGTGGAAGTGGGAACATATCACTATGGATTTTGTGACCGCTTTGCCGAGGAGTCCTAAGGGTCTTAATGTCATTTGGGTGATTGTCGACCGTTTGACGAAGAGTGCTCACTTCATTCCTTTTCGTGTCGGGCAGTCTACTAAGAGCCTAGCTGAGAGGTATATTCAAGAGATTGTTAGACTTCATGGGGTTCCGGTCAGTATTGTATCCGACAAGGATACAAGATTCAGATCTCAGTTCTGGGAGAGTCTTCAGGCTAGTTTGGAGAGTAAATTGAAGTACAGTATAGCTTTTCATTCCCAGACTGATGGACAGTCAGAGCAGACTATTCAGATTCTTGAGGACATGTTAAGGTCATGTATGCTTCAGTTTGGTGGGTCTTGGGAGGATCATTTGCATCTCGTGGAGTTCTCGTACAATAATAGCCTTCAAGCTAGTATTAAAGCTGCTCCGTTCGAGGCACTCTATGGGCGGAAGTGCAGATCACCAGTGTGCTGGGATGATATTGGTGAGAGGAAGTTGTTTGGTCCGGAGTTGATCACCAAGACAGTTAATGCAGTGGTTCAGATCAGGAAGCACTTGCAGGCAGCTCAGAACAAGCAGAGGTGATGGGCCGATGTCCATCGGAGAGCTTTGGAGTTTGGTGTTGGTGACCATGTTTTCCTAAAGGTATCACCGTGGCGCGGTGTCATTCGGTTCGGTGATGGGGGCAAGCTTAGCCCTAGATTTATTGGACCGTTTGAGATTTTGGAGCGAGTAGGCAAGGTGGTCTACCGTCTTGCATTGCCGCCAGCTTTATCAGGAGTGCACGATGTTTTCCATGTCTCACAACTCAGAAAATATATCCAAGATGAGAGCCAAGTGATCGACTACTCTGAGTTGACCATTCGGCCGGATTTGACTTGTGAGATTCCGTCAGTTGCTATTGTGGATCGACGGGAGAAAGTGCTTAAGAACAAGGTCATCAAGTTGGTTCGTGTTTCTTGGAATCCTCACTCGCCTGGTGAGTCGACTTGGGAGCTGGAGGAGGAGATTCAGCAGAAGTTTCCTCATTTGTTTGGGTAGTTTTGTTTTGTTCTTTTGGTTGTTTTGGGGTTACCCTATGTATCTTCTTTTTGAATTTTGAGGACGAAATTCTTCTTGTTAGGTGGGTAGGATTGTAACTCCTATTTTTTTCATTTTGTGTATTTTTGAGTGTATTTTTCGTTTTGGTGTATTTTTCTCTCTTGTATTTTTCTGAACCGTATATTGGAGTTGTTTTCAATATATATTCGTTTTATTTTATTTTGAGATCTTTATGTTTGATTGAGTGTCTCTTTTGTTTCGTTCTACATTATTTTGTTCTTCCCTCCAATTTGTTCTTGTCCTTTTTATTTTTGTTCTTGGGTGTGTGTGGTGGTGATTGGTTGTCCTATTTTCCGAATCCTATTATTTGATCCCTAATAAGATTTCCAAAGTCAAATTAAAATCCCCAATCCTATTTGTTATCCTATACATTTGTACCCTAATTGAAACCCATTAAAACAAATCCTATTACTACTCCTAATTACCCACAACCCAATTACCCATTATCACAAATCCCCATATATATATATGTACATCTCTACCTCTCTCTCTCCCTAAACCCTAACCCTAACCCGGCCTTGCTCTCTCTCTTTCCCGTTGCTTGCGCCCACACACAGCCGAACCCGACCCACCTCCAGGCCGCCACCCTCTCCTCCAGACCTGATCCCGACGCCGACCCAACCCCAGGATGCCGACTCCCCTTCTCCAGCCTGTGCACCGACCAACCCCCCCCCCCTCTTCCCTTGGCCATCCGACCACTCCTCGCACCACCATATAAATCCCTCGTCCCTCTTTCTTGGTGTTCTCTCGTGGCCGCAAGCCACCATCGCCGTCATCTCTCCCCTTTTGGAGTTTTTGTTCGTGTGCAGATTTTTGCTCTAGTTGTTTGGATTCGTTGATTTGTAGATTTTCGTTCGTGGGTTTTGCTCGTTACTCTTGGTTTTCGTTGTTCTTCATCTTCGGTTAAGGCAAGTAACTTGTACTCCAATTTATTTGTTTGATACAAGTCAAAAAATACCACTTATAGTGTAGTTTGGTCTATAGACGACTCTCATTTGTGTTATCCTTGATGGGTTTTGTCTCTATTGTGAAAATTGACCATAGATGACTCACGACACAATATGGACATGAATTAACTTAGGTTTTACTCGCTCTTGATTTTGATCATGTATGTGAGACTTTGTGAGAATTCGTGATTTGGTTGAGATCCATGTGATATACTTGGTGTGGACATGCTATATACCCTAATTCATGATGTTTAGACACTTGGTAGACCTGATTTCATGTTTGGTTGTGTTTTGAATAAGTTTTGTATGATATATGTTGAGTTGTTGTTAAAGGGAAAAATCTGTATTTTGTCGCTGATCTGTGTTGTTTGCGGTTTTGGACTGTCTTGAAGTCAGTATCTTAATTTCGGTATAAAACATGAGTTTTAGAGAATTTCGTCTATTTTCAAACCCCTCTGACCTTGCTCGATTTTGTTTTCGTATGTGTGAGTTATCACTGTTTTACTACAGAGGTGTCGATCTTTTCCAGATTTTGTTTTTTTTGATGTTCTTGATGACTAAATGATTTTATTAACTGTGCTCCACATATTATTTTGATTCAAAACTTTGGTCAGTGTTTCTTTATCTAGTTTGGATTAGCCACAATTTTGGTGAATTTTATTGATGCGTTTTATATGTCGTTTCATGCTCGTTTATGAAAATCTATACTTGTTGTATTTTGCTCGCTGTTCTGTAAAGAACCTTATTTTCAATATGATTTCTTTTACTGTATGAAAAATGTTTGTGAAAAATTAAAGTTAGTATATTTTATATATTTTCATATCCCTTTGGCGGAATTGGATTTCGTTTCACTGGTTGCGAGATATCATAGTTTTCGTACAGCAGTGTTAGGAATTCCAGATTTGCCAAACTATGGTTTCTTGATGCTTTCTTATTTTTGATGATTGATCTAAATTCACTGGAAAATTCTGAAACTTTATATTTAGATACTGGACATATAGGGGAATACCCCAGACTTTTCATGGATTTATTTAATGTTTTTTCATGCTTTTTTCCTGTTCTTGAATTCGTTTTCCTGATTTCTGGCTGAACCTATTTTCTGTATTCAAACCAGTTTTGAGCTATGTTCTTGTGAATTAATATATGACTTATTTATATTCTCTGGATTCGTGTAGAAGTCTACTTTCCAGATCCTTTGACAGATCCAGATTTGCTTATTTGTAATACTGAGAATCACTGTTTTACTATAGTATGGTCTTGTTGTCCTGAACTTGAGATTTGTTTATTTTATTCTTTTATGTCACATCTTGCACTCGTACATATTTATCTTGCAACTTGCACTTGTTACATGATCACTGATATGGCTAAAAATAGGATTAAATCGGGACTGTTCACATCGGACACGAATCTTAAAGCTCAGGGGTAAAACGGTAATTTCACCTACTAACGGGTCTGAAATGGGAACTGGGCCTTTCTTCAAGACCCAATAACCCACGAACGGATCCACCTCAACTGGGTATGGGTCCCAACCCGAAATGAACCCGGTCCAGCAGGATAGAATTAGGGTTTCTAATTAATACTAATCAACGGCCCTGATTCACATCTATCATTTCACTGGGAATTAGGGATTACATTCCTAATCTGATCACAGGGATTACATTCCTTATCTGATCACAGGGATTACATTCCTAATCTGATCCCTAAGGCGACTATAAATACCCCCCCCCCCCCATCCACCACCATTAAGAGGTAATCAATCTTTTGCCAATTTACGCTTTTTCATAATCATTCCTGAATACTGACTTGAGCGTCGGAGGGTGCGTCGCCGGGATCAACCCCGGTGTCTCGCACTTTTTGCAGGTTAACGGTGGGAGTCAACTGTCAAACTCCGACGGAAAAGGTTTAGGTTTGCTATTCAGGTTTTCCTAAGAATCCACAAATACTGTCTGTTTACCCCCACACCAGATTAGCGGTAACAGATTGGCGCCGTCTGTGGGAATCAAACGAATAGCAGCCTCCCCTCTTCCCGTTGGTCAGATCTTCTCCAGCCATGCCTCCTAGGAAAGTAAGATCCAGAGGGTCCAACAGTGGACCCAACCCCGTCGATTAGCAACAGGAAGTCCCCATCCAACCCGCTCAGCAGCAGGGGCAACTTCCTCTACAAGCTGAGGACCCTCTGCAGCAGGACCAGCCTCTTCTTCAGAATCAGCAACCTCTTAAGGGTCCCCCCAGTCCTCAAAATGCCGGTGCAGGGGCCTCACGTCCTAACCCATGGAAACAACCTCTCCATCAGGACCGCGTCTCAATACACAAGGCCTCTACGGATTCTATGGCCTCCCACAATCCCCGAGCTTCCGACCTTCGCAATACCATCCTCAATCGGCAGAAGGATGAGGATCTTCGCCGCCGTCTGGATGAAAAGCGGGCCCGAGAGAGAGCCTCCCACCAACAACGTCCGGATGAGCGATCTCCTCACCGCCAAGACTACAGAAGGTCCCCTACCCGAAGAGGGCGAAGAGAGTCCCCCGAGCATCACAGGAGAAGACCCCATTCCCCTGCCGGTCGGCAACATCCGAGGAACGATGAGGCACCCATCACTCGTGCCGAGTTCCAGCAATTCCAAGCAACTTTGTTGCAAACTCTCAACCTACGACCCAACAACAATAATACCCAAAGGGTTCCTACTCCCCCACGGGTCCAAAGTCCTCACCATCGGTCCATAACTCTTCCTCCGGCTTCTAACGACCAACAGCATATTCCTAGTCCTCGTTGCTCCCAGGGTTACCGTCGCCATAGTCCCCGCTCCCCTTCCTATGAAGACGAATCCAGGGGCTCGTTTGACTACCGTTGGAGGGACGATGCTCTCTACCGCCGTCTCCACGAGATGGAGAGGTGCATCGGCCGAATAGACAAGGATGAGGAGTTAAGAGGAAGAACCATCCACCCGAGCAAACCTCCCTTCTCCCGAACCATCATGGAGGCTCCTATCCCAAGAGGTTTCAAACCCCCGCAATTCGAAACTTACTCGGGGGAGTCAGACCCCGTGGACCACATCGAAAGCTTTAAAACTCTCATGCTAATCCACCAAGCTTCTGATGCCTTGCTGTGCAAGACCTTCCCCGCCACTCTTAAGGGTTCGGCTCGGGAATGGTACTCCCGCCTCGCCCCTGTCCTCCATATTCTCCTTCGAACAGTTCGAGACCCTCTTCATCACTCATTTTGTGAGTAGCTGACGCACGGAGAATACCAGCATCTTGTTACTCCAGCTCCGCCAGGAGAAGGGAGAGAAGTTGAGAGACTATGTGAGGAGGTTCACTGCAGAGGTTAGATCCATCGCCTCCCTTGACCAGTCAGTTGCGGTGGCTGCCTTCCAATCAAATGTCCTCAACTCTAACCTTCGCTCCTCCCTTGCCAAGAACCGCCCGCATAATTTCACCGACCTCCTTCTTAGGAGCGAGAAGTACATTCAGGCCGAAGAAGCCGAGAATCTCCCGGGCTTTGAGGAGACATCTTCCGGGAACAAACGGAAGAGCACGAGCGAAGAGGGGTCCCAAAAATCCAAGAAGGACGGCAATGGACAGTGTCGCCCGACTCCTCGTTTTGAGAAGTTCACCCCCCTCATTGCTAATATATCAGAAGTTCTTATGGAGGTGGACAAGGAAGGGCTACTCCGTGCTCCCCGTAGAATGAATACACCCGGAAAGAAGAGGAACAAGGATAAGTGGTGGCGCTTTCACAGGGACCACGGCCACGACACGGATGATTGTCGGGCTCTCAAGGAGGAGATCGAAGAACTCATACAGCGGGGATACCTGACCAAGTTCGTCCAAAAAGAGGGGGCCGAGCTTCCCCCCTAAGGAGCCTACAAACGAACAGAAGGGCCCGCCGAGCTTCAAGACTCAGAATCTCCCAGCTCTTCCCAAGAGGTCTTCACCTTATTGTAGAAGTAGGATCCTGATTTTCAATAAGGCCGATGCTTGTAACCCGGCCAATAGCACGTAATAATGGCTCGCCCTATTGAAGCGGCCACTTAGTTTATTTCAATATAACTTTACATCTTCTCATTGAAAATTATTACTCTTGCTTCTCTATCTCTCCGAGTCACGACTCGCTAAATGGTGAGTTCAGAGTCCAGCTTTTTCTACATGGCTGCTCCCGCAACTTACTAACCTTTAACAACGAGTTTGGAGTCCAACACTTGGCTCGATTCTACTTCAGATAACTTGCTCTTCAGCGAGTCAGAAGTGGTTCGCCATTCGGAATTGCTTCCACAACCGTTGATACTCTCTTAAACGAAAAGTTCGGAGTCCAACACTTGGCTCGATTCTGCTTCGGATAACTTGCTCTTAAGCGAGTTAGAAGTGGTTCACCATTCGGAATTGCTCCCACAACCATTGAATCCCTCTAACGACGAGTTCGGAGTCTAATACTTGGCTCGATTCTGCTTCGGATAACTTGCTCTTAAGTGAGTTAGAAGTGGTTTGCCATTCGAAATTGCTCCCACAACCGTTGAATCCCTCTAACGACGAGTTCGGAGTCCAACACTTGGCTCGATTCTGCTTCGGATAACTAGCTCTTAAGCGAGTTAGAAGTGGTTGGCCATTCGGAACTGCTCCTACAACCGTTGATTCTCTCACTTAAATAGTGAGTTCGGAGCTCACAACTCTCTCCTAGAGTTGCTCCTCAAACTCGCCTTCCAAATGGCTCTCCCCCAGAGCCGAGCTCATCGCTCCGCTCACCTTCAAGGCGGACCTCTTCTCAACGAGTTTGGAGCTCACAACACCCTCCTAGAGTTGCTCCTCAAACTCTTCTTCCAGATGGCTCTCTCCCAGAGCCGAGCTCTTCGCTCTGCTCACCTCCAAGGCGGACCTCTTCTCAACGAGTTCGGAGCTTACAACTCTCTCCTAGAGTTTCTCCTCAAACTCGTCTTCCAGATGGCTCTCTCCTAGAGCTGAGCTCTTCACTCCGCTCACCTCCAAGGCAGACCTCTTCTCAACAAGTTCGGAGCTCACAACTCTCTCCTAGAGTTGCTCCTCAAACTCGTCTTCCAGATGGCTCTCTCCTAGAGCCGATCTCTTCACTTCGATCACCTTCAAGGCGGACCTCTTCTCAACGAGTTCGGAGCTCACAACTCCCTCCTAGAGTTGCTCAAACTCTTCTTCCAGATGGCTCTCTCCTAGAGCTGAGCTCTTCACTCCGCTCACCTCCAAGGCGGACCTTTTCTCAACGAGTTCGGAGCTCACAACTCTCTCCAAGAGTTTCTCCTCAAACTCGTCTTCCAGATGGCTCTCTCCTAGAGCCGAGCTCTTCACTCCGCTCACCTCCAAGGCGGACCTCTTCTCAACAAGTTCGGAGCACAACTCTCTCTTAGAGTTGCTCCTCAAACTCGCCTTCCAGATGGATCTCTCTTAGAGTCGAGCTCTTCGCTCCGCTCACCTCTAAGGCGAACCTTTTCTCGACAAGTTCGGAGCTCACAACTCCCTCCTAGAGTTGCTCCTCAAACTCTTCTTCCAAATGGCTCTCTCTTAGAGCCGAGCTCTTCGCTCCGCTCACCTCCAAAGAAGACCTCTTCTCAAATAGTTCGAAGCTCACAACTCCCTCCTAGAGTTTCTCCTCAAACTCTTCTTCCAGATGGCTCTCTCTTAGAGTCGAGCTCTTCGCTCCGCTCACCTTCAAGGCGGACCTCTTCTCAACAAGTTCGGAGCTCACAACTCCCTCCTAGAGTTGCTCCTCAAACGCTTCTTCCAGATGGCTCTCTCTTAGAGCCGAGCTCTTCACTCCGCTCACCTTCAAGGCGGACCTCTTCTCAAAGAGTTCGGAGCTCACAACTCCCTCTTAGAGTTGCTCCTCAAACTCTTCTTCCAGAAGGCTCTCTCTTAGAGCCGAGCTCTTCAATCCGCTCACCTTCAAGGCGGACCTCTTCTCAATGAGTTCGGAGCTCACAACTCCCTCCTAGAGTTGCTCCTCAAACTCGTCTTCCAGATGGCTCCCTCCTAGAGCTGAGCTCTTAGCTCTGCTCACCTCAAAGGCGGACCTCTTCTCAACGAGTTCGGAGCTCACAACTCCGTCCTAGAGTTGCACCTCAAACTCTTCTTCCAGATGGCTCTCTCTTAGAGCCGAGCTCTTCGCTCTGCTCACCTTCAAGGCGGACCTTTTCTCAACGAGTTCAGAGCTCACAACTCCCTCCTAGAGTTGCTCCTCAAACCCGTCTTCCAGATGGCTCTCTCTTAGAGCCGAGCTCTTCAATCCGCTCGCCTCCAAAGCGGACCTGTTCTCAACGAGTTCAGGGGCACAACTCTCTCTTAGAGTTCCTCCTCACACTTGTCTCACAAATGGCACTCTCCCAGAGCCGAGCTCTTCACTATGCTCACCTCCAACACGTCCTTTTCTCGACAAGTTCGGAGCTCACAACTCCCTCCTAGAGTTGCTCCTCAAACTCTTCTTCCAGATGGCTCTCTCTTAGAGCCGAGCTCTTCGCTCCGCTCGCCTCCAAAGATGACCTCTTCTCAACGAGTTCGGAGCTCACAACTCCCTCCTAGAGTTGCTCCTCAAACTCTTCTTCCAGATGGCTCTCTCTTAGAGCTGAGCTCTTCGCTCCGCTCACCTTCAAGGCGGACCTCTTCTCAACGAGTTCGGAGCTCACAACTCCCTCCTAGAGTTGCTTCTCAAACTCTTCTTCCAGATGGCTCTCTCTTAGAGCCGAGCTCTTCGCTCCGCTCACCTTCAAGGCGGACCTCTTCTCAACAAGGTCGGAGCTCACAACTCCCTCCTAGAGTTGCTCCTCAAACTCTTCTTCCAGATGGCTCTCTCTTAGAGCCGAGCTCTTCGCTCCGCTCGCCTCCAAAGAAGACCTCTTCTCAACGAGTTCGGAGCTCACAACTCCCTCCCAGAGTTTCTCCTCAAACTCTTCTTCCAGATGGCTCTCTCTTAGAGCCGAGCTCTTCACTCAGCTCGCCTCCAAAGAAGACCTCTTCTCAACAAGTTCGGAGCTCACAACTCCCTCCTAGAGTTGCTCCTCAAACTCTTTTTCCAGATGGCTCTCTCTTAGAGCCGAGCTCTTCACTCCGCTCGCCTCCAAAGAAGACCTCTTCTCAACGAGTTCAGAGCTCACAACTCCCTCCTAGAGTTGCTCCTCAAACTCGTCTTCCAGATGGCTCTCTCTTAGAGTTGAGCTCTTCAATCCGCTCGCCTCCAAAGCGGACCTCTTCTCAACGAGTTCAGAGCACAACTCTCTCCTACAGTTCCTCCTCACACTTGTCTCACAAATGGCGCTCTCCCAGAGCCGAGCTCTTCACTCCGCTCGCCTCCAAAGCGGGCCTCTTCGAAGCGAGTTCGGAACTCAAAACTCTCCCATAGAGTTGCTCCTTGCACTCACTTCAAAGAATGGGTCTTCCCATGGCTCGTACGAGGATCTTCCTAGCACCTCTTCTTCACCCCTATGAGTGGAGCTCCTCTTCAAAAATCTCCAACACCAAACAGCACATCACCAAGCTTCGGAGCTCTTCACCTCTCCCATATGCTGATCCCTCCTCCGTCATTGAGCTCACCTCAATGAGCTCCGCCATGGCCGAGCTCCACTACGCCGAGCTACCGAGCTACTATGGACAGAGGGCGAGCTATTGAGTCACCGAGCCGAAGGGACGAGGTACCAACCTCCACATATGGAGAAAAATTCTGCTGAGCCAAATTCACCGTCAGATTGTCTCAAAAACGTGCTAGAACATGATGAACGGCTCATATCGTGCCACGTATCCACAAAACGACAAGATAACGTTTTCTCAAAATTTGAGCCTCTTGTCTCGTGATTTGCCCCATGATCGTGATCAACCATCCAGATTGAGCAACGTAGCTTGGATCTGAGATCCGAGCTACCAAGCTACCGAACTACCGAACTGCAAAGTGGCAAAAAAGCAGCTCAAAATCCGTGCTCGGATTTGCCGAACAAGAAGCAGTTGCCGAACAGCAAAGAAGAAGAAGAAGAAGAAGAAGAAGGAAAAAAAAATGCACGAGGGTCGGGGTCGACCCGTTAAGGGATCCAAACCCATAACCCACTTCAGCATACTCTTCTTCTCCTCCGGATTTCCCGCCAACAACCCAAAGCCAAAAAAGAAAATCCCCTAACTCTTCTCCTCTTCTCCACTGTGCGACCAAACAAACCAGAGGAAGAAGAACCCAACACTTCAACCTCCGAAGCTCCGAACTACACAATGTTGGATCCTGTAGGCGAGACAACAAACACTAGAGGGGGGGTGAATAGTGTTTATAAAAATTAAATTGCGGAATAGAGATTTTTCTTCTGTACAGTCGACTTAAGGAATAAACCAGTCGACTGAATTAACAAAGTGAAAAAGTAATTTAAACAAGTCTGTGCAGTCGACTTAGAGTTGGAAAAGTCGACTTAACAACCAAAAAACTATCAGAGTATACGAGTCTGACCAGTCGACTTATCAAGTACCCAGTCGACTGTCCAGACAAGTTACATAGTAACAACGACACAAGCTGAGAAAATATAAATGCAAGTTAGAGAGATACAACCACAGAGTGCACAAGATGTATCCTGGTTCAGTCCTCCCTGACCTACATCCAGTCTCCAAGCAACCCACTTGAGATTTCCACTATTCTTGAAAAAGTTTACAAGAATACCCTACGGCGTTCAGACAACAACCTTGTCTAACCCGTAGTCCTTTCTCTCAACCTAGAGAAAGCAACCCACTCTTCCACCAAGAGTGACAAACTTGATTCTACACCCTAGAGTCCTACTTTTCAACCGAGAGGAAAAGAAAACAATAAAAATTGTTTACAATCAACCTATAGCCTTGTTTGTGATTGTGATATAGTACGTGGCTAAATGGTTGACTTCTATATTCAGTCCAAAACGAAATCAAATGTTATACTAGACTGAAGACAGAGAACCAAGTCTTAGTGAGTTGAAAGCTTTGTCTCTTGAAAAATGTAAAAACTTAAGATCTCAAAGAAATGCTTGGAGTATTAGTATCTTTAACAGTAGATTCTAACCTCTATTTATAGAGATAGATTCACTGGACGTTGGGAATCAGTTGTTCAACTGTCAACCAACAGATCTAAAAAAGATTTGAATTTGAAAAACGATTTTAAAAACAGAAAACTGTCAAACGCACTTGAACAGTCGACTGGGTTGCCATAATGAGTCGACTGGTCAGAGTTTGAATAAGATTAGGCAGTTTTGTACCAACTCAGTCGACTGGAGCAAGTAGCAGTCGACTGGTATGCAACAACTGATCTAGTTCAAGCTGTTTTGACTTTTGGTTTTGAAAAATCACACATTTAAAAGAGTTATATGTGAGTGTATGTGTGTGTGACAAGGCTGTACATCATTCTAAGACTCAAATAAAGCAAAATATTATATTTGTTTACAAGACATAAAAATATATGACACTTGAAGCATATGTCTTGTCTTGAGTCTTGAGTGAAGCCATTGTCTTTATCCAGAGCGTGTGCTTGTTCATTTGTTCAGCTGTATAGTAATGAGGCTTTTGTGTATTCAACCTGCAATTATATAGTATAGCATAGATACATGTTGCAGTGTGTTGTAATCATCAAAATCAAGAATCAACATTCTCCCCATTTTTGATGATGACAACACAATAGCTGATAATAACAAAAATAATACAAGCATACAATCATTGATATGCTCCCCCTATTAAAAGCACATAATGCATATTATATCAGTCGACTTAAGAAAGAATCAGTCGACTTAACAGAACTTCTTGAAAAGAACAGAACTTGAAAAACATTGCACAACATAACACAACAGGAGGTGTTCTCCCCCTTTGTCATCAACAAAAAAAGGACATAAGATAATGTCTTACAAAAATAAGGAAAGCTTTCAAAAGTAACAACATAAAAAAAATGCAAGAAAGGAAATACATAGTAAAGAGAAAAAAAAAATCAGCAATCTTCGTCTTCGTCGTCGTCATCAACATCCTGAGACGGAGGTGGAAATTGAGTCGTAAACAGCTGAGTCAGATGTGAAACTTTGGAATCAAGGGAATCAATATGGGAAGCAAGGGTATCTTGACGATCCATGAGATAGTTAACAGCAAGATATAGACTACGTGGATCATCAAAATCAGCACGGGGACGAGAAGAGCTGGAGGCTGAAGATGGTCTAGCAGAAATTGCTAAAGGAACTTGGGTGTGAGGAGTAGGTCCAGGGGAATGTCTAGGGGAAGGATCAAGAAGCTTCATACGTGCTAAACTGGCACGATCGAAGCACTCATAATGCTTAACCATATTGGTCTCGGAGTCGAGATCAATATCATAAGCAAGGAAGACTCTTGTAAGGAGACCACCAAAGGGCAAAAAGTGAGTATGAGACTTGTACAGTCTCGAAAAGATGACACGACCCCAATTGATATTTATTCTACCAAAAATTGCATAAACCGCTTGTTGCAATTCCATAGAATACTGATCAAAGCTTCCTGTTTTGGGAAGAATATTATATGATAGTATTCTTGCAACTAGTTTTGCAATAGGTGTGATAGATTTACTAGACATGGGGGGTCCATGATTGGCAAAAAGATTTTAGACAGGATAGATGCATCATCTAAAATGATCTCACCTAAATCAAGTCCCTCATCATCAATACCCATAATAAGATTAATTCTCTCGGATGTGAGTTTAATCTTCTTATTTTTGATCGAAGAATAAACAACAATTTCTCCATCATCCGTTTGAACTACTCTCATATTGGTATAAAAAAGATAGATGAGTTGTGGGTAGTAGTTGGGTTGATTTTCCAAGGATAAAAACTCATATAGACTACAACGTTGAAAAAGAGAAAAAAGATTGAACCTATCTAAATCATTGAAGTTGAAAAATCTATCCAGAAAAATCACAATGTTACAAATGAGATACCATTTTTCTAAGAGATCAGGACTCCTAAGATACTGAGAATAGTCTTTTGACGAAGAACTATCATCAACATGGGATGTCATAGATCGTTTCGGAGCCATTAAGAAATTTAAGGGAATCAAACAAAGAGAAGTAAGATTTAATAAGATTATACCAACAAGGAGAATGTCATCAAACAGCAAAGGGAGCGGAAATCAGCAGCTCCAAACAGAAGATTCGGCAGTCGACTTCTGGATCTATCTCTTTTTTCCTTAGGGTTTTAGATCTGGAATTGGGGTAAAAGTGAAAGTGAAAAATTGAGGCAGTGAAGAGGGTTTTTAACTGAAGCCAACGGCTGAGATTGGATAGATTCGATATCAACAGCTCACAAAGAAGTCACGGGCTAGTCAAAGGATAAAAATTTGTCTCAAAAAAATGTGTGACGATCCGAAGTTGAAGACATATTGATTCGCGACAGTCGACTGGTATTCAGAGACAGTCGACTTAGTCGAGAGAAAAATAAGTAATTATAACAAATGATCAGTCGACTTGGTGAAATGTCAGTCGACTGGTCAGAGAAAGAAAAAAAAATAAGTATATATATAAAAAATACGGGACAGTCGACTTCGTGAAATCGCAGTCAACTTAAGAGAAATATTTTCAACAAATATCAAGAAAATTACATATCCCTAGTTCTCTTCTTAAAGAAATAAAAGTATCTTCTTTAAGGGGTTTTGTAAAGATATCCGCTACTTATTTATCAGTAGAGATAAATTCTAAAGATATGTCTCCTTTTAAAACATGATCACGTAGAAAATGATGTCGAATATCAATATGTTTCGTACGTGAATGTTGAACCGGATTTTTAGATAAATTAATTGCACTGGTATTATCACACATTATTGAAGGCTTTTCAAAAGAAATACCATAATCTAATAAGGTTTGTTTCATCCACAAAATTTGTGCACATGCCAAACTTGCAGCGATATATTCAGCTTCTGTAGTAGATAGGGACACTGAATTTTGCTTTTTACTGCACCAAGAAACTAGTGAATGTCCCAAAAAGTGACATGTCCCACTAGTGCTCTTGCGATCAGTTTTACTACCAGCAAAATCAGCATCACTGTACGACAAAAGTTGGAAATTATCAGTGCGTGGATAAAATAAACCATAATCAGATGTGCCTTTAATATATCTTAAAATTCGTTTCACAGCTTTTAAATGAGATTCTTTAGGACTAGACTGATATCTCGCACACAAACATACACTGAACATAATATCGGTCTACTAGCAGTAATATATAAGAGTGAACCAATCATACCTCGATAGAGTTTCTGATCGACACTCTTACCTAATATATCTTTGTCAAGGATAGTAGTAGTAGACATAGGTGTGGATTTACTACTTGTACTATCCATGTTAAACCGTTTTAGTAATTCCTTTGCATATTTTTCTTGATTAATAAATATGCCATTTGAAGACTGTTTAATTTGTAGTCCAAGGAAATAATTGAGTTCACCCATGTGACTCATCTCAAACTCGTTTTTCATGGTGTTAGCAAACTCTTGACATAGATTATTATTAGTAGAACCAAAAATTATATCATCAACATATATTTGTATGATTAAAATATCATTCTTAATTCTCTTGATAAACAAGGCAGTATCTACTTTACCTATCTCAAACCCTGTTTCTAAAAGAAAAGTTTTCAAGCGATCATACCAAGCACGTGGTGCTTGTTTAAGACCGTATAAAGCCTTTTTCAATTTAAAAACATGGTTTGGGAATTGTTCATGTTCAAAACCTGGTGGTTGTTTAACATAAATATTCTCTTTAATAAACCCGTTAAGAAAAGCACTTTTAACATCCATTTGATAAAGTATAAAATTCATGAAACAACCAAAAGATAATAAAATACGAATTGATTCTAATCTAGCAACATGAGCATATGTTTCATCAAAATCTATGCCTTCTTCTTGATTATACCCTTGAGAAACTAATCTAGCTTTATTCCTAACAACTTGTCCTGATTCATCTAACTTATTTTTAAATACCCATTTGGTACCAATAATAGTTATGATCAGGAGGTCGTGGAACTAAATCCCATACATCATTTCTTATGAATTGGTTTAACTCATCTTGCATGGCATTCATCCAAAATTCATTCTCACATACTTCTTGTATATTTTTCGGTTCAAAATCCGACAAGAAGGCTGTATGAGATATCATATTAATATATGATCGTGTCTGAATACCATGGGAGATGTCACCAATGATTAAGTCATGAGGATGATCTCTAACTTCAACAAAAGATTTTGGTAAAGTTGAAGATATCACAATAGGATCAGTCGACTTGACAAGTTCCTCAGTCGAGTGGTTTACATCAGTCGACTTGATGTCCTTATCAGTCGACTTATCTGCGAGACTAGTTTGTTCTAAAGATGTAATTACTTTATTTAAAGGTGATGAATCAGTTTCATCATCTTTAATTAAATTTGATGAAGACAGAGATTCATCGAATGTAACATGCATTGATTCTTCAATAGTCATTGTTGACTTGTTGAAAATTCTATATGCTTTACTCCTATTTGAGTATCCTATAAAGATACCCTCATTAGATCTAGGATCAAATTTATCCAAATTATCTTTAGTGTTCAGAATAAAACACTTACAACCAAATGTCTTAAAATAAGAGACTTTGGGAATTTTGTTAAAAAATAACTCATAACAAGTCTTCTTTAGCTTAGGTCTTATTAGAATCCTGTTTAAAACATAACAAGCTGTAGCAACGGCTTCAGCCCAAAAATACTTAGGTAAATTGCTTTCAACAAGCATGGTACGTGCGCATTCTTGCAAAGTCCTATTTTTCCTTTCAACCACTCCATTTTGTGGTGAAGCTCTAGGAAATGCAAATGAATGTGTTATACCATTCTTGTTGCAATATTCTGTAAACGTTTCATTTTCAAATTCTCCACCATGATCACTTCTAATAGTGACTATGGTTAGAGATCTTTGGTTTTGAATTCGTTTACAAAAATTTGCAAATTCATCAAAAGCATCATTTTTATGTTTTAAAAAGAATGTCCAAGTGAAACGTGAAAAATCATCTACTAAAACAAATACATATCTACTTTTATTTAAAGAAGCAACTCTAGTAGGACCAAATAAATCCATATGAATTAACTCAAGTGGCCTACTAGTAGAGATTACTTCTTTTGTTTTAAAAGTGGATTTGATTTGTTTTCCTAGTTGACATGCATCACATAACTTATCCTTTTTAAAGGATAGTTTTGGCAGTCCTTTAACTAGGTTATACTTAGATATTTTAGAGAGATTTTTCATATTTACATGACCAAATCGTCTATGCCAAAGCCAAGAATCATTATTAGAAGCTATTAAACAAAAATCATTTGAAAACTCATTTGTATTCAAACATAATTCATAAATGTTGTTTTTGCGAAAACCTTGAAAAATAATGTTTTGCATAGTAGAATCATAAATTAAGCAAGCCTCTTTTTCAAATACAATTTTATAACCTTTATCACGTAGTTGACTAATACTTAACAAATTATGTTTTAGTCCACTAACTAACAAAACATTTTCTATAGTAGGATTAGTATTTTTACCAACCATACCGATTCCTATGACTTTTCCTTTGTTGTTATCACCAAAGGTAATTGTTCCTTCATTGATGCTTTGTATGGTGGATAGGAGATTGGCATGACCAGTCATATGCTTTGAACACCCACTGTCAAGTATACAACGATCTTTCTTTGGTACCTATAAGATATTCAATGTGAATATGGTACCCTTTTCATTGGGTCCAAAAACATATTAGTTTGGGGGAAACCAAACCCATAAAGAGTTTGATCTTCCTCCATAAGCAGGAATAAAATTAACAGAATTACATACATTTAACATATATGAATTGATATACGCAGTTCTATCATTCAGTTTCAAGTTAACTGGAACCCATACAAGTTTGTTCTGTCCAGTCGACTTTATAGCATCCTTCAGTCGACTTCTACTCTAAGTAAGTCGACTGGATGGTAATATAGTTCAACTTATATGAGGTTTTGGTCTTGTGAAATCAGACTCAGTTCCTTCGAACAGACGACTGGTGGATGGACTCAGTCGACTTGACTGAACTTTAGACTTGCTTTTATCACTAAAATTTATAAGCTTAGGCATTTCAAAGAATTCATACAGTTTATGTTTAACACTAGAAATAGATTCAGGTTTATTTCTACTAGTGTTTTTAGAGAAAAGATCTTTTACAAAAGATTTTTTAAAACCAAGACCAAACTTTTGACTAGATTTCACTTGATTTTGAAGAACATCGTTTAAATTCTCTTTTCCTTTATTGAACTTATATACGTTCTTGAATATCTCTTCATAATTCTTTTTTAGAGATTCAAGATCCATATCTAAACTTGAAATACGAGAATTTAAAGATTTTACTTCTTTATCAAGGTTAAGATTCTCTTGAGAAAGCGTTTGATTAACTTTCTCTAGATTCTTAACTCTAATCTTTTCTTTTTTTAATTCTTGAAAAATTTCATTGAAAGCATCAAGTAAATCTTCTGAATCATAATCATTACTTACTTGATTCTGAGAAGCCATAAAACACATGTTCGCAACCTCGTTGGTTTCATCAGTTTCTTCTTCTGAGGAAGAATCACTGTCATCCCAAGTTGCTTGATATGCCTTTTTATTTTTGGCAAACTTGTTCTTTGTGTACGTATCCTTCTTGAAGTTGGATGTCTTTCCCTTGGATTTTGTATTTTCTAGCGGACAATCCTTCTTCATATGGCCTGTTTTATTACACCAGAAACAAGTTGGAGGATCATTAGAATCTCTAAATTTAGAATTGAACTTACCTTTCTTTAGAAATTTTTTGAATCTCCTTGTGAACATGGCTATCTCCTCTTCATCTTCTTCTTCATCTTCTGAGTTTGTCATGGCTTTAAAGGCTAATGATTTCTTCTTTGACTGTTGTGGTTCTGCATCCTTCTTCCGTTCTTCAATTTGAACCTCATAAGCCATTAGATTTCCCATAAGATTCTCAAGAGAAAGTTGTGATTGATCATTGGCCTCTTCTATTGCAGTGGTCTTCTTTTCCCATTCAGGAGTAAGTGCACGAAGAACTTTTCTCACCATCTCTACTTGAGTGTATATTTTCCCAAGTTCCACAAGTGAGTTTGTAATGTCAGTAAATCTGGTTATCATTTCGGACACACTTTCATTTTCCTTCAGGCGGAACATTTCAAACGTGTGAACAAGAACAGATATTTTAGATTATTTCACTTTGTTTGTTCGTTCATGAGTTACCTCAAGTGTATGCCAGATTTGATGTGCGGTTGTTGAATTTGACACACGGTTGAATTCTTCTTTTGTAAGAGCACAGAATAATGCATTCATTGCTTTTGCATTATTCATTGTTTGGTTCTTCATGTCATCATTCCATTGTGCATATGGAATAGTAAGAGCAGTGTATTCTATTTCAGTCATGTTCCATATTTCATAATTGATGGATTGGAGATAGATCTTCATTCTGCACTTCCAATAATTGTAATTTGTACCATCGAAGAGAGGTGGCCTTTGTGTAGATTGCCCTTCATGGTACTGATTTGCATTTGACGTAGTTGCCATAGCCTTTAACCTCGCTCTGATACCAAGTGTTGGATCCTGTAGGCGAGACAACAAACACAAGAGGGGGGGGGGGTGAATAGTGTTTATAAAAATTAAATTGCGGAATAGAGATTTTTCTTCTGTACAGTCGACTTAAGGAATAAACCAGTCGACTGAATTAACAAAATGAAAAAGTAATTTAAACAAATCTGTGCAGTCGACTTAGAGTTGGAACAGTCGACTTAACAACCAGAAAACTATCAGAGTATACGAGTCTGACCAGTCGACTTATCAAGTACCCAGTCGACTGTCCAGACAAGTTACACAGTAACAATGACACAAGCTGAGAAAATATAAATGCAAGTTAGAGAGATACAACCACAGAGTGTACACGATGTATCCTAGGTTCAGTCCTCCCGACCTACATCCAGTCCCCAAGCAACCCACTTGAGATTTCCACTATTCTTAAAAAAGTTTACAAGAATACCCTACGGTGTTCAGACAACAACCTTGTCTAACCCGTAGTCCTTTCTCTCAACCAGAGAAAGCAACCCACTCTTCCACCAAGAGTGACAAACCTAACTCTACACCCTAGAGTCCTACTCTCCAACCGAGAGGAAAAGAAAACAATAAAAATTGTTTACAATCAACCTATAGCCTTGTTTGTGATTGTGATATAGTACGTGGCTAAATGGTTGACTTCTATATTCAGTCCAAAACGAAATCAAATGTTATACAGGACTGAAGACAGAGAACCAAGTCTTAGTGAGTTGAAAGCTTTTGTCTCTTGAAAAATGTAAAAACTTAATATCTCAAAGAAATGCTTGGAGTATTAGTATCTTTAACAGTGGATTCTAACCTCTATTTATAGAGATAGATTCACTGGACGTTGGGAATCAGTTGTTCAACTGTCAACCAACGGATCTAAAAAAGATTTGAATTTGAAAAACGATTTTAAAAATAGAAAACTGTCAAACGCACTTGAACATTTGACTGGGTTGCCATGAAGAGTCGACTGGTCAGAGTTTGAATAAGATTAGGCAGTTTTGTACCAACTCAGTCGACTGGAGCAAGTAGCAGTCGACTGGTACGCAACAGCTGATCTAATTCAAGCTGTTTTGACTTTTGGTTTTGAAAAATCACACATTTAAAAGAGTTATATGTGAGTGTATGTGTGTGTGGCAAGGTTGTACATCATTCTAAGACTCAAATAAAGCAAAATATTACATTTGTTTACAAGACATAAAAATATATGACACTTGAAGCATAGGTCTTGTCTTGAGTCTTGAGTGAAGCCATTGTCTTTATCCAGAGCATGTGCTTGTTCATTTGTTCAGCTGTATAGTAATGAGGCTTTTGTGTATTCAACCCGCAATTATATAGTATAGCACAGATACATGTTGCAGTGTGTTGTAATCATCAAAATCAAGAATCAACACACAAAACTCCTCGCCATCACCCTCGACGAGGCGACATGCCCCATTGCCGAGCTCGCCAAACCATCGCGAGCTCCCCTCGCCGAGCTCGAACGCTCTGTTTCCGTCGTCAACTCAGCGAGCTCACCATCACCGACACCATGCTTCGAGCTCCCTTCCATCGCGTCTTCTCCGTGCCGACCCCTCACAGCAACCGAGCTCGAGCTCCGACGCCCTCTTCGTCGAGCTCCGAAGCATCGAGCTCTTCAATATGCCGACCCACTTCAATATGCCGAAGCTCTCCAATATGTCGAAGCTCCTTTCCCGTCGAGCTCCTTCTCCAAGCTCGAAAACCAACTCCATGGCCGAGCTCATCTCCCTCAACCGAGCTCCGCTCACTTCGCCGAAGAGCACCATCAACCCCCGTCTCTTTCTTCCTCAACACTGCTCGCAGTCGAGCTCACCTCGCTTGACGACCAACACCGAGCTCACAGCTCACCTCCACTCCGAAGCTCCGACCTCCGACCTACTCGCCGCTACTGAGCCGAGCTCCCACTCCAGAGCTCCGAGCGCCGAGTTCCTCGCCTGCCTTTGTCGCCGAAGCTCCACTCAGTCGAAGCCTCGACGAACCAACAGCCAAGCTCCGTCATCGAGCTCTCTCTCTCCAAAGCCCCACTCACCTCCGACGACGAGCTCGTCTCCACACCGTCGAGGCTATCCTCCCAAAATGCCAAGCTCAAAACTCCCCTTTCTCGCCGAGCGCCTCCAGAGCCGAGCTCCTCGTCAGGCGAGGTCAGAGAAGGGGCGAGGCCTAGGTCGAAGACGGGTGGGGTCGGAGGATTCAGTCGAAGATGAAAGAAGAAGCAAGAGGAGAAGAAAGAAGAAGCAGAGCAAGGAGAATGAGCAGGAAAAAAAATGCCACGTGGCATCATCTCGAAGGGTCGGCAGATCCAAGTCGCCGAGCCGAGGTACCGAAGCACCGACCCTGTAATTGGAGAAAAAACCCGCCGACCCATACAATCCGTCCGATCTTCTCAAAATTCGCATCACGACATGATCGACGTCCAGAAATGCGCCACGTGTCCAGAACGTGATCTGCTTTGCGATGCGCGCACATCTGATCATGATCGACGCTCAGAAACGCGCCACGTGTCCAGAACATGATCTGCTTTGCAATGCGGGCCATCTGATCACGATCGACGTCCAGAAATGCGCCACATGTACAGGTAATATTTAATTTATTTATTTATTTATTTATTTGTTTTAATTATTTAAAAAATTCGAAAAAAATAATTAAAAATAAAAAAATTTAATTAAAAATTCTAAAAATAATTATTAATTCAAAAAAATTATTTTAAAATTCTGAAAATATAATTATTTATTTAGAATAATTAATTAATATTTTTGATAAATTAATTATTTAATTCTGAAAATGAATAAAAAATTCAAAAAAATGAGAAAAAACTCAGAAAAATCTGCAAAAATCACCAAAAATCCAGAAAATTCTGAGGATATTTTTGGACATTTTACAAGTCTAGAATAACACCGTTGCACCCCGAGCAAGATCCAAACTCCCTTAAGAATACCGATAAAATCACGTACGCCATTAGAACAACAAAACTACTCCTCGAAGAATGTAAAACTCAGTCTCCAGGAGTGGGGGGCTCGTGATATGGCTAAAAATATGATTAAATCGGAACCATTCACATCGGACACGAATCTTAAAGCTCAGGGGTAAAACGGTAATTTCACCTACTAACGGGTCTGAAATGGGAGCTGGGCCTTTCTTCAAGACCCAATAACCCACGAACGGATCCACCTCAACTGGGTACGGGTCCCAACCCGAAATGAACCCGGTCCAGCAGGATAGAATTAGGGTTTCTGATTAATACTAATCAACGGCCCTGATTCACATCTATCCTTTCACTGGGAATTAGGGATTACATTCCTAATCTGATCACAGGGATTACATTCCTTATCTGATCACAGGGATTACATTCCTAATCTGATCTCTAAGGCGACTATAAATACCCCCCCCCCATCCACCACCATTAAGAGGTAATCAATCTTTTGCCAATTTACGCTCTTTCATAATCATTCTTGAATACTGACTTGAGCGTCAGAGGGTGCGTCACCGGGATCAACCCCGGTGTCTCGCACTTTTTGCAGGTGAACGGCAGGAGTCAACGGTCAAACTCCGGCGGAACAGGTTCCAGGTTTGCTATTCAAGTTTTCCAAGAATCCACAAATACTATCTGTTTGCCCCCACACCAAATTTAGCGGTAACAATCATGTCATGTTATTCTTGATATATTTTGCACATATACATGCTAGTTTGATATTAATAATAAATAACTAAGCCAGAGTTTAAGGGAAAGATCTAATAGTGGATAATTCAGAAATGTGTACTCGGAAGGGGATCCACTGATCCTACATAATTACTTGAGACATGATACTTGACACATGATTACTTGATACTTGCATGCAAGACACGATACTTTCCACTTGCACACTTGACACGTGATTTACATGATACATGATACATGATACTTGGAGCTTGGAGCTCGATTACTTGACTTGTCCCCGAGTATACTGCCCTCTATGGTCCACTATGAAATCTAAAGCGAAACTGTTTGTTGTAGCAACCTTGTAAGGTGGGCTGCATGAAGTGCTACCTAGATACTAATCACTACAAGACTTGATACATGCTACTTGAACATGATACTTGAACATAATACTTAAACATGATACATGCTTGCTTGATACTTGACTACATGATACATGAGACTTGTTTACATGAGATCTGATTACTTGACACTTGATGCATGTTTACATGATACTTGATTACTTGACACTTGATTCATGCCATTTACACTTGATCACTTTATCATGCTAGTTGTTTACCTTGACATCATGCTTATACCATGTTGCTAGTTAGTTCTCTCATGTGCTTGTATCCTATATTATAAGTCACCTGTAACTTGCAATTGACGAGTACTTGTTTTTCTCTTTTCCTCTTTCTTGCATTCGTTGAATTGCAGATTTTGGAGAACATGTTCCAGATGGTATCAGAGACATGAAGTATTAGTGCTGCTTTTTATTAATAATATTCTTGTAGCTTGCTTGAACAATATTGTATTTTGAGACTTGGATTTATTCTTGTATTTGGGCGATGTGACCCAAGATAACTATTTTTTCAGCTCATGACTATTTGATATTTATGTATTTGGTTTCAAGTATTCTTGTTGGTATTTTGGCTCATTATGTGCATGTGGTTGATTCTTTTGCTTCCAACTCTGATGATTCTTGAGAATGTTGTAAAGATTTCTTGAACAGCTTATGGATGATGGGCTTTTGTTGCGTATTCGTATTCCGTATTCTTTTTGGAAAGCGGGGCGTGACATTTCCAATCATCTACTGTTAATTTCGGAAAGAAGCGATTCTGAAAAATTCGGAAAGTATAGGCCTCGTCGTCGCATGGAGGCAAGTCACCGATACCGATAGGAATCCCCGTTAGCATAACCCAATCCAATGGAGTGAAATCCAACTCACCACATGGTAGGTGGAAAGTGTGGGTAGTGTCCCACCATCTCTCTACGAGTGCCTCGACGAGTCGATTCGACGACTTATTTGTATTGATTTTCATGAAACGGTGCCATCCCGCCTGCTCTACTTATTGTTTATTTAGTGGGATCAGTTAGCAGTACTGATTGTACATGTTGATTGGGTCCTTCCAATTTTCCCTGAATTTACAAAAAACACCCTCAGGGGTAACAGTAATATATTGACTGATATGTTTGGAATCATCTACTACACGATTCCAACTGGAAGCATCGACAAAGTTGACAGTTGGAATCTCTTCTTCACCTTCGTTGCTCGTATTACCGTGAGCTGGTATCTATTCCTGCTTTGATTTCAAACGACTAATAAATCTTCGTATCAAAGACATCGTACCTCGATTTGGCTAATTGAAAAATATATAGTAAGAGATGAACTCCCGAAGAAGATTAAACGTCGACTAATTAAGAAATTGAGGTAGAGAGTTGGGTGAGAGCAGATTGATGTTTGCCTCGTTCCAATATAACTTCATCAATATATAGAAGATCAACTAGGGGTAATTTCGTCCAAAATTTTTTAATAAAGGCTAAATTAATGGCGCAAATGACGGAAAAGCAAATAAAGTAAAAAAAAAACAAAAATTGTCGGACGGAACTTCACTTTCCGTCCGAGGCCCCTCCGAAATCCCAGACAGCAATTGAATATCCGTCTCTCAATTTTTGTATTTTTTCCCTTCCGACGCAAATTGAAGTTCCTTCTGACATTTAAAAATAATTAAATCCCTCCGACGCAACTTCAAACTTCGTCTGATATTATTTTTTATTATTTTTATTACATTTCTATAAAATAACATTCGACGACTGCAGCAAATGTCAAAATGCTATATCTAAATATGCATTTATGCATTTTCTCACAATCACGGCTGTCGAGGCTCTAACAAATTAATTTACCCTTTTTTTTTCTTTTTTGGAAGAAAATTTAATTAATTCAGCCAATTTTATGCCTGCTTTATATTCATCTTTGTCAAATTACTTATATTAAGGTTATTACTTAGTCTTACAAACATATGATTAAATTAGAACATAGTGTTTATCATTTTTCATTCTTTTGTTACTAATAATTTCATAAACCTCTATTGATATAAAGTACTTCACTACTTTGGTTATGGTATATAGATTAATCTAAGTAAGTTATGCATGTTAAACAATACTGAGGTGGGATAAAAATGACCCGGCACCCCCAGCCGACGGTAGGCCCTCGATGACCCGAGATCAAGCCAAGGCCCAGGGTTGCTTCCTCTCGAAAGCACGTCGTCCCGGCCCCAGGCCTCCATGGCGTCAGGACCGAGCCGATGATCAAACCCCCATGAACCCTGCTGCCTTGTCCCGGCAACCTGTACCAGCCTTCGGCCTCCGAGCCTCGACGGTCCCACAGGTCTCCCATCAACCTAGTATGGGATAAAGATGACCTGGCACCGCCTGAGCCATCCAATTCTCCCAGAAGCACAGGAACCACACGATCTGCCACGTCAGCCCCAAAACCGCCTAGGGTTTTGCCACGTCAGCCCTAAACCGCCCGGGGTGCTGCCACGTCTGCCCTAAACCCCCGGGCCTCCTGCCACGTCAGGCCCACGGGCTTTCGGGTCCAGACCCGGCCCCCAAATGGGTCCAAACCCGACGGTAAGCCCTCGATGACCCGGGATCAAGCTAAGGCCCAAGGTTGCTTCCTCTCGAAAGCACGTCGTCCCGGAACCGGGCCTCCATGGCGTCGGGACCGAGCCGATGATCAAACCCCCATAAACCCTGCCGCCTCGTCCCGGCAACCCGTACCAGCCTTCAGCCTCCGAGCCTCGACGGTCCCACAGGCCTCCCATCAACCTAGTACGAGATAAAGATGACCTGGCACCGCCTGAGCCATCCGATTCTCCCAGAAGCACAGGAACCACACGATCTGCCAGGTCAACCCCAAAACCGCCTAGGGTTTTGCCACATCAGCCCTAAACTGCCCGGGGTGCTGCCACGTCTGCCCTAAACCCCCTGGGCCTCCTACCACGTCAGGCCCACAGGCTTTCGGGTCCAGACCCGGCCCCCAAACTGTAATGCCCCGATTTCCACCTAACTGGGAAACCGTGACACATGCCAAGATATTTTCTTCAATTAGTCACGATACACAGAAAAGAACTGGAAAATTTTAAACTTTTTATTCAACACAGAGTTATTACACAATAATTACAAATATCAATTTGTAATATCAACCTGTAATGCCTGCCCATTTTTTCTTTTACCTCCAAAATCAATTCTTCCAATTTCTATATCACTTTAAACATAAACTAAGATAGTTATGTTTCAAAGAAAATTTGGGCAAAGTCTCTCCTGTAATTTCTGCCCCGAAACACAGAAAGCTTACGGAATTCTGCTCTAAATTCCGTAGCTCACATCACAGGCAATAATATCACGGACTCCCCAGGCCAAAATGAGCAGAATCACACAGGCAATATATATATATGCTCTGGGGGCCAAACTCATAACAGTATATCAATTATCAATTAAAAACCATAAATTCCTTTGAAAATGTAGTATGTTTTTAGAAAATTACTTGTAAAAACATACCACAGCGCCCGGTACTCCACAACGAGATGGGTATGGGTCAAAACCATATCATGCCACTCCACACTATACTCATCATCATCATCCACATACTTATACATCAAAAATACAATTTAAAGCATAAACCTTCACTATTTACAATTAAACCTTAAACAATAATTTGCAAAATAAAGCTCCACTCCATAGAAACCTGTACCTACACCTCACCTCTGCACTGCTGAGGACCTGTAACAGTAGGCACCCAGGGTAGTCCAGGGACTCCCTAACCCCCAAACACTAAGGGGTTAGCCATTTCTGGTGTGAGTATAATTTATTAAATAAGTAAATAAATTAAACTTATAAGTAAAAACATAACGAACTCACAATTACCAAGATAAACAAATCTTACTTGACATCTGAATATGTAAACATCATAAATGGGGTTTCACATCAAATACTCTCTGAGTCATCACCTGTATGTATATCCATACCCGCTCATAACACACTTATATTTAGTAACCATTTGAATAACCACTCTCATAATACAAATATTGATCTTATTGCATTATATCACGTATCACATCATAGACATATGCATTCATTCTCATACTACCACATTCATTCATGTCCAACCTAACATCTCATTGCACATTACCATTTACTTGCATTTCATCACAATATACTCCATATCCCAACCATAGTTTGGGCAAAATAACATATCACACCCCAAAGCCGATAGCTTGGGTAATAATCACCGCACCCCCAAGCCGAACTTGGGTAATATCACATCACATCCCAAGCCCATAGCTTGGTTATTAATTTACTTCAACTATCACACTCGCAATTCATCTTGAATGGAAAAGACACGTGTACATATAATTGATGTGCCAGTGTATGTTATGACTTAAACTCTAATGCAAGATTACCAATACAATGATGCTCTTATTCTAATGCAAGCAAGTCTCCGGAACAGTATGCATCCCATACTACATACGCCCCATTTCAAGCTGTTTCTCCATATATAGGAATTTGAATCCGCGTTATGAATTTCTAATTGTACACAACCTGTTCCTGACAATACTACATGACTGATGAGGTTGCAGACGTGGTCAAGTCCCACCAATGCAGTACGCTCGTAGTGTCTATGTTTGCCACTACTACCCGGCACACCGGACCTCAATCAAAAACCAGACAAACACAGGGTCTTCCGAGCGCAGGATAGCATAAAGCCTATCCTGTGTCACCCATAACTCATAGACCATGATCTATGTCCCGTTTGCTCTCCCTGGCATAGGACCCGACGGAGTTCCGGGGTCCATCCCCTAGCTCCGCCCGCCTTATCATGGCACTTCAGGAATTAACAGTATGAGATATGCAACCCGTGCTCCCAACTCGTGAGAAGGCACCGTACGTATCCCTTTGACGGGAAGGTACAACCCAATAACACCACCTAAGTCGGCCCAAAGGAAGAGTTGGTCGTAAGGTGCCCCCTAATACCAACTCCTCTCTTCCTGGCAAAATGGTTAAGTAAAGGATCTTTATAAGCCACTACCCTAATAATGCAATTAATCCTAAACAATCCAACAGTATTAACATGACTTGCTAGGTCTTAAGTTGGACTTTACAAGGTAACTCTACTAGGCTGCTCATCCTAGACTTACCAGAATTCCTCAGAATCTGGTTCATGGCCTATCGATCCAAAACCCCGGCAATACGAACGCATTTGCATGCTACTATCCTGAACTTGGATTTCGTCACACTCCGGTCCGCAATCAACCAACGGTTAAGATCTGATGGCACTCGCGAAGTGACTCATCCACAGTCCCTTAGGAGTAAGCTAAACACACGTCTTAATGGTCGATAGCCCTAGGGCAATGATATCACCCTAGATGAGCACAACAACTGCGTATTAGCTAAGAAGCTACATACGAGTAACCAAAAACACATACGAGCTAAACGGCTACGTATGGGACCAACAGCTACATACGAGCCAGTCGAGCCGCGCATGAGACAACATACATACGAGCCAAATAAGCCATGTATGAGACCAACAGCTACATACAGGCCAATCAAGCCGTGTATGAGACAACAACATACATACGAGCCAAATAAGCTATGTATGAGACCGACATCTACATACGGGCCAGTCGAGCCGTGTATGAGACGACAACATACATACGAGCCAAATAAGCTGCGCATGAGACCCAAAGCTACATACGGGCCAGTCGAGCCACGTACGAGCAAAACCACATACAAACAACCATACAGGTAATCAAACCTAGAAGCAACCAATCGTGCTTACTAGTAAACTTGATCTTCTATAATTGGAAGCAACAGAAGAATCTACTAACCGTCTAAAACAGGTATTCTACCAATGAGAAGCCCCAAGCGATATAACAACTTTTATCGAGCTAACAATTACTAGTGACCTTCCCAACCCTTATTACCCATGAAGATGAGTAATGTTCATGTGATATGGTCCAACCTTACTTAGGGTCTTATACAACTAGAATCCATGGTTTCCCTCCCCAAATTGGACTAGAACTACGTGCACTAGATTCTTGGGTTCTACTTCAAGTTTGAGCTAAGATCACCTAGGACGAAAGGCATGGGTTCTCTTATCAATTAAGCTAGAACTACCATAGTGCTAGTTTCATGGGTTCTTTTAATCTTTTACTACAATCATAATACAATTCCAGTGTGGTCCCTTTGGATCTAGAACTACTATGCGAGTATTGCAACCATAACACGATGGTTTTTCACTAACACTACTACCACAACATGATAGTTCTCTACCACACTACAACTATAACGCGATAATTCTTTACTAACGCTACAACTACAATATGATAGTTCTCTACTACACTACCACTATAACGCAATAGTTAACAACACAACTACAACAACATGATTCTTTTCTATTACTTAAGCACAAATCTACGATGGCCTTAAGCATGGTATACAATTGTAAGCATCAACCTACAACAACTAATCATGGTATATAACATAACCATCAACCCACAATAATCTAATCATGGTATATAACATAACCATCAACCCACAATAATCTAATCATGGTATATAACATAACCATCAATCCACAATAATCTAAAGCATGTGTATGAACATTGACTACAATTCCAGCATGAGTGACTATTACACACTAAGCGTGGATATCTACCACCTTCTTAAGCATGGTTTATAACTTTCCTATAATAATCCAAGCATGGTATATGACTTCCCCACCATAATCTAAACATGGTATATAACTTCTATAACTCAAGTATGGTTTACTATACTTAAGCTTGGTTCTTCTACTACTACTTAGCATAAATCCTTACTACTACCTAAGCATGGTATATAGCATGAGCCTCAATCCTACAGCAATCCAAGATTCAATTTATTCAAACTTCTTTAAAACATCAAATACGTATATAAAACCATACTCACCATATTTCGATATCATCATATGAATATAACTCATCCTCATATACACATATATGTTATTCAAACATCTTTTAAAATATCAATACATAAATAAATCATACTCACATATTTTAACATCATCATATAATTATAACTCATCCCCACATACATAACTAATCCATTATATAGGTTTTATATACTCAAAATAGTTAACTTCACCGAATATCACAAAATCTATTTTCGGCCCATAAAAATCTGTATTTTCCCTCAAATCAATCTTTAACATAACTTCTACGAAATATATCGAAAAGCCATGAAATTTAGCCACAACATAAAATATATGTAGATACATCATACTCAAATATTTTTTAAACAACAAAAATACGTAAATAAAATAATACTCACATATTTCTCAAACCACAAAAATACATAAATAAATTAACTCACATATTCCGCGAAGATCCGAAGCGTCACCATGCCACCTCGCATCCAAAGTCGCAAATATATCCTATCATCAGTTTCAAAGCAATTAAAACTCAAATCATCCAAACCAATCATAAAAGCTAATAACACTATTCCAAATATCACACAAGTGTTTATTGAACGCTTGGGATATACACGTGCGATGCATGTGATAATTTAATGCCTATGGTATTTTCATCCCCAAATAATTACTAAAATCGCCCCCAAAATATTCTAATAGTCCAACTATACTCTCCACTATTATAAGAGAAATAGTTCATACATATATAATTCCCTTTTTCAAACCCAAAACCCTAATTTTACTAACAACTTGCAATCTCTTTAAAAATCCGCTAATTTCTCACATCTACCATTTCCAACATCTCTAAATCTCTCTACCATAATAATCCTACTCAATAGAAATTTACCCAACTTAATTTTATACAATAAAATAGTTAGGGTTTACCTTCCCGAAATCCATTCGAAAATCTGATGCTACTACGATGTAGAGAATCCCTCCATTAGCTACCCCTCGATTTAATTTGGAATCGACGAAGAATCGGAGGGGATTTGAGGTAGGGAGAGAGAGCCGATGGGTTCTCGATGGGGGGTCTTTTTGGGTCGGGAAAGAAGCGTGACGGAAGGAGAAGAAGGAGAAGGAAGAAGATGGAGGAGGGATGGGGTTTTCCTTTCCTTCGGCTAGCGTGAACGGGAGAAGGAGGAAGGGGGTCGGGTTCTCTCTGGGGTCGGGATCGAACCAGGAAGGGAGAAGAAGAAGGAAAGGAGAAGGAGGGGGTTGGGTTTCTTTGGTTGGGAGTGAACGGGAGGAGGAAGAAGTAGGGGGAAGGAGAAGGAGTGGGGGAGGCTTCTTCTGGGTCGGGATGGAACCTGACGGGAAGAAGAAGAAAGAAGGAAGGAGAAGGAGAGAAGGTGGGGGGGTCTTTTTGTAAAATGTAATAATAAATAAGTAGATAGATAAATAATGTAAAGGAAATATTACATATAAGCCCCCTAGTCTTAATACATTTCAAATAAAACCCAACTCTCTACTTTAATAATCCAAACAATACAAGATGCATTAAAACTACTTCGTAATAATCCGTATAAAAATAATTTAATTTCGAAAATAATAATAAAATAAAGTAGACAATAACGGATATTTCTTAATTTAAAATAATAGTTAACAGAAAAATACATAATCGCGTGCAATTCTCAATTGTGCACAGATTACGATGCAAAATAGCCATATGCTATTTTTCGGGTTGTTACACAAACGGGTCCAAACCCAGTTGGGTTTGTCTATAAATACAAGACCCTCTCCCACCTTTAATGGTAATCAATCTTTCTCCCACTAAAACCCCTAGTTACTGTTACTCTCTCACAGCAACTAACTAGATCGTCGGAGGGTCTACCACCGGGACCAACCCCGGTGTTCCTAGACCGTTTGTAGGGACACGAGGTGGAGCATCCGGATCCGAGACGATCCTCCAGTGTCGAGCCGAACCTCTGGCGTACCGTCCAGCACCGCATCCTACCACTAATACAAATCGAGTAGGAACTCACACCTGGTGCATCCACACTCCCCCCAAAAACAAACCGCATCAGGTTGGCGCCGTCTGTGGGAAGACTTTTCGGTGCGGACGACAGCCCGAGCTTCGCCATCAGCGGTCTCCCCTCGACCCGCGCTCCTATGGCTCCCAAGGCCAGGAGAACAGTTACCTCCGTCCTCCGCCCGAACGGGACTCCTCTTCAGGACGACCTCAGCGGCATACACGGATCCAACAATCTGGGGCCGAACCCCGGGCCCCAACCAAACGCACAGCATCCCGCCGCTTCTGACCTTCGTCGGATCATCCAGAACCGAAGGGCTAGTCCGGCTAGGGGAGGGACCGCTTCCAACTCGGCCCCGAACCGCTCCAGGCCCGTGCACGAGGGAAGGCTATCGGTACTCAGCCGCATCGGTCGAAGACCGACACCACCACGCCACCCTATTGACCATGGCGCGGTCACGAGGGCCGAGTTCCGCAGCTTCTGGGACGAAATCATGGAGGCTATTCACGGAGTGCCAAGGGTTGCGACGCTCAGCCAACCCCGTCAAATGGACGAGGGGAGCAGCCACACTCGTGACCCAACCCCTCCCCCTGAGCGCACGGACGAGGTACTCCGATGCCTCCTAGAGATGGAGAATCGTCTCGAACGCATCGGCGACGGAAATCCGAACCCCGGGCTAGGCCGAAGGCCTACCCGACCGCCCTTTTCTGTTGCCATCTTAGAAGCGGAAATTCCTCAGAATTTTCGGCCCCCACAGTTCGAGAATTACAACGGCATGGGTGATCCAGCTGATCACTTGGAGGGCTTCAAGACCCTCATGATGATTCACAGCGCTTCGGATCCCCTGTTGTGCCGCGCGTTCCCTACCACCCTCCGGGGCCCAGCCAGGGAATGGTTCTCCAAGCTCTCCCCAGGCTCGATCTTCTCGTTCGACTAGCTGGAAGCCAACTTCTTGGCCCACTTCGTCACCAGCAGGAAGGCCGAGAAGACGAGTGCGTCCTTGCTTGACCTCCAGCAGAAAGAGGGGGAGTCGCTCCGTGACTTCGTCAAGAGGTTCACTACCGAGGCGAGATCCGTCTCTGCCCTCAACGCCGGGGTCACCTCGGCCGCCTTCCGGTACAATGTCCGGCACAACCAGCTGAAGGTTTCCTTGGCGAAGAAGCCCCCTCTGGACTTTCCCGACCTTCTTAACCGAGTCGAGAAGTACATACGAGCTGAAGAAGAACTAAACTCGGAGGGCGATAAAGAAGCTACAGGGAAGGGCAAACGCAGGGTCAACGAGATCGAACCTGCCAGAAAAGCGGCAAAGGAAGGGGTCGGCATGAAGAGGGTACCCCCGGTCCCTCGCTTCGAGAGATACACGCCCTTGACACAGAACGTGTCTGCCATCCTCTTAAAGATTGAGGACAAGGGCCTTGTCCGACTACCTCCCCGATCGAGCAACAACAAGAAGCGAGACCAGTGCTTCTACTGCCGCTTCCATAGGGATCATGGGCATGAAATCGACCAGTGTCGGGCCCTAAAAGACGAAATCGAGGCCCTCATCTCCTGAGGGTACCTCCGCGAGTTCACAATAGAAAGCCCACGGGATCGGAAGGATACGAGGAACCGGAGCCCTTCGCCTCCCGCCCATACTCCGAGCCGCCACCAGGAGCAGGATCCCGAGCCCAATGGAGCCGAAAGGTAGGCCATTTTGCATTGCGTCCACGGAGGACCAATGGGAGGGGAGTCTAATACTTCCTGAAAGGCATTCATGCGGGAGGTAAACGCTGTCCAAGATCTCCCTTCGCCCCGAGTACAACTGCTCCCTGTCTCCTTATCCGGAGAGGATCTGGAGGGCATCCGCCTCCCTCATTGCGATGCCCTCGTCATCAATCTTGACATGGCGAATTTTGAAGTTCACCGGATCCTCGTCGACAACGGCAGCTCGGTCAACATCCTATTTCTTGAAGCCTTCGAGAATCTCAAACTGCCCCGAGACAAGCTCAAGCCGGCCGGATACACCCTGCATGGGTTCTCCGGCGTCCCCGTCGTAATAGAAAGGATCGTAACTCTTGATGTCACCGCGGGCTCGGCTCCCATCAGACGGACCGAGTCTATGGACTTCATGGTGGTGAATGTGAAGGCGACGTACAATGCCATACTCGTCCGACCCGGGCTCTACTCCCTTCAAGCGGTACCGTCGGCCTACCACTTGAAATTAAAATTCCCTACCAAGCAAGGGGTCGGTGTCGTCCGAGGTAACCAAGAGGCGGCGCGGTCCTGCTACATGACCGCCGTCGGAGGGGACGTCTTCCCCCTCGATGCCGTCGAGCTCGGGTCCGAGAGGGACGGTTTCGATCCCGAACCAGCCGACGAGCTGGAGGAGGTCCCGTTCGCGGCGTCAGACGAGTCGAAGTGGTTCCGAGTGAGCCGCTCGCTCTCCTAAGATTTGAAGTTGGACATAATCAACTGCATCCACCGCAACGTTGACCTCTTCGCCTGGAAGCCCTCCGACATGCCCGGGATATCCGAAGACCTGATCATGCATAGGCTGAGCGTCAACCCGGGCTCTAAGCCGGTCACCCAGAAGAGGCACAAATTCGCCCCAGAGAGGCAGCAAGCAGTAAAAATGGAGGTGGACAAACTCTTGTCCGCCCGATTCATTCAGGAGGTCAGCTATCCCGAGTGGTTGGCAAACGTCGTCATGGTTAAAAATACGACCGGGGGTTGGCAGATCTGTATAGACTTCACGGACCTGAACAAGGCGTGCCCGAAAGATCCTTTCCCCCTCCCCAGCATCGATGCCTTGATCGACGTGATTTCAGGACACGAGCTGCTGTCCTTCATGGATGCCTCTTCAGGGTACAATCAGATCCGGATATTCCCGCCGGACATTGCAAGAACCTCGTTCGTCACCGACCAGGGCCTCTTCTGTTACCGCATCATGCCCTTCGGGATGAAGAACGCCAGAGCCACCTACCAACGGCTCGTAAATCGGATCTTCAAAGACTTGATCGGTCGCAACATGGAGGTTTATGTCGACGACATACTCATCAAGAGCCGAGAAGGACCAGACCACATCGCCGACCTCGAGGAAGCCTTCGGAATCCTCTGAATTCACAACATGAGGCTCAACCCTGCCAAGTGCGCATTCGGTGTCTCCTCCGGAAAATTTCTGGGGTTCGTCGTCAGCCAGCGCGGCATCGAGGCAAACCCAGAGAAGATCCAGGCCATAATAGACATGGCCCCGCCCCGGAATGTCAAGGAGGTTCAGAGGCTCACGGGAAGGTTGGCGGCCATCGGTCGCTACCTCTCCAAGTTAGGGGAAAAATCTCTCCCCTTTTTCAAAGCTCTACGGGAAAAAGGGGGCTTCGAGTGGGGTGCCCATCAACAAGAGGCCTTCGAACAGCTGAAGTAGTACCTCGCCAACCCTCCTCTCCTCAGCAAACCCGAGCTGGGCGAACCGCTGTGGCTCTACCTATCCGCCTTGGATAGCGCCCTCAGCGCGGTCCTCGTCCGGGAAGAGGACAGGGTTCAGAGGCCGTTATACTATGTGAGCAAGGTCCTACTCCCCGCCGAGACGAGGTACGCAAAGATAGAGAAAATGGCCTATGCTCTGGTCATGGCAGTCCGAAAGCTCCGCCCTTACTTCCAAGCTCACTCCATCCAAGTACTGACCGACCAGCCGTTGAAAACCGTCCTCCACAAGCCAGAGAACTCCGGCCGCTTGGTCAAGTGGTCGATCGAGCTGAGTCAATACGACATTGGCTATCAGCCGAGGACGGTGATCAAGGGACAGGCCCTCGCCGAGTTCATCACTGAGTGCACCATTTCCGAGCAACCCAGCATCAAAGGTTCGGATCCGACCTGGGAAGTCTATGTCGACGGATCCTCCTGTGAATCCGGGAGTGGTGCTGGGATCATTCTCCGAGGCTCCGACCAATTCCTCCTTCAATACTCTCTTCACCTTAACTTTCCGGCCTCCAACAACGAGGCGGAGTACGAGGCCATGATCGCCGGACTGACCCTGGCACACCAAGTAGGTGCGACACAAATCCGGGCCTTCAGCAATTCTCAGCTCGTGGTCAATTAGATCACCGGAGAATATGAGGCCCACGACGATCGGATGATAAGGTACCTGGCCGTGGTCCGACGACTCCTAGCATCCTTCTGCTGCTCCACGGTCGTTAGAGTCCCAAGGGAGCAGAACACCCAGGCGGACGTATTATCGAAACTCACTTCTTCCTCCTTCGAGGGCCTCGACCAAACAGTACTCATCGAAGTCCTCTTAAAGCCAAGCATCAATGACCAAGAACAAGAGGCGATGTGTGTACAGGACGATGCCAGCCCAAATGACTGGACCACCCCCATTCGAAGATTCTTAATCAACACCGAGCTTCCTGAAGACCGGGCCGAGCCAAAAAGGGTCAGATCCGAGCAGAAAGGTTCATCATGATCGACGACATCCTCTTCAAATGCTCGTACACACTGACAGATGGGAAACCATACCTCCGCTGCCTCGCCAGTGACGAAGCTAGCTACGCACTGAGAGAGCTTCATGAGGAGATCGGCGGATGCCATATGGGAAGCAGGTCACTTGCTCGAAAGGCCTTGAATCAGGGGTACTATTGGCCAACAATGCTGCAAGACTCCCAAGACCGTGCCAGAGATTCTCCCCAATCAAGAGGCTGCCTCAAGCCAACCTCCGATCCCTAGCCAGTCCGATGCCATTCGCCATGTGGGGCATGGACCTGGTGGGCTCCTTTCCCGTAGCCACCGGACAGAGGAAGTTTTTGATAGTCGCCATCGACTATTTCACAAAATGGCTCGAGGACGAGCCACTGTCCAGCATCACCGAGCGCCAAACCCAGCAGTTCTTCTGGAAAAACATCATTTGCCGGTTCGGAATCCCTCAGGTCCTCATCACGGACAACGGGACCCAATTCGCAGGCTAGAACTTCCGAAGGTTCTGCGAAGACATCGGCTTCCAGCAACGTTTCTCCGCTATATGCCACCCTCAGTCTAACGGCCAGGCGTTGAACCCGAACAGGCATATCCTTGACGGCCTTAAGAAGCACCTCGATAGTTCCCCCAAGGCACAGTGGGTGGAAGAGCTGCCCAGCGTGCTATGGGCAAACCGAACCACCAAAAGGATCCCTACAGGGGAGACACCGTTCAGTTTAACCTACAGGACGGAGGCGGTGATCCCAGTCGAGGTCGGCTTGCCCTCTCCGAGGATCATGGCCTTCGACGAAGCAGATAACTCAGCTGGCCTAAGGGCCAACCTGGACCTCGTTTCCGAGGTCAGCGAGAAGTCTTCCGTCCGAAGGAGCATCTATCAATAGCAGATCGAGAGGTTTTACAACAAGAAGGTCCGCCCCACGAACATTAAGACCAGGGACCTCGTGCTACGCAAGTTGTCCGTCTCCGACCCAACAAGAAAGAGGAAGCTGGCCCTCAACTGGGAAGGTCCGTACAAGGTAGCCGAGGTCGTACGCCCCGGCACGTACCGACTCGTAGATATGGAGGGTCGGACGATCAAGCGCCCCTGGAATGCCGAACACCTAGTGAAATTCCTAGAAGAGCAGAAGTAGGGTTTCTGCTCAACTAATGTAAATAACGGTTTTGTAAACTTTCTTATGTAAAAGGTCATTAGCGCCTCTCTCTATATGTATGAAAAGGATCCCTTTTTGTTGAAACTCCGAGCATCTTGGTAGGTCCGACCCTACGCCGAGCGAAGGGGTTGCTTTCTCAAGCTGCGGCACCCGAGTCGCCACTCCGGTGCCGGCCCCCAAGGTCTCGGTAGATCTGACCCTCAACTTCCTCGCATTCGATCAAAAAACAATTGGCCAGAATAAAGAGAGGAAAGAAACCCCTTATTCATACTCCCTTATTACTTTAAAAAGAACAGAGACCGTTACATGGCCACTCCACTCAGCTAAAAAAAATAAATTACTGACTAAGGGACCTCTTAGGGCCCATCGGGTCCGACAAAGGGTAATCCCACTCCAACCGAGCGGCTAGGAGCCCTCTCCTCATCACAATGGCCCTTGGGTTCAGCCAAGGTCGACACACCGGCCACGGAGCTCTAGGCGTCAACCGGCCGGGTGTGCTCCAATAGCAGCAACGTCGCGGGGGCCCCCTCCGTTCGACGCCCTCCAGAGCAAGATCACGTCCTCGTCCAGACATGCCCAGCATCGTCTTATAGTAGTGTATCTCCATCTCCTTCTCCACTATGACGTCACGAAGGAGCCTCTCAGACGAGGGCCGCTGCACCGACGCGCTTAACATGGTGTACCCGAGACCAGTGCTTCTGAGGTCTCGATCCACCATTGCCCTCTTCAGCCTGGTCGCCTCCGCGCTCAGGGCCTCGGACTTATCCCGATAATAGTTAAAGGTAGCATCCTGATCGCGAGCCCCCTCGCGGTAACGGACCAACGTGGACTCCAGGACCTTGATTTTACTCCGGAGCCATGCGACGAGGATCCGCCTCGGGAAGAAGAACCGTCACCTAAAAGGAAACCAACCACCACTCAAAACACTTCGACAAAATGGTCCAGAAAGATCCGAGGTCAAAATACTTGGCCGAGCAAAAAATCCTTTTTATAAATGAAATTCTTCATACAAAAATATGGTGGCCAGTCCGCGGTTGGCAAATACAACGAAGAAGAAGGGGAAGACAAAAACAAGGAGACAAACAACCTAGTTCCCCACCTCAACGTCGGCCGGGTCTACGAGAGGGTCGGCAGCCGATCCGTCGACCTGTCCTTCACGCTCGTCCCCTTCGGGAGTCTTCGGCGGCAGCTCGACGACCATGTCGTAATCAAAGTCGACCAGGTCGAGGGTCGGGTAGAAGTGCCTCACGTAACTGAGAGCCTTCTCGTAGACCTCATTCTGGGCCGCAATTATGAGGTCCTGGGCCTCCGTCGTCATCGCCTCCTTCTCCTTGGCAAACTTCTTCCTCAGGGCGCCCACCTTCTTAGCCCATTTGGTATCCTTGGCCTCGAGCTCGACCTTCAGCTGCTGCTCCCTCTTGTGCAAACCCTCGAGCTCGACCTTCATCTCCTTCATCTCTTGCTGGTACTTGTCTGCCCGTCCCCGCTCCTGCTCCATGGCCTTCTCGTAAAGCCTCTTCACTTAGGCCCCCTCCAGACAAGCCTACGACAACCAGAAACTGTTCGAAAAAAGACTCGCTCCAAGAAAAGTTATAAGGAAAGGGGGTCGGCAGACTTACCAGCACGTTCGCCTGTGACAGGCGCATGTACGCCTCCTCCGGGGTCTCTTTGCTCATACTCTGACGATCCCGGGGAGTCGCCAGCTTGTCCACCACCTCGATGGCATTGGGCCCATTGGTTAAGTTGTCCTCTCCCCGAATCGACCAATCCGGCGCCCATGGCTGCTGCACCTCCTCACCCACAATCTCCCCTACACTGGCTCGGAGCGGAGGGACCTTCCCCTTGCCGCGATCAGCCACCTTGGCCAGACCAGGGCTCAACGGGGCAGCCACCTCCTTGCCCACGTCCGGGCGCACCTTCTTCGCCCTCGGTTCGGCGGGGACCTCGGAGACGACCTGGGAAGACTCCCTCATCCACTTCGCTTTTCCCCCCTCCTCGGCCTTCTGCTTCTTCAGGGCAAGCCTCCTAGCCTTGATCGATTCTGGGTCCATACCTACAAGAAGACCCATTAAGGACAATGAGCGCAAAAGAACACCAAAACAAGAAAAATGAAACGAATACATACTAGACTCGACCGGGCTCAATCCGATGCTGGCCAGGTGACCCTCCGTCACCTTCGGCCAGCTGATGCTGTTCCCCCGACGGAGGCACTCGACGTGTCCCCACTCCTCAGCAGACAGATCCTTCTGCCTCGGCGCCTTGAAGTTCGGCTTATAAAAATTCCAGCGGGTGGGGATGTCCCAAGGTTCCGTGCTCCGAATCACTAAGTACTTCCTCTTCCACTCCTTAATGGAGTCCGGATGGCCGTGGACTACTTTCCCCCTACCCCGAGGAGAAAGGTAGAAGATCCCCTCAGACTCCCCCAACGAGCTGATCCCCAGCATTGCACGAAACACGTCCAGCCGAAGCGGCACCTTCCTCTCCTCACAAAGCAGCACGAAGCACACCATCTGCTTCCACGAGTTCGGCCAGTACTGCATCGGGGCAAGAGACGCCCAATTAAGTACCTCCCGAATGAATGGATGGATCGGCAGCCTCAGCCCGGAACCGAATGCATCTGCTGGGAAGATGCAATGCCACTCCGGCAGTGGGTCGGTGGGACGAAGGCTTGGGCTCGGCACCATCAGTTCATAGCCAGACTCGATGTGGAAGGACGACTGAATAACCTTTAGATCGCCTGCCTCCAGAATCGATGGCAACGCATCCATCCTTATCTTCTTCCGACTCGGCGATGAAGGCTGCACCCCGTACAGGACTTTGTCGGAGAGGTCATCTGGATACTGCCTAATCGACTTCGGCCGTACGGACGACCCTGTCACTATATTGTGAGCGGGAGTCGCCTCGCTCGGACTGCTGGGCCTCGTCAACTTCCTTCTCGGCTTCCTCTTCTTCTTGGCCCTCTCCGACGAAGGGGTGGCCAGGGGCTCGAGGACGGTCGCCGTGGAAGAAGAGCCCGCAACCTGGCTCCGAACCGTGGATTTTCCCCTAGTGCCCTTCCTCCAAGCCTCAGACACTTCAGCCTCTCCATCTCCCCCACTATCACTACCCTCCTCCTCCGACACCAAATCCCATATCTCCACTTCATCCGAACTGTCGCTCCCTTCCTCATCGGAGTCACTGCTCTGTACCACGAACGGCTTCCTGACGCGGAGGGGCTTCACATCGTACACCCTAGTGTCCTCCTCCCACGACGTCGAGTCGAAGAGCCCTGCATCAAGGTTACCTTCCCCCCTCGAGGTCGAAGCCGAGGAGCCAGACTGAGCCCTAGACATGCTAAAGAAATAAAGCTACGACTAACCTGAGCGGCCTCGGAAAGACGAGCGGGTACAACTGGTTGAAAAAGAAGAGTACCGAAGAGTTTCTTTTCTTCTTCTGAGGAAAAAAGCGAGAGAGATGGGTGAGACAGGATGGGATGGAGGGGGTATTTATAGAGCTGGAGGGGACTCCTCGATTCTCGCGCTGACTATTCCTAGATCCGCATGAAACGGTCCCTAGAAAATTGCGCCACTTCTCCTAGAAACCCGTGCCAGTGACGTCACCAAGTTGGGCGGTTGGCAACTCTTCGGTTCCCGCCCAACCAGCTCCGGCTTCGGCCCTCGGGCACAACTACACAAAAGTTTTTGTTTAAAGATTTAAGGCGCTCGCCTCGGACGAGCGCCCCGGGCTCCGGGACTCAGTCGGTTCCCCTCTCACCCGCGCGCAACTCGGGGATTACGGCCTCGGAAACCGAAACCCCGAATTGTTCAAGGGTGGGAGGAAGACCACCTTCCCTGGGCCCTCGGTCTGGGACCCTACCAGCAACGGCGGAAAAGCCTCCTGGGTATCGAAATCGGATCGGCCCGCCTCCCATCCTTGTCTCCTTCGGGCAGACAGCCCTCAAAAGCTGTCTACCCGAAGGAAGATAGGGATCGCAGAAGAGCCATCCATCCGAGGCTCCTTATCCCCCGGGCCCGGACTTCGGTCAATACCCCTCCCGTCTCAATCTCTTTTGGACAGACAACCCCCAGGGCCGTATACCCAAAAGAAGACCGAGACGGCAGGGTAACCACCAATCTGGGGCTCCCCAGAGTTAAAAATTTTCAAGTATCAGGCGTCCGCCCAAGGCAGACGCCTCTGATGGCCGATGGACCACCACTGATGTGATCGAAAAGGCAGTGGGGGAGTGGGGTATTTATAGCCTCCCCCAAACCTACCATTATGACCCCTAGGAGGCCACACAACGGAAGCCCAACCGTCACGCCTCCTTTCGCCTGGGGAACTGAAGCGCCACGCATTGATTAGGGGACATCATTAAGACCCCTGGGAAGTTGTGACGCCGCACGAATCGTGGAACGCCATTAATGCTCGCCATCGCCCTTGCCGGCCCATAAACCCTTGCCAGTCCGAGGTCAGGCCAAGCACCAGGGCAGCTTTCTCACGAAAGCACAACGGCTCGCCATCGCCCTTGCCGGCCCGTAAACCCTTGTCAGTCCGAGGTCTGGCCGAGCGCCAGGGCAGCTTTCTCCCGAAAGCACAACGGCTCGCCGTCACCCTTGCCGGCCCATAAACCTTCGCCAGTCCGAGGTCAGGCCGAACACTAGGGCAGCTTTCTCCCGAAAGCACAATGGCTTGCCATCACCCTTGCTGGCCCATAAACCCTCGCCAGTCCGAGGTCAGGCCAAATACCAGGGCAGCTTTCTCACGAAAGCACAACGGCTCGCCATCGCCCTTGTCGACCTATAAATCCTCGTAAGTCCGAGGTCAGGCCAAGCACCAGGGCAGCTTTCTCACGAACGCACAACGACTCGATGTCGGCCCGTTACCACGACGTTCCGAAGCCAAGATTGACCCCTCACTCGACATAATGCCTCCCCCCGATAAACAGGATCTAACTTCGGCCTCTGATGTGGCCAAAAACAGGGATTCAATCGAGACCGTCCAAATGGGGCACGAATCCTACAGCTCAGGGGCAAGATGGTAATTTCACATAACAAACAGATCCACCTCAACTGGGCACGGGTTCCAACCCGCTGCACGCCCGGTCCAGCAAGATACAATCAAGGTCCCTGATTAGATCTAAATCAACGGCCGTGATTCACTCTGGGGATTAGGGATCAAATTCCTTAACTGATCACAGGGAATATACCTTATCAGATTACATGCCTTATCTGACTACGAGGAATATTTCTTATCTAATCACAGGGATTACATTCCTAAAACCATTCCCTAAGATGCCTATAAATACCCCTCACCCATCTCCATTAAGAGGTAATCAATCTTTCTCTAGTCAAACGCTCTTTCATAATCAATTCTGGTTACTGACTTGAGCGTCGGAGGGTGCGTCGCCGGGAACAACCCCGGTGTCTCGCACTTTTTGCAGGTCTACGGCGGGAGCAACGACCAGAGTTCGATGGAACAGGTATACAGGTTCTCCTATTCAGTTTCCCCAAGAACTCACAAATTCATCTGTTTGCCCCCACACCGAATTTAGCGGCAACAGATTGGCGCCGTCTGTGGGAAACTAACGAATAGCGACCTTTCCTCCTTCCGGTGAACAGGTTTTCTCCTGCCATGCCGCCTCGCAAAGTTAGATCCAGGGGCTCCAACCGAGCGCCCAACCCTGACCAGCAAGAAGTCCTTCCTGATCCCGCTCAGCAACAGGGGCAACCCCCTCCTACCGTGGAAGAGCCGCTCCAACGGAACCCCCCACATCCTGATCCGAAGGGGCCTAACCCCCAGAAACAGCCTCTTCACCAAGAGAACATCCCCATTCACACCGCCTCCAGCGCCTCCATGGCCTCCCATCATCCCCGAGCCTCTGGTCGCCGCAATACCCCTCCCAAACGCCCGGAAGATGACGACCTTCGACGCCATCTGGATGAAAAGCGGGCTCGGGGGGAAGCCTCCCGCCAGCGAGAGCAATCCCCCCGACACCGAGAGCGCAGGAGGTCCCCCGTCCGAAGAGGGAGAAAGGACTCCCCCGATCACTACCGAAGGAGGCACTCTCCAGCAGGCAGGCAGCAGCCTAGGAACAATGAGGTGCCCATTACCCGGGCCGAGTTCCAACAATTCCAAGCGATGGTACAACAGGCCCTCAACCTCCGTCAGAACCCCAATGAGCAGAGGGTCCCATCCCCTCCTCCGGTCCGGAGCCCTCGCCAACGGTCCCCTTCTCCTCGACCCACTCCTACCAATTCCAGGCGCACCCCGAGTCCTCGTCGCTCTCGAAGCTACCATCGCCGCAGCCCTCGCTCCCCCTCTTACGAAGACGAGTCCCGGGGTTCGGCGGGTCACCATCGGAGAGATGACACCATGAACCGCCGTCTGAACGAGGTGGAAAAACTCTTGGGACAGATAAACCGAGAAGAAGAACTCAGGGGGAGGACCCTCCGTCCTAGCCGACCCCCTTTCTCCCGGACCATAGTGGATGCTCCTGTTCCCTTCGGTTTCAAACCTCCCCAGTTCGAGAACTACACTGGGGAGACCGATCCAGTTGACCACATCGAAAGCTTTAAGACTTTGATGCTCCTCCATCAAGCTTCCGATGCCCTCCTCTGCAAAACATTTCCCGCAACTCTGAAAGGACCAGCTCGAGAATGGTACTCTCGTCTTGCCCCGGCGTCGATATTCTCCTTCGAACAGTTCGAAACCCTGTTCATCACCCATTTCGTCAGCAGCCGAAGGGCCGAGAAGACCAGCATCTCCCTATTGCACCTCCGTCAGCAGAAGGGGGAGAAATTGAGGGACTACGTGAGGAGGTTCACAGCCGAGGCCAGAACCATCGCATCCCTCGACCAATCCGTCGCTACCGCGGCGTTCCAATCCAATATCCTTAATTCCAACCTCCGCTCCTCCCTCGCCAAGAAACCGCCACATGACTTTTCTGACCTTCTCCTCCGCACTGAAAAGTACATCCGAGCTGCAGAGGCCGAGGAACCACCCAACTGGGAAGCAACTGCCTCCGGATCTAAGAGGAAGGGAACGGAAGAAGAAGGCGCAAAGAAATTCCAGAAGGATAATACTGGCCAGCGCCGACCTCCTAGATTTGAGAAGTTCACTCCCCTCACCACGAACATCTCTACCATTTTCATGGAAGTCGAAAAAGAAGGGGCCTTACCTCCTGCTCCGAAGATGAACACCCCTGCTAAGAGGAGAGATAGAGAAAAGTGGTGCCGCTATCATCGGGACCACGGGCACGACACCAACGACTGCCGAGCGTTAAGAAACGAGATCGAGGCCCTTATCCAGAGGGGGCAGTTGGCGAAATTCGTGAGAAAGGACCAAGGGGAGCTTCCCCCCCAGCCTCGGGGGGCTAATAAACGACCAGAGCGAGAAGAAATGCCAGAGTTTGAGGAAGAACGAGTTCTCCACCTTATCCATGGGGGTCCGATGGGGGGCTCCTCGAACTCTTCTCGGAAAGCTTTTATAAGAGAAGTCAACTCGGTCCGAGCCACACCTCCCCCCAAAGGCCTCGGAGTGCCCGTCACCTTCTCTGACGAAGATCTCGAGGGCGTCCGCACCCCTCACTGTGACGCACTCGTCATCAACTTTCACATGGCCAATTTCAAAGTCGAAAGGATCTTAGTAGATAACGGTTCCTCCGTAAACATCCTATTCCTCGATGCTTTTAAGGGGCTGAAGCTCTCCCAAGACAGACTCAAGCCCGCCGGGTACACGCTCCATGGGTTCACGGGAGTGCCGGTGGCGATCGAAGGGGTGATAACCCTCGATGTCACAGCAGGCAAAACTCCTACCACCCGCACGGAGTCAATGGATTTCATGGTCGTAGACGTCCCAGCGGCCTACAACGTCATTTTGGGTCGGCCCGGCCTGGCCGCTCTCGAGGCCGTCCCTTCCGCCTATCATCTCAAAATGAAATTCCCTACCCGGGCCGGGGTGGGAGAAGTAAGAGGCAATCAGGAGCAGGCCCGCAAGTGTTATATGACCTCCACCCTCGGACCTGTCCTCTCCCTAGAAACACTCAAGATCCCTCAAGATGCTGCCCGGCCAACTTCCGAACCGGTAGACGAGTTGGAGGAGGTACTCTTCTCGGAGCAGGAGCCGACCCGTAAGTTCTATGTCAGCAAGGCCCTTCCGTCTGCCCTATATTCAAATATTGTGAAATGCATCCGAGCCAACCAAGACCTCTTCGCATGGTCAGCGGCAGACATGCCCGGTATCTCCGAAGAACTCTTGGTCCACCGCCTCAGCGTTGATCCGGGGTCCAAACCGGTCCAGCAGAAGAGGCGCAAGTTCGCCCCCGAGCGCCAGCTCGCTATCAAAGAGGAGGTAGACAAACTGCTGAAGGCCCGATTCATACAGGAGGTGAATTATCCGGAGTGGTTGTCGAACGTAGTCATGGTGAAGAAATCCAACGGGACATGGAGAATCTGTATCGATTTCACTGACCTCAACAAGGCCTGCCCTAAAGATCCCTTCTCTCTGCCGAGCATTGACACTCTGATTGACGCAACCTCGGGACATGAGCTCCTCAGTTTCATGGACGCTTTCTCGGGTTACAATCAGATAAGGATGTTCCCCCCGGATATTCCGAAGACGTCTTTTGTAACAGACCAAGGACTCTATTGTTACCGAGTCATGCCGTTCGGCCTAAAGAACGCAGGGGCAACATATCAACGTCTTGTCAACAACGTATTTCAGGCCCAAATTGGCCGGAACATGGAAGTCTATGTGGATGACATGCTTGTGAAAAGCATCCGAGGCGTCGATCATGTGACCGACCTTCAAGAAGCGTTTGATGTTTTAAGAAAACACAATATGAGACTCAACCCGAACAAATGTGCGTTCGGCGTCTCATTAGGCAAGTTCCTCGGCTTTATGGTTAGCCAGCGAGGAATAGAGGCGAATCCGGAGAAGATCAGGGCCATACTGGACATGGCCCCGCCTAGAAACGTCAAAGAAGTTCAGAGACTGACTGGTCGATTAGCCGCCATTGGGCGCTTTTTGTCGAAGTCTGGGGAGAAATGCCTCCCGTTCTTCAAAGCCCTGAGGGGGACTAAGGGGTTCGAGTGGGGGCAGCCACAACAAGATTCCTTCGACCAGCTTAAGGCTTACCTCGTCAATCCGCCCCTTCTCAGCAAACCCGTGCCGGGCGAACCCCTCTACCTCTACTTGGCAGCCTCGGAACAGACACTAAGTGCGGTCTTAGTCAGGGAAGAAGAAAGAACTCAGAAGCCCATTTACTACGTCAGCAAAGTGCTCCGGGACGCCGAGCTCCGGTACCCGAAAATTGAGAAAATAGCCTACGCCCTGATAATGGCTGCAAGAAAGCTTCGGCCATACTTCCAGTCCCATTCGGTGGTCGTCCTTACCGACCAGCCGTTGAAACAGATCCTTCACAAGCCAGAGACTTCTGGCCGCCTCATGAAGTGGTCGATCGAGCTGAGCCAACATGATATAACTTATCAGCCTCGAACCGCCATCAAGGCGCAGGCGCTGGCCGAATTCATAGTGGAAACCACTATCCCCGACCCCGAGCAGATAACGAAGGGCCCGCCTATCTGGTCGGTATATGTCGATGGATCCTCTTGCAACGAGGGGAGCGGGGCTGGAGTCATCCTTGCGGGCCCAGATGACTTTGTCCTTCAATATTCCCTCCGGATAAACTTTAAAGCCTCGAATAACGAAGCCGAATACGAGGCACTCATAGCCGGCCTCGGGATGGCCCGGAACGCGGGAGCACGGCGCCTGCAGATCTTCAGCGACTCTCAGTTGGTCGTCAACCAGGTCCTCGGCGAATATGAAGCCCGCGATGACAGGATGGTAAAGTACTTGGCTAAAGTAAAGAGCCTCATGGCGCTCTTCGAGGAAGCCCTCATTCGAAGAATCCCCAGAGAGGAAAATGCCCAGGCCGATGCCCTGTCCAAATTAGCTTCCTCATCCCTGCAAGGCCTCGAACAAACTGTTCTGATAGAAGTCCTCCTCAAGCCTAGCATAGAGGACGAGGCTTTCAACTCCGTCGAAACACTGCCACTCCCCCTCGAAGATAATTGGATGAAGCCCCTCATCGAGTTTTTGAGAGACGGACTCCTCCCAAGGGATCCGAAGGAAGCCCGAAAGATAAGGACCCGAGCCGAGCGTTACATACTGGTCGAAGGCATTCTGTATAAGCGGTCCTTCACCCAGGTGGATGGTCGGCCCTACCTAAGATGCCTCTCCCCCGGACAAGCCGATTACGCCCTTCAAGAGCTCCATGAGGGCATCGGCGGAGCCCACTCCGGCTCCAGAGCCTTGGCGCGCAAAGTGTTAAACTACGGGTATTACTGGCCCACTCTCCTACAGGATGCCGAACGACACGTTCGGCAATGCACCTCCTGCCAGAAGTATTCCGACATCCGACGCCTTCCACAAGCACCACTCTCCTCCCTATCAAGTCCGATCCCCTTTGCAATGTGGGGGATGGATTTACTTGGGCCATTTCCACCGGCCCCCGGACAATTGAAGTTCCTAGTCGTGGCAGTCGACTATTTCTCGAAATGGGTGGAGGCCGAGCCCCTGGCTACAATTACCGAACATAGAGTCGTTCAATTCTTCTGGAAAAATGTAATCTGCCGGTTCGGTGTTCCCCGAGTCGTAGTTACAGATAACGGTACGCAGTTCGCTGGAGCTGCCTTCCGAGCCCTATGTGAAGACCTAGCCATACAGCACCGCTTCTCCTCCGTCTCTCATCCCCAGTCAAATGGCCAAGCCGAGAATGCCAACCGACAGATCCTCTCCGGCATCAAGAAGAGACTCGATAAGTGCTCCAAGGGACTGTGGGTCGATCAACTGCCCAACGTGTTGTGGAACTACCGAACCACGAAGCGAACCCCGACAGGCGAGAGTCCGTTCAATCTCACCTATGGGTCCGAGGCTTTCATCCCACTAGAAGTTGGGATACCCTCTCCTCGCCTGGTGGCCTTTGAAGAAGAACAGAACGCCAGGGAGCTCAGAACAAGCCTGGACTTGATAGACGAAATCCGGGAAAGGGCAGCCATACGGCAGCAAAGTTACCGGAGGAGAATCGAACTCGCCTACAACAAACGGGTCCGCCCAACCGACCTGAAAGAAGGGGATCTGGTCCTCCGAAAACTGGCCATCTCGTTCCCCGGACAGAAGAGCAAACTGGCCCCAAATTGGGAGGGACCGTACAAAGTCTCCAAAGTGATCCGCCCCGGTGCATACAAGCTAGAAGATCTTGAGGGTAGAGAAATTCCCAGGACTTGGAACGCCGACCATCTTTTGAAATACCAAGAGAAGGCAACCCCGCCTATCTAAGTAACTCGAGATGTCGGGCCACTCCCCTCCTGCTGCTAGTAATTTTTCCTTTGTTCTTTTTTTTTTCATTGTAATAACGGCTAGCAACTTTAGAAGCGGCCGACCATTAGATATTAATAAATAAAGTTTTTTACATTATCGCCTACTTCCGCCTCTAATTCCCTTATCACACAATGGCTCAGAGTCCAGCACTCGGCTCGACTCTTCCTCCTCGGCTCGTCTTCAGACGAGCCGGGGGTAGATCGCCGTTCGAAATTGCTCCTGCAGCCGTTGAATGGATCGGAGTCCAACACTTGGCTCGATTTTGCTTCGCAAGTCCGCTCCTAAGCGGACTAGAAGTAGCTCGCCATTCGAAACTGCTCCTGCATCTCTTAAACTAATCACACAATGGTTCGGAGTCCAGCACTCGGCTCGACTCTTCCTCCTCGGCTCGTCTTCAGACGAGCCGGGGGTAGATCGCCGTTCGAAATTGCTCCTGCAGCCGTTGAATGGATCGGAGTCCAACACTTGGCTCGATTTTGCTTCGCAAGTCCGCTCCTAAGCGGACTAGAAGTAGCTCGCCATTCGAAACTGCTCCTGCATCTCTTAAACTAATCACACAATGGTTCGGAGTCCAGCACTCGGCTCGACTCTTCCTCCTCGGCTCGTCTTCAGACGAGCCGGGGTTAGATTGCCGTTCGAAATTGCTCCTGCAGCCGTTGAATGGATCGGAGTCCAACACTTGGCTCGATTTTGCTTCGCAAGTCCGCTCCTAAGCGGACTAGAAGTAGCTCGCCATTCGAAACTGCTCCTGCATCTCTTAAACTAATCACACAATGGTTCGGAGTCCAGCACTCGGCTCGACTCTTCCTACTCGGCCCGTCTTCAGACGAGCCGGGGGTAGATCGCCGTTCGAAATTGCTCCTGCAGCCGTTGAATGGATCGGAGTCCAACACTTGGCTCGATTTTGCTTCGCAAGTCCGCTCCTAAGCGGACTAGAAGTAGCTCGCCATTCGAAACTGCTCCTGCATCTCTTAAACTGATCACACAACGGTTGGGAATCCGTCTCGACCATAGATTATGCCGAACTAACGAGGTACCGACCCTCGTTTTTGGGAAAAAATCATCCCGAAGGCAACTCGCCGTTGGATCCTCTCAAATTGTGTGCCAGAGCGTGATGAGTGGATCCAGTTGTGCCACGTGCCCACAAAACGACAAGATAACGTTTTCTTGGGATTTGGGCCTGCCTCTGGATTCGTGCCACCATCCAACGGCCATGGACACCCCACGTCGATCGGCACCAATAGCCGAGCGACAGGATCGGAACTGCGACAAAAGACTCGATGAACAGCCAATAGAGGACACTTCGGATAAATCAACCCCAATTTTATTAATAACTTGGACGAGATTACAAAAAGATTACAACAGCGAGTTCAACGAAAATATCAGGAGGCATGACCCGCTCATTTCCTCCGAGGAAGGGGGACACTCCGGTTCAACGACACTTTGGGTCGGCGCTTCTTGGCCTCCGAGCTCGTCTCCAAGCCGACGAACCGGGACGCCCCTTCGCCGCTGACCCTCACAGTCGCCCCGACCGAAGCACCACTTGAAGACACCGCCACACCGCTTTGTGCGTCGGCGGCTGACCTACCGATGATAGGAGTCCGGGTCGCCGCTTGATAGAACGTGATCCCTCGCTCAATCTCTTCGCGAGTACACGAGGTGCTCCGAACGTTGGCCCTCACCGGCTGAGGCTTGAGCCGAGCGACCTCCTCCTCCAATTCGACGATCCGGTTCTTCAGCGCCTCGTCCCTCACGACAATTTTGAACCGAGGAAGCTTCGCCGATCCAGGGTATTCGGCGCTGTCAGATATGACACGGCGCAGATGGGTCACCTCGATACTCTTGTCGACTGTCACCCTTTGCAAATGCTCGACCTTCTTCACGAGCTCATCTCGTTCGGCCAAAACAGAAGCCAATTCTTCTTCCTTAGCAAATAGCTCGGCTTCGGCTATCCGCAAGTGGTACACTTCGGCCAACAGATCCCCGTTCTTCTTCTCCACATTGTACAGTATCCTCCTCGTCAGGTCTATCTCGCCCTCGAGGCGTTTCACGAGAGATAGATGAAACAGCTCTACTTGTCGCCGAGCCATCGTCGTGACGGGGGCCTATCCTACGACCGAACCAAACACTTAGACAATTTCAAAGACAAAACGTTTTTTCATTCATCAGGAAGCGGTGGCCAGTCCGCAAAAGGCGTTACAAGGTTCGGAAAAGAAAACAAAACAAAAACTACAAAAGGTTTAACGAAAGAATCAGGGGTCCACCTGCGTCTCCGTTCCGACCCCGGGCGCATCGACGGGCGGCCCCTCGATCTCCCCCTTAGCCGGGTCGTCCTCTCCCCCCCCCCCCGCCTTCGCCTTCGGCCTCTTCCTCATCGTCTCCCTCCTCATCGTCCACGGGCGACTCGGGCCACAGTCGATAGCCGACTCGCTCGAAGCCGGGGACGCGAGACTGAACGTGGTCCAGGGCCATCTGATAGGATTTCTCCATGTTCTCAGCCATATGTTTCTTCGCCTCGGCCTCGATCTCGGCTTCAACCTCTGCCCTGATCCTCGCGGCCTGCGCTCCCCTCTCCGCCTTCTCGTCGGCCAAGGACTTCACGGCCGCAGCAAGCTCTTCGGCGGCCTTGGCGGCTTTGGCGGACTCCGCTTCAAGGCTCTCCTTTGCCTTCTTCAGGTCGGCAGTAAGGTCGGCCACCCGGACGTCTAGGGCCTCGGCTCGCCTCTGCTCGGCCTCGAGTTCCTTGACCGCCCTGACCTTCGCCAGCCTGTCTTTCTCGCTGGCGGACTTTAGCTCCTTCTCCTGCTCGGCGAACGCCTCGATGAGATGGCCGAAGTGAACGGTGGCCTACGAAGACAACGATAAGTACAAAGTACCAACCGAGTAACAAACTTGAAAGAAATTTGCGAACACTTACCGAAACAAGCCCCCGGGCGACTTCATAAGTGTCGTCGCCGACCCTTCCCGCCTTCAGCGCGGCCTTGTCCTTCGGGGTCGCCAAGTGCTTGACGACCTGCATTGACATCTGCGAGTTGCCGAGGAAACCATCATGGTTCTTCACCCGCCAGTTCGGCACAAACAACTGTTTGTGCTGCTCGGTCAGGATTTCCTCGGCTGCCTGAGTCAACAGGGGAAACTCGAGCGCCAGCGCCGCATTGACATCGAAGAGACCCTCGTTCGCAGACGGGGCGACAGGGGCCGAGGTCCCCTCCACCACCACAACCTCCGAAGGCCCCTCGGTAGCCGGGGGAGGCGGGGTAACGTTAGTAGCGACCGCGGGCTGTGCACCCGAAGATGCACCCTCGGCCGCCCTCTTCCTCTTTCTGGCCCCGGTCAGCTTGGACCTATCGGCCATCATAGCTTTAAAGTCAATCTTCATCGACTTTGCATCAACAAAAGAAAAAGGAAAAAAAGAAAACGAGTCAAGCCAGACGGATTGAAGACTTAGAAAAAAAATGAATGAGATGTCAAGAGCGTACTCGGGTCGATGGGGCTTAGTCCGGACCCGAACAACACCTCTTCGGTCAACTCCCTCCAACTCAGTACCGGAAGGGCCGTGATCCGCCTCGCTACATCCTCCTCGGCCTCAGACAGTGCGGGGTCGCTTCGCGCAAATTTCGGCACCTCCACCTTCCACCGGGACGGAATATGCCGAATCACTTCACCCCTTATGATAAAATACTTCTCCCTCCAACCCTTAAGTGAGTCGGGGTTCTCTACAATCTTAACGCCTCTCCTCGGCCCCAAGTAGTACCGGTACTCCGTCTGGTGTTGCCTGTTTATCCGATAGAGGCCCCGGAAAACTGATAGGTCGGGCACTACTTCGGCTCGGTGGCACTGAAGCAAGAATGCGTTCACATGACGCCAAGTGTTCGGACTGAATTGAGTAGGGGCGAGACAATACCAGCCGAGGATCTGGAGTATGAAAGGGTGCAGCGGAAAATGCAGTCCCGCATTCAAGGAGTCAACGTCAAACATGCACATGTCCGACGACGGCAACTTAGAGTTGGCTCGCATCCCGGGGCCAGCGACCATCAGCTTGTACTCCGGCGGGATAACGAATGCCTTCCTGATCCGGAGGAGATCCTTCTCGGACAACGACGAAGTGAGCTCGTCGGCCTCGGAGTGAAGGAACGGGCTAGGCTCCTCGACGATCTTCGACTTCCCGTAGATCGCTTTCTCCAGAAGATCGCCCTCGTACTGCCTGATCCCCGAATGCCCGGACAGGACGGAAGGATATTGTCCCATTTCGGGGGCTCGCTTCGGGTTCTCCACAATCACCCCCAGTATGGGGGGCGAGGTCTCCCCCGTCCTCCTCTTCTTCCCGACCCTCGACTCGGCAACCAACGGTTCGGCCATCTGTTTCCCCTTCCTTCGAGCTTCCGCCCTACTCCTCTCCCCGGCGCTTTCACCGCCCGAGGACGAGGTACCACTCCCCGAGCTAACCCTTGACATCTCTTGAAAAAGCAAAGGCAAAAGCAAACTAACCTTTGAAGTGACGTTCACGGTCGGAAAATGCTCGCCGGAAATCGCCTGGCCCACGCGACAGCTAACGTCACCACCGTGGAGCAAGAGCGCCGCTAGCAGAAGACTTAGAGAACGAAAGTAAAATCGTGGAGTGAAAAGTGAGAAATGAGCTCAGGGGTGAAGAAATGGTAACTTATAACCCCAAGTGGTAACGGGCCTCCTTGGGAATCCCAAAGGCCCACTAGGAAGCCAAAACGCCCAGTGAAAAGGGGGCGACGGTACGAGAGATGGAGGAACTCCTCAAAAACACAAGTAGCGACTCGGCCACCGGTCTAACGAGCCGAGCTATCGAACGAAAGGCTCAGTAACCGAGCTGCCGAGTTGACCCAAAAACACTCAACCCGTTCCCCGGGAAACGGCGCGGAGGAATGCAAACCGAGGCGACGAGATACCGACCCTCGTTTTTGGCAAAAAATCCTCCCGAAGCAAAGTCGCCGTCGGATCTCTCCGAAATTCGCGTCAGAATTTGATGGACGGTTCAGATTGCGCCACGCCCACAAAACGACAAGATAGCATTTTTTCGTGATCTGAACCCCATCCTCGTGATGCGTGCCAAGATGGACGGCCCAGATCCATCCACGCAGACCTTCCGATCTGCCTGCCATCGGCTTGGTCGGCCGAACTACCGAACAGCACAGCCGAGCAACCGAGTTACTTAACACGGAACGGCGGAACCCGCAAAAACACAAGTAGCGACTCGGCCACCGGTCTAACGAGCCGAGCTATCGAACGAGAGTCTCAGTAACCGAGCTGCCGAGTTGACCCAAAAACACTCAACCCGTTCCCCGGGAAACGGTGCGGAGGAATGCAAACCGAGGCGACGAGATACCGACCCTCGTTTTTGGCAAAAAATCCTCCCGAAGCAAAGTCGCCGTCGGATCTCTCCGAAATTCGCGTCAGAATTTGATGGACGGTTCAGATTGCGCCACGCCCACAAAACGACAAGATAGCGTTTTTTCGTGATCTGAACCCCATCCTCGTGATGCGTGCCAAGATGGACGGCCCAGATGATGCCACGTACCTCGGATTCTCCGAACCGAGGTACCGACCCTTCAAACCGAGTCACCGACCCCTTGAGCCGCGGCACCACGCCTCCGAGCCGGGATGCTGGGATACCGACCCTCTTTTTTTACAAAAAAACGCTCCGACCCTTATGAGCCGTTGGATCTAGTAGAAAAGCGCGCTCGTCATGATGGACGTCCCAGATCTTGCCACGTCCACAAAACGACAAGATAGCGTTTTATGGGGATCCACGCTGGAGATGGACGGCCTAGATGATGCCACGTACCTCGGATTCTCCGAACCGAGGTACCGACCCTTCAAACCAAGTCACCGACCCCTAGAGCCGCGGCGCTACGCATCCGAGCCGGGATGCTGGGATACCGACCCTCGTTTTTGGCAAAAAAACGCTCCGACCCCTTGAGCCGCGGCACCACGTCTCCGGGACGAGGTGACGGAGTGCCGACCCTCGTTTTTGGAAAAAAATCCTTCCGAGGAGCAGGGAGCGTCTGATCGTTCCGAAACTCGCGCTCCGCCTTGATCGAAGGCCCAGATGACGCCACGCCATAAATAGGTATTAAAAATTGATTTTTATTTATTTAAATCGTTTTATTTATTTAAAAAATCGCGAAAAATCGCTAAAAATTCAGGAAAATTAACTAAAAATTCCAGGAAATAATTAAAAATTCGGGGGATATTTCTAAGCCACCGAACGAGCAATTATCACCTAGAATATACGGTTAAAACCCCCGAACAATTAGCTAATACATCGCAAAGTTAAATAAATAATCCGGAAAAATAGATAAAAACTCGATACAGCTTTGGAGCATCGTAGGGCATCAAAAAGGGAGGAACTAACCTACCCCCGCGCTCCAGGATTCAAAAATCACCCATTCGGACTACGATACAGCTCCACCGACCACTGAGTTAGTCAAACTACTCCTCAAAGACTGATCACCCTCAGCCTTTAGGAGTGGGGGGCTCGTGATGTGGCCAAAAACAGGGATTCAATCGAGACCGTCCAAATGGGGCACGAATCCTACAGCTCAGGGGCAAGATGGTAATTTCACATAACAAACAGATCCACCTCAACTGGGCACGGGTTCCAACCCGCTGCACGCCCGGTCCAGCAAGATACAATCAAGGTCCCTGATTAGATCTAAATCAACGGCCGTGATTCACTCTGGGGATTAGGGATCAAATTCCTTAACTGATCACAGGGAATATACCTTATCAGATTACATGCCTTATCTGACTACGAGGAATATTTCTTATCTAATCACAGGGATTACATTCCTAAAACCATTCCCTAAGACGCCTATAAATACCCCTCACCCATCTCCATTAAGAGGTAATCAATCTTTCTCTAGTCAAACGCTCTTTCATAATCAATTCTGGTTACTGACTTGAGCGTCGGAGGGTGCGTCGCCGGGAACAACCCCGGTGTCTCGCACTTTTTGCAGGTCTACGGCGGGAGTAACGACCAGAGTTCGACGGAACAGGTATACAGGTTCTCCTATTCAGTTTCCCCAAGAACTCACAAATTCATCTGTTTGCCCCCACACCGAATTTAGCGGCAACAGGCCTCCTAGCCTTACCCAGCACCGACACTGGTCCCAAAGACCTACCGAAAACCTCTCCCACTTTTTCTCCACGACCAAAACTACTCCTCCACGGCTAGCTCACGCATCCCTGCAGGAGTGGGGGGCTTGTGAGGTGGGATAAAAATGACCTAGCACCCCCAGCCGACGGTAGGCCCTCGATGACCTGGGATTAAGCCAAGGCCCAGGGTTGCTTCCTCTCGAAAGCACGTCGTCCCGGCCCCGGGCCTCCATGGCGTCCGGACCGAACCGATGATCAAACCCCCATGAACCCTGCCGCCTCGTCCCGGCAACCCGTACCAGCCTTCGGCCTCCGAGCCTCGACGGTCCCACAGGCCTCCCATCAACCTAGTATGAGATAAAGATGACCTGGCACCGCCTGAGCCATCTGATTCTCCCAGAAGCACAGGAACCACACGATCCGCCACGTCAGCCCCAAAACCACCTAGGGTTTTGCCACGTCAGCCCTAAACCGCCCGGGGTGCTGCCACGTCTGCCCTAAACCCCATGGGCCTCCTGCCACGTCAGGCCCACGGGCTTTCGGGTCCAGACCCGGCCCCCAAACGGGTCCAAACCCGGTTGGGTTTGTCTATAAATACAACACCCTCTCCCACCTTTAAAGGTAATCAATCTTTCTCCCACTAAAACCCCTAGTTACTGTTACTCTCTCACAGCAACTAACTAGATCGTCGGAGGGTCTGTCACCGGGACCAATCCCGATATTCCTAGACCATCTGCAGGGACACGAGGCGGAGCATCCGGATCCGAGATGATCCTCCAGTGCCGAGCCGAACCTCTGGCGTACCGTCCAGCACCACATCCTTCCACCAATACAAATCGAGTAGGAACTCACACCTGGTGCATCCACACTCCCCCCAAAAAACAAACCGCATCAAATACTGTATGCAATAATTTTACAATAAAATTTATTAGAGAGTTATACATGAAAAGTATTTTAGTAAATTATATAAAATGAAAATGTTGATTTGAAATGAAATGTCTTCTTTAGCAATTAATGAGAACCTCCACTATAATTACCATTTGGACCAATTTATTTAGTTTCATTAGCCCTTGAAACTAATTATGACATGGTAGCTCCACTACCTTAAACTAATAATTGCATTAGTGATAGTGATATCCTTCTTTTTCCTTATGTCATATTTCATTAATTTTCTCATAACAAGAGTGTTTCGCACAATAACATGTACGCTTATCTATAGTGCTTTGATTTGGACTATGTCATTAATATATATATATTTTTTAAAATGTCACTAATATCGATCGTCCTAAATATGTAGGCTTATTAAGATTTTGTTGGAATATAAGAGGGTTGCAGCCAAATAAATTGACTAATTCAAAACTTTTCATTATTTTCACAGTGTGAGGAGGCACATGTGCAGTTGATGTCAATATCTAATATTTAGATCCATTAATGAATGCGTTTGGTTTATAACAATTTTTTTATAAATAAAAAATTCTTTAATGCTGGATGATTATTTTCATAAATTTGCACTTCACTACCCAAAATTTTATGGGATGGGAAACAGCTCCGTGGAGATGAAAATTCAAAATTCAGTTATATTTAATGGTGGATGATTATTGTCATAAATTTGCTCTTCACTACCCAAAATTATAGGGGATGGGAAACAGCTCCGTGGAGATCAAAATTCGGTTTTTAGTGCAAAGGAGAAATGTAAATTTTTATTTTTTTTTTAAAGGTTAAAGGTGGAATAACGCCACCCTGTTTCATTAATAAGAAATTAATAAAACAACTCCGATGTACCGGGAGAAATACAAAAGTACAGTGCAGGAAATAAAACATAATCCCCCAACAAAATCCTGCGGGGTGGGTCTAATCATCCATACATCATACAACCAAAAGTACAGAAGGTTGATACAAAATACAAAGTATCAGAGACTGCGGCAGATGAAACTCTGAAGAGACTGGAGGGCGCCCACCCCTCAGTCCAGAGTTGGTCCGAACTCTACCTCACTACAAGAAATTTGCCATATACCAACGGACACCTATAGTGACGGATCTCTAAAACTGTGGGTATATGTATCATATACCTACAAATGAGATAAAAGACTGTGGGTATAGTCCTAATTTATTTTCCCCCAAAATTTTTCATTTTCCCTCTCTCTTCCCCCAAAATATTTCATTTTATCCCTCTAAAACTCCTAAATCCCTCTCTCCCCAAACCCAATCTCTAAATCCTCCTCTTCCCGCTGCCGTCGCCCCCTCTTCCCTGCTGCCGTCGCCTCTTCCCGCTACCGTCGCCTGCGCTTCGCACGTGGCGGCCACATCTTCGTCCCTGACCTCACCGGCCCCCTCACCTCCATCCGCGCCTTCATCTCCTCCCTCGATCTAATCTCGGTATTCAACCCTTCTTCTTACTCTTTCGATTTCTCTTTCAATTCAAGCAACGAAATCCTAGTTTGACGATTTGGTTTGATTTTGGTTGCAGAGTCTCGAAGCCGAACTCGATTCCACCGCCGATTTCGAGGACGAACTTGGGGTTGAGGAGCTTAGGGTTTACTCGGAGGAGGAGTTGGTGGAGAGAGCTCTGAGAGAAGGGTTTCAGGTATGTCTTTAAAGATGATGGTGATACAAGATTTAGATGATGATGATGAAATATGGTGCAGATTCAGGTACTATTTTTGTCTACACTAAGTTTTCCATAGTCTAAAAAACTCGTTTTCCAACAAAAAAGATGCAAAGATCAAATTTTTTACTGCTTTTTCATTTTTGTTACTTCCTTTTTTTAACCTTAACTACACCCCCAGTAATTTTTGGTGTGGCATATCAAGAAACAGTATTGATGATAATAGCAATGGAGATGTTGCGGATGATCACTACCACCCATACAAGGTGTTCATTTTAACTGAACTTTTAAGGATATAGATTATTTGCAATTACTAAATGATAAAGTGATATCATATAGCTACTGAACAGAGCCAAAGTATTATCATTATTAAGAAATATGGTTCCTACTGTTAGCTAATGTCATTAAATAGTTGGAAGTATTTGTTCGTTATCCTAATAAATAAATATGACAATGAACAGGAAGATGTGGAGCTAATGCATTCCTTAGGAGTAAACTCCTACAGATTCTCCATATCATGGTCAAGGGTTCTGCCAAGTAAGATTCTAACAGTCAGTCAAATTTGTCCATTCATTAATATTAGGAATCATGAAAGATTGGCAATAAGAAAAATTCATTTATGTGAACAGGGGGTAGATTTGGGGAAATCAACTCAGAAGGCATCAAATTTTATAACAACCTGATCAACAATCTATTGCTCAAAGGTAGGTAGATCCGAATTCTCAAAAGTTAACTTCTTTGGTTGTTCTGTTTATTTGATGAACCTACTCCTTTTTGACATTGGCGTAGGAATACAACCATTTGTTACACTGAGCCATTATGACATTCCCCAAGAACTTGAAGACTGTTACCGTGCATGGTTGAGCTCAGAAATACGGTATGATATTTGTACTCTACACTTAATTTTACTGTCAAATTTACATGAGAATTCAGACTTAAAACTGGAAAGGAAAGCCCCTCAAAACCCTAGCTAGCACACAAAATCTCCAATAAACTTGGGACCATAATCTACTGATAATAAGTAATTATGCCTAATGGCCTTCTATATAAACAAAAACAAAAAGGCTTATATATTAAACTAAAAACAATGAAATAAGTACCTTTGATTATCCATTGAATTTACATTAATCATTAGACCCCATTTTTTACCTCTCTTGCAGGAAAGATTTTGGATACTTCGCTGAAGTATGTTTCGAGGCATTTGGTGACAGAGTAAAATATTGGGCTACATTTAATGAACCAAACGAAATGGTGAAATCTGGTTATTTGACGGGAAAATATCCACCGATGCATTGCTCAGAACCATTTGGACATTGTTCTTCTGGGGACTCTGATTTAGAACCATATATTGCTACTCATAATGTGATAATATCTCATGCTACTGCTGTTGACATATACAAAAAGAATTATCAGGTATTTTACTTTTGCAATAATTAAATTGAAATTAAGTAATAGTTCATCATGAGATGGAACAATTTTAAATAGATTCGTTTTTATTTTTGCTATATCTTAAGGTGAAACAAGGAGGTTCTATTGGACTTGTTATGGCCATCAAGTGGTATGAACCATTAAGAGAGATTCCTGCAGATCGTTTGGCAGCTCAACGTGCTATGGCATTTGATGTTGCGTGGTAAATTGATGAATGAAACTCACTAATTTAAATACCTTATTTTCATGTTCCTATTATTATTTCTTGCCCTACTGATTTTCCTTGTTGAATAATTACAGAACGAAACTAGTTTTAACTTGTACTCTTATCTTGAAAATCTACTTGTTCATGTAAGTTCATATGTTATATGTTACATATTTGATTTATTTGTGTTTATAGGTTTCTTGATCCTATATTTTATGGTGAATATCCACCGGAAATGCGCCAAGTCTTAGGTTCAAGGTTACCAATATTCTCAATTGAAGATAAGAAGAAATTACAGAACAACATAGATTTCATTGGATTGAATCATGTCGAAAGGTTTACTCCTAATGTCAGCTTTATTGTTTCTTTATTAAGTTACCAATAGTCTATTATTCTTGGAAATTTCTACTTATATGCATTGTATTTGACACCTTTTAATTTTGTCTCAAAATTTAACAATGATTATTAGATTTTGCGCTGGAGAAATTATTTAAAATTTCCAGAGGGTGCTAGAATGTCTCCCGAGGCGATGGATCTTATATGCAGACTACTATGTGATGTAGAAAACAGACTAGGCAATGGTGGGGGAGAAGAATTAAAGGTTCCATTTAAGCATATAGATGCCTTCTTTCTTTCTATTTCTTCTGTTATTTTATTTTTTAAAATCTGTTTGTTTTCTTTTTAGGCTCATCCTTGGTTTAAAGATATTGTCTGGGATGAACTTTATAATATGGAGGCAGCATTTAAGCCTGAGGTCAATAGTGTATTGGATACTCAAAACTTCTTGAAGTTTGACGAGGTATGATAATTAATTTAAATCTTTTCTATTTTCTATTATGTTTCATAGGGATGTATAATCCTCAACTCCCAATTTATCTTGTATTAAATTTTTTTAATTTTTTTTAATTTTGTTTGTGTTGGAAAAATTATGGATGGAATTGTTGTTTTCTCACTTATCATCACTTAGCATATACAAATGAATGGCACATACTTATTTAGATACTGGATTGGTGATAGGGTTAGGGAGCACCTCCAATTGACAAAAGTTTATGTAGTTTTGGAGCCTTAAAATTAAAACCCTCTTAATTTGCTTTCAGATTTCCATGATTCAAGTTGATCTAAAATTTTCTGTTTTTTTCTGTCTCTACATACAGACTATTATTAGTCTTCATGAAATTTGAAGTTGCTTCTTGATTGCCTAAGCCTAGAAGTTCGTCATCAATTAGGTAATTTCTAGTGTTGACATCAATCTGATAGTTGTAATTTGGTTCAATTTTTCTATAGAGGAGAATCTCAATTCGGATCTAGAGTACGCCGTTCTCTTTTTGACTACGTACTAGTAGACTGGTTCCTATCAATCAGATCTAGGTTCCTATCAATCAGATCTAGAGTACACTGTTCTCTTTATGACTATTTGTTGATGACCAAAGTTGGATCTTTTTGCTTTGTTTTGTTTGTGAAGGGCTCTCAACAAGCGAGAAATGATTGAACTCGCTCAAAATGCAGCCGAGTTTGTGTTTGCCAATGATGAAGTGAAGAAGGTTGTAAAGAATATTTGCAGGATGCTAAAAGAAGATTACTGCAAAGAGAATCAAGATCAATCAAGATCTGGTTGCCGTAAAATAAGAAAATTGTTAGTGTCGTATCTCAAGTGAGGAGTTAATTGAATATTATCTTATAATGTCATTGAATATGTTGATCGTAGTTTAAAGTATTGATTCTCATGTCTGCACACATGAATTCAATTGTGTATCTGGTTATTAACTATTTTGTAATTTGACATGCTTGTAATACTTCATTAATTTTTAATATGATTGAAGTTTAATTTTATCTAATTTTGTTTCATAAATACATTTATCTATTTTATTGTGTATTTAGTTTATAATTGAATTAATATTATAAAAGAAAATATTAAATTATCATACGCGTAATTAATAAGAAAAAAATTTGTATAGAGCGATGGGTATATATTTAAATATTTGGATGCGAAAACCATCACTAAAACCTATAGCAATGGAGTTTCAACCGTGGGTATAGGAAAGCAAGTGGTGTCCTTAAAACCTATACCAACGGATACGAAACCGTGGGTATAACATCGAGGTTTTATCCAACGGGTAAAAAAACCGTCGCTATAGGCTATAGTGACGGTATTTTGCCGTGGGTATAGCTAATTAAAAACGACGGAAAAATATGTCCGTTGGTATAGGTTTTACGGGCTATACCTACGGTTTTTCGCCTTTTACCCACGGATTTTTGCTGTCACTATATGTCAAATTCCTTGTAGTGCCTCCTCATCATCAAAATCCTCCACCTGGAAGACTCTGGCAATCCTCCCTCTCGCTCCTGTGGCAGCAGTTGTAGCCCAAAAATAAATAAGATGCATGATATGAGTAAGGTTACCAGAGATACTATTACATGAAGCAAGAAAATAGAAATAATTTCTGTCTAGCCATAACACCCATGTGGTTGCCGCAATGGCAATATACCACGCATCCTTCATTTCGTGGCAAATCGAGACAAATTTGGGGCCAATCCACAGATCCTCATATTCGCTGGGGTAGTCATCTGTTCCTAAGGCTCGTAATACCTCTACCATGGTTGCCTTACTCCTTGGGCAGTGAATAAAAAGGTGATTCAAATTTTCTGCATGCATGTTGCAGAATCCACCGTTGGTCGCTATCTGGAGTTGTCTTTTGGCAAGGTTCTCTCTGGTGAGAATTGCATTATTGAGCACTAGCCAGAGGAAGACCCTGACTTTAAGGGAGTTTTCGCCTTCCACAGTACCTGTGCCCAGCCGGGCATGCATCCTCGATAGTAAATTCGATGATATAGAGATCTAACCGTGAAAGCTCCCTTGGACTCGAGTCCCCAGTGCATCTGATCTGGGCCTTGGGTACACCTCGCACCTATCCAAGTGATGTGTGCTTGCAAAATAAGCAGTTGTTGATGTAATTCTGGGGTAAGAGTCCCTCGGAACGATGGCCTCCAATTGCCCCTCTTCCAAGTCTCGGCCACAGATATATTCGGTCGATTCACTTTCTCATACAGCTCTGGGAAGGTTTCCTTAAAGGTATGGGCACCACACCATTTGTCCCACTAGAATCTGGTGGACCGTCCATTACCGATAGTCGATGTCACCACTGAATTGAACGGCCCACTTACTTTGGTAATTCTTTTACAAAATTGAGAAACTCTAGACCCTACTCGGAAGCCTAAACTTCTCATACCTTTTCCCCGAAGATATGGTTGTATGTAATCCTGCCATCCTTCCCCACTGTGGTGAAATACCTTCCACCACCATTTCCCCAAAAGGGCAATGTAACGCCCCGAATTTCTAATATGAGAGCTTAGAAAATACGTGGCACATTCCCAGTGATCCACTTCAATATAACAATAAACACAACCAAACACCAATAAAATTTTCAATGTTTATTACAACAAAACTTTTACATATCACAGCAGAAGACTAAACAACTCAAAATTAACTCAACAGGTCTTTACAAATTAACACTGAACACTAAATAGTCCATTTATCCCAAAAGCTAACCCAAGGATCCAACCTCCAACTCTAAGCAATAACCTGCAACATGTGAGGCTAGAGTTGAACCCTAACCCCCAAACTAAAGGGGTCAGCCATAAATGGTGTGAGTGGCATAAAATCAAACAACAACATAAATGAACTTAAATCACAATGTCCAACCAGTAATAATCAAAATACCAAATAGAACAACGGGTGATACCAAAATCAAATGTCAAATGTGGAAACGGGAAATCCGAATGCATAAAGATGAGTCAATAAAACACGAATGCTATATGCTGACAATGATGACTACTAAGAGATGAAGATAAACTATGAGAATTTGCCCACGCTTGATAATCCCGGAAGTAGATCCCACATCTCAGGTATTTACCCTGGATAATTCAAGAGATCAACCCACATCTAAACATAGACTCATCATCACAATAATATCCCAAGAGCGTCGCCTCGACTCTGATCATTCCGTAGGTCAATCCCGCATCTCAAGGTAATTACTTGGATAATGCAGGAGATATATCTCACATCTCAGGTTGTCTACCTGGATAATTCAGGAGATGAATCCCACATCTCAAGTTAACCACTTAGATAATTCAGGAGATTAAATCCCACATCTAAAGCCTTACTGAGGTGCATAACTCATGTCCCCTTCGTCATGACACTACTAGTGCAAGTCCTTATTATTTTTAGTTACTAAACAAATCTCCTAGAGTAGTGTATCCCACCGGACTAAAAATCTGAATAACTGAAAATTTGCCTCAATGGGCCTCAACAAATAACTCAACACCGGTATACTAGGGTCACGTACCTCTAGAGACTCAAAATCAAATATCTAATCAAGTTCCCACTAAACAAGTGGTTCAACTGAATATCTCAAAATCACATACTGAACAAAATATCTCAATCAAACACTAAACAAAATATCTCAAAATCAAATACTGAACGAAATATCTCAAAATCAAATACTGAACGAAATATCTCAAAATCAAATACACAGATCCCTCAGTACTAGTCGACGTATGCTGAGGTAAGTCGACTGTCCAGAGGACAATTCTCCAGAATTTCACAAAAATAATCTAAGGCAATATCAGTCGACTAAAAAAAAGTCATCAGTCGACTGCCCCGAAACAAATTCCAATAATTCTCAAGAAAATATTCTAAGTATATAAGTCGACTGAAAGGTTCATAGGTCGACTATCCAGAAAGGACTGAACAAATTTTACAATCAGCAGACCAGTCGACTGATAATAGCCTAGGTCGACTGTCCCGAACAATTCTCAAAAGACTGAAGACAATCAGTAGAGTCGTACCAGTCGACTGTACAGTAGGCCAGTCGACTGTCGGCCTACAGTATTCAAAAATAGGTCTGAATACAAAATTGAACTGAAGATTTCTAAAGAATCAAGGTTCATTGTTTATCAAACAATAGTTCGTGCACAAGCCAATAATGACTCTCAAAATAATCTCCAATACGGATACATTACTCATCAATCAATTCCTCAAATCTCAACTTCTCATGATCTAAATCACTAATCTTCTATTAGGGTTTCTCAACTAAACTTCATCCTCGACTCATAATCAAATTCTGATTTAAAATCATAAGATCCAGATGTTTATCATCCGATCACAACCTAATCAATTCTTAACATGCTTTCCAATAATACGATCCCATACATCAATATTTCCTCAACAAATCTTGATTAATTTCTCATACATGGTCCAAATATCAACAAGTGTTCTCATCATCCATAGCAAAACAAAAGATCCATGTTATGCATACAATGAGACAAGCAAACAATATCATACCGATCAAACAAGTGTAACAAAATATCTTACGTCATTCATAAATCAAAACAAACAAAACAAACAAAGCAAAACAAAAACAAACCACTCACATTGTTTTGAAGAAAATCCACGAAAAGCTCTCCTCCTTGCTAGATCCAAAAAGCCTCTTCTTGCTCCTCAAACAAATCTCAAAATCTGAATATTTGTAAATGACGGCTGGGAAAGAGATCCCTTATATATGCCGGATTAATATTAGGGTTTTACCTACATTTTGCAAAACAATCCTTCCCAAAAATACAACTTACATATATATACATTAGTCTTGTAAATTCAATAAAACTCCTTTAAATTAGGATCTAATAGAAAAATATTTCCTAACCTCAGCCAATACTGCTCAAAACGTCCAGAATACCAATTTTGCATTTCAACCCTTGAAAATGTCAATTTTGCAAATAAGTCCTCCTTTTCTCAAAAATTACAAATAGTATTAATTAATTTCAGAAAAATCTGGAAAAATACTACATAAATTCTAAATAATAAATAATGATTTTTCATAAAGAAATCTTAATTTTTCAAACTTCTAAAAAGTCATTTGCACATGTTTTGCACGTGTACAAAAGATAAATTTCTTAGAAAAATATTAATTAAATCTCCAAAAATCATTTAAATTCGTTTTCAAATAATTAAAATAATATTTGAAAATATGGGGTTCTACAGGCAAGGTTCATATCTCTAAGGTCGATGATGCCTAACCCTCCATGCTTCTTCTTCATGCAAGCAATACTCCATTTGATCAGGTGGTATTCTCCCCTATTCGAGTCTGCCCCTTTCCAAAGGAATATTTTTTGGATTCGGTCAATCCTTTGGATTACCCATTTAGGAAACTCAAAAAATGACATGTAATAAATGAGCAGATTAGACAACACTAAGTTGATGAGCACCACTCTACCGCCGATGGAAAGCGACTTTCCTTTCCAACCTGACAACCTATCCTCCACCCTATCTATAATAGGTAGCCAGTTCTTATTAGTGAGCTTCCCTGGTTTAAGTGGAAGCCCTAAATATTTGATTGGGAATTCATCTGTCACACAGTTTAGAATGGTCGCATGGTCCTGAGCCTCTACATCGGAAAGTGCAATTGGAATCAACGCACTTTTGTGGAAATTAATCCTGAGACCTGACCAGACTTCAAAACAGTAAAGGGCCATTTTCAAGCAGACTGTCTCTGACCTATTTCCGTTACCAAAGAGTAGGGTGTCATCAGCATACTGAAGAATCGTTCACCCTTGGTTAGAATGACTGCTAGCCACGGGCGCAATCCAGCCTTTTCTCGTTATCTAGAATGCTCCACAGTACATCTAAAACGATGGTTAATAGCAGCGGAGACAGCGGTTCCCCCTGCCTAAGCCCCATCTTGCACGGAAATGGTGGACCCGGCCGCCCATTCACCGAGATTGCCATTTTACTAGTGTATAAACACTGTTTGATCCACCTAATCCATTTATCCCCGAAGCCTCTCCCTCTGAGAGCTTCCAGCAAGCACTCCTAGTCGACAAAATCACATGCTCTCTCGAAGTCTAGTTTGAGGAGAAAATTCTTAGACTGGCCCGTATGGCAGTGGTGGATGACTTGTTCTGCAGTAGACACACAATCCAGGATACATCTGCCCTTGATGAAACTAGTCTGGGATTTGAAAATTAAACTATCCATTATGTTTCCCAGGCGGATGGCCAGGACCTTAGTGATGATCTTAGCCGAGCAGTTTATGAGGCTGATCAGTCTAAAATCCCCCACTCTCGAAGATTCCATTTTCTTAGGGATCAGCACTACTTCTGCAAAGTTGAACATGCCCAATCTTAGATTGTTGTGGAAGAATTCATCCATCAACGCCATAATATGCCCTTTTATTTCTTTCCAGAACACCTTGAAGAATAGCATTGGGAAACCATCTGGCCCAGGCGACTTGTCTGCTCCCATTTGTTTGATGGCATTTTCCACTTTCATTACCGAGAAGGGTGCTTCCAAGTTAGATAGAGTTTGCGCTGACTCGTTCTGACAGCCCTGCAAGAAGTCTTCCCTGAGTGGGACTCTGAAATCATTCCTCTTCCCAAAGAGGCCCTTGTAATAATCTAGAAAGGTCTTGAAAATCACAGTTTCTTCTTGCGAGGATCCCGAATCCGTTTGTATTGACAAGATTAGGTTGGACCTGCACCTTGCGCTTGCTATTCGGTGGAAGTAGGCCGTGTTCGTGTCTCCCTCTTTGAGCCACGAAAGCCTCAACCTTTGCTGGCATTTGATCTCCTCCAACTCATAAAGATTGGCGATATTTTCTTGGAGGGCTAGCAGCCTGTTTCTTTCATCTTGTGATAGGACTCTTGTTTCTTTCAGTCTTTCTAACTCATCAATGCCTTCCAAAAAGGAGTCTTTTGCATGCCATATGGTCGAAAATCTAGACTGGTTCCACCTACGCAGCCGCTTTCTCAATCTGCAGAGTTTTTCACACTACCGGGATGCTACATCCGTACCCGTGGTTGGGAGCACCCAGTTTTCCATCACCATGTGGTGAAATTCTTAGATTTCTAGCCAGGCCTTCTCAAATCTGAACCTCCTTGGTCTTTGAGTTCCCTGTACCCCGACATCAAGTAGGATCGGGGTGTGATCTGACGTAGGTCTAGGGATAGATTTAGCGCTCGCTAGAGGAAATTTAGCCTCCCAATCCATTGATACAATAATTCTATCCAATTTGGCCATAATCGGGGTTCTTGCATGTTGGACCATGTAAATAGTTTAACATTAATTGGGATATCGATTAGTTCTAGTTCCGTGATCACCCTATTGAACTCTTCTCTGTGCCTGTCGCTGGACCCTCTTTCCTTGTGCTCAAAAGCAAATCTGGTGATATTGAAGTCCTCCCCGACAATCCAAGCTCCCGACCAACGTTGTCGAATACCAATAAGCTCTTGCCAAAAGGTTTCTCGATCTGTAGCTACGTTCGGCCCATAGACGACAGTGATCGTCTGCACCCAATCATCTGATCGTCGCTTAAGCCAAATAGTCAGGGAAAACGTTCGTAGAGCTCCTCAGAATAGGTGAAGATATCCGGATTGAACCCAATAGCAATCCCACCCGATGCTCCTACAGACGGGCGCAGCACCCATTCCTTAATCCTGCTGCCCCCTACTCTTTTGAGTTTAAACCCATTCGCAAGTTTGGTCTCCTATAACCCTACTACATCTGCCTTGGAGCTCTTAATAACGTCCCTAACCATATCTCTCTTTTCCCTATCCCCTAGTCCCCTAACATTCCAGAATAGTGTATTCATTGGGCGACTGTGTTTAGGTTGATCGTGGGTGTGGGGCAGGTTTCTTCCTCTCCAACCTCCATCGAGTCAGAGTTAGACCGTATGTCTATCTGAGAGTTCGTCTTAGCCCAGGAAATTTCCCACCCCCTAATTTTGTTGAGCAGAAGAGCATTACGCTCTCTGTCACAAACTTCTAAACCACATGGATGAGCTAGGTAAAAAACTTTTGAATCAGACATGAAACTTAAAACAGAAGCTAAAAAACTTCTCGTACCTCCATCATCGAATTTTGTCGCTTTGGCTGTCGTCGCAACCTCCAAGCAGTCATCCAGGGACTCCGCATGGGCCATCTTAGGTGACCGTTGTACCCTGAACCCAACTGTTCTGCTAGGCGCTCTGTAATCCAAGTCAAGTGCTGATTCTGGGAAGGTGGATAAGACCATCTCTGGTGAAATCTGACACTGTGTATCAGCCACAAACTCAAGATCCTCTGACTCCTCATCCGTAAATGAGAATTCTTCGTTTAAGTTTAGGTGCTCTGCTAAGTCCTCATCACTATCTGCCTGCTGAGTAACCAGTTGTAAAGCAGTCTCTCTCGTCACGGACTCCTCAATGAGCCCAGAGGTTGATGGTGAATCTGTCAGAATAGCGGTGCTACCTGTCGCGGACCCCTTAATGGGCCCACTTTTGGACCCTTCAGATACAATAAACTGTATTTTGGACCCCTCTTTGGGCCCACCAACTTCTATAAAAGAGTCCCCAATTGAACTTCGTTTTGAGAATCCGCCGGCTCACGCGAACCCACTTCTCCTCCGCGAGACAAGTTACCGCCCCTCTGGAATTTTCCACCCGCTGTCAGCTGAAGTGGGGCGCGTGTCTTTCGCTTCGCATTCCGCTCACCAAGTTTCTCATTGGGATAGGCGCGTGTCTCTCGAAGGGACAGCACTGGAATTCGGAAGGGTTTTGTTGAGGAGCTTTTCTTCTCTGCTTCTTTCAAATCTTTTTCCTCTACCAACTTTCATTTCCCCCTCAGGGTTTCGTTGAGCTTGATCTATGGTATCCTTCGGATCTGAGCTTGGCTTCTTCCTTAAAGGGGAAAGCTCCTCTCTTGGCTCACAACCCACTTCCACCCACTCTTGCACAGCTGCACTGTGAGTACGCCTGTCGTTAGTGCAGTCTGTCTCTACAACCCTTTTGGCCATGTTGACGAGCAAATCTTTTCTTGTCTTCACCCCCAAAATAGACCCTGCGCTCTGGAGTTCTTTATCCGCCGCTTCCCCTTTTTCCTTTTCTGATGACCTACTGTGCTTTGGTACTCACTCCCTGGCTACAAGCGCAGCTTCGCAATAAAACTCCTGGCCCAAAGCTGGGTCCTTTCTCCCTTTTGGAGAGCTACCTTGCTCTTTTCCAGTACCATTAGCCCCTATGAAGCGTAGGTTACCATTTAGGGGTTTCTTCTGAGCCTCTTTTCGTTGGTACGCCTGCACCGAACTACCCAACTCTGGAAAATATTGTGGCTTGGCACTAGTGCCATCTGGGCCGTTGGATCTGTTGGTCGCTCCACATCGGCGACCACCTTTGGTCAAAGTTTCTGTTCAAGGTTCTGATCCCACCACCCTCTGTTCCTGGCTTCGCTCCTTGCTTCTCGCCTCTGTGATGAGCTCTCTATGTGCTCTTTCTACCTCGTGGGCCCCGTCGATAGTCAAGTCCCAGTGTGGTGAAGCAACCTATTTGTACGAGCGCCCGTCTCTAAGAGCAGTTGAAGGGTTGGGGGAGATGATGGCCGAGGTTTCCTCTGTTGCTGCTCGCTTGTCGAGCACAAAGCGGATGAGGTAGGAGTCAACAAAAGAGAAGACTTTGGCAAAGCGAGGCATCAATGAGATGTTCATACTTCGGATTAGGATCCTTGCCGACACAATATCGGAGCGACGAACCGTCTTCTCGTCGATCTCCTCCACTGATCCAAAAACTGCTACAATCTCTTGCAGTACCTCCTTTTTCCAAAAGTGAAGCGACACATTATGTATCCAAATCCAGAATAGATCGCCTTGGGGGAGCTCCACTCCGAAGCTAGGTGTCCAAGGGGAAAATTCCACCTTGAAGTTGCCGAAGTCCACAATGCCCATATCCGTAACCTCACCCACCTTCTCCGTTGAGGGAACGAAACTAAGAATTGTAGGAGACACAGTTTCTTAACCACCCAGTCTCTGTGAGCCTTCATAGGCCATTATTGCTTAGAGCTTGGAGTAGGTGGGTCTCGGAGGGATGCCCCCGCTCTCACTTTGGCGACAGCACACCACTGCCGGAGCCATTTTTCCTTATTCATAATAGTTTGAAGACTTGTTGTCAGTCGAATGACTGTGGGGCTTTCAGGTGATCTGCCTCGACTCACGAGGCAATTGTTGTCAATGTGCGTCTCAACCACATTGGTGCAGACATATGAGAGGTGACCCCATTTCATGCATTTAAGGCAACGAACTTCCTTGGTGCAATCTTTACGGTAGTGACCTAGTTCGCCGAAATTAAAACAAGGTACCGGTTTTCGTTTGCCCCTCTGTTGCCTTTTACTGGTGTCAATTTGGAGGGGGAGTAACACTGTGTGTTCTTTTTGATTTGTTGGCAACTACCGTCCACTGCTCTTCTTCCTCATTTGCTTCTAGGGCCATGGAAACTGCGTTTGGTGGGACCCCATCTTGGGCCCGCACCATGCAGGACTTTAGTGGCGTCTTAGGCAGCATTTGCGGCGGCGGGGCAGTGTTGGAGTTGGGGTTGAGTTCCATCACTAGGGCTTGGGTGTGGGAGCTAGCCTCCGCAGGAAGGCTATGGGGAGGGGAGGCATTGGTTTGTGGGTGTCGTGAATGTTGAGGGTAGGAATACTTTGGGAAATGATGACTGCTGGTATCTCTTATGATTCACGTATAGGCCTTCGTAGGGACGATGAAGGCCCCATTGGTGATCACTCTTACGCTCACCTGAGCTAGTAGGAGGACCCCTTCTGTGGGCCCATCCTTTCGCCAAAGGTCTTGCGTGGTGGTGACGATGATGACCAACTTCAAAGTTCCCCGGTTGCTTGTGTGCATCCATGAGTGGTTTAGGTCTGAGTCTCTACCTCTCTTCCTCCTCCCTATGTCTTTGAGGGTTCTGGGGTTGGGATGGGGGGATTGCGAGAGTGGTGGTATCTGTGTTTGTTGGAAGGGTGACTGTAGAGTTTGAGGGTGCTGCTCTTGACGAGGTGTTAGTGTAGAGTTGGCGATGGTGACCACTGTTAACTCCCACCCGCTGCTTGTGTGCTTCCTGTGCATGCGCGGAGTGTTGTGTCGGTCTAAGCCTCCTAATCTCTTCCTCCGTCATTGGAGCTTGTGGGTGCTGAGGTGGGGGTGGGGGTGGGGTTGGAGAGGTTGCTGAGGGGATTTCAGAGGAGGTCGGGAGTCAGTTGGGGGTGTTGTCGAGGATTTGAGGGGGGGGAATGGTGTAACCGCTCGGAGGGAGGAGGATTGAGGAATGCTAGGGTGTTGTTGGGGGACCTCCACTGTAGGCTCGCCGCTACAGCGCGTAAGCTCACCGCCACAAAGCTCGAGAATGGTAAGCTCCATTGCCGACAGTGGGTTTAGAAGAAGAAATGTAAATTTGTTGATGGTGTAGTTTACTTGACCAAACAACTTTATTTTTCAAAGCAAATTAGGACTTGTTTGGTAAAAGTGAAGTGGGAGGCATAACGAATAGGAGATTTGACTTGCTCAATTACACTTGTTTAAGAGTTATAATAGTAAATATATGTGATACCAAAAAAAAAAAAGGAAACTAGACTTTGAGAGAAAAAGGCTCCCCTTCCCTCAACCTATCTCTAGCTACTTCCTCCGCCAGATCTCGCTCTTCTTCTGTCCATCTCTCATACTCCCTTCTTTAATGTTGTGTAACTTTTCATTCTCTACAAACCCATCTCTTCTTTTCTCATGATTGATTGGCTGCAAGTTCTGTTGGGTTTGATGTTTTGCATACTTATTCGGTATGAAGAGAATATGGTGATACAAGTAGAGGGTTCGAAGTAAAGGATCGAAGTAAAAGAAAAGCAGTCAGCAACAGCAACAGTGATAGAGAAGCGACAGGCCAACTGTCCCCTACTCGGGTTGGAAGACTGGGAGTTGCGGTCGACCGCAACTATGTGCGATCGACCGTCGCGGTGCTGATGGACTTTTTGGGTGCGGGTTTATTGATTCGATTGAAGCCCACATCTTCTGATTAGATCATACAGCTCTAATTGTATGTTTATCTCTTTAGTATTCATCAGATGGCTATTGTATCAAGATATCTAAACTAGGGTGTCCCTAACGGCTCATAGAACGATTTGATTCTATTGAGTGCCAAATAGAAGTTGATAGTACTTCATCTTAGAGGGTCAGAGGTTTCTCCATTGCAAACAGCAAGCAAGTTCCAGTTAGGCTTGAGAGAGGGTTGTGGTGAGAATTGTAACATTCTTGTCTTCTCTAGTTGAAATAACATCTCGGTTCTTTCTCCCCGGGATTAAGGCGAAAGCCCCAACCAAGATCATTTTTGTGTATTTTGTGTGATTGGTGTGATCTAGTTTTGCTCAGTGGTTTGTGTTGATTGTGTCGAAGACTCAATAAGATCCTCAATTTTCTAACAAGTTCGAGCCTCCATAACCTTTGATTTCGTGATTCCTCCTTGTTTCGGCGTCTGTGCTCGATGTTCTCTGCCGACACCCAGTGTTCTCTAGTTGCTTCTACTTTCGTGTCGAGTGGGAGACTGTATCTCAGTCTCATCGTCGTTTCTTCTGCGCTCACCGTGCTCATCCTTTGACGCCCGCCCTCTTTTTGCATCCATCTTCGGAGCGCTGTGATTTGGGTACCCTTGCTCCTTAGTAGCGTTGTGTTTATTATTCTTGTGTTTCCCTTCATGTTCTTGTCGTTTCAGCTATTGTGTTGTGATTGTTATTTTTGTTGATTATTGGTGGTGTCTTGTTTGGGAGCTTCTATCCCTTCTCTATTTGTTGCTATTTTCTTTCTTCTCTGTTGGATCTATATGCTCTTTTTAGTGGATCTTTCTCCATATTTTCTTTTCCTCTGTGCACTTCTATGAGATTTTGTTGGCATTCATCTTTTGGAGTCGATGCTCTCTCTCTCTCCAAATCTGCCTTTTCTTTTATCTTTGGAGGGTATGTTCAGGTTTGGTTGTTCTTGATCTATTGTTCATAGCCATTTTTCAGTTTGTGGTTGCCCCATTTTCTTTTACTTTCTATCTTGTGTGAGCTTTGCACTCTTTTTAGTTGTAGTTAGGTTATTTCTGCACTTCACATTTTGTGTTGATTTTCATCATGGTGATCACTTCGCCTTAGGTTGGCTTGAATTGGATTCACAAATCTCCTACGAGGAATGTGAGGGCCCAGAATTTGAGGAGTTACAATATCTCTCATCTCTCTTCTAAGGCGTCTTTCTCTCGTTCCTCTTCCATCTTCCCTATTCGCCTTCCTTATCTAGATCCGACACTCAGCTGATCTGCTTCAAATGCTTCCTTTCTGGGCATTTCAAAAGGGTGTGCGTGAATAGAATGAAGTGTATCTTCTGTGACAAGTTTGGTCATTCTCGCAGTTGATGTTTTCCCTTCAAAAACTCCTTGGGTTGCCCAGGGATATGCCTTTACCTGCCAAACTTCTTTCGACTCTTAACTTTTCCCTTTTAAAGCTTAAGCTCAATCATCGCAATTCGAAGAAGCTTAGAATTAATATTAATCAGGAAATTGTTTCGTCTGCAGATTTTCCTATTCTATTGCCACCCCCTCCTCCTCCTACCACCTCTCATATCTCTACTATTGCAGCTTTGTAGCCTCCTATATTATCTAACCAGCTTGAGGATAAAGCGGTTAATACGAAGCACATTTCCTCTCCACTGTCGGTAGCCCTTTCCTGCTAGTCTCCATTTTAGTTCAATGGTGCCACCTGTGGGACTGATCCTTGATCAGGTTAATGATTTGTTTAAAGACTTGAACTTTATTCCGTCGACATTTAGAGGTTCAAGGTTGCCCGATCACCGCCTCTTGCTAGTCAATCGGGTTTCTCCTGCTCATCTCAAGGCTTAAACTATCTCCTATAATTACTCTTCTGACTACTAGAAATGTGCAGACTAGTGACAACTAATTTTAACAAAAAACATGTAACACCCCGTTTTGTACGGTGCCTGAAGATATGCATATGTGTATGTATATTGTTAGTATGCGTGCAATTGATTGTAGTATTATAGGTCGATTTTGCCATCGTGGTGGATGGTTACGGGACGGTTTTTGGGAGAGTTGCATTCCAAAGATGCACGGGAACGAGACGGACCGATACTAGTATAACTGCTAGTTTTCGGCACGACGCACATGCAAATATAACACGGTATGGTACTACAGTGAATATAGGTTGCGTCCGCTCGTTAAAACACGCGTCTCACACTCGTTGGAGCTCGTTAAGAGTTATGTTGGGCAGCCAACACACCTAACACAAAACTAATGGGCTAGCCATGGTTTTGGGGCCTACAAAACCACCTATAGTCTAACCTATTCCCCCCCCTTTTGTCTAATCCGGCCCACACCTCCATCACCCCTCATTTTTCCACTTCAATTCTCCCATTTGCTCTGGAATTTTCAGAAGAGAATACCCCAAGAGAAGGAGGAGAGAAAAGAAGAAGGAAGGAAAGGAGAAGGACCAAGAAGGAGATTTCCAAGAGGAGCTTGAAGAGATTCCCTCTATTACTACAACCTAAGGTGGGAAGTTTCTGTAAACTTGAAATTCTTGTCTTTAAATTAAATTTGGTTGCATGCATGTGTGCTAGAATGCATAGGATTGCTTTTCTAAAGTTAAAAGTAGAATCAGAATGGAACTAGAGAAAGCTCGTTCGGAGTGCCATGTTGTGGATTTTCCCGAGAGCACAATATGTGGAATTAGACCACAAAATTAAAAGAGTTTGTTCATTTATGTGTTAGGATCATCCATGATTTATTTCAGATTTTTCTATGATCATTTGTTATGCTAATAAAATTGAGAAATGGATATGTGTCGTACGGCAGACTCAGGAAAAGAAAAACAGAATGGTTGATATTGTAGGAATTTGCGAAATTTATTGAAGGACGGTTTTGATCTGAAATTTTTACTCATTATTCCTGAATGCGTGTTGATTATCCACAAAAATCAGTAAATTATTTGGATGATTTTAGATCCATGAGAAAAATCTATCTCTAATCAGTAGCTGATGTTGAATTAGAAAAACTGGTTGATTTCTGAGATAACTTGCAATAGCTATTACTCACTGAATAATTAGAATTTTGACATGAGGTCTTTTGCATAATGTTGGGTATGATGTCTAGTGTCACCACCATAAATTTTGTGTCAATTGAACAAGTGTGAAATTTACTGTAATTTTGTGATTGAGCACTGTGCTGTTTTCAGCCAGTTTTGACACTCTGTAAAGATTGAGAAATTGAGACCTGTTAGAGACATATTTTGAGGATCATGACCCAGGAGAGAGTTGTAGGGGACACCTAGACCTTTCCAACAAAACTAGTTTGAGGCAAATCCAGTAAACGGTTGAATTATTATGATTTTTGTAAGACTGGACAGAGGACTAGAGTAGAGCTGTGTGCTCTGAATTGGAGAGACCAATTGTGTAATGGGTGTATTGATGATAGATGAGTGTGTTAGGGTGACTTAATGGTGTAATTTGTACTCATGACCAACTAGAGAGTTTTTGAGGACACCCACACCCTTCTACAGAATTTGAGTTTGTGTCGTTCTGATGAACGAGTAGGATTTTGTGTTAATGGTAAGGTGCAGCCCGTGCTCAGGAAGCATGCAGGCTGGAGCTTGAAAAGCCATTTCGAGGACTTAGATGGTTGAATCTAAGCTCGTGATCAACTAGGTTGTTGTAGCCTAGGATCGTACCTTTCCAGGTTGGGACATACACTCCAATCGGAGTTGTATCGATAGAGTTGTGACCATTTTGAGATTCGGGCAGAAACCCGTAGGTTGCTTAGTCTGGATTAGGACTAAGGATTGTGGAAACATTTTTCCCTTGTGTGTGATCCGAGTCGGTGACTCGTGTCTAGGGATGGTTGAATCTCTGTTATTGAGGTTGTTGATTCCCCGAGTGGGATGTGGGACTCGAGTTAGTCACTAGGGTAAAGGATACCCTGCACCTATCAAGCCTATATTATTAGACTTCTGCCGAGCGTAGGACGTCCGAGCATGCTAGTGGGTGGAGCTCACGGGGCAATTTTATATTTATAGCCGGGGTAGCGGCAGGCGTAGGCCATTTTGCTGGACGAGTCCAAGACGGAAAAGTGGCGAACCGGACCGGTATCGCCAGGGGCCAGAGGTTGATAGGCAAGTGTGGAAGCAGTAATTCTTAACCGAAATAATTAGAGTAAGTTAGGGGTTAGAATGGTTTATTAGGGGGTTGGGACATTGCATTCGTCCTAGTAAGCCATAGTCGGTGTTGTATCTTCCAGTCGTAGGGATACGTTCTCGGCCGCTCATGGATTGAGTCCCCTGCTCGTATCTCGATCTGTTGATTCCCAATGTTTGCCGGAGTAACGTGCGGGAGGCACGAAGGAAATGACCTTCCGTGGTGCTCACGGCCCTAAAGCGCGGGTTGTGTTTTGTGTTTGGTGTATATTTGTTCATAACCCGGGCCAGGGGTGAACACGCATGCGAGAGTCCATGAGTGGACATGTGGAACCAAGGGTCGTATGGACCAGGTTCAACGCGGTTTCTAAAGAGGTCCGTGCGCAGGTACCAACTGGCGGTGACCACTTGGGCACTGCAGGGTGGAATATGACCGTCCGCTGCAATCTCCTTGGGCGACGGACAGTCTATTGGGAACTGGATGGGTACATGGATAGGATGCATGGCGAGGGATTGAACCCTACAATCAGGAGAGGCGAACTCCTTGGAAGGTATGTAGTATGGGATGCATACATTTCCATCGAAGTTGATTTTGGGAAAGTATGTAGTATTGGATGCATACGTCCCAACTGAATTGCATTACAGTAGGTGCATCGTGTGCATTCTTGTTCATGCATTAGATTAGGCTACGCTTGGGTCTTAGACGCATGTAGTATGAGATGCATGCGGATATAGATTTCCAAGTTTTGCTTGCTTTAGAATAGGCTTGTGATTGGTGCATTTAGTGGTTACGGTCATGGCATACACGAGCACCACATAATTTAGAATGCACGTTTTCCTTTTCCATTCAAGATGGGTTGTGATTGAATTTTAGAGGATCGCTGTTATCAACAGCTTTGCGTCAGTCGAAGTACTGACGTTCCCCACCTTTTAGGTATCGACCTCTACCTTTTGAGCAGGTGCAGAGATATCAGAGTAGCGCATCAGAAGACTCAAGCCGAGGAGCAAGTCCCAGGAAAGCAAATTGACTGTTCAGCGAAGCTTCGGCAGTGAGTCGTCGACTGCCATTCAGAGAGAGAGAAGTTGTTAACTTTACAGAAAGGAGTGATGTATGTTGTAATAAGATGTACTGAGTTTATGTAATTTGTATTCTTGTCAAGAACAAGACATTGGTTGTAATCAATGATGTAATAACTCATTTGGCAATAAAAAGTTTTTAAATTTCCATATTATTACTGTGTTGAGATGCATTTGAAGACAAAGATTCTGGGGAGTGTCACGGATATCTGATAATGGGGATCCGGGGCGCTCCAAAACAATAGTTGTGATGGAAATTTTGGATTTGCGACGAAAAATATTGGTCGCAAAGCCTCGAAATTGTCGTCACTATTTGACCCATCGCTACTTGTGACGATTTTATTGGCCAAAACGGTCGCAAATCACGACGTTGTATATTTTATGTCGCAATATTTTCTTTTTTTACTTAAATTTGAAAATAAAAAATGATGAAAATAATTTTAAAAATATTAATATATCGACGATTTTATTTGTACTTTATGTCGCAAAGCATATGTGACGAAAAAATTTCGTTGCAAAATGTTTTGCGTTAAAATTTAGCAGTGTCGCAATTTTTCTAAAACTATTGCAAGTAGTTTTTCAATTGCCCTCCATTCTGGTTGTTTTGTTTCCTTTTTAAGGTACCTATGCAACATCACAATTCCAATAAACTCTAAACTGAACAGATACAATCCCATAAAACTAACTACAACACATTTCCAAGAAGAAGAAGTTATAATTTCATTACAATCATCATCCATTACAAACTCCAAAATCCAAAATATGTTTAAAATCATCATCCATCACTAGAGTATCAAAATCCAAATGCAACTAAAGTAACAAAATATGAAGTAATGAACTTCAAGACATTCTAAAATATGAATTAATCAACTTCAAATCATTCCAAAATATGAAGTCCACGGATAGAAGGAAAAAGCGCCTAGATCAATTCAGATATATTTTAGTAGTTAGAGTCATTTCCGTTCCGCCCACTGGATTCAGGGTTGGTGGTTAGATTGTGAACTGGATTCAGGGTTGGTGGTTAGATTGTTGAGCATGATACCTTGTTGCTTCAAAAGGGAATCAATTAACTCTTCCTGCAGTTAAGCGAAGTCTTTCTTCATATTTCCAACCAATTTATACTCCCTAGATAAAGGGTTAAGAACCTTTACAACCTGCAAAAGTAAGCAACAAATCCACTAACAAAATTATACAATAATTGCATTATGTATAAAATTTCTAACCTACTACAACGAAAGCTTGCCATATTTCATGGACCTCGTATATGTATAAAAGTTTCTAATTTCTTGTATACTTTTAGTATAATAGCTTTAGTGAAGTACCCTTGTTTCTGTAAGATCTTGACATAAAACCATTTACCAATTATCAGTTGTCTCCAAAATAATTTAGATTATTGGATGAAAACTTAGTTACTTTTCAGAAACTCACAAATAAAGTTCTATCACAAATTCACATACAAGATCTGGAACTATTTCAGATTGGTTTAAATTCATTTGATATTCGAAAATTAAACTTCCCCATGATGTTGTTAACATGATCATCATTTACATATAGAAGCAAGCCAATTATGTTTCCACGAGGACAACAAGACTTTGTTTTATCAGAGTAATGAATTAGTGCAAAGTTTAGCATATATCATTTCTACAGAGTCGTGCATAGAAAGGCTTAGTTGAAGAATCAAATTGGAACCTTGTCATGGAGAACCAAGATTGTTAATAAGTCTTGACGGGCCTTCCAATCGCAGTACTCGATCTCGAATCTCATCACCTCCAATACTTGGTTCACATCAACAAGTTTCCCTTCCGACAATTGTGTTCTTGGTCTATGGCCCTCCACCTAAAAAATTGCTTCCCAAGTGTTCTTCTTTTTTAACCCACTCCCCACTTCTCCTTCCCCAAACACCGCTAACACCCGGAACCCCTCTCTGCTTTCACCCTATATATTCACAAGTCACACATACATTACTAACAAAATCATATGCTCCATAACCACCACCATAAAGTTGTAATATAGAAAAAAAATAAATTAAAGACAATCATTCAAAGCTTTTATCTCAATATATTGATCATACAATATGTTTTGACAATGGGTGTAAAAGTCAACATGGGTTTTTGAGTTCCTAACTAGTTATCCAAACTTAACCGCGTTCAAATTTTATATCGATACAAATGAGTCGGGAAAATGGTTTTTTTTCAAATTGTTTTCATTAAATATTAGATTCACTAAACCTATTAAAACAAAAAAATTCAGATGAAGAGTCGGTTAGATACTTTTTTGGAGCAGAATCTGGACGAAGGCCGGCGAAGTTGCAAGAATAACAACAATGTTACAGATAATGACAATAATAACAACAATGAAAATACCAATGGCAAAATCATAAACAAAAATAACAATGACAATTACAATACAAGAGAGCAAGACTGACCACTAGAAGAGCAAGAACAATTTCATGGCCAAAATTTAACATTTCATTTATAGGGAGAGTACACATGGTTTGCGCACACCGTCTAAACTTAAATAATCACGCAATATATGGCGTTACAAGTTACAACTCAAACAGCAGCGAGACAAGCCCAAAACAGTCCATTAGCAAAGCTGAACTACATGAAGCATAATGTAAAGCAAACCTTCATTAATAAAAAAGATGATTCAATAAGCAAAAAGAAACAGCTAAAAGCAGAAAACAACAACAATTATTCTTAGGATATTTAGACTGAGGAAAAGAGGGAACCTTAATAACTACAGTTTACTAGCTCAACATCCAGACTTCCCCTGAAAGCTATGGATTGTTAGTCAGTTAAATATCTCCATGTATATTCTGCTTTGTATGAAGTTCAAACTGCAGTTTCAACAAACATTGACAAATACATATCAGATTCTGCCCCAAAAAATTCTTTGAAGAATTAGTAAGAAACTTGAGTAAATTATATACCAATGTATGCAATTTACGACTTATAAATTACAAATTAATCTAGCTCCTGCAAAAGGAAATAAAAAACTCCATTGAGTAACTACATTGTTAAAACTTAAGTCATTTTGTTCTAGGAAAACAATAATCAAGAGTACAAATAATGAAGTAATCCATCCTCTCCAACTATTTCACAATCTCAACACTAATTATTTTTCTCACAAACCCAAATTCTCAATTCACAAATTCACAAATTCTCAAATTCTCAAATTCTCAAATTCATACCTAGGGTTTGAGAGATGGAGGAAGATGATGGTGATCGGAGTGACAGCGTGGGAACGGCGACGGGGGGCAGAGTGATCAGGACTAGGGTTTCTGAGAGAGAGACATGGGGGCTAGGATGGTCGGGGACGACGTGGACAGAGCGGCACATGTCGCACAGTTATGCAGAGCGGCGGCCGAAGATGGTAGGGGACGGCGGCAGCGAAGGAGAGGGGGGAGAGAAAGTGAAAATTTGGGGGAAATGAGGTACAGAATAGGAGATGAAGTGTCTGGGGAAAAAGAAAAATGAAGAGGTGATCGAAGCTCAGATATAGAAAACGTCAAAAAAAAATTGCGATATTAAGACACGTTACGTCGCATTGAAAATTGATCCGCGCGTCAAAATAATATGAGAACTAAAATTTTGCGACGAATATTTGCGAAATTTTTACACTTAATGTCGCAAATATAAAGGTAAATAAAAACTATTTTTTTCTATAAAAAAAGCATAATAATATTGCAACGTTTATTGACAAAACGACGCAAAAAACATGTTTCTACTCATCTAGATATATCTTTATCTATTTTGAAAATTTCTATTTCTACTCATTTAGCTATATCGTTATCTATTTTGATTTCCATTCTAGCTTATCTATTTTCACCTGTGTGTGTTGCTAACCCACATATGTTGTCTCTTTCTTTTTTCGAGTTCACATTTCTATGTGCCTATTTGGTTAATATACTCTTTGCCTACAATTTAGCTTCGAGTTTTCTTCTGTCTTCCTCCTCATTGTCGATGTGTTGTGTAACACCCCGTTTTGTACGGTACCTGAAGATATGCATATGTGTATGTATATTATTAGTATGCGTGCAATTGATTGTAGTATTATGGATCGATTTTGCCATCGTGGTGGATGGTTAGGGCTACGGGACAGTTTTTGGGAGAGTTGCATTCCAAAGATGCACGAGAACGAGACGAACCGATACTAATATAACTGCTAGTTTTCGGCACGACGCACATGCAAATATAACACGGTATGGTACTACAGTGAAAATAGGTTGCGTGCGCTCGTTAAAACACGCGTCTCACACTCGTCGGAACTCGTTAAGAGTTATGTTGGGCAGCCAACATACCTAACACAAAACCAATGGGCTAGCCATGGTTTTGGGGCCTACAAAACCACCTATGATCTAACCTACCGCCCACCCCTTGTCAAATCCGGTCACCCCTTCCCATCACCCCTCATTTTCCACTTCATTTCTCACATTTGCTCTGGAATTTTCAGAAGAGAACACCCCAAGAGAAGGAGGAGAGAAAGAAGAAGGAAGGAAAGGAGAAGGACCAAGAAGGAGATTTCCAAGAGGAGCTTGAAGAGATTCCCTCTACTACTACAACCTAAGGTGGGAAGTTTCTCTAAACTTGAAAATCTTGTCTCTTAATTAAATTTGGTTGCTTGCATGTGTGTTAGAATGCATAGGATTGCTTTTCAAAAGTTAGAAGAAGAAATCAGAATGGAACTAGAGAAAGCTGGTTCGGAGTGCCATGTTGTGGATTTTTCCGAGGACCACAAAATTAAAGAGGATTTGTTCATTTATGTGTTAGAATCATCCATGATTTATTTCAGATTTATTTCAGATTTTTTTAGATCATTTTTTATGCTAATAAAATTGAGAAATGGATATGTGTCGTAAGGAAGACTCAGGAAAAGAAAAACAGAATGGTTGATATTGTAGGAATTTTCTTAATTTATTGAAGCATGATTGTGATCTGAAATTTTTACTCAATATTTCTGAATGCATGTTGATTATCTACAAAAATCAGTAAATTATTTGGATGATTTTAGAGGCATGAGAAAAATCTATCTATGATCAGTATCAGAGGTTGGATTAAGAAAACTGGATGGTTTCTGAGATAACTTGCAGTAGCTATTACTCACTGAATAATTAGAATTTTGACATGAGGTCTTTTACATAATGTTGGGTATGATGTCTAGTGTCACCGCCATAAATTTTGTGTCAATTGGACAAGTGTGCAATTTACTGTGATTTTGTGATGGAGCACTGTGTTGTTTTCAGCCAGTTTCGACACTCTGTAAAGATTGGAAAATTGAGACCTGTTAGAGGCATATTTTGAGGATCATGACCCAGGAGAGAGTTATAGGGGACACCTAGACCTTTCCAACAAAACTAGCTTGAAGCAAATCCAGTAAACGGTTGAATTATTATGATTTTTGTAAGACTGGACAGAGGACTATAGTAGAGCTGTGTGCTCTGAATTAGAGAGACCAATTGTGTAATGTGTGTATTGATGATAGATGAGTGTGTTAGGGTGACTTAAGAGTATAATTTCTACTCATGACAAACTAGAGAGTTGTTGAGGACACCCACACCCTTCTACCGAAATTGAGTTGTGTCGTTCTGATGAACGAGTAGGATTTTGTGTTAATGGTGAGGTGCAGCCCGTGGCAGGAAGCACGCAGCCTGAAGCTTGAGAAGCTATGTCGAGGACTTAGATGGTTGAATCTAAGCTCGTGATCAACTAGGTAGTTGTAGCCTAGGATCATACCTTTCCAGGTTGGGTCATGCACTCCATCGGAGTTGTATCAATAGATTTATGACCATTTTGAGATTCGGGCAGAAACCCGTAGGTTGCTTAGTCTGGGTTAGGAGTAAGGATTGTGAAGGCATTTTCCCTTGCGTGTGAGCCGAGTCGGTGACTCGTGGCTAGGGATGGTTGAATCTCTGTTATTGAGGTTGTTGATTTCCCCGAGTGGGATGTGTGACTCGAGTTAGTCACTAGGGTAAAGAATACCCTGCACCTATCAAGCCTATATTATTAGACTTCTGCCGAGCGTAGGACGTCCGAGCATGCCAGTAGGTGGAGCTCACGGGGCAATTTTATATTTATAGTCGGGGTAGCAGGCAGGCGTAGGCCATTTTGCTGGACGAGTCCAAGTCGGGGAAGTGGCGAACCGGACCGGTGTCGCCAGGGGCCAGAGGTTGATAGGCAAGTATGGAATCAGTTAATTCTTACCCGAATGATTAGAGTAAGGTAGGGGTTAGAATGGTTTATTAGGGGGTTGGGAAATTGCATTAGTCCTAGTAAGCCATAGTCGGTGTTGTATCTTCCAGTCGTAGGGATACGTTCTCGGCCGCTCATGGATTGAGTCCCCGGCTCGTATCTCGATTTGTTGATTCCCAAAGTTTGCCAGAGTAAGGCGCGGGAGTCCCGAAGGAATTGACCTTCCGTGGTGCTCACGTCCCTAAAGCGCGGGTTTGTGTTTTTGTGTTTGGTATATATTTGTTCATAACCCGGGCCAGGGGTGAACACGCATGCGAGAGTCCATGAATGGACATGTGGAACCAAGGGTCATAAGGACCAGGTTCAACGTGGTTTCTAAGGAGGTCCGTACGCGGGTACCAACTAGCGGTGACCACTTGGGCACTGCAGGGCGGAAATAGACCGACCGCTGCAATATCCTTGGGCGACGGACAATCTATTGGGAACTAGAGTGTGTACAAGAGTAGGGTGCATGGCGAGGGTTCGAATCCCTATATTGTGGAGAAAAACGGCTAGATTTGGGGGCGTATGTAGTATGGGATGCATTCGTGCTCCAAAGTCTTGTGTGCATTAGAAGTTAGGCATGTGAGTTTGCGGCATCTAGACTTAAGATCATGTCATAACACTGCACTAGAACCCAAATCCACTAAACCCTTGTTTTGGCACAACACTTTTCCTTTTGCATAAATTATTGGTTGTGATTGAATTTTAGAGAATCGCTGTTATCACTAGCTTTGCGTCAGTCGAAGTACTGACGTTTCCCACCTTGTAGGTATTCGGAGCCGATCTACAGGTACCACGGAGCTCGAGTTAGTCCAAGGATCCAAGGGACATATACAAGCATTGTTATATTGTTGTAAATATTGTAACTTTTATTTGGACATTGTAATCCTTGTAAATGTAATATTTATATGGAATAAAAGTTTTTAAATTTCCTGTACTTCTGTGATTTGGTTATTTTGAAGTTCGACTCCTGGAGTAGAGTCTCAGGTCCCCGGTATAGGGATTTGGGGCGCTACAGTTAAGTTGGTATCAGAGCAGACTTCAAATATTAGTTCAACACAGCAGGAAAATTAAAACTTAGATGCATTGCGAGAGTTGGGTTTAGTCAGATAGTTGATGATTATAATTCATAATGTTGCTTTTACAACTTATGCCTTATAATTTTTCCGTATCTGTACTAATTCCCATATTTTCTCTTGCAGATGCCGAACTTGGACAACAGACACTCGAACGAATGGTCAAATGGACATGGTTCTGTACCCCCACTTCCACCTCCACCTCCACAGCCCACAGCCTTAGTACAAGTTATCACCAAGATGTCCCAGGAGCTGGCTGCCTATAAATGGAGTCACGGACAGCTTGAGGATTATTTTGAGAACCTCGCAAGAGCATTGATAACCGCAGAAAGGAGAGTGGCCAAGCTGGAGAGGGCCAAAAGGAAATGGAAGACGAGGGTAGTACTGCTGAAGCACCGATACGAGGAGAGGCTGGGTCAACTGCAGAGCATGTATCTGGCACTGAGGACACAGATCTGCGACATGCAGGATCTGTTGGACCGTATGACTGTCGGGGATAGCTCCGAGGTTGGTGACTCGCCAGGAGCAGGAGAGCAGTGACTTCCTCTAGTGTTATAGGATCTCTTTTGATGTGTATGGATGACGACCTTTTTGAATAGCTAGGCTGACTGCTATTGTTTTGATGGGTGTAGTATGAACCCATGGGATGATGATGATGTGATCATGTATTGACAAATATTTGTAAAATCTTTTTGAAATGAATGGAACTAGTATGTTTGACTAGTGCAATTGCGTTATGGGGTTTTGCATTATGATGTTGGTTGATGGTGTCTGTGTTAGCTTTCAGATGGCAGGAAGGACTAGAAGCAACCGAAGTGACCAGACTGAAGCCGAAGGCAGTGGAGCCAACGGTACTGGCCTTGATGTAAGGGGAGAGTTTACTCGAGTATATCAGATGATTGGAGCATTTGTGGAGGCTAGCAGGAACCAAGCGCCGCCACAAGGAGCACCAGCCTCCACAAGGAGCACCAGGAGTTGCAGTGAACAATGATCCAGTGAAGATGGTGGAATCATTTAGGAGGATAAAGTCGCCAGTCTTCGAAGGACAGGCTGATCCCACAGCTGCTGATGACTGGATACGTCAGGTGGAGACAGTGTTTGAGGTGATGATGACTCCCGAAGACAGCAAGGTACTTCTCGCTACAATCTTGCTAGAGAAGGACGCCGGAGTTTGGTGGCAGTCCGTAAAGCGTGGTCTCGGAGAGGGACAGATCACTTGGGAAGATTTTCTTGAGGAATTCCGACAGCACTATTTCTCTTTGGATGTGCAAGAGGAGAAGGCAATGGAGTTCCATAGCTTGAAGCAAGGAAATATGACAGTCAGAGAATATGAGACGAAGTTTTCTCAGTTGTCAAGGTATGCGCCGGAGATTGTAATGCCCCGAATTCCAAATACACTGAATTCAAGATGTTCTACAGGATCTTTCCGCTTCTTTTAGTACAATTTTATAAGGAAATTTAAACTTTTCACTTTACATCAGAGTTTACATCAATATTATATTTACATTGCACAGCGGAAGTAAAACTTTACAACAATGAAAATAAATATACAACAACATGGAGTAATCTTTAAGCATTTGTTCCTCTTTAATCTTTATCAAGCCATTTACCTGCATATAAGACTGTGGGTACGTCAGTTTATTCAACCGACGATCATTATACACGGCCATCCTCTCTATGCCGGAAATAGTATAACTTATTTTCCATATTTAGCAAACACAAACTTGTCACATATGAAACTAAAGGGACTATCCTATTAAAGTCGTGTTGTGATTGTACACTTAGTCCTTAATGCAGTTATTTATATTAGATGACACTAATGCGTACTTGTTCGGATTCTATGCATCCCATACTACATAGGTCCGAGGGCAAGCCCTTAACCGTTCTTCATATTTGTAGGGTTCAATCCCTCGTCATGACTTATTCTACTACTGTAACTACGGTAAGTATCCTAGATATTTTCTGATCTACGAACTCATGTCTAGGCACTCTGGAGGGAATCCCATCGCTGACATGACTCATCATGCAGACATCCTGTGGTAATTCAGCTCTCACCATAGACATGACACCACCCGTAGTCTTCAAACATCCCACGAGCGTCGCCACCGGGACGGTACTCTGGAGCAGCATCCTCACCCAGACTCATTATGGAAATTCCTGGGATACGCTCTCGCCGCTATCCAATGGCTTTCATACTCAATGTTTTTCTCTTACTTTCATTACGTCTTCACTATGTACTAGTCCTTAGTTTTATTAGAATCATGAACAAAATCAAAGCTCTAGAGTTAGCCTCTCCACTAAACCGGACTTAATCATTCATTCAACATGACCAACCTTGGTCTTTTATTTCAATAATTCATTTCAATTTCATTTCAATTGCCGGGGGAGACTTAGCTACTCTTTCATTTCAATTCCAATTCACAATTACTAAAAATCTGAGCATTTCCAGCTCATGAGTTCATTTCATAATCTCAACAGATTTTCTTTTTCATGTCATAGCTTTCATATTCATTTAATTCCCACAATTCAAAAATAAATGATTCACTTCATGTAAATTCATGCAAAGGCAAATAGAGTTTACCAATATCAACCATAAGATTCTCAATCTTTACCACAACAAAATTTCAAGATTTCTGATATACCAAAAGCACTCTGGACAGTCGACTTGGAGCTCCTCCAGTCGACTTATCCAGTCAATACAGTTCATCAATAACGCTCGGAAGAGTCGACTGCTGCACATGGCCAGTCGGCTGTTCCGCAGTTTTTCCACGTCTAAAATGTCATTCACTTAACAGTCGACTGTCATCCAAATCAGTCGTCTGTACTAGATGATTCAACTATACACTATCCATGCTCAGTACAGTCGACTGCTACAAGCATTCGGTCGACTGAACAGGTTAAATTTCAAATTAGGGAATCATCTTTCCTTCCGTTCTTCAATTCACATATTACATTATATTCGTGCCAACATAACATGTAATTTCTTATCTGTTTACTAACATCACAACGTGGTCTCAATTAAATGTAAATTTCACATAACTAGTGTTTCTTTTCTCAAAAGAAATGCTAAGCATGCACTTTCATTTACTCATCATTTACTTGCAGAGATGAATACTAATCTCAATTTAATATACTAGAACATCACATTAAAATACATCGTTTCATGGAACTCTGGACTGCACATACTTCATTTCAATAAGCCAGTCGACTGTTCACATTACCAGTCGACTGTATGTGTATTTCCAGTTCTTTAATTATCACCAGTTCTTTTTCATCCATTCATATTTTCTAATTTATATACCGCATGGAGGATATTGATTTAGCAATCGTTCTATCACTTCAGTTTGCATACACATACATAATTAAATCTTTGGTCTTAATAAGGATTCTAATTTAGAAGTCATGAGAAAACACTCGCCTCGTACCAGTCGACTTGTCCACTTGACAGTCGACTGTACAGGCCATTTTCAGTCTTTTTACAATGTCATTACTAATAGAACCACATACAATTACACATCCATATATCAATCAATCAATAGGTCTTTTTCCAATTAAATGTGTATTCTTATTAATCATTTTCATGCTTCGTTCATTCAATTTAATCTAGCATGTATTCCTAATTAGAAATATAGAAAATTTACCCACCTTATTGAAGAAAGGAACAATTAGCAATCTCTTAGAAAAATGTCTTTGCAACGAAATGCTCCTCCTCCTTGATGCGCGCACAAGCCTCCAACCCGAGCTCTCCTCCTTGTATAGCCGGCCTCTCTTTCTTCTTGAAAGCAAGCACAATACCCACTCACAACTCAATCTTTAACTCACAAACTATTACTAGATAATACTATTAGACTATAGGTTTGGAAGAGAATATTAAGCCCAAAATAACTAGCCAGGGGGGGGTATTTATACTAAAAATCAAATAGAACGGAGGGCTAGGATCAATTGGTTGGTTGTAGGATGGAGGGCTAGGATGAAAGTAGGAGTTGCAATAACTACCCACATCCAAATAACCACCACACCATGATCACCATTACAAATTTGAGTTTCCCTCCAAAAGTTCCCAACTGGCCATGAAGAAAAATGCATATTGCACGTGTACGTGTAGTGCACGTGCATGCAACTAGGCCCAAAAATTGTGCATTTTATTTTATATAAAAACAAACTCTAGTTTGTATTCTACATTACAAGTTGCAAAAACAAATTGACTCATGGGCTTTAGTTTGTGGGCCAAAATAGTTATTTTAAAAATAAAAATAAATGAATTACATTTTGGGCTTTAAGAAAAATTCCATTAAAATAAGGCTTTTGTATAAAATAATTAAAAGCACATATTAAAATATCTTTACTCATCTTGATGAAAATATTTACAAAAATATTGCACGTGCACAATATATGCAAAATAAAAATAATTTTTCATTAATTGAAAAATCAGGGCATTACAACACTCCCTCCTTAGAATAGTTCCGTCCCCGGAACTACGGTCAAGAGCGAGAAAACAAACAAAAATACAACACTCATACAAAAAACAAAATACAAAGATACAAATCAAGCAAAAAGCTCAGGATAGTCCTTCAACATCCTCTCCTCAGATTCCCAAGTAGCCTCTTCAACCAAATGGTTTCTCCAGACTACCTTGACCATCGGTATCGTCTTATTCCTCAAGACTTTCTCTCGATGATCAACAATCTCGACAGGAGACTCGATGTAATTCAGATCCAACTGCAAACCTTCCGGCACTTCAGGCAAATGATGACTCGGATCTGGAATATAACCTCTCAGCATAGACACATGAAAGACATTGTGCACCTGAGACAACTCTTCCGGTAATTCAAGCCGGTAAGCTGTTTTCCCGATCCTTTTCAATATCTTGTACGGGCCTATAAACCTCGGGGCTAACTTCCCGCCTTTGCCAAATCGAACCACACCTTTACTGGGTGATACTTTCAGAAAGACGAAGTCACCAACCTCAAACTCAAGGTCCCTTCTCCGGTTGTCTGCATAGCTTTTCTGCCTGCTCTGAGCTTCTACCAACCTTTTCCTGATCAGAACAATCTTCTCAGAAGTTTGCCGCACAAGCTCAGGACCAAACAACTGACGCTCCCCAACTTCATACCAACAAACAAGTGTTCTGCACTTTCTGCCATACAGAGCTTCGTACGGCGCCATCCCGATGCTAGCCTGAAAACTGTTGTTGTAGGCAAACTCTACTAAAGGTAAATGCCTTTCCTAACTGCCTCCAAGGTCTAGTATACAACACCGAAGCATATCCTCAAGAATACGGTTGACTCTCTCGGTCTGCCCATTGGTTTGCGGATGAAAAGCAGTGTTGAAATCTGTCTTGGTACCCAAAGCTGTCTGAAGACTCCTCCAGAAATGCGAAGTAAACCGCGTATCTCGATCAGACACAATAGTTGACGGGACACCATGAAGCCGGACGATCTCGCCAACATACAACTCAGCCAACTTGTCCATCGAAGCAGTGAGTTTCATCGCCAAAAAGTGAGCGGACTTGGTTAGTCGATCGACTATAACCCAAATCGCATCATTGCCTTTAGGACTCTTAGGCAATCCCGTGATGAAATCCATACTGATGTTATCCCACTTCCATTCCAGAATAGGTAACGGTTGTAATAGACCTCCGGGTCTCTGATTTTCGGCTTTGACTTGCTGACAAACCTCACACTTCACCACAAATTCAGCCACATCCCGCTTCAAACCTGACCACCAGAAATGCTGTTTGATGTCTTTGTACATCTTAGTACTCCCAGGATGTACCGACAAAACAGTAGCATGCGCCTCCTGAAGAATACTTTCTTTCAGGTCTGCCTGATTTGGAACACATAGCCTATCTCCGAACCACAGCACTCCATCCCTGATTTGAAATTCGGGCAACCTACCAGCACCAACCTGCTCCTTCATCTCCAAAATATCAGCATCAACCTCCTGACTTGCAATGATCCTTTCATTCAGTGTAGGCTGAAGCCTCAACTGAGCCAAAGATGCTCCCAATCCTTGCAAGACAACCTCAATACCTGCTCGGTCCAATTCCTCAATCAAATACTTCTGAGTTGTAATCAAACTGGCTAAACTGCTCTTGCGACTAAGTGCATCAGCAACAACATTAGCTTTCCCAGGATGATACTTGATCTCAGGTCGCATGTCCTCAAGCACTTCCAACCATCTCCGCTGCCTCAGATTCAGATCCTTCTGCTGATATATGTACTTCAAGCTCTTGTGGTCTGTGTACATGTTCAACTTCTCAGCGTACACATAGTGTCTCCATTGCTTCAGGGCAAAGATAATCGCAGCCAACTCCAGATCATGAGTCGGATAATTCTTCTCATGCAGTCGTAGTTGCCTAGACCCATAAGCGATTACTCTTCCTTCTTGCATTAAGACACAACCAAGCCCACGATGTGAAGCATCGCTATAAACATCATACTCAACACCTGCTCTAGGCAAAGCCAAAATAGGTGCGGTAGTCAGCTTCTCTTTCAACTCCTGAAAGTTTGCCTCATATTACTCAGTCCACTTGAATCTCACATTCTTCTTGGTCAGTCCAGTAAGCCGCACGGCTATCTGAGCATAACCTTGAATGAATCTCCTATAGTATCCAGTCATCCCAAGAAAACTTCTGACTTCCTTCACGGTAGTAGGCCTAGCCCAATCTCTCACGGCCTCTATCTTCTGAGGGTCAGTTGTCACTCCCTCCTTAGAAAGGATGTGACCTAGGAATGCCACTTCAGATTTCCAGAAATCACACTTGGATAACTTGGCATACAACCTCTGCTCTTCCAGCTTCTCCAAAACTGCTGCCAGATGCTCGGTGTGCTCCTCCTCTGACTTGGAGTACACGAGAATATCGTCGATAAACACCACGACAAAAGAATCAATGAACGGCCTCAGAACTCTGTTCATCAAATCCATGAAGATTGCGGGTGCATTCGTCACTCCAAATGGCATAACTAAGAATTCGTAATGCCCATGTCGAGTTCTAAATGCAGTTTTGTGCACATCTTCAGCTTTCACTCGAACCTGGTGATATCCTGATCGAAGATCTATTTTGGAGAATATAGCTGCTCCTTGTAGACGATCGAATAGGTCATCAATTCGGGGAATAGGATACTTATTCTGAACAGTGACCTTATTCAACTCCCGATAATCGATATACATTCTCATCGATCCATCCTTCTTCTTTACCAAAAGCACTGGTGCTCCCCAAAGTGATGCACTAGGTTGAATAAAGCCTTTCTCCAACAGTTCCTCAATTTGTCGTTTCACCTCATCCTGTTCCACTGGAGCCATCCTATACGGTGCCTTAGAAATGGGTGCACTTCCCGGTTGAACAGTGATGTTGAACTCTACATCACGATGCAGGGGTAACCCAAGAAAATCATCCAAGAACACAGTCGGATAGTCCCGAACCACAGGAATCCCTTGCACTTCCACAGGAGTCTCTTCCTTGTAGATAGCTGCCACCAGCTTAGAACACTTCTGCTTCCCTTGGAAAGTGACTTCAGGTCCACCTGCAGCCTTCACTGTTACCGTCTTGGTCTTACACTCGATGCTTGCACTGTACACCGACATCCAATCAATGCCAATGATAACATCGAATCCCAAGATAGTCAGCTCGATCAGATCAATCCCAAAGATTCGATCACCAATCACGATCTCACAATCAGCATAATACCGATCAATGGTTAAAGTTTTCCCTGACGGAGTAGCTACTGCCAAGATCTTGCCTGGAAAAATCTTCGGTTCAACTCCCAACACTTTAGTAAATTTAGGAGACACAAAAGTATGAGAGGATCTAGTATCGAACAACACAACAGCTTTCATTTCATTAAGATAAAGTTCTCCTGTTACATAATACACACTCATTACGTAACAGTTTCACTAAACAACGGGAAAAAGAAATGACAAGAACCACTAAACATCAGCCCTCGTACCAGTGATGACATGATCAACCTCATCAGCATCAGCTTCCGTCAAGGCAAATACTCGCTCTGGTTGGTACGGTCTCTTCCCAGTCTGCTGCGTTGGTGCATTGCTATTTCCACCCCGTGGTTTGAGGCATTGAGATTTGTAATATCCCGTCTCCCCACAGTTGTAGCAAATCACCGCAGGAGGTCTCACCACATTGTTCCCAGGTCCTCCAGCCACACTAATAGCGTTCGCCCCTATCGGTTTGAATCTTTGTGCAGATGGTTGCCCCTTGAAACTCCCAGAATTGGCGGGCCTTTTTCCAGACTGCCAGTTGTTCCTTCCGGTTCTGAACAACATGGAACTGCTCCATATCTGCTTCCGTCGCTGCTGCCCTCTTGACCAACTTGTCGAATCTCCTGATACCGAGCGGTATCATCCAGGACCTCAAGCTTGGCCTCAATCCATACTCGAATTTACAAGCCTTCTTAGCCTCATCCATCACCAGTTCTGGAGCATACCTAGAGAGCTGAGTAAATTTTGTCTCGTACTCTCTCACTGACATGCTGCCTTGCTGTAGCGACAGAAACTCCATAGCCTTCTTCTCTTGGACGTCGGAGGGGAAATAGCGACTGCGGAATTCTTCCAGAAATTCCTCCCAGTCGAGAACTATGCCTCCCATGGTCCTCTTCATCGACTGCCACCACACAACCGCGTCCTTCTCCAATTGCAAAGTCGCCAACTTGACCTTGCTGCCTTCCGGGGTCTCTAGCACTTCAAAGATTGTCTCCACTTGACGAATCCAGTTGTCAGCCGCATCCGGGTCTAACTTTCCCTCGAATACAGGTGGTTTCATTCGTTTGAACGATTCCACCAGTTTAATCGCTTCGGGCACCAGATTCGTAGGTCCCCTTCCTTGGTTCATAGCCACCGCATTGAGCGTCTGATAGACCCTTGCAAGTTCCGTTTCCAGATCCAACCCTTCACCATTTCTAGCTCCTCTTCTTGACATATTCTGATGCAAAAGATCCATTAAATTCGAAGTATAAGACATGAATTTTAAATCAACTTGCATTTCATTAAATTCCAAACTTTATACATTTGAATTGAAAAACATTTCTTAACATCAGAATGAAAAATAGTGGAAGCTACAACAGTCTAACTCCTACGATTCCTCTTCGCTTCTCGAAGTTCTCCCCGTAGTTCATCAACTTCATCCTTCAGTACATCTGTCAGGTTATTCCTCTTCTCGAGTTCCCATATCCGATGACTGAGAACAGAATAGTCGTCCTTTCGCTTTGCCAGCTGAGCCTCCAATAATCCGACTCTCTCTCGCAGTGTCTCTACCTGCCTCTGAAGAGATATTACCAGACTATTTGGAACTGGTTCTTCTTCTTCGTTAGAAGAAGAGTCATCAGATGAATCCGGAGGTGGGGTGATCTCTCGGGATTCAGGTCATTCTTCTCTGTCAGAATCTTCTTGCCCTGGGTAGTACTCGTCCTCGGAATTTGCCTGTCCAGGATGGTACTTTTCCTCAATGATATGCCAATCGTTGTCTCCAGCAGGGTCGAAGTGGTCAGCCATCTTAGAAATAGAGAGGAAGAAGCATAAGTCATAGAGCAACACAAATGTAAGTCAATTGCATTTAAATCTCTAGACTCAAACACACACTCTAATGTCCACTTCTAGGGTGTCGTTCCTTATAAATTTGTACGAGTGTGGAAAGCGTAGAAGCGTGGCTCTGATACCACTCTGTAACGCCCCGAATCCCAAATACACTGAATTCGAGATGTTCTACAGGATCTTTCCGCTTCTTTTAGTACAATTTTACAAGGAAATTTAAACTTTTCACTTTACATCAGAGTTTACATCAATATTATATTTACATTGCACAACGGAAGTAAAACTTTACAACAATGAAAATAAATATACAACAACATGGAGTAATCTTTAAGCATTTATTCCTCTTTAATCTTTATCAAGCCATTTACCTGCATATAAGACTGTGGGTACGTCAGTTTATTCAACCGACGATCATTATACACGGCCATCCTCTCTATGCCGGAAATAGTATAACTTATTTTCCATATTTAGCAAACACAAACTTGTCACATATGAAACTAAAGGGACTATCCTATTAAAGTCGTGTTGTGATTGTACACTTAGTCCTTAATGCAGTTATTTATATTAGATGACACTAATGCGTACTTGTTCGGATTCTATGCATCCCATACTACATAGGTCCGAGGGCAAGCCCTTAACCGTTCTTCATCTTTGTAGGGTTCAATCCCTCGTCATGACTTATTCTACTACTGTAACTACGGTAAGTATCCTAGATGTTTTCTGATCTACGAACTCATGTCTAGGCACTCTGGAGGGAATCCCATCGCTGACATGACTCATCATGCAGACATCCTGTGGTAATTCAGCTCTCACCATAGACATGACACCACCCGTAGTCTTCAAACATCCCACGAGCGTCGCCACCGGGACGGTACTCTGGAGCAGCATCCTCACCCAGACTCATTATGGAAATTCCTGGGATACGCTCTCGCCGCTATCCAATGGCTTTCATACTCAATGTTTTTCTCTTACTTTCATTACGTCTTCACTATGTACTAGTCCTTAGTTTTATTAGAATCATGAACAAAATCAAAGCTCTAGAGTTAGCCTCTCCACTAAACCGGACTTAATCATTCATTCAACATGACCAACCTTGGTCTTTTATTTCAATAATTCATTTCAGTTTCATTTCAATTGCCGGGGGAGACTTAGCTACTCTTTCATTTCAATTCCAATTCACAATTACTAAAAATCTGAGCATTTCCAGCTCATGAGTTCATTTCATAATCCCAACAGATTTTCTTTTTCATGTCATAGCTTTCATATTCATTTAATTCCCACAATTCAAAAATAAATGATTCACTTCATGTAAATTCATGCAAAGGCAAATAGAGTTTACCAATATCAACCATAAGATTCTCAATCTTTACCACAACAAAATTTCAAGATTTCTGATATACCAAAAGCACTCTGGACAGTCGACTTGGAGCTCCTCTAGTCGACTTATCCAGTCAATACAGTTCATCAATAACGCTCGGAAGAGTCGACTGCTGCACATGGCCAGTCGGCTGTTCCGCAGTTTTTCCACGTCTAAAATGTCATTCACTTAACAGTCGACTGTCATCCAAATCAGTCGTCTGTACTGGATGATTCAACTATACACTATCCATGCTCAGTACAGTCGACTGCTACAAGCATTCGGTCGACTGAACAGGTTAAATTTCAAATTAGGGAATCATCTTTCCTTCCGTTCTTCAATTCACATATTACATTATATTCGTGCCAACATAACATGTAATTTCTTATCTGTTTACTAACATCACAACGTGGTCTCAATTAAATGTAAATTTCACATAACTAGTGTTTCTTTTCTCAAAAGAAATGCTAAGCATGCACTTTTATTTACTCATCATTTACTTGCAGAGATGAATACTAATCTCAATTTAACATACTAGAACATCACATTAAAATACATCGTTTCATGGAACTCTGGACTGCACATACTTCATTTCAATAAGCCAGTCGACTGTTCACATTACCAGTCGACTGTATGTGTATTTCCAGTTCTTTAATTATCACCAGTTCTTTTTCATCCATTCATATTTTCTAATTTATATACCGCATGGAGGATATTGATTTAGCAATCGTTCTATCACTTCAGTTTGCATACACATACATAATTAAATCTTTGGTCTTAATAAGGATTCTAATTTAGAAGTCATGAGAAAACACTCGCCTCGTACCAGTCGACTTGTCCACTTGACAGTCGACTGTACAGGCCATTTTCAGTCTTTTTACAATGTCATTACTAATAGAACCACATACAATTACACATCCATATATCAATCAATCAATAGGTCTTTTTCCAATTAAATGTGTATTCTTATTAATCATTTTCATGCTTCGTTCATTCAATTTAATCTAGCATGTATTCCTAATTAGAAATATAGAAAATTTACCCACCTTATTGAAGAAAGGAACAATTAGCAATCTCTTAGAAAAATGTCTTTGCAACGAAATGCTCCTCCTCCTTGATGCGCGCACAAGCCTCCAACCCGAGCTCTCCTCCTTGTATAGCCGGCCTCTCTTTCTTCTTGAAAGCAAGCACAATACCCACTCACAACTCAATCTTTAACTCACAAACTATTACTAGATAATACTATTAGACTATAGGTTTGGAAGAGAATATTAAGCCCAAAATAACTAGCCAGGGGGGGGGGGTATTTATACTAAAAATCAAATAGAACGGAGGGCTAGGATCAATTGGTTGGTTGTAGGATGGAGGGCTAGGATGAAAGTAGGAGTTGCAATAACTACCCACATCCAAATAACCACCACACCATGATCACCATTACAAATTTGAGTTTCCCTCCAAAAGTCCCCAACCGGCCATGAAGAAAAATGCATATTGCACGTGTACGTGTAGTGCACGTGCATGCAACTAGGCCCAAAAATTGTGCATTTTATTTTATATAAAAACAAACTCTAAGGTGTATTCTACATTACAAGTTGCAAAAACAAATTAACTCATGGGCTTTAGTTTGTGGGCCAAAATAGTTATTTTAAAAATAAAAATAAATGAATTGCATTTTGGGCTTTAAGAAAAAATTCAATTAAAATAAGGCTTTTGTATAAAATAATTAAAAGCACATATTAAAATATCTTTACTCATCTTGATGAAAATATTTACAAAAATATTACACGTGCACACTACGTGCAAAATAAAAATAATTTTTCATTAATTGAAAAATCAGGACATTACAGAGATGGTCCAAGAAGAAGCAAAGAAAGCCCAAAGATTTGAGCAGGGACTTAGGCCTGGATTGAGGTCAAAGATGGTTCCCTTAGGCATTCGCCGATTCGACAAGCTGGTGAGAAGAGCCGCAGCAACAGAGGCAGATATGAATCAGAATCAAGGAAGGACAGAGTTCTGGAACAAAGGGAAGAGAACCACCCCAGCAACAAGGTTCAAGAAGCAAGGCAAGAACCAGAAGTTCCGGAAGATCAATCCCAATGCAGGAGAATTCAAGCCCGGAAGTTGTTATCGTTGTGGAGAATAGGGACACTTTATGGATCGATGCCCCAGGAAGAATGCAGTGAAATGTTTCCAGTGTGGACAAGAAGGGCATATCAAGCCAGAATGTCCCCAATTGGCAAGGAACAACCACGGGACAGGGTCGGGAGCAACCGACAAGGAGAAAAAGCCCATGCGTCAAGGAAGAGTATTCGCCTTGACCAAGAAAGATGCTGAAAAGGATGGAAGGGTAATTACTGGTATGTAAGCAAATGATGTATGAGTTTAAGTTGTATTTTGGGTTTTTGGGAACTGATGGATGATGTACTGTTGTAACAGGACATATATATATAAATGGAATTTTGGCAACAGTCTTGTTTGACAGTGGATCGACTCATTCTTTTGTGTCAAAATCTTTTTCAAGAAAACTAAGATGCACACAAAAGGCAATTCCAGATTTAGCTTTGATGGTAGCTACGCCGTCAGGGGCAAACCTTACTACAGATCTATGCTATAGGAGATGTAAGCTCCAGATTAGCGGAGAAACCCTAAGTATCGATTTGTTGGAGTTGCATTTTGCCGGGACAGATGTCATTATTGGCATGGATTGGATGTCGAGGTATAAGGCAAACATTGACTGCAAGGAGAAGAAGGTAATTATTTCAGCTGAAGGAGTGGAACTTGTATTTTGCGGGGAGCAGAGATCGGAGGCAATGACCTTCGCAACTGCTAGTGAAGTACGGGTACCAGAAGTGGTGAGCAAGATACCAGTGGTGAGGAATTTTTCACTTGTATTCTTAGAGGATTTACCTGGAATTCTCCCACACCGTGATGTCGAGTTTAGCATCACAATTCAACCAGGAAGCGCTCTAGTATTCAAAGCACCCTATCGAATGGCACCAGTAGAGCAAAATGAGATCAAGAAGCAGATTGAAGAGTACTTGCAGAAAGGATTTATCAGACCAAGTGCATCGCCTTGGGGAGCACCAGTATTGCTGGTTAAGAAGAAGGACGGGTCGTCCAGGATGTGTATCGATTATCGGGAATTGAATAAGGTAACTATTCGGAACAAGTACCGAATTCCCAGGATCGATGATTTGTTCGATCAGCTTCAGGGAGCAGTAGTATTTTCCAAGATTGATCTACGTTCTGGATATCATCAGGTACGAGTCAAGGAAGAGGATGTACCTAAGACAGCTTTTTGAACTCGACATGGACACTATGAGTTCTTGGTAATGCCGTTTGGAGTGACTAACGCTCCAGCTATTTTCATGGACTTAATGAACAGAATTCTACGGCCGTTTATCGACTCATTTGTCGTGGTTTTCATCAATGACATTTTGGTATATTCAAGGACGGAAGAGGATCATGCTGAACATCTAACAGCAGTCTTGAGCAAGTTACAAGAGCATCAGTTGTATTCCAAATTATCTAAGTGTGAGTTCTGGAAATCGGAAGTTGCATTCCTAGGCCATATCCTTTCTAAGGAGGGAGTGGCAATGGATCCTCAGAAGATAGAGGCAGTCAAGGAATGGCCACAACCGAAGACGGTGAAGGAAGTAAGAAGTTTTCTGGGTATAACTGGGTATTATCGAAAGTTTATCCAGAATTATGCAAGGATAGCTGTACCCCTTACAGCTTTGACCAAAAAGAACCAAAGTTTCGACTGGACGGAGAAGTGTGAAGAAAGTTTTCAGGAGGAACTGAAGAATCGTTTGATCTCCGCACCTATATTGATTTTACCTCAGGAAGACAAGGACTACGTCATCTACAGTGATGCGTCATATTTGGGGTTCGGATGTGTGCTGATGCAGGAAGGCAAGGTTATAGTGTATGGTTCGAGACAGCTATGACCACACGAGAAGAACTATCCAACCCATGATTTGGAACTTGCAGCGATAACTTTTGCTTTGAAATCATGGAGACATTATATCTACGGAGCAAGGGTGAAAATTTACACTGATCACAAGAGCTTAAAGTATATCTACCAACAGAAGGATCTCAAATTAAGGCAGAGAAGATGGTTGGAAGTACTCGAAGACAACATGCCTGAGATTATATATCATCCAGGAAAAGCCAACGTGGTAGCAGACGCACTTAGCAGGAAGAGAAGTGTGGCAACATTGATAGCGATCCGGAGGGAGCTAGATGAAGAGATTAGGCAGGCAGGCATCGAAGTGGTTACACAACACATAAGTGCAGTTCTGGCACAGTTAGTGTTACGACCAAGCTTGGATGAGCGAGTGAAAGAGGCTCAGACCAAAGATCCAGAGATGGAAGACATGAAGAAGCAAGTGCATGAAGGAAAATTAGCGGAATTCAGTATAAGAGAAGGTTCACTATGGTTTGGTAACCGACTATGTGTACCAAAGGACGGGGAGTTGAGGGAAGACATCATGAAGGAAGCTCACTCCACATTACTCACAATTCACCCCGGAAGCACCAAGATGTATCGCAATGTGAAGCAACACTATTGGTGGTCAGGGATGAAGCGAGATATAGCAGAGTTTGTCGCCAAGTGTTTGACGTGCCAACAGGTTAAGGCCAAAAACCAGAAACCAGGAGGATTGTTACAGCCTTTACCTATCCCAGAATGGAAATGGGAGAACATCAGTATGGATTTTATCACTGGGTTACCTAGGAGCCCTAATGAAAATGACTCAATATGGGTGATTGTGAATCGATTGACCAAATCAGCACATTTTCTTCCAGTAAAGACGACCTGGACAGTCGAGAAGTTGGCCGAGGTCTACGTTGAGAACATAGTAAAACTACATGGAGTGCCAGTGTCGATAGTATCCGACCGAGATGCAAGATTTACATCTCGATTCTGGCAAAGTCTACAGTCAGTGTTGGGAACTAGAACAGACTTCAGCACAGCTTTTCACCCTCAGACGGATGGACAGACGGAGAGATTCAACAGGATTCTCGAGGACATGTTACGGGCATGCATTTTGGACTTCGGAGGAAGTTGAGAAAAATACTTAGCCTTGGTAGAGTTTGCTTATAATAACAGCTATCAGGCAAGCATTGGCATTGCCCCGTATGAAGCTTTGTATGGACGAAGATGCAGGACGCCGATTTGTTGGTTCGAAGTAGGAGAGCGGCAGATGTATGGACCAGAAATCGTGCAACAGATGTCGGAGCAGATCGAGCTCATTCAGAAGAGGCTTCAAGGAGCACAAAGCAGGCAAAAGAGCTATGCGGACAACTGCCGAAGAGAGTTGGAATTTGAGGAAGGCGACTCTGTATTTCTCAAGGTATCACCGACTAAAGGAGTTATCAGGTTCGGGAAATGCGGGAAGTTAGCTCCGAGGTATATTGGACCATACAAGATTCTGAAAAGGATTGGCAGAATGGCTTATAAGTTGAAGCTGCCGGGCGAGCTATCTGAAGTGCATGACGTGTTCCACGTGTCTATGCTACTGAAGTATGTCCCGGATTCAAGCCATCGGTTGCCAGAGGTTCCGAAGGATTTACAGGTAGATCTTTCCTGTAGAGAGAAACCAGTCAGGATACTTGATCGTCAGGACAAGGTACTGAGAAACAAGGTTATCCCGATGGTCAAAGTTCTCTGGAGGAACCAGTTCGTGGAAGAAGCCACGTGGGAGCCGGAGAGCCGCATGAGGGCCTTATATCCGGATTTATTTTGAGTGTTTTCTATTTTTGTTTGTTGTTTTTCTTTCTCCCACTAAGGACGTTCTGGGGACAGAACGATTCTAAGGAGGGAGTGATGTAACACCCCGTTTTGTACGGTACCTGAAGATATGCATATGTGTATGTATATTATTAGTATGCGTGCAATTGATTGTAGTATTATGGGTCGATTTTGCCATCGTGGTGGATGGTTAGGGCTACGGAACGGTTTTTGGGAGAGTTGCATTCCAAAGATGCACGAGAACGAGACGGACCGATACTAGTATAACTGTTAGTTTTCGGCACGACGCACATGCAAATATAACACGGTATGGTACTACAGTGAATATAGGTTGCGTACACTCGTTAAAACACATGCCTCACACTCGTCGGAGCTCGTTAAGAGTTATGTTGGGCAGCCAACACACCTAACACAAAACCAATGGGCTAGCCATGGTTTAGGGGCCTACAAAACCACCTATGATCTAACCTACCCCCCACCCCTTGTCAAATCCGGTCACCCCTTCCTATCACCCCTCATTTTCCACTTCATTTCTCCCATTTGCTCTGGAATTTTCAGAAGAGAATACCCCAAGAGAAGGAGGAGAGTAAAAAAGAAGGAAGGAAAGGAGAAGGACCAAGAAGGAGATTTCCAAGAGGAGCTTGAAGAGATTCCCTCTACTACTACAACCTAAGGTGGGAAGCTTCTCTAAACTTGAAATTCTTGTCTCTTAAATAAATTTGGTTGCATGCATGTGTGTTAGGATGCATATGATTGCTTTTCAAAAGTTAGAAGTAGAAATAAGAATGGAACTAGAGAAAGATGGTTCGGAGTGCCATGTTGTCGATTTTTCCGAGAGCACAATATGTTGAATTAGACCACAAAATTAAAAGAGTTTGTTTATTTATGAGTTAGGATCATCCGTGATTTATTTCAGAATTTTTTAGATCATTTGTTATACTAATAAAATTGAGAAATGGATATGTGTCGTAAGGCAGACTCAGGAAAAGAAAAACAGAATGGTTGATATTGTAGGAATTTTCGTAATTTATTGAAGCATGATTGTGATCTGAAATTTTTACTCATTATTCCTGAATGCATGTTGATTATCTAAAAAAACCAGTAAATTATTTGGATGATCTTAGAGGCATGAGAAAAATCTATCTATGATCAGTATTTGAGGTTGGATTAAGAAAACTGGATGGTTTCTGAGATAACTTGCAGTAGCTATTACTCACTGAATAATTAGAATTTTGATATGAGGTCTTTTGCATAATGTTGGGTATGATGTCTAGTGTCACCACCATAAATTTTGTGTCAATTGGACAAGTGTGCAATTTACTGTGATTTTGTGATTGAGCACTGTGCTATTTTCAGCCAGTTTCGACACTCTGTAAAGATTGGGAAATTGAGACCTGTTAGAGGCATACTTTGAGGATCATGACACAGGAGAGAGTTGTAGGGGACACCTAGACCTTTCCAACAAAACTAGTTTGAGGGAAATCCAGTAAACGGTTGAATTATTATGATTTTTGTAAGACTGAATAGAGGACTAGAGTAGAGCTGTGTGCTCTGAATTGGAGAGACCAATTGTGTAATGGGTGTATTGATGATAGATGAGTGTGTTAGGGTGACTTAAGGGTATAATTTGTACTCATGACCAACTAGAGAGTTGTTGAGGACACCCACACCCTTCTACCGAAATTGTGTTGTGTCGTTCTGATGAACGAGTAGGATTTTGTGTTAATGGTGAGGTGCAGCCCGTGCGCAGGAAGCACGCAGGCTAGATCTTGAGAAGCTATGTCGAGGAATTAAATGGTTGAATCTAAGCTCGTGATCAACTAGGTAGTTATAGCCTAGGATCGTACCTTTCCAGGTTGGGTCATGCACTCCATCGGAGTTGTATCAATAGAGTTATGACCATTTTGAGATTCGGGCAGAAACCTGTAGGTTGCTTAGTCTGGGTTAGGACTAAGGATTGCGAAGGCATTTTCCCTTGTGTGTGAGACGAGTCGGTGACTCGTGGCTAGGGATGGTTGAATCTCTGTTATTGAGGTTGTTGATTTCCCCAAGTGGGATGTGTGACTCGAGTTAGTCACTAGGGTAAAGAATACCCTACACCTATTGTAACGCCCCGCCCCAATGCTCAGACAAATGATAAATACTATGTAGTTCCACTGCCCACCACAGGCTGCCTCTCAAAAGGTGGTTAACCGAATTGGTGACTCTTGATCCTCGGCAATAGTATTTATACTCAATTTATCTTCGCAAATTCCCGATATGGGACTATATTCCTCAATCCTTTCACAAATCCCGTGTAGCAGTCGACTGCTACACACACCAGTCGACTGTACACAGACCAGTCGACTGTACACAGACCAGTCGACTGCTAACCCTAACAGTCGACTGTTCGCTCAAGATCTGGGGTATTACATACACCCCCCCTTAGGGATCAGCGTCCTCGCTGAGCACAGGGCACACATCTCGTGTAGGACCGCCCTTTCTAGCCGATGTAGATCACTCACTTTCAACACCGCAGATCGGATACCCAGCTATCAATCACTACCTGTGACTCTCAGCACCGCAGAGTATACCCGACCCCGGAGATCAATGATTCTCAGCACCGGTGTCGAAAGTCGGCTCTGATACCATTTGTAACGCCCCGCCCCAATGCTCAGACAAATGATAAATACTATGTAGTTCCACTGCCCACCACAGGCTGCCTCTCAAAAGTTGGTTAACCGAATTGATGACTCTTGATCCTCGGCAATAGTATTTATACTCAATTTATCTTCGCAAATTCCCGATATGGGACTATATTCCTCAATCCTTTCACAAATCCCGTGTAGCAGTCGACTGCTACACACACCAGTCGACTGTACACAGACTAGTCGACTGCTAACCCTAACAGTCGACTGTTCGCTCAAGATCTGGGGTATTACATATCAAGCCTATATTATTAGACTTCTACCGAGCGTAGGACGTCCGAGCATGCCAGTGGGTGGAGCTCACAGGGGCAATTTTATATTTATAGCCGGGGTAGCGGCAGGCGTAGGCCATTTTGCTGGACGAGTCCAAGTCGGGGAAGTGGCGAACCGGACCGGTGTCGCCAGGGGCCAGAGGTTGATAGGCAAGTGTGGAAGCAGTTAATTCTTACCCGAATGATTAGAGTAAGGTAGGGGTTAGAATGGTTTATTAGGGAGTTGGGAAATTGCATTAGTCCTAGTAAGCCATAGTCGGTGTTGTATCTTCCAGTTGTAGGGATACGTTCTCGGCCGCTCATGGATTGAGTCCCCGGCTCGTATCTCGATCTGTTGATTCCCAAAGTTTGCCGGAGTAAGGCGCGGGAGGCCCGAAGGAATTGACCTTCCGTGGTGCTCACGTCCCTAAAGCGCGGGTTTGTGTTTTTGTGTTTGGTATGTATTTGTTCATAACCCTGGGCCAGGAGTGAACACGCATGCGAGAGTCCATGAATGGACATGTGGAACCAAGGGTCATAAGGACCAGGTTCAACGTGGTTTCTAAGGAGGTCCGTACGCGGGTACCAACTGGCGGTGACCACTTGGGCACTGCAGGACGGAAATAGACCGACCGCTACAATCTCCTTGGGCGACGGACAATCTATTGGGAACTGGAGTGTGTACAAGAGTAGGGTGCATGGCGATGGTTCGAATCCCTATATTGTGGAGAAAGACGGCTAGATTTGGGGGCGTATGTAGTATGGGATGCATTCGTGCTCCAAAGTCTGCATGCATTAGAAGTTAGGCATGTGAGTTTGCAGCATCTAGACTTAAGATCATGTCATAACACTGCACTAGAACCTGAATCCACTAAACCCTTGTTTTGGCACAACACTTTTCCTTTTGCATAAATTATTGGTTGTGATTGAATTTTAGAGGATCGCTGTTATCACCAGCTTTGCGTCAGTCGAAGTACTGACGTTTCCCACCTTGTAGGTATTCGAAGCCGATCTACAGGTACCACGGAGCTTGAGTTAGTCCAAGGATCCAAGGGACATATACAAGCATTGTTATATTGTTGTAAATATTGTAACTTTTATTTGACATTGTAACCCTTGTAAATGTAATATTTATATGGAATAAAAGATTTTTAATTTCATGTACTTCTGTGATTTGGCTATTTTGAAGTTCGACTCCTGGAGTAGGGTCTTAGGTCCCCGGTATAGGGATTTGGGGCGCTACATGTTGGTTGTGGATTATGCTGTTCTGATGCTTTACTTTGCTTCTCGCTACCTATTTTCGTTTTGCTCTTCTTCACGAATGGAATGGTGTCTTTTGAGGGCTTTGCGTTGTGTTGTCGGCATTCTGCAACTGCATTTTTGCCTTACGATTATTGACTATTCTTGACGGCTTCTGTTTTAGCGAGTTACTGCTGTTGTTGTGGGTGTAGCGCCCCGAATTTCCAATAAATAAAATTAGAAATACGTGGCACAATTTCTAGAATCAACTTCAATGTAATCATAAACATAGGAACCAAATTCAGGGAAATTTAAAAAAATTTATTATATCAATTGTTTACATAGCACAGTGAAAAATTAAACACCTTGAATTACATTATCTTTCTTTTACAACACATTCTTTAACAATTTGCCTAAGCCACATTATAATTCTACCACATCCATCCAAATTCCAATGCTATAGGTACCTACCTGTAAAACATGAGGCTAAAGATAACCCTAACCCCCAAAACTACAGGGGTCAGCCATAACGGTGTGAGTGACATCAAAAAAATACAACATGAATAAAACATAAAGAATAAAGTCATAAACAAAACATACCAATAGTAGTAACAAATGGAATATGAATTAACAATAAATAAAGCATGAAAACATCAATTGAAACTAGACTAAGTATCAAGTGTAGGAAAACAGAAAACAAACATGCATAAAACCAAGTCAAGAAAATACAAATACAATATGATGACTCTTTAATGCATACTTGTCGGACTCTATGCATTCTATAGTACATAGGTCCGGTGCAAGCCCTTATCGTTCTCCACTTTATAGGGTTAGATCCCTCATTATGCAACAAATCCTTCTACGGTGATAGAAACAAGATCCAGAATACTCTGCGAATATGCATCACAACCCTCGACGCGCAAGCATCATGTAAAAATAGCTCTGACCCCTAGGAAGAAATCACCTCCCTGACGTATACCCCATGAATAGGTTTGCGAGACCCTCGACATGCAGATACACTAGTACATCCCGTGAATAGGCCTGCCGACCCTCGACACACGAATGCACCTGTATGCTCCATGATTAGGCATGCAAACCCTCAACACGCGAACATACCAAATGTTCTCTCGAGACAGAACAACACACTCCTGGAACGCATCTGTTTGACTAGACCCCTAGAGCATATACTTACGTTTCCCAAGTTCTATCACATCTCCATTAGTGCATGTCCTTAAGTTGATTATTATTCAAACACAAATTTCTCCTCTCTAGAGTTAGTGTATCCTGCCAGACATAATTCCACAACAACAACCCCAAGACGTAACTGGTCATAATTCACAAATCTCAACTGCCGGTTCACATGACTCCCACTCAACTCCTAGGGACTCACAAATCGATTATCAACACCAAAACTTTCAATAAAGCTCTTAATTCCATTATCAAAATGTTTATATCAAGAAAACTTCTTAAATCGGCAAAAATCCAAACTCATTTAATGTACTCATAAATTCCAGAATTGAAATAAAATATTAAATCTAATGAATAAGTGAGAATCATATTTTGAAGTCGTAGAAAGTCTCAATTTCTTCAAAAACCATATATATTTCACTTTATAAAGTAATAGAATTATAATTTAAATTCTATTATAATCAAAATATAGCACTCTGTAACATACTGTAATCTGTAGCAAAAACATCATCTAAAACAGTAGATCAATAATCCATAATATCGAAAAAACAATCGTTCAGGGAAAAAAACTCAACAAAATAGCCAAAAAAAATTATATCGGTCGACCTTCGACCGACATGACAATCGACCTTCATTTTAGTTCAAAAAATGGACAGTCGACCTTAATGTCAAAAATAGCCCATACAGCAGCATTAAATTTCGTGCACTTCTCAACTGGTACTTAATTTAAACTTTTTAAAAGCATGAATTTAAAAGATTAAAACCATGAGATGATCAAATACAACTTGTGTAATATACTGGAGTTTATAAAACAAATCAAAATCTCATCAAGTTCATAAAAGAACAATTTTTCATAAAATCTTCGAAGCAGTAAAACTACATATATAAGTATATATGTGTGTGGGTTTGCATCAGTAAAAGCATCAAGAAAACATCGTATATATGTAATATATTGTTCAAATCAATCTCAGTATCAAAATAATCAAGATCCAATTGAAAACTTCGCAAAAACTCACAAAAACACAATTTCGGCTGAAAGCATCAGACCCGAAAACTTCAACCCTTCTTTTCACTTCAAGAATTTATCTTTTTTGATCCAAAATTTCTTCCACAACTTGTCATACACATACCCCACTGATTACATTAGTTTATTTATGAATATATGCAACTACAACAAGTATTAATCAAGTTTTTCTCATTAAAACATCAAGAACATATTATATCTTCATACACACAGTGAAGAATTCATCTTTAATCAAATTTTATGCATTACACAACATACATACTCATTATAACTCATCAAATCAGTAAGCAAGCAACATACCCATGATTTCTATTAGGTTCTTTAACATTCTAAATCATCTATATAGAATTTTAATCATTAATAGCATAGTTTTCATAAAAAGATTCAATCTTTATTCATTCATCCTTCAATAATTCATTATAACATCACACAATCCCCTAACACGCTTTCTAATAGATAAATTATCACATACAACATGCATACAACAACAAGAAATCAGATATTTGTCACTAACCTTATTGAAGAATCAACCGAAATAATAAAGAGAATAAGAAAAGTCCTTCCTTTCGCAAAAATCCAAGATCCTTGCTTCGAAACTCCAAGAAAACCAATAGTAAAATAATATTCTGTTTTTACAGAGAAGGGGACGGCTGTAGTTGCTCTTTAATAGGCCGAAATCTGGGTTTTTTGGGTTTTGCAAGTTATATGGAAACATCCCTTAACAAATTATTACTTTACATATATAAACTTTTCTTTAATAAAGTAGTTAAATAGGTTAAATAAATTAAAATAAAACTAAATCCCTTTACAACTGAGCTATCCAGCCATCAAGCATAGCACAGAATTTAAAGAAAATTCGGATTTGTACCCCCAATTGGTAATTTTGCACAAAAGTCCATCTCTTTGTAATATTTGCAAATATGCCAAATAAATATAAAAAAAAATCAGAAAATTCATAGAAAATACCTACTAATAAATATTAGATTTCCCAAACAAAATTTCTAAATTTTAGTTTCCAAGAAAAATATTTGCACAATGTCCAACTTAAATTTCATATTTGCAAAAATACCATATTTGTTTAAATCTTTATCAAATCAACTCTAAATAAATTTTAAATAAACCTAATCTTTAATACTGATCTTTGCCAACCCAAAAAGCAATAAAAACGAATTTTCATTATTTGTTTGAGATCCAATCGGCCTTTTACATAAAAGCCCATTTCTTTCGAAGTATTTATAAAAATAGTTTCTTTATTCAAAAAAATCTCAAAATTTAGGATATACTTAATTATAAATAGAAGAATTTATTCAGAAATTTAAAATTGAAGATTTGCACCCAAAAAAATATTTGCATGTGTAAAATTGACAAAGTCCAAAATAGTCAAAATAATTTAAATAAATCTGAAAAATTAAAATATCATGAATAAATAAGAAAAATCAATCATTAACCATAAACTTTTAAGAATTCAAAATTTTCTAACTTTGCACTTGTGTTGTACGTGCAAAATTGCAATTTCAAGAAAATAGTCAAAATAGTCAACTTTACCAATTTAATATTATTTAATAATTTTAAATAAATCATTTTATTTTGTGGAGTGTTACAGTGGAACCTCTTGGTTTTATCTTGTCTTTGTTGTTGCTATGGGCTCCCTGATTTTAAGGGTTTCGTTCGTTTTCGGCAGCTCGCTAATGTGCTTGAGTTTCCATCTTTGCGTATTTCTATTTTCATGTAATTTCTTTCAGGTTTACTTCTTGTAAACTGGTTGTATATTTGCACGTTACTCTTATGATTTATATATTTTGTTTTATAGGCTGGAGTCGTTTGACTCTATCCACTTATCAAAAAAAAAAAAAAGTAAATATATGTGATACAATAATATGATATGCAATATGATGCTTCATGAATAACATTTAGAACCTACATGCTAGTGGACTTGGCTTGCTTCAGTTTTTCATTTAACCACTAGAGTCGCTGCTTATGAAGAGATTTAAATCCAAGACCCCCCACTGTCACATGATTAGAGTTCTTAGCTGGCGAGCTTTAAATTTTTAAGTCAGATAAGAGATTAATGTTCTTGAAAATTAGAGCAAAAAAAATATTACACACCTCAAGTACTCCAATCAGTGTACTAGGAACTGAATGCCATTCAGAAATGCAGCAGCAATTTTTACTGAAGGGTGAACAAACTGATCATTAGTTCTTCTAGAACTGAATTTAACTGAGTCTGTAATAAGGACAGAAGGAGATGGCTTTTCTTACCAACCCAACTTCCACTTGTATGCTAAGGTTTTACTTACATTTTCGCTTTTGTGATATTGTAGAGACAGTAGGATTTAATGGCCGGAAAATGAGGTGTGGGTTTAATTCCTATCAATTCAGAGCACAGCAGTGCCTGTTTATTGGTTGCCCCCCCTGTTTATTGGTTGCCCCCCCCCCCCCCCGTACTTCACCTGCTCTTTTGCTGGTAAGTTGCTTTGATCAATAAAAAAACAAGGAGATGAAGAAAAGAGAGGTTAAGATTAAGATTAAGATTAAGATTAAGTTTAAGTAAGAATCAGGGCTGGTTCTAAGTTCTCGGGGTCCATGGCGAAAAACTCAAATAATTATTTTGGGGGCCTCTAATTACAATATAATTTTTTTACACATAAAATACGTGCCTATATTTATAAGAGAAAAACAAATTTGAAGATCCCTAAAATTGCAAAAAAATCGGGTCCTGAGGCGACCGCCTTACAGGCCTCAAGGTGGGGGCCGGCCCTGGTAAGAATAAGTTACACTTACAACATAGAGTGCCTGTTGCGGCGTTTGTTTTGGGCTACTCCGGCGTTTTAAAACGCCGGGGTAGCTAGCACCAGCGTTTTCGAAAACGCCGGTAGGAGCGTCGTTGTAAGCTGCGTTGCGGTAGCTATGTGGCCTACACCAGCATTTTTGGGAACCGCCGGTATAGCCCATGTTCTACACCGGCATTTGGTAAACTCCATGGAAGGTGTATTTTCATCATTTATTTATTTATTTATTTTATTAAATCTCAATACCGGCGTTTCGGAAACGCCGGGGTAGGTTTTATTATTCATTTCACAAATTCAAATCAAATTTAATACACCTGGAATATAATTCATTTCACAAATTTTCAATGATCATATAGAATATTCAAATCAAATTCACACACAAAATAGCATAATAAAGTAACAATAACTCCAATAATCATCCACCAATTCTACTTGTTTCAATACATACATATATGTTTGCTTCAGCAGTTAAACAACAAATTAAAATTGTACTTGTCATAACAAGAATGCAATAACCACCAATAGTGACATCTCCACCGGTCTGCTAATGTGTGTGTCTGTTTCAGCAGCGTTACTTCTATTCTGATCGGTTGTTTCTCCTGGATTTGCACGACTAGCAATCGATGGAATTCTTTGGCCATCCTGTGTAATGCACAAAATAGTCAATAAAGAGTGAAGACAATTACACTTTAATTTCTACTTCAACATGTGTTTCAAATGAAGATAAGCTTGCAAAATGCAACAACGCCAGCATAAGCAATTTTGTCTACTATTATCAAATTTCTGCCTAGCGTCACATAGATTTGCATCATATATGCAAGTGCTTCAGAATTAGCAGAAAGGTTGACACACTATACCAAATGCACAAAAACAAAACTTCTAAGTTAAATTCATTGACAGTGAACTACAAGTTATCAATGTCAAATTGAAAAAAGACTTCTTGACCATACAAGTCTTAAAATCTAAGAAACCTTCAAGCATATCAGTGTTTTGCAATGAGATAGAGCATTGTAAGTGATACAGTGCCTTGCTTTTGCTTTTATGATCAGATTAAAATCCAACATGAACACCATATTCACAACACATTAAATATGAAATGTCTCTACTCTTATTATTAATACTTAATTAATTAACGAGGAAATTGCCACCCCATGTTATACATTACACATATAGTGGCAAATTGAGATATTAATACATTCACACTGGAAATTGGGTAGAGAGTGGAAATTAGGTTGCAAGTACATTCACACTGAAAATTAGGTTCATGTATAATTTCTTGTATATACCTACAAAAGTTATACCTTGATATATATTTTGTACAATATCATACATAAAGAAACAGAAATCACTCTGAGAATAGAGAGGTTGCATGATATGTTAGAATAGAAAATGTATATTAAGTATTATCAGTTAACATCAAAATAGAAAACGTGTCGTAGAAGAAAAACACATATTAATTATAAAAAACGAATATTCTTTATCTGTATTAGCTCGTGAATGTGTATGATGTTACGAAACTAACCGGTGAGACTGGGATTTCAGAGCGTGTCCAGGGCGCTCTTTTCTCATCACTTCTTTCATAGCTTGGCGTTGACGTGCTAATGAGGTGGTGGAAGCAGTAGAAGACTCGGAGGAACCAGTAGAGATCTCATTATACGTTTTTTTGGCCTTGGTCTGGAAAGGAAGACAAAGAAAAAAAATGAAAATACGTAAATGGTTGTAGAAGCGAATTTAATTTTTAAATAACCACTCAAGTCATATAAAAAATTACCAAGATATCCTCTACTGTAGGGGTTAGAAATGCTAATAAAATTTAAGTAATAAACCAAATGCATATGCTAATATTTCTTCTGTTTCAACTATTCTTCTGTTTAGTCATATTAATCTTGCTTAGCCAAAAGCATATGCTAATTATGTGTATATATGAAGTTTTTCTTTAGGTATATATATGATAGGAAGTGGCTTCTGTATAAACTCATCTTTGTAAATCTCATCTTTGGGATTCCCAGAGTTTTAAATGTGAAAGGCCAAGACAAGGCTGTAGATTCCATTTTTCTTTTGAATAACCCATTAGATGATATAAAGTAGTGTTGAAATGAGCCAGCTGTCATTTTCTACCACATGAATAATGACTTTCATACTACTTACTGCACGGAGTGATATACCACTTTATGTTAATAAGTGATAGCCGACCAACAAAGTAGTATTCTTCATCTAATATTTCTAAGAAAGTAAATACTACATAAAAGTAGAATTGATATATTATAGTAATGGAAATACAATTTAGCAACTATTATAACAAAGAAAACTACTAGAGCATTCTATATTTTAGAGCATGTTAGCATTCTACTTTCATAGCATGTTTGGGAACATGCTATCATAACTCTGTGAAACTCCAACTATCATAACTTAATATCATTCTCAAACACATTAGATATCATTAGTAATTAAATCTTGCAAAATATGATCAATTTAAATGCATATAAATATCAGTAAACAAACATTAAGTTAAACCTCAATAAAAACTATTACCAACAACACAAAAGAAATCAGTATTCTCAACAACACAAAAGAAATCGGTATTACCAATCCGACACACACTACAAACTGCAAGGCCTATAGCGGCATACTTCTCCCGACGTTTTAGATACACGCCGCGATAGACGTGGAAGAATTTTTTTTAAAGAAAACACACACTCTATAGCGGCGTTTAGACGAAACGCCGCAGTAGGTCCAAACAGTAACAGCATGTTACATATAAACGTTGGGACAACTCCTCTCTATCGTGCGAACACTTATTTAATTTAATTTTTTAAATAAATAAAATAGCTATAACGGCGTGGGCGCTATGTACGCCGGGATAGCATCATTTAAAAAATAAAATAAATACCTATCCCGTGACAAACGTCGGGATAGATTTTGTAAAATAATTGGTCTGACTGTAATACCCTAGAATTTCATTTTTATAAAAATATTATGTTTTACGTGTTGTGCACGTGCAAACTTCGTGTGTTTATTTTATATGAAATCTCATTTTGTATGAACAATTATTTTCCTTTATTTTTCTAAAAAACCTATTTCCAAAAGCCTAAAATACTAATTAATTGTTTTAGCCCACTTTAATTAATTATTAATTTGTTGTCTTGGCCCACAAGCCTAAGCCCACTATTTATGAAGCCCACCAATCTAATTAATTAATTAAATGGTCACACTTGTCATGTAGAGATAATTGGTGAACATTTTGATTAATTAAATTGTACAACTTTTAAATAGGGGTACTAGGTGGCACGTGCGAAGCATGTAGTGTGCAATGCACACTTTATTTGGGCCGGTTTGTGCTTGGAGGAATGGGAGAGTGGGTTGTGTGCATGGGTAGTTATTTGTATGTGGGTGGTTGCTATAACTCCTACTCCTATCCTAGCCCTTCATTCTATAACCATCCATCGAATCCTAGCCCTCCAATCTACTCTAAAATTAGTATAAATACCCATACTATTTGTTTGTATTTTACACTAGTAATCTATTGAAAGAAGAGAACAATTACATAGGAGATTTATATTAGTGTGAGTTGAGTGTGAGTGTTCCCCCTTGGAGGCCAGCCATCTCTACATTGGAGCTCTCGGTTTGTAGCAAGGAGCAAGGAGGAGAAGTCGTTGCACTGCAATCTAGGAGGAGAAGGCACTCGCTCGCAATCTAGGAGGCTCTAGGAGATTTTCTTAATTGGTTTTCTTCAAAAGGTGGGTGTTTCTCATGAATTCTAAAGTAGAATCATGCTAGGGAATGAAATTGAATTGTTATTATGAAATATTAGTTGAAATGAAATGCATGCTTGCCTAAATAGAAGGGAATTGAGAAATTAGCAAATATGTGTTGATTGATTACTATATTTATAAATTATGAGTAAAGTGAATGTTCTCGTTATTTCTAATGTTAGTATGCAAAATATGTCCTAAATGTGAACTATGTGGTTTAACTAGTAAAAGACTAACATCATGTTTATGGATTAAAGTGCTAAAGTAGAATGGTGTGTTAAAGATGAATTGATAGAATAAATTATTAAGAAATGATTGGTAATATATGTCACGAAATTTCCCATTGCTATTTACCATTAGAAAAAATGAAAAGGAATGTATTTTTGCAAACAAATGATCGAATGCATCATGTGTAATTAATAAAACAGAAGTTCTTATAAAGCAAATTTTTAAGTAGATTGTGATATGAAAAGTTATGTTTCAAAAAGAGAAAAAAATATATTTTTAGACTTGAAAAACATCGCAGAGCAGCCGACTGATCACATTTAACAGTCGACTGGCCTGATCATTTATTTTTTTAATTTAAAAATCATAGCGGAACAGCCGACTGTCCATATAAGACAGTCGACTCCTCTGAGTATTTTATTCTCGAGCCTTAGAAACTCGCAGGACAGCCGACTGGTCATGGTAACAGTCGACTGCCCTAGACATTTTTATTTTTGAGTTTAAAAACATCGTAGAACAGCCAACTGGTGATCTGTGACAGTCGACTTCCCCGAAGTTTTAATGTAAATCTATATTCTCTTTGTGAGATAATTTCTATGACCTATGTCTTAGCATAAATGAGATTTGAGACGGTTTTTACAAAGAGGAACTCATTTTGATTATTAACTTTTTATATAAAGGAAATTGAAGGGATTATGTAAGAAATTTAAGATGAGATTTTGGTAGTGAGAAACTTGAAAGGTATGAATTGTGAGACCTATTGAAAATGTGAACTGTGGAATTAGAATGGATTGAAATAGAATTATGTGAGTTTATAAACTAGTGAATGTGACATGTTTGAAGAATTTCAGTTTTTCAAGTATCTATGCATTGAATTATTGATTGTGATGAATTATGAAAGATGTGAATACATGAATACTATGCTTTTGAAACATGAATGGTGATAAATCATGAAAAGGTCTTATGAGCATGACATTGTAATTATGAGTTGAAATTGAGAATTAGGGTATAGCCAAGCCTTATACCGGCAGAGAAATGAATTGAAATGGAATTTGAAATGAAAAGACCAAGACTTGGGTCATGTTGAATAAATGAATAAGACCGGTATAGTGGGAGTACTACATTCTAAGAGATTGATTTTATTCATGATTCAATTAAATTAAGGATTAGATACATAGTGAAGATGTGATGAAAGTAAGAGAAAAATATTGAGTATGAGGGCCATTGGATTGGCGGTGTGAGAGTATTCACAGGATGTCCCATGATGAGTTATGATAGGGCGTGGATACTGCTCCAGAGTACCATCCCGGTGGCGACGCTCGTGGAGTGTTTGACGACTACGGGTGGTGTCATGTCTATGGCAGGAGCTGAATTACCACAGGATGCCTGCATGATGAGTCATGTGTCAGTGCATTGGGATTCTCTCCAGGGCGCCTAAACATGAGTTCGTAGGTCAGAAAACATCTAGGATACTTACCATAGTTACAGTAGTAGATTAAGTCATGGCAAGGGATTGAACCCTACAAGATGAAGAACGATTAAGGGCTTGCCCTCGAACCTATGTAGTATGGGATGCATAGAATCCGAACAAGTGCGCATTAGTGTCATATAATATAAATAATTGTATTAAGGACTGAGTGCACATTCACAACACGACAACAATAGGATAGTCCCTTTAGCTTTGTTTGTGACAAGTTTGTGTTTGTTAAGAAATGAGAATCGTTATACTGTTTCCGGCATAGAGATGATGGCCGTGTATAATATTTCGTCAGTTGAATGAACTGACGCGCCCACAGTTTTATATGCAGGGTAAAGATGCTTGACTATTGAAGTATACATGCTGCGCAGGATTGAGTTAAATATTGTTTTATGTAATTTATTGTAATATTGTTTCCGCTGTGATAATGTACAAGTGTAAATGTAATTCTGATGAAAGAAAAGTTTTTATTTCCTTGTAAAATTGTACGAAAGAAGTATAAAGATCTTGTGGAATCTCGAAGAAAGAATACATTAATGTCAATGAAAAAAGTCTCACTTGCAGAGCTAAGTAGCATATATCATCTTATATATGCAAACTACTTGAGACAATTGTATTAACAATCGATAGTATATAAATCTATATGCGTATTAGAATAGGCTTTATACCATTGAGATTTGATATATTACACATACTTGTGCAAGCAGATGAGGATGGTGTGGGTCTCAAACCCTGTTTTTGTGTTTAGATATCAATGGAATTTAACAAAGAGATCTACAAAGTAGAAGACTCATGTTTATTACTTATGCATTGAATATTTGAATGATATAATTAGTATCCTTATTAGTTATTACTGAATCTGTAATATACACACCTAGCTACTTTTCTGATTGACTTTACAATTGAAGGGTTATTACAGATATTATTCTACTTACCCTAAGTCCCAAGACACTTTCAAATCTCAAGTCAATCAAACTACAACAACTTTACTTTTACGACTTTTGGGTTAGAGTTTTGCAAGTTGATTCTGAGATTGTCGGAACATTATTTTGAAGAATTTCTATAATGTTACTGTTGCTTCCCATTATCCGCTTCATCAATTTTCTGTTCATTTTGATTAGTCTGATTGCAGCCACACATTGTGCTCAAAGATTATCATGATATTCATGGGCACTAAGCTTAATACAAATTCAACGCTTATAAATAACGTTGATCCTCACCGTTATTTTCTTTTTCGGGGGCCTAATTTTGTGTGGACCAAAATTATAGTTGCTAGATTCTAGTCACATCTGGAATGAACGGAAGAAATGACACAGAAGACAATGTAAAGAGTCCTTAACTACATAATCAACCTAAACATGTGCTAAATAACAATGGAATAACGATGGAATAATTTCAACCTAAACATATATGAGTATCCACATGAACTAACAAATAATTTCAATCTGTTTCCGATTAATTTAAATTAGTTAGAATTCAGTTATGCTCAGTTTTGTGATAAATAAGTATGACTGCAGCATGTTTCCTAGTAGTCAACTCAGTTATGCTCCAATTTGTGCTCTTTTTCTTCTTTTGTTTGACAAATTGATTATGAAATATTGATATTTTTTCTACAGGGCCAGCGTATTCCATCGGTTTCCAGTCACGCACATACACTAGGGCAAAATAACGATGGAATTGGAAGCGACAGCGGGCCACACGAGGAGACTCCCCCACAGTAGTTTGTCGAATTTGGACTTTTTAAAAAATATTTTGTAGGAATTATATCTATATTTTGTAATGACTATGTTGTACAACATATACATTTGACACTCGTTGTATGACAACTTTTGTGTTACATATTTTGTTTTCTATTGAGCTGTTTTATGTGATGTGTGACTTTTGGTTCTTGATTATGATGTTATTATTGATTTTAAGATTTAAGTATTTAAATTTAATATAATTACATGTATTTGTAATATGCTATTAATTACTGGTTTTTTTTAATTCAAAATTTTAGAATGAAAATGCAAAAAAAAAAAAAGACCTATCACGATGTTTACCAAGAAACACTGCAATAGATACTACCGCTTTTGAAAGTGGTACACTCTATTGCGGCGCTAGATAAGCACTGCTGTAGGGCACTAATTTAAATATCTGCATGCTAGCTATTATTCAGTAAAGCAATCCCAGCGCTTGGCAAATGCCGCTATAGCTCGATTTTTTTAAAACTTTGAGACGGAAATGCTCCTATAATGGCGGTTTGGCAACGCCATTATAGATGGACACCATATAGCGGCGGCTTCGGTAAACGCCGCGATAGCCCATATAGTTATAACGACGTACGCTGTAACGGCATTTTCGGCGGCGATTTCAGAAGCGCCGTTATGGGCTATAACGGCACCAATAAACACCTTCTATAGCCTTGTAAAAGCACCGCTATAACCTGTGCATTTTGTAGTGACACCAAAATTATCTAATTCTAAAAACTCTTCTCCTCAGTTCCATTCGTACAATGGTTCAAACATACACAGATTTTAGTTTAGGAAGAATCCTAAATCAATTAACTTATATAAAAATACATGAAGTGGTCCCAAACTTTAAGATGCCAGAATATCTTAATAATCAAACTCGACATCTCTAATTCAACTGGAGTCAAGAATAATAAGTGCACAAAATCAATTCAATGCAGTTAATATTTTTTCTAAAGAAACCCTAAAACTAACAAATCCCAAAACAAAATTAACCCTAAAACCCCTAAAATTAACATTAAATTAATTTGTACCAGAAGAATCGGATGCCGTCGGTGGGAGACGAAGGGGGCGTCGAGGGACGATGGCATGGGAGGGAGACGTTGGAGGATGGCGGATAAGGGAGACGACAAGGGCGATGGTGGTGGCCAGGGTTCGAGATTGAGAGGAAGAGAGATTGAGCAGGACCGGATGAGGGGGACGGCGGGGGGCGACAGGGGGCGGCTAGGGTTTCGGATTTGAGTGGGAGAGCGAAAATAGTTTTGGGAAAATGATATTTTTAGGTTGGGGGTTTTTTTTTTTTGGTTGGGGGTTTTTTTTGGTTGGGGGTGACAGTATAAAACAACTCCACAACTCCGGCATTTTTATAAAATGCCTGGATAGGGGTGAGATTGATTTTTTATTTTTGGGGCCAGAGTCTATTCCGGCGTTTAGATCCAAACGCCGGAGTATAAACGCCGAGGCAGTGCATTTTTGTTGTAGTGGTGGACTGTTAGTCATTCACTGATTGGACCACTATACTTTCATATAGGTAATTTCAGAAACTTGAGAACCAAGGTTTCTAACTAATCTTAGCTATTACAGTTCCAGAAAAAAAAAACACTAGTTTTAGCTGCTACCTTGTCGCTGTAGAGCATGGTCAATTCTAGTTGAAATTTTTGTGTGTTTAATAACGCAAGTTTTCTTACAAGACGTGGCTTGAGAATATAGTATTTTGGAGCTTTTCTCTATATTTAATCATTTTTCTATGTATCTTTCTGTTGTTTCAATTGACGTTACCGTGAGGAATTTATAGTTATCCTACTCTCTGACACATTGGACACTCGGTATGGGATATTAGCTTTTTAGCAATATTTCACATAAATGAGTGTTTGGCGTAGATAAGAGCATCATTAGTTGGTTTTTACCTAAATTTTGCAAAAATAGAAATCCTGCTGTCGTTGGCTATGCTCTGCTATATTTGGCAGACTATATAGGGATATGAAAAAAATATCATATAGGGATATGAAAAAAATATCATACGAAAGATGATATTTCGTCTGTTCGATCGGACGAAAGATCATCTTACGTCGCAAATATTCTGTTTTTAAAAAAATTCGACAAACGGGAAATCATTTCCCGTACGTTTCATTTTTGTTATTATTATTTTTTTTTTAATTTCGACGGAAGGGAAATGATTTCCCTTCTGTTCTACAAAAAATTTCTTTTAAATTCGAGCACGGACGGGAAATGATTCTCTGTCCGTTCCGGAAAAAAAAAAGAACGAAAAAAAGCACGGACGGGAAATGATCCCCGTCCAGGCACATTACTTTTCAGATTTTTTGGAAAAATCCTATAAACTATAGCCTATAACTTTTTCTATGTGTATAGATTATGTTTTAATTGAAATTAATTAAGATTTAAGATTTATTTAAGATATATTAAGATTTAATTAGGATTAATTTAACAGTAAATTAGGAATTAGCTAGGAGTTATTTTTTAAAAATTCTCAAACGGAAAATGATTCATCGTCTGGTGGTTTTTTATTTAAAAAAAAAATAAAAATCAATGAAGGAAAAATCATTCATCGTCCGTCGATTTTTTTAAATTAAAACCCAAAATTTGGGTACAAACGGCTACGATCGAAATCCGAATTTCTTATTCTTATATGTCAAATACCCAAAGTTTGAGTCGGAACGACTACAGATGTTCTAGGGATTACTTTTTTTGGGTGAAATTTCTGATAGGACCGAGTCTGGATGACATTTTTACCATATGCACGTTCTAATAAGTACATCAAATTTCAGAGTTATGTTAAGAGATTTATATATGTTCTTCAACAAACAAAAAAAGTACTCGAATAAAAAGAAAGAACTTCCACTATAAATTTCCACTGTAGAAAACATGCATGACAAACCCGTTTATCAATACCTCACCAAATCTGACAAAGGACCAAACCCCAAAACCCTAGCGTTGTGATTCTTGTAAAGATTTGGACTGAGTGCAGTTGTAGTTAAATAGGAGTCAATGATGTCTGATTAGTTACTTTTAGAAAGACCTTAAACTATTCCCCTCTCTGCCTATAATAATGGGGGATATGCATGTGTGTTTGTGAGGTGGAATTCAGCTACCTTTCTTAAGCTTGTACCCTGCAAGTATTTATGGTTTTCACATGTATTTGATTTTTCTCTTTTAACAATCAGGTCCACCTCTGACATCCCACCTTCAATAGCCATGAGGTGGAAAAAAAATTCATCTTATTTGGATTTGGTGAAATATTATTTCTATAGTTCTTTTTTTTAGTGTTATCTATATATTTATTTTACATCTTATTTTTTTGTTTTTCTTTTCTTTTCTTTTCCTTTGTTTTTTTCTTCCTTAATTTTTCACTTAGTAGTGTTTTTTGAATGCACAGTTTATAGTGATTGCACTTAACATTCCATTTGTTAATGTTAACAGAGAGATTGAAAAAATGTTATTGGATTGATTATAACTGAATATAATGACTCATATATATAGGAAAGAAGTAATACATACTCTGATATGGGACTAATATAATATAATATCTAACACCCCCTCTCAAACTCACAATGAGTCGAATAATGTGAGTTGGCCCACCAAGTGTCGAAATCTCTGGATAGTGTGAGATTTGGTAAAGTAGTATGATGTCTGTTGTGAAGATGTCACATAATGAAATGAAATGGGCCCTGCCTCAAAACGCTCATGAATATAGTGGCAATCAATCTCTATGTGTTGCGTCCACTCATGAAAGACCAGGTTGCTTGCAATATGTAAGGCACCACGGTTATCACAATGAAGAGGATTGGCTACTGTAACAGTGACACACATATCTGATAACAACCACTGAACATGAAAAATCTCTCTAGTGGTAATTGTCATCGCACTGTACTCATCTTAAGTGAAAAAATATGCAACAACTGCATGTTTCTTGCTTCGCCATGAGATCAGCTAATCACTAAGAAATACATAGAAACCTTTGGTAGACCGTCTGGTAGTAGGATCACCTACCCAATCTGAATCTAAATATTCAGCTCCGTTCTAGATGTAGAAGGCATGAATAATTATCGAGTGATAGTGCCTCGAATGTATCTGAAGAATCAAAGAAGAGCACTGTAGTGAATTGATCGAGGAGCTAAAACAAACTAGCTAACAATACTGACTGTATGAGTAATATCGGGTCTGGTCATGCATAAATAGACAAGATGTCCAACAATCTATCTGTATCTAGTGGGATTAGGAAGATGTAGTGCCCTGAATTTCGTATATTGAAAACTTGTGACACAATTCTGAATCTTTACTTCAAATGAGTACACAACACAGAAAATTACAGGAAATTAAAACTCTTTATTACATACAATACTGCTAGAATGTATAATGTAGTCTTATATAAATCTACATCATGAATTACACCAATAAGTTACATTATACAAGGAAGCTATACCCTCCACCTGGATGCTCCACTACTCGAATCTCCTACTCCCAGGATCAGAAAGTCCTATAAACTAACCAACTGTGGGCACGTCAGTTGAATGCAACTGACGCAATACTGATGAAACCAGCGATCTCCCAATCCTCAACAATCAACATTTATGCAAAATGTGAAAATCATACAAATGTAAGTGTTGGTGTATGCCATGACTCGGAATCTAATGCATAACTCAAATGCACACGATGCTCTTATTCGAATGCACACTTGATTGAAAACGTATGCATCTTATAAAATAATTGTTAACTTTTTGGGGGGATATTACAGAAGAAGCTCACCATCTGTGGGATTAAGCTTCACGTGAAACTCTAAGAAAGTATCGGCTGATTGATTGTCAGATAGACATACAGCAGAGATAATGTCTGATGTGTATTTTTGCTAAGAATGAGTATCTCCGAGATCCATGGGCAATCTCTAGACCCAGAAAATAGTGTAGTTTACCAAGATCATTCATATCAAACTGGTGGTGAAGGTATTTCTGAGTACATGCAATGCTTACGGAGTCATCTCCAGTAATAATCATATTATCAACATATAGTAGTAGAAGTTCCCTCTCCTGCGATGTTGACTGCATAAACATAGAGTGGTCCTGTGAACTCTGACTAAAACTTATCTGTGTGATGACATAGTGAAAGCACTCAAACCAGGCTCGAGGAGCAGGTTTCAGAACATATATAGCGTGGTGTAGACAACAAACATGACGAAGAGGTGTGATAAGGCCAAGAGGAGGCTTAAACAACCTCAAATAGGGTACTATGAAGAAATGCATTCTCCACGTCCATCTGGTATATCAGCCACTGACGGATGTCATCAATGGTAAGCAGAGTGCAGACTATAGTCATCTGTGCAACTAGAGCAAAAGTCTCATCATAATCAATGTCATACTCTTGAGTAAATTTTCGGACAACTAGATGAGTCTTGTGTCGCTCAATGGAGCCATCAAGTTGATATTTAACCTTGAAGATCCACTTGCAGCTAATTGGCTTGACGCCTGCTGGTAGTGGAACAACATCCCAAGTGCTAGTCTGATCAAATGCACAGAACTCCTCAGCAAAAGCTTCCCACCACTCAGAATATTGAATCACTTCCTAATAGGTTCTGGGCTCACATGTGGAGTGTATAGCAATAAGATATCCATGCAACTGAGGTGATTAAAAGGCAAGGGTTGCAAAACAAAATTGGTCAGAGGGACCAGTGTCATTAGGTGTATAACATGTAGGTGGAATGCTCGAAGTGGTACATGTAGATTGAGGAACTAGTGGTGGATGTGCAGGGTGTGGGGGTGAGGTTGGTTGGGTGGGTGCATCCAGCGGTGGGAATGCAGATGGTATAAGTACATGTGGCTGCGGTGATGCAGGAGGTATGGGAAGAGCCTCTGTAGGAGGGGCAAGAGTCGTAATGTCTGTGTGAGATGGGAGAAGAACCAAAGGAGTGAGATCGAAGGAAATGCGTGAAGATGTGTCCAGGGAGGTAGTCGAGGGATCCGAAAAATCGAGAAAGCTAGTATCCTCAGGAGATGACAGATAGTAAGGAGAGTATTCCATAAAGGAGACATGTCGAAAAATACAGACACGACGCGCTAAAGGGATCAAAACAACGATATCATTTGTGCTCCATGCTAATACCTTGATGAACGCACTTAGTAGCGCGGGTGGTCAGCTTTGGGCGCTCAGTGGAAGGAAGAAGAACGTAATAGGTGCACCTAAAAGTACGGATCATACTGTAGTTCGGTTATGAATGATGAAGAGCCTCATAACATGTTGTACCAGATAGGATAGATGAGGGAGTGATGTTAATGAGATGAAAAGAAGTCATGATAGCTTCAGCCCATATCAGACGAGAAATAGAAGAGGAGAGTCAAAAAATGCGAGCCGTCTCAAGAATATGACTGATGCGGTTTATTTTTGGGAGACGTGTGGATGCACCAGGTGTGAGTTCGGACTCAATTTGTATTTGAAGGAGAATGCTGCTCGTCTGACGACCCTTGGCTGACCGGGCGGAACCTGTGGCGACCTCAGGGTGACTCGGAGATCTGGGCTCGGATCAGAGGATTCGGATCCGAGGTCTTGTGTACCTGCAAACGGTCCTGAAACACCGGGGTTTGTCCCGGTGGCGGACCCTCCGACGATCTAGTCAGTCTCTGTGAGAGAGTAGCAATAACTAGGTGAATTTAAGTGGAAAAAGATTGATTACCTCCAAAAGGTGGGTGAGGGTCTAGTATTTATAGAGAACCCCAACCGGGTTTAGTTCCGTTTTGGGGGTCGGGTCTGGACCCGAAAGCCCATGGGCCTGACGTGGCAGATGGCCCAGGGGGTTTAGGGCTGACGTGGCAATACCAGGAGTGGTATAGGGCTGACGTGGCAAAACCCTTGGTGGTATTTGGAGCTGACATGGCTGATCGTGGGGCTCCTGTGCTCCTGGGAGGATCTGAGGGCCTGGGCTGCGCCAAGTCATCTTCCTTCTACACCAGGATGGTAGGACGGCTGGGAGGGCTATCGTGGATCGGAGGCCGAGGGCCATAGTCGCTCATCGGACACGAGGAGTCCGGATCTGTGGGGGTGAACTGGAGACTCGGCGCCGACCCTGTAGTGGAGGTTCGGCGCCGATCTGGACCGCTGTTTTCACCATTTCTGAGTGAGAGTTGTATTGGGCCATGGTTGGGCCCTAAGCCATTTTTACCCTACCACACAAGCCCCCCACTCCTACGGGGGTGCGGGAGCTAGCCGTGGAGGAGTGTCTACGGGTGTAAAAAAAAATGGGATGGCGAACCCCTGGGTCTTCCTGAGGGGGGCGTCCTGATTGTTTAGAGCGATCCTCAAGCCGGCGAGAGCCTGTTAGGCGGTAAGGTTGATGGCGAGCCGTTGCTTCCTCCTGAGAAGAGTACCTCGGCGCTCGACTGAACCTCGAGGAGACGAGAGATTATGTGTCGGTGAGGAGGATGGCGAACTGGTGTTTCTTCCTAAGAAGAGGGCCCTGGTGCTCGACCAAACCTCGAGATGACGAGGGATTACGTGTCGGTAAGGGTGATGGCGAGCCGTTGTTTCTTCCTGAGAAGAGTACCCTGGTGCTCGACCGCACCTCGAGAAGACGAGGGATTATGTGTCGGCAAGGGTGATGGCAAGCCGGTGATTCTTCCTGAGAAGAAGACCCTGGTGCTGGACCCGACCTCGAGCTGGCGAGGGACTTATGGGCCAACAAGGGGGATGGCAAGCCGTTGGCCTTCCTGGGAAGACCGCCCTGGTGCCAGACCTGACCTCGAGCTTGGCAAGGGATTACGGGTCGGCAAGGGCGATGGCGAGCCGTGGAGCCTTCGTGAGAAGACTACCCTGGTGCTGGACCCGACCTCGAGCTGGCGAGGGACTTATGGGCCAACAAGGGGGGTGGCGAGCCGTTGAGCCTTCCTGAGAAGACTACCCTGGTGCCGGACCTGACCTCGAGCTTGGCGAGGGATTACGGGTTGGTAAGGGTGATAGCGAGCCGTGGAGCCTTCCTGAGAAGACTACCCTGGTGTTGGGCCCGACCTCGAGCTGGCGAGGGACTTATGAGCCAACAAGGGGGATGGCGAGCCGTTCAGCCTTCCTAGGAAGACTACCCTGGTGCCAGACCTGACCTCGAGCTTGGCGAGGGATTACGGGTTGGTAAGGGTGATGGCGAGCCGTGGAGCCTTCCTGAGAAGACTACCCTGGTGTTGGACCCGACCTCGAGCTGGCGAGGGAATTATGGGCCAACAAGGGGGATGGCGAGCCGTTCAGCCTTCCTGAGAAGACTACCCTGGTACCAGACCTGACCTCGAGCTTGGCGAGGGATTACGGGTTGGCAAGGGTGGTGGCGAGCCGTGGAGCCTTCCTGAGAAGACTTTTCTGGTGCTAGAAACTGGCCTCGAGCTGGCGAGGGGTTTATGGGCCGGCCAGATTGTGGGCGAACCGGTGTGCCTTGGGAATGTTGAGCAGGGTAGTCTGCCGTATTTGCGGAGCATTGGGGGCGCCTTGGGATCTGTGTGAGGTTCCAATTTCCCAGGTACTTTAATGGTGCCGCCTAATAAATGTATGGCGCATGGTCTTCCGTCGTTTGGTTTTCCCCGTGTCATAAAGGCCGGCCCCTGGGGGAGGCTATAAGTACCCCCCCCCTTCTGTAGTGGGTCAGATCAAAGCAAGGGTGGTCTATTGGCCTTTAAAGGTGTCTGCTTCGGCGGACGGCTGTCTTTTGCCCCTTTTTACCCCCGGTTGTGTCAGAGAGGTGGTTTCTCTGTCGCCCGGATCTTCTCTTGGATCTGATGGCCCTGATTCGGTAGCCAGATCCAGGGGGGATTAGGGCGAGAGGGGCAACGACCGAACTCCGAGGGGTGAGCTGTTTGCAACTGTGAAGGTTCTGTCCTTCCGGAAGAGATGAAGGGCGTTCCGGGCCAGTTGTTTGCAACTGTGAAGGTTCCGTTGCCAGAGCAGGCCGAACCTTTGCAGTTGCAACAACTGGCTCGGAATGGTGCACTTCTCTCGATCTCTGAGTGTTGATCTGCTTTCGACCGGGGTGCTCGCCGAGGGCGGCGTCTTAACGCTTTGGGCCTCGGACAGATGAGTCGTTCTCCGATTGGAGGTTGACTACTCTGCATTTCAATAGGAATCCAGGTGATGGCGGTTTCTGTCTCACCCTTGAACAGTTCGGGTCTTAGGCTGACGAAGCTGTAAGCCCCGAGCTGCTCACGGGTGAAAGGGGAACCGACCCCGCCTCGGAGCCCGGGGCGTCTGTCTAAGGACGGCGCCTTAAATCTTAAGTAAAAATGTTCCCTCCCCCGAATACTTCTTCCGAGCTGACCTCCTCGTCTGGCTGCCAGTCTGTCATTGGATGATGTCAGCAGCGCACGTTTTGAGGACGTGGCGCGAATTACCAGGCGGCAGTTGCATGTCAAATAGGTGAACAGTACTCGCGGAAATCGAGGAGTCGCCTCTACCTCCTATAAATATTCCCCCCTCTCCCCCATCAGTCCACTCCTTTCTTGCTGCTTTCTTTTTTCAAAAAATTTCTCAACCCTTCAGCGCTCATCTTTGCAGCTCGCTGTACTAGGCTCGCCCTTCCAAAGTAACCCCAGGTGAGTTGGTAAGTCTGCTTAGTTTAGGCATAGATGGATAGGGCTCAGTCTGGCTCGTCAGCATCGACGTCTAGGGGGGAAGTGAAGCCCATCTCCGAATCGACATCCTGGGAGGAGCCCGTACTCAAGGAGGAGTCAGTACACGTTGATGAGTCTTCTGATACGGTTTCGTGGGAGGAACCAGTAGGTGAGGAGGAGGTATACGATGCGAGGTTGTTGCGCTCTCGTCGTCCCTTCGTGGTGGAGAGCAGCGAGTCGGAGGAAGCGAATGATGGTTCGGACGGCGTCCGTGTTTTGGAGTTGACTTCCGAGGGAGAGGGAGGCGAGGGTGGCACCGTAAGGAGATCCACAGTTCAGGGTGCAGGTCCGAGTTCCATGCTGACCGGTCGGGGGCCCTTATTCATTCCCTCGCCGGAGCGAACCAAGAAGAGGAAGAAGGCTCCGAGGAAGGCAGGATCGAGGACTGGTGGTTCGAGCCAGGGGTCTGTCTACCGCAACTTGTGGACAGGTTCAGCCGTGCAGCCGAAGCCTTTCCGTCAATATCCTGACGACCTATCCGACAAGGAGCTCTTTGGTGTGCAGGCCTCTTCACCGAGTCGGAAGAGGGTGTTGATGGAAGCGATTCTGACCGTCTTGGATGGCGGGGACTTGGAGGTTTTGCAGCTGGCGTACCACATAGGTCCTAGCTACGAATTGATGCTGCCGAGCTCTACTCTGTGCCCAACCGATCCCCTATCTGCTTGGTATTGTGTCTTCCCAGTGGACGCGTTCATTTCTGGACTGAGGCTGCCAGTCCACCCGTTTGTTCGGAAAGTGCTGAACTGGGCCTCCTTGGCACCGATGCAGTATGGGCCGAACTCTTGGAAGCAGATAATCTGTTTTGTACTGATGTGCGAGGAACAACAGGTACCCCTGCGGTTGAACGTGTTCCAAGCGACGCTGATGATTAGTTTGGCGGCTGAGGGTGTTTACTATATCTCCCCCCGGAGTAGGAGGAAGGTTGTTCACAGCCACCCGGACTCCATCAAGGATTGGAAGAAAAAATATCTGGTGATCCGGAGTGAAGAGCCCTGGGACATTCCGACTCGATGGAACTACTCCAAGTCGAGCCATCCTGCGCCGGGGCCGGGGGATCTGACGGCCGAGGAGTGGGGGTTTGTCAAGCGCCTCCGTTTGTCCCCTAGTATTAATTGGACGAAGGTGACGGAGGTCCACCTGGCGAGCGTTGGACTGAGCCCAGCCGTTCTGCGTATGTAGTTGTTTCTTTTCTCTCGATCCTTTCGTACTTTCTTGCTCATTGTTCTTAATGGTTTTTTCTGTAGATATGGATGAGGCATCGATTAAAGCAAGGAGGCTCGCCATGAAGAAGGAGAATGCCGAGAAGAAGAAGGGGGAGGCGGCGAAGAGGCCGAGGGAGCCGTCCCTTGTTATTTCGGAGGTACCGCTCGAGCCGAGGGTTAAGAGGACTCGTTCGGAGTCGAGCAAGGGGGCTGCCCCTTCGAAGGATAAGGGCCCAGCGAGGGCATCCGATCTCGACAAGGGGAAAGGTCCCTTGGTAGAGGTTGAGGAGGAGGACCCGGTGGTGGAGATGTTGCGGCAACGGTGGGTGCCGGACTGGTCGGTTCGGATGGGTGACTGTCTGACCGAGGAAGCCCAGGCCGTAGAGGTGGTGGAGAAGCTGGCGACGCCTCGCGACCACCAGATGATGGAGAGCGAGCCCGTAGAGGTGGCATTTACGCGTTTGGCGCAGGCCACCGTGTTGGTAAGCTTGCCGACCTCCTCCTTTCTGTTAGTCTTGCTTCAGGAGTTTTCTTCTTATCTGTGCCTTTCGGTCGCAGGCTTGTATGCAGGGAGCTAATGTAAAGAACCTCTACGAAGCGTCCCTGTCGCAAGAACGTGCTCGGGCGGACAAGAGCGAGCGAGAGATGAAGGAGATGCGGATCGAGCTCGAGGGTTCGCATCAGAGGGAGCAGCAGATGAAGCTGGAGCTCAAGGCCAAGGACACCGAGTGGGGGAAGAGGGTGGCCTCCTTGAAGAGGAAGTTGGCGAAGGAGAAGGGGAAGTTGACAGCTGCGTTCGCCAAGGAGAGGAAAGAGCTGACGGATGCGGGTCAGCGGATGGTGATCGCCGCCCAGGATGAGTGTTACGCGAAGGCCCTCAGCCATGTGAGGCACTTCTATCCGACCGTCGACCTGTCCAATTTTGAGTACGACATGGAGATCGATGGGACCCCGAAGACTCCTGCCGAAGAGGGGCCCGTTGTTAACCCGGCCGTCGACCCTCCGGTGAACCCGATCGATGACGAGGTGGGAAATCGAGTTGTATAGTTTTGCCTTTCTTTCTTTTTCCCCCTTTTCGATTGTATTTGCCTCCCGCGGACTGGCCACCGCCTTTTTGTAAGAAGCAGCAAAATTTATAAAAAAGCATCTTTGACTTGTCAAGTGTTTTGGCGCCGGACATTTCCGAATCTCCTTGCTTATGTGCTTCGAGTTGGTTCTCTTTGTAGGTTGTGGCTTTCCTTCCCGAGGTGGACCCCCGTCGTTCCGTCGTGGCGTGGCTCCGGAGCAAGGTGGAGGCATTGGAGGCCACTTTGGCTTGGTACCGTGAGAGGGCCCGCACCGCCGAGGCGGCCTTTAGCTATTACAAGAACATGTCTGAAGCCCTTGGTGAAGAGGCAAGTCGTCTGAGGAGGGTGACGTTGGATCGGGGAACTCGTGGGAGTCGGACCTGGATAAGCTATGTCGAGTTCCTTGGTGCAGAGGCCCTCCTCTGAGAAGCGACTTCGCGATGTGCTAGTGGAGAAGGAGGTGGAGATACTCCTCTACCGGTCGATGCTGGGTGTTTCGAGACCTTCCTCGGGTGGTCAGTGAGCAGGGGGGGGTACCTATGGTGGCGTTGCTAACGGAACGTATGCGGCCCACCGATGCCCAGAGTTCCGTGGTCGGTATATCAGTCGTGGCCGTTCGTCGGACCAGAGGGGCTTTGAGAAGGCGGCCTCCTGCTGTTCGAGATGAGGGGAGTATTTCTGCAACGGTCCTCGTTTGTTCCCTCTTAACCTAATAAAGGAACATGAATAAGGAATTCATTTCACTCTTTGCTCCGGTTGATAGCATACGAAATGATGAAGGGGATGTAGTTCGGCCTGATCGTTTCGTGAGGAATCGGAGTGGGGGGAGGTGAAGTCTTGGGTGTCGATCCCCTAACCTGGTATTAGGTCGGATTTGCCGAGGCGTTTGGAGTATGATACAACGAGATTTCCTTAGTATAAGATAGGGGGGGCCGCTAAAAACGGCCCTTTACAAAGGAAAGCTTTACAAAAGGTTCACTTCTAGCTAAGTTAAAACCTATGCTCGTTCTTCGCAAGAATTCACTGGGTGCTTGGTGTCAAGGGGGAACCTCTCCGGCTCGACGGCAGGTCTGGGGGTAGGGCCGTCCTTCTCTGGTTTGAATTTGACGGCGTCGAGGGGGAACACTCCTCCCCCGACGGTGGTCATGTAGCATGATCGCGCTGCTTCTTGGTTGCCTCGGACGACGCCGACTCCTTGTGGGGTGGGAAATTTGAGCTTCAGATGGTAGGCCGAAGGCACTGCTTGGAGGGAGCATAACCCGGGACGGCCGAGTATGGCGTTGTAAGCCGCCTTGACGTTGACCACCATGAAGTCCATAGACTCGGTCCTCTTGACGGGAGCCGATCCTGCGGTAACGTCGAGGGTGACAATCCCATCTATCACGACAGGGACGCCGAAGAACCCATGCAAGGTGTATCCGGCCGGCTTGAGCTTGCCTCTAGGTAACTTCAGATTCTCGAAGGCTTCGAGGAAAAGAATGTTCACCGAGCTGCCGTTGTCGACGAGGATTCGGCGAACTTCACAATTAGCCATGTGGAGGCTAATGACGAGGGCATCGCAGTGGGGGAGGCGAACGCCTTCGAGGTCCTCCCCTGAGAAGGAGACTGGCATGGGTTGTAGCTTGGGAGAGGGGTTGCCTTGGACAGCATTCACCTATCGGATGAAGGCTTTTCGGGAAGTATTCGATTCCCCTCCCATTGGCCCTCCATGGACACAGTGCAAGATAAATGGCGGGTCCGCGGCTCCCTCAGACTCGGGATCCCGACCCTGGATGTGGTTCGGAGTAGGGTTCGGGGGCGAGTGTCTCCGGTTCCTAGTATCTCGTCGATCCCGCGGGACTTCTCGGGTGAATTCTCGGAGGTACCCCCTGGAGATGAGTTCCTCAATCTCGTCTTTCAGGGCCCGGCATTGATCGGTGTCGTGCCCATGGTCTCTGTGGAAGCGGCAGTAGAAGCGCTGATCTCGGTTCTTGCCATTGTTGGGTCGGGGAGGTAGTCGAACAATGCCTTTGTCTTCGATTTCTAAGAGGATGGCGGATACGTTATGCGTCAAGGGAGTGTACTTCTCGAAGCGGGGGATCGGCAGGATCTTTTTTACGGCCCCCGCGTCCCTCGGAGCTTTCTTTGATGGCTCGACTTCTTCGGCTTTCCATTTTCCCTTTGAGTTGGCCTCTCTGGCGTCTTCGGGGCTAAGGGCCTCTTCTGCTCTAATGTATTTCTCGACCCTGTTGAGGAGGTTGGGAAAGTCGATGGGGGGTCTCTTCGCCAGAGAAGCTTTCAGCTGTCCATGACGGACGTTGTGCCGAAAGGCCGCGGAGGCGACGCCTGGATCAAGGGAGGAGACCGCCCTTGCTTCCGTGGTAAACCTCCGGACGAACACTCTGAGGGACTCTCCGTCTATCTGTCTGAGCCCAAGTAAAGAAGCGCTGGTCCTTTCCGCCTTCCGGCTGGTGACGAAGTGAGCAAGAAAATTGCCTTCTAGTTGGTCGAAGGAGTAAATGGAGCCGAGGGTGAGCTTTGAGTACCATTCACGAGCCGGACCTCGGAGAGTGGCGGGGAAGGCTCGGCATAGCAGGGGATCCGAGGCGCTGTGAATCATCATGAGGGTTTTGAAACCCTCCATGTGATCAGCGGGATCTCCCTCGCCGTCGTAGGTCTCGAATTGAGGTGGTCGGAAATTCTTGGGTATTTCTGCTTGAAGGATGGGGGCGGAGAAGGGAGGACGGATGGGTCTGTACCCCTGAGCCACTCGTCGGTCGCCGTCCCCTATGTGATCGAGGCGGTCCTCCATTTCTTGGAGGCGCCTTAGGAGTACGCCGCCGTCTTCTGGCTGGATAGTTGATGTGTGCGACATGCTTGCCTCGGCATCCGACCTAGTTTGGGAGTGGAAGGTTTCCTCCCTGGGGGCCCGTCGGAGGGCCCCGAGAATTTCTCTCCGGAAGTCTCGGAACTCCTTGTGAGTGACGGGGGCTCCCTCGACCCTGTTTGGTCGGTCCAAGGGCTGCCTTCCGATGCGGCTGAGCGCTGACCTCCGTCCCTCGGGCGGCGGTCTTAGATGGTTCGGGGCCGGGTTGGAAGCGGCCCTTCCCCTGCTGCGGTTAACCTGTCGGTTGACGATTACTCCCCGTAGGTCGGGCTGGACTGTATGGGTGGCGCTCCGCCGGGATCCCTGATGGGAGTCTCCGTGCCTTGATGCGTGTGGCCCGGCATTGGTGTTTGGTGGTGGGGTGTCCCGTCGGTTGACGGAGGAAGCAGCCCCCTTGCCCTTTGAGGCCATGAGAGTTCGGCTGTCGAGGTGCCTTGATGGTCGCGCTAGGGTCGGCCTCTGAAGCAGAGTTCCCACAGATGGCGCCAACCTGATGCGGTTTATTTTTGGGAGACGTGTGGATGCACCAGGTGTGAGTTCGGACTCAATTTGTATTTGAAGGAGAATGCTGCTCGTCTGACGACCCTTGGCTGACCGGGCAGAACCTGTGGTGACCTCGGGGTGACTCGGAGATCTGGGCTCGGATCAGAGGATTCGGATCCGAGGTCTTGTGTACCTGCAAACGGTCCTGAAACACCGGGGTTTGTCCCGGTGGCGGACCCTCCGACGATCTAGTCAGTCTCTGTGAGAGAGTAGCAATAACTAGGTGAATTTAAGTGGAAAAAGATTGATTACCTCCAAAAGGTGGGTGAGGGTCTAGTATTTATAGAGAACCCCAACCGGGTTTGGTTCCGTTTTGGGGGCCGGGTCTGGACCCGAAAGCCCATGGGCCTGACGTGGCAGATGGCCCAGGGGGTTTAGGGCTGACGTGGCAATACCAGGAGTAGTATAGGGCTGACGTGGCAAAACCCTTGGTGGTATTTGGAGCTGACATGGCTGATCGTGGGGCTCCTGTGCTCCTGGGAGGATCTGAGGGCCTGGGCTGTGCCAAGTCATCTTCCTTCTACACCAGGATGGTAGGACGGCTGGGAGGGCTATCGTGGATCGGAGGCCGAGGGCCATAGTCGATCATCGGACACGAGGAGTCCGGATCTGTGGGGGTGAACTGGAGACTCGGCGCCGACCCTGTAGTGGAGGTTCGGCGCCGATCTGGACCGCTGTTTTCACCATTTCTGAGTGAGAGTTGTATTGGGCCATGGTTGGGCCCTAAGCCATTTTTACCCTACCACAATGACGATACTTGCGTTCAGCTATATCATTCTGCTCATGTGTGTGAGGGTAGACTACTGAAAAGTATGCGATGAGATTGAAGGATCGATCTCATAGTAGTGAAACTATACCCACGAGAACCGTCTGAGTGAAAGTCTTGATGCGCACACCGAACTAAGTGTGAATCATGGCCGTAATGAACTGGTAAACATTTGGAATCTCAGATTGTTGGCGCATAAGAAAAACTCATGTATCGCGAGTAAAGTCATCTATGACGACAACATAATAAAGATAGCCTTTGCTAGAAGGTACATGAGAGGATCCTCATATGGCAGAATGAACAAGTTGAAAGGATGAGTGATTTGAAAAGTGCTTTTGTTATTAAAAGGGAGTGCTATGTGTTTGGTCAACTAAATGTCTGTGCCACAGATTAGCATCAGATGTCACAACACCAGCAAAACTATGATGAGATCTATGTGCATGAAGACAATCTAGATGATATAGACGACCTTGTCACTAGCACGCTCAATCTCCTGTCCAATGTGTAATCTGTAATAGAAAATCCTAAAGAATTGAAATGTAATGACAAGATCACTATTGCACAAAGCACTAATGGAAATAAAATTCATGGATAAATGGGTAGCATAAAGAACATAATGCAATGTGAGAGTGGGAGAGCTAATAGATCATGAGTGTGTAGTGAGAAGTTGTGGGTCATTGGCTGTGTGAAAGGATGGAGAGTAAGAGGAAAGTACAGTGCTAGTGGTGAGCAGTGTATAATTACTAGTAAGATGATGTGATGCCCTAGAATCTAGAATTCAGGAATAATTCACACCAGGAGTAACAGAGAATGCATGGACAGAGGGACCAACACTGATAAACTGACTTAAGAGCTTAAGTTCTAGTTGAGCGTGGCGATGCTGAAGATTGACCAAATCCATAAGAGATGACAAAACTGAGGTAACGGTCATGACAAAAGAAGTACAGGAAGAAGTATGGCGAGGAGGAAGGGACGATTGATGTTGGGGTAGGGATTAGGATGGCGATTTTACTGTTGTCGGGATCGATATGTTGCTACTGTTGCTGGTGTCAGAAGAAGTGGTGGGGCAGGGATCGAGATGATGCTGTTGTTGACGCTGGGATTATTGATGAGTGAAGAGAAAGATGCAGTAACTGGGAAGTTGGTAGAGATGGAAAGATACTGGCGAAACTGAGATTCCATTAGAGAAGTACTAGTACCTGCAATTTTTTTTGACTTTTGTTTTACGTCAATGAACGACGGCTTCGGTTGAGGCGGCAGCAACAACATACGATACAAAAGGAGAGAGAAGTAGGGTTAGGGTTAGGGATATGGTATAATATTCGGGGTTTGGGTTTGGTATGTGTTTGAATTTCGGGTTCAGGTTGGTATAGGGTTGGATTTCGGGTTTCACATTTTTTTCTTGGATTTTTTATTCGAGTAGTGTGTTAGATGGTCGGGTATAAGATATGGATTTTAGATAATAAATGAGGGTTAGGGTTAGGGTAGGAGATGAGTGGCGGCTAGGGTTTGTAAGGCCCCGAATCCCAAATACACTGAATTCGAGATATTCTACAGGATCTTTTCACTTTCTTAGTACAATTTTACAAGGAATTTAAACTTTTCACTTTTCATCAGAGTTACATCATATATTACATTTACATTTGCACAGCGAAAGTAAAATATACAACATTTGAATAAATATACAACAACATGGTAAAATCTTTATGCATCCATTCCTGTTTAACCTTTAACATGTCATTTATCCTGCATATAGAACTGTGGGTACGTCAGTTTATTCAACCGACGATAATTATACATGGCCATCCTCTCTATGCCAGAAACAGTATAACGATTCTCATTTCTTAACATATCACAAACTTGTTCACATAACAATTAAAGTAAGGGAAAAAATCTTAATGATGTCGTGTCGTGATCGTGCACTTAATCCTTAATGCAATTAGTTAATTTACATGACACTAATACGCACTTGTTCAGATTCTATGCATCCCATACTACATAGGTCCGAGGGCAAGTCTCTTAATCGTTCTTCATTTTTGTAGGGTTCAATCCCTCGCCACGACTTAATCTACTACTGTAATTACGGTGAGTATCCTAGATGATCTATGAGTACAAGCACGTGCACTGGACCCTAGAGGGAAACCCCACACCATGTCTTGACTCATCAAGCATGCATTCTGTGGCAATTCAGCCTCCTCCCTGAACACGATCCTCTTGCAGTCACCAAACATCCCACAAGCGTGGCTAAAGTCCGATCATTACTGAGTCGTGCCCACGCCATGTCTTGACTCATCAAGCATGCATTCTGTGGCTCACACACCCGCACCGTAAACTCTAGTTCTCATACTTATGTTTTTTCTCACTTTCATCACATCTCCACTATGTACTAATTATTAGAATCATGAATAAAAATCAAAGCTCTAGAGTTAGCCTCTCCACTAAACCGGACTTATTCATTTCATTCTCACATGACCAACCTTGGTCTTCTTTTCAATTTCATTTCATTTCCATTGCCGGGGGAGACTTAGCTACTCTTTTGTTTCAATTTCCAATTCACAACTTCCAATTTGAGTATTTCCAACTCATGAATTCATTTTTCATTGCCTCGGCATATCATGTTCTTAACTTTCATATTCATGTAGTTCTCAATTCAAAACTATGATTCATTTCATGTAAATTCTCAATTCAAAACTATGATTCATTTCATGTAAATTCACACAGCAACAAATAGAGTTTATCAACATCAACCATAAGATCCACAATCTTCAAAATAAACAGAATAATGTTCTCTGATATGTCAAAACACTCTGGACAGTCGACTTAGAAAATACCAGTCGACTTGTACAGTCAATTCAAGTTCTTCATAATCACTCGGGAGAGTCGACTGCTGCACATGGCCAGTCGACTGCTCCGCAACTTTCTATGCTCAAAATGTCATTCACGTGACAGTCGACTGTTAACAAATCAGTCGTCTGTCCCGGTCTTAACAGTACATATCCATGTTCAGCTCAGTCGACTTGCTACTCGCATTAGGTCGACTGGACAGGTTCACATTTCAAATTAAGGAATTATCTTTCCATCAGTTCTTACATGCACATGCATCATGGTGTCAAATTACAATATACATATATTCATGCTTCATAAACACGTGGTTTCCTAACTGTTCAGTAACATCACAACATGGAATTTCAAATAACTAATATTGTCTTTTCTTCAAGGAGTGTTAAACATGCGTTTACACTCGTTCATAACTTTCCTGCAGATATGAAATATTAATCTCAATTTATTACACTAGGACAACACAATGGAAATATCTCATTTCGTAGATTTACTGGACTATTCATAGTTTAATCAAAGCATCGGTCGGCTGTTCATATCATCAGTCGACTGCACAGACTATTCTCAGTTTACTAATTATCACTAGTTCTTTTTCATCCATTCACGTCTCCTCCATCATATATAACATGGAGAAATATGAATTTAGCAATCATACTATCACTTCTGTTTTGCATACATGTACATTATCAAATTATGAAGATATTCACCTCGTACCAGTCAACTTGTACATGCGACAGTCGACTGTACCGACCCATTTTGTTCTTATTTACAGTGTCGTTATTACACTATTAGTCTTTCACAATTATCATCATAAACATACTCAGGCAATTCTAATACGTTTGAATTTACTTCTCATAAGCATAGTAACAATCATCATAATCATGGCATATTTTCTACACTAGAAGTCCTGAGAAACACCCACCTTATTGATGAAATAATCGAACTCCAGAAAAGTTCCTTAATGCAATGCACCACTCCTTGCTCCTTGCTCCTTACTCCTTGCTCCTTGCTCCTTACCGAAAATCTCCAGAAGATGATGTCCAGACTCCACAAAATAACACACACACAACTCTCTCACAATATAGTTCTCTTACAAAAATAATCTTTAGTGTAAAGGAACAATGGATGAGAGTGGTATTTATACACCAAATGGAGTGAGATGGAGGGCTAGGATTCAGTAGATGGTTATTGGATCAAGGGCTAGGATGCAATAGGGAGTTGTAAAAACCACCCACACCCTAAATAACTACCCATGTCTCCAACCCACTTCTCATTCCAACCAGCCAAACAAAAGGGTGTGTTCTACACGTGTATGCAACATGCACGTGTATGCACAAATCACCCTACAAGAACTTGTACACAATGACAAGTCTAAAAAAGAGAAATGCTACACACTACAAGTTGTAGAGAATAAAAGATTAGTTCCATGGGCTTAAATTAATTGGGCCAAGATAAATATATTAAAAGAAAAATAAGTAAACTAACATTTGGGCTTTAGAAAAATGCTTTATAGAAAACAATATTCTTGCTCATCATGTTGAAAATAATAGCCAAAATATTACACGTGCACACTACGTGGAAAAATAAATAATTCTTCATACATTTGAAAAATCAGGGTATTACAGGGTTAGCAGAGAAGGTGCGGGATTGGGTTTCGGAAGAGAACGGGGTCTGGGGGTGTTGCAGCAGAGGAGTGGGAAGTCAGGGTTCCGAGATCCGGGGAGTTGGTGAGCGAGGGTGAGTGTTGGGTTCAAGGAGATGGTTTCAGTAGTTTGATGGATTTCGGGTTTGTAGGAGATGGGTTTTGGGGAGTTGGTGGGGAGATGGGTTTCGGTAGTTGGATTGAGATTTGGGATTGTTGGGTTGTTTCGGAATTCAGAGGTGTTGGGATTGGGTTTCGGTGCAGTTGGAGGTGGTGCAGTCGGAGTGTGGTCGATTGGAGGTGTTGGTGCTGTTGCTAGTGGGGTTGTCGGGAGTTGACGCCGCTCTTGTTGTTGGTAATTGTTGTTCGTGAAGACAACTAGATAAAGTGAAGAAAAAAGGGAATTTTGTATAGTTAGGACGAGGGATTAGTGAGAGAGAAAGAAATTTGGGATTAGTACTCTGATACAATCTTAAGGTTAACTGAAAGATTGAGAAAATGTTATTGGATTAATTATAAATAAGTACAATATATTCTATATATAGGAAGGGTAAAAGGGATATGAGCAACTTGCTCATTTAGTAAATGAGCAAGTGATGAGGTGGCATGCATGTGATACATTGAGTATCTAACCACTTTTAGGATTTTCCAATCACATGCATGCCACCTCATCACTTGCTCATTTGCTAAATGAGCAAGTTGCTCATATCCCTTTTACCCATATAGGAAAGAAACAAATACTAAACTAATACATACTCTGATACAAGACTAATCTAATATAATATCTAACACCATACCTAAAGAAAAAGAACCGGAAAAATCTGAACAACCCTAATCAACCAAAGCTACAGGAATGGCCATTATAAATTTCTCCCAAAATTCGGACCACCACTAACAAGAGCGGTAGTGTGCAGTCTTCAAAGGTTCACATTCTTGGAGCCAGATCATGCTCTATTATCCTATATCATCTCATCATAGTATAAGTTCTGAAGCGATCCCCCGTCTATTTAGGATCTCTATCTCGAAGTTTTTGCAGAATTAGCACGAACCGCTTGTCAACAATATTGATCCTAAATGCACAAAGGATGCCAATTTTCAACCATATCTGCTTTCCTTTTCTTAGTAACAAGTATATCAGGACATAATTGATTTTATCAAACTGTCTTCCTCAAAACAGTTTTCCAAAAATATTGCTAATAAGTATATCCGAATTACTTCCCAAATATCTGGTATTAGATTAGAAAATCATCGGGTCTAGGAACTTTGTTCCATCCCAATCCTTGTTTGCGGCATCTGCTTTTCTCTTCCTTCAACTACTTACTAATAAATAAATATGAACTCGTGATTTTCAAAGTTTTGGTATAATAGATAAACATTTCAGACTACTGATAACCCTGAAGGCTATATAAACTAGGTTTGGCCGAGGGCACATGCCTACGGCACTTCTTCGGAAGATTATCAGAAAAAATATTGTTTAGATTTTTCATTATAGTAAGATAATAATTCAGTAAAATTTTTCATTTCAGCCAACATTTTCAGAAATCTGAAAGTTTATTTAGATTCATGAGATCTAAAAGTTTTCAGACAATAATTCCTGAAATGTGAAACTTTTCATTTCAGCCAACATTTTCATTTCAACGAAGTTTTACCCAGGTTTTACTCAAATATGACAGTTCTGAAAAGTTTATTTAGATTTAAGCCAAGTTTAACCAAAATCTGAAAAACTTCTATCTTTACCAAAAAACTCTAAATAAACTTCCATTAGATTTGGAAAATTTAGATTAAACTCAGTAAGTTTATGTAGCTCAAGTTTATTTAACTCAATGAAGCATAAAAAAAAAGATATATCCGGAAATCTAATTATATTAGATCAAGAGAGTTTATTTAACCCAAAAATTTAATAAAAAAAAAGCATAAAAATATGAAAAAAAATGAAAATTTACATACCTGGACAATTTACTGGCACAGAGAGAGAGAGAAAGAGAAAGAGATGAAAAAGTGAACAGAGGAGAGTGTGTGTAATAAAGTGAGGGTTTTTTTTTATAAAATTTTTTGGTTGGGGGGGGGGGACTTAGTTTGGGAAAAAATATATTTTGGGATAGTGAATTTGAGCAATTGATTTTGTTTCAATTGAAGGAGAGCCGCTGGATAGCTTTTTTTCAAATTGCCTTATGATTTGTTATATATATATTTATATATATATATTACAATGGGAGAAGGCCTTAGTGTGATTTGTAAATCTACCAACGCGTGCTACAGACATGCATAACTATTATAAAGGAGGTCTTAGACTCAAACCCAGACTACATCTAATTTTTTACTTTAAAAAAACTATATTTATTAAGACGTGCATTGCACGTGTAAATTACTAGTATAATATTATAATGAGAGAAGGCCTTAGTGTCATTTGTCAATCTATCAAAGCATGCAACGCACGTACATAACTATTATAAAGGAGGTCTTAGGTTCAAACTCAGACTGCTTCTTAATTTTTACTTTAAAAAAACTATATTTATTAAGACATGCAACACACGTGTAAATCTCTAATATTATAATGGGAGAAGGCCTAAATGTCATTTGTAAATCTATCAATGTGTGCAACGCACATGCATAACTATTATAAAGGATGTCTTAGGTTCAAACTCAGACTACGTATGAATTTTTACTTAAAAAAACTCTATTTATTAAGACGTGCTTCCCACGTGTAAATTACTATCTCTAATACTAAAATGGGAGAGTTTGGGTTATCATTTGTAGACAACCTGTAACTTGTAGACATTCAACCATCTAATCTCAACCATTCATTTTTAAGTGGGATTTATATTAACCATTCATCTACTCAACTGTTATTAGTGACCATAAAACCCTCAAAGTTCAAATTTATTTATGACATAATTATTTCAAAAAGTGTCACTCATATAAAATAAAAGTTTGTGCCACTATGGGTAATTTGTAAAGAGTATGTGATGAGTAGGGTCAGCCCCCACCTTGAGGTAGGTAAGGCGGCCACCTTAGTCCCCCGAATTTTTATAATTTTAGGGGCCCCAAATTTGTATTCTCATTGTAAATATAGGCACGTATTTTGTGCATAAAAAATTATATTGTAATTAGGGGCCCCAAACATAATTATTTGGGCATTCCACCTTGGACCCCGGGAACTCAGGGCCGACCCTGGTGATGAGTAAAGGGAGGTCTCCAGTTTGATGCCAAATTACGTCGTATTATTTACTATATATAAAAAATTAATTAGAACATGTATCACATGTGCTGATCGCTAGTTATATATCATGGGAGAGTTGGGGTTGTCATTTGTAGACAACCTGTAATTTGTAAATATTCAATCATCTAATATCAACCATTCATTTTTAAGTGGGAGTTATATTAACCATTCATTTACTCAACTGTTGTTAGTTACTATAATACACTTAAAGTTCAAATTTATTTACAACATATTTATTTACAAAATTGCCACTCATATAAAATAAAAGTTTGTGGCATCAGGGGTAATTTGTAAAGAGTATGCAATGAGTAAAGGGAGGTCTCTGGTTCGATGTCATATATGTTTTATTATTTACTGTATAAAAAAAAAATTAATTAGAACGTGCATTGCACGTACAGATTACTGATAGATATTAATGAACGATAGTGATAGATTATTGTTGGAATTAATTTTTGCAGTTTTCCGGGCCGGATTTTGGCAAGCTCCGGCCAGCGGCGGCACCGGAAAATGAGTGGATTGCGATCCTCTCGTCGAGTACTATTCCGTAGTATACTCACTTGCCAAAAACGAATTCCGTATGAATGAGAAATGTTGATCCAAAGTTGGGTACTTGAAAGGTACCAACTTAACAAATGGATAGCCCCATATCGGAAATTGGAAAAGATTTATACTAGTATATATACTAGAAAACTGGACTAGAGGGCGTGGCCCGGGGGTTACCACTAACGTGTAGTGGAGAGAGGACTTAGCCAAAATGACAAACACACGCGTGCCCGGCCCGGCTCCGGCTCCGGCCCCGGCCCCGGCCGCGGCCTCGGCCTCGGCTTCGGTTCGGCTTGGCTTGGTTTGGTCTGGCTTAAATTTTTTATTTTACTTTTTTGCCCAGACAGCCTCTTCCCCTACTGAACTGAAAAGGCTTTTCAGATTCAGTAACTGGGGCCATTGCTCTGTAACAGCAGAGTAATGGCTCACCAGTTACTAAACTGAAGAGTCCCTATTACTCTGCTGTTACAGAGTAATGGCTGCTGAACAGTCTCAGTCCAACTCTTCTCTATATATCCAGACATCAACTTCTATACAGAGATAGAAATTTTTGCACTTGGGTCTTCCTCTTGTTCTTCCTCTGCTCTGAGTCAGTGTCTGTCAACTGAGAGTACACACAGACAGCAGTTCGTCGTCTCTGAAGCAAGGGTGCTACATTCTTCAGAGAAGGTACAGTTGTATCCTGGGAAGCAATTCGCCGGTAACCGTCACACTACGGGGCGAATTCTGCTTTAAGGACAGAGATTCTTAAAAATCTCGACTCTGTACAAATTCATTGCTTACTGTTTCTCTTTCTGTATTTGATTTCTTCACAACTTTGTTGGAATTTCTCATTATTTTATATTCAGATGTAACAATCTTAAAGCAGAATTTTTCCTCACAGATTCTAACAATTTTTGTGAAGTTTGTTTACAGGTTCTGTTCGGAAAAAATAGGACTAACAATCTCTATTTCAACCAATTTCAGAGAAAAGAACAAAATCAAAAACATGGAGAACACACAAACTGAAGTTGTTACTGGGCTTCTCAGTACCCAAACTCCGGTGACCCAGAATGTGACTGCACAATCGGTTGCGGCACATTCGGTCGTTCTGCCCACGCACATAAGCGTGGGAGAAAAACCGGAGAAATGGAACTGGGTTCAAAAAGTGGCAGGGGAAGCTGCAGTTCTACTTGACCACATTGAAGCTGGACAGATTTCTCAATGAATCTGCCCCGATGCTGGCGCCAATGGAAGCACACTCCGTTGCTGCAGTTGATGCGTGGACTCAGGGCGACTACCTGTGCAGGACATCCTGAATGGCCTGGTAGACTCTCTGTACAACATCTACTGTGTCTTCAAAACATCCAAACTCCTGTAGGGGTCCCTAGAGAAGAAGTACAAAATAGAAGACGCCGGGTCCAAGAAATTTGTTGTCGACAAATTTCTGGACTATAAGATGATTGATTCCAAAACAGTGGTGAGTCAAGTCCAAGAACTGCAGGTTATAATGCACGACATTGCTGCAGAGAATATGACGCTGTGCGAACCATTCCAGGTTGCAGCGTTCATTGAAAAACTTCCACCTGGGTGGAAAGATTTCAAGAACTATCTCAAACACAAACGAAAGGAGATATCTCTTGAAGACCTAATTATCAGGTTGCGGATCGAAGAAGAGAATTGCAAGGCCGAGAGGTCCTATGGAAATCAGTCCATAGAAAAGGCCAATGTGGTGGAGCATGAACAGAAGGGCAAGAAGAGGAAGTTTCTGCCACAGGCCTCAAACAAAAAACCTCTTGCAAAGAGGTTTGCTGGAAAATGCCACAAGTGTGGTAAGCTGGGGCACAAAATTTCTGAGTGCCGCAGTAAGGACAGTAATTATTCAAAAACAGGACATGTAAAAGGGAATGAAAAATCCCATGTACACGTAGCTGAGAACTTGTCCACTGGTCTCTCTGACCTGGACCTCTGTGCTGTTGTTTCAGAGGTAAATCATGTGGGGAGCAATCCTCGTGAATGGTGGTATGATACTGGGGCCACCAAGCATATTTGTTCGGACAAGGAAATGTTCACCTCCTACCAGAAGTGCAACAAAGATGAACAGCTGTTCATGGAAAACTCTTCCACCTCCAAAATTGAAGGAACAGGGAAGATAGTGCTGAAAATAACTTCAGGCAAAGAGCTAACTCTCACTAATGTGCTGTATCTCCCAGACATTAGAAAGAACTTGATATCAGGTTCTTTGCTAAGTAAGAATGAGTTCAAAGTTGTACTTGTTTCTGATAATTTTGTACTGTCCAAGAATGGGGTATATTTGGGTAAAGGATATGTAAAGGATGGACTGTTCAAGTTTAATGTAATGACAGTCATCCCTAAAACTATTGTTCCTGCTGTTCCCAAAGTTAATGAAATAACTCCTATTGCCTATGTTGTTGAGTTTTCTTCTGTTTGGCATGAAAGACTAGGCCATGTTAATGTAAATTCTATGCATAGATTAGTTAACATGAATTTGCTACCAAAGTTTAAGATAGATAACTCAGAAAAATGTGAAGTTTGCACGGAGGCCAAACTCACTAAAACTCCATCGCGTTCTGTAGAAAGAAACACAGAAACTCTAGGTCTAATTCACACGTATCTGTGTGACTTAAAATATGTGCAGACCAGAGGTGGCAAAAAGTACTTTGTGACTTTCATAGACGATTGCACAAAATTCTGTTATGTATATTTGTTACATAGCAAAAATGAGGCTTTGGATAAATTCAAAGAATATAAACTTGAGGTTGAGAATCAACTTGGCAAAACGATTAAAATTGTTAGAAGTGATAGAGGAGGAGAATATGATGTACCATTTAACATGTTCTGCTCGGAACATGGAATAGTTCATCAGACAACTGCTCCCTACTCACTCGAATCAAACGGTACTGCCGAGCGCAAAAACCGAACTCTAAAGGAAATGATGAATGCCTTGTTGTTGAATTCTGGCCTACCCCAAAACATGTGGGGGGAAGCGTTGTTGACTGCCAACTACATTCTCAACAAAATACCTCACAAGAAAACCGGCAAGATACCATATGAATTGTGGAAAGGTAACTTACCTTCGTATAAATACCTCAAAGTGTGGGGGTGTCTAGCAAAAGTGGCAGTACCTAACCCGAAACAGGTCACCATCGGACCTAAGACGATTGATTGCATATTCATAGGCTATGCACACAACAGTAGTGCATATCGGTTCTTGGTATACAAATCGGATATACCGGATATCTATGTAAATACAATAATAGAATCAAGAAATGCTTCATTCTTTGAACACGTGTTTCCGTGCAAGGATACTACGTACCCTAAACGTACACGTGAACAAGGAAATGCAAGCACTTCAGTTGATGAACCAGAACAGGATACCGATGAGCCTAGACGAAGTAAACGGGCTAGAACATCAAAATTATTTGGTCCTGACTTTGTGACGGCCTTTCTGTTAGAGAATGAGCCCAGAACTTTCAAGGAAGCTATGTCTATGCCTGATGCTCCTATGTGGAAGGAAGCAATCAAAAGCGAAATAGACTCTATTATGCAAAATCATACATGGGAGTTAGTTGATTTGCCTTCTGGATGTAAAGCTCTAGGATGCAAATGGATTTTCAAACAAAAATTGAAACTAGATGGTTCAATAGAGAAGCATAAGGCTAGACTTGTGGTACAAGGATTTAGGCAAAAAGAAGGCCTAGATTTCTTCGATACATATTCTCCAGTTACAAGAATAACATCCATAAGAATGTTGATAGCTATTGCAGCTCTACGTAACCTGGAAATACATCAAATGGATGTTAAAACTGCATTTCTAAATGGGGACTTAGAAGAAGAAATATACATGAAACAACCTGAGGGTTACGTAGTTCCTGGACAGGAAAATAAGGTGTGCAGGCTTGTAAAATCACTGTACGGCCTTAAACAAGCTCCAAAGCAGTGGCATGCAAAATTTGACAATGTTATGATGTCAAATGGTTTCGAAATAAATGAATGTAATAAATGTATCTACATCAAAGATACTCCAAATGGATACATTCTGGTCTGTCTATACGTAGACGACATGCTCATTATTGGAAGCAATAACGACATTATCAAACAAACTAAGAGCATGCTTAGTGGCAAGTTAGACATGAAAGACTTGGGAGTTGCAGATGTCATACTAGGAATCAAAGTTTCCAGGACATCTGAGGGGATTACTTTGTCTCAAGCTCATTATGCTGAGAAAGTACTTGAAAGATTCAAGAATTATTCCAATGGGACAGCAAAAAGTTCTGTCGATCCCAGTCTTCACCTGTTCAAAAATACAGGCGAAAGCATATCACAACTGGAATATGCACGTGTAATTGGTAGTCTGATGTACCTAACAAATTGTACAAGACCGGACCTAACTCATTCGGTAAACGTACTGAGCCGATACACGAGTAATCCAGGACGAAGTCACTGAAAAGGAATAACTAGAGTATTGAACTACTTGCGACATACTCAGAGTTATGCGCTGCATTACACCAGATATCCAGCAGTACTTGAAGGCTACAGTGATGCCAACTGGATATCGGACTCAAAGAACTCAAAATCCACAAGTGGATATGTCTTTACACTTGGTGGTGCAGCTGTGTCATGGAAATCCTCTAAACAAACGCTATTGGCCAGATCCACCATGAAATCTGAGTTCATTGCTTTAGACAAAGTGGCAGAAGAAGCAGAATGGCTTCGCAACTTTTTAGAGGATATTAATTCCTATGTGGAAAAAACCAGTGCCTGCCTTATGTGTACACTGTGACAGCCAATCGGCTATAGCACGGGCACTGAGTTGCATGTATAATGGTAAGTCTCGTCATATCAAAAGGCGACACAAAATCATTAGACACCTGCTCTCAAATGGAGTAATCTCTATAGAATATATAAAATCGGCCGACAACCTAGCGGATCCATTTACTAAAGGTCTGTCGCGAGAGCAGGTTGTCAGATCATCAAGAGGAATAGGTTTAAAGCCTATGACGAAAGAGGATACTTGATGGAAACCCTACCTAGGAATTGGAGATCCTAAGATCTAGATTCAAAGGGACAACTAAATCTTGTTGAATCGACGAAAGCACTGAGAGATTAACATCTCATACCCATTCTTAGGATGATAAAACAAGTGCTGCCTGCAAATAGTTAGTATAAGCTTGGCTTTTAATGATTCCCATAGCTTTGAAATAAAAGTGGGGTATAGCAGGATACTCTTTATGGGAAATCACCTTGTGAGTGTGAAATGGGGCCGTTTCTAGGAGAATGAAGAGAGGCTACATTCTCCAAGTTCACTCATGATTAACCAGGGATGTTCAAGGCCAAAATGAACACAACAAGAGAACTCAGTTCTGTGAGGAGATGAAACTGTGTGATAGTTATTGTCTAGGTTCACATGAACGCCCGGGTAGTTCAAGACATCATGATCACTACCTGGTCAAGTGAATCCGATAGCTAATTACTAAGGGTGGTTCAAAGTTGAAAAATTACTACCATTCCTGATGCAGTGATTTTCCGGTTGTACTCTCAGAGTCTTTCTGTCATGTTTTTTGTTTTTCTGTCGTGTCTGGATTACATGGTCTGGTAATTTCCATTCATGTGGGAGATTGTTGAAATTAATTTTTGCAGTTTTCCGGGCCGGATTCCGACAAGCTCCGGCCACCGGCGACACCGGAAAATGAGTGGATTGCGATCCTCTCGTCGAGTACTATTCCGTAGTATACTCACTTGCCAAAAACGAATTCCGTATGAATGAGAAATGTTGATCCAAAGTTGGGTACTTGAAAGGTACCAACTTAACAAATGGATAGTCCCATATCGGAAATTGGAAAAGATTTATACTAGTATATATACTAGAAAACTGGACTAGAGGGCGTGGCCCGGGGGTTACCACTAACGTGTAGTGGAGAGAGGACTTAGCCAAAATGACAAACACACACGCGCGCCCGGCCCGGCCCGGCCCGGCTCCGGCTCCGGCCGCAGCCGCGGCCTCGGCTTCGGTTCGGCTTGGCTTGGTTTGGTTTGGTCTGGCTTAAATTTTTTATTTTACTTTTTTGCCCAGACAGCCTCTTCCCCTACTGAACTGAAAAGGCTTTTCAGATTCAGTAACTGGGGCCATTACTCTGTAACAGCAGAGTAATGGCTCACCAGTTACTAAACTGAAGAGTCCCCATTACTCTGCTGTTACAGAGTAATGGCTGCTGAACAGTCTCAGTCCAACTCTTCTCTATATATCCAGACATCAACTTCTATACAGAGATAGAAATTTTTGCACTTGGGTCTTCCTCTTCTTCTTCCTCTGCTCTGAGTCAGTGTCTGTCAACTGAGAGTACATACAGACAGCAGTTCGTCGTCTCTGAAGCAAGGGTGCTGCATTCTTCAGAGAATGTACAGTTGTATCCTGGGAAGCAATTCGCCGGTAACCGTCACACTACGGGGCAAATTCTGCTTTAAGGACAGAGATTCTTAAAAATCTCGACTCTGTACAAATTCATTGCTTACTGTTTCTCTTTCTGTATTTGATTTCTTCACAACTTTGTTGGAATTTCTTATTATTTTATATTCAGATGTAACAATTATCACCTATTATATGAAGAGATAAAAAATACGAATAAGAACAAGTAATTTCTTAACTAAAAAAAAGTAGTAGAAGAAAAGGAATTATCGACTGCTGGAAGAAGTAAGGGAAAAAATATATTTAGATCATCACAATCTTGCTAGGTTGAACTGGCCCCAGTCAATGACACTGACAAATCTGTATAATGCATCATTACATAATTGATTTTAATTGGTTTCTCCCACTGTTTCTACCTCCCTAGAGCAAAACATGAAATAAAGAAGCCAACTCTCTTAAATATGTGAAACGATATATTAAATAAAACAACAATCAGACAATTGCAAGTAGGAGTAGCATTTGGGTGAAGCAGTCCGATAGCCCCGATCCACGAATTGGATTTATATCCTTGGAGTGGATTTGGTAGTTTGTCGGGTAGGGTACGAACTCTGAATTCACTATCTTATTGAATTTAGATATGGATTCTGAAAGCAAGTTCATTTAGAGAAAAATTTTGGATTTTGTTTAGTTTGATATATAAATTTGTAAGGTTTGGAACCCCAATTGAATTCTAATTTTATCAATTTTTTTTGGCCAATCTTAATGTAGATTACTATAATTCTTATTGGATCTGTAAGTGAATCTTACAGAACTCAAACTCGACCAATTCTCATGCCTAATTGCATTAACTCTACCAGACTACACTATCACCCTCCTGCTTCACTTCATTAGCAAATGCATGACTGACTAGCTAGCTCACAAGTCACTCCATGAATAATCTCTTCTATTGCTTCACATCTGGCCAGTGGTCCCGTTTGCCTCCTCTAAATAGTATTGAGTAGGTAGAAGGTGGAGGTGAGTTAAATGACGAAGAAAAGTAGAGAGAAAAGTCTCTATATAGAGCCACCTCCCCCCTTAGCTCTCTCAGTGTCTTCAGTCTTTCCTATCACTACCACTACTATTAATACTACACTCTCCAAATACCACTACTATCACTAGTTAGTTCACTTCCTATTATAATATATCATGGCTTTATCTTGGATTTTCTTGTTGAAGTTGATTGCTTATATGGCTGCAATTGGAGATGTTGTTACAGTCTCAGAAGCAGCAAGAGCATTCTTTGTGTTCGGTGACTCATTAGTTGACAATGGCAACAACAACTACTTGGCGACAACTGCACGTGCAGATGCGCCACCCTATGGCATCGACTCCCCGAGCCACCGACCTAGTGGCCGCTTCTCCAACGGCCTCAACATTCCTGACCTTATCAGTTAGTAGTTGCTCTGTTTGAACATCTACTTGTAGTAGTAGGATAGTAATAAATTGGAATAGAGAGTTGTTATAATCCAAGATAATCAGTTATATCCTTCGAACTCATCCACTCTATATTTAAAAATTCTTAGGAGGGAATTACGTCCAAAACTGTGAGAAACTAAGTCCAGAGCGAAAAAAAAGTTGCAATACCACACTAACCAAACATGACATCCCGAAATAACTGTTCTAGGTCATAATACATTTACTAGACCTCTTTACCTTGTAAATTTCTACATTTGTTTTTTTATAATAACTCTTTTTCAAATCTATCAGGTGAGTACCTAGGAGCAGAAACCACACTTCCTTACTTGAGCCCTGAGCTCACAGGAGAAAGACTTCTTGTTGGTGCTAACTTCGCTTCAGCTGGAATTGGAATTCTCAATGACACTGGAATTCAATTTGTAATTATATTTTCCTTCTGTTTTTAAAGTCAATCATGATATACTGTATTGTTCTCAGTTATTTTTTTATTATTTGCAGGTCAATATCATTAGGATCACCAAACAGTTAGAGTACTTCGAGCAGTACCAGCAGAGGCTGAGCTCACTGATTGGGCCGGAGCAGACAACAAGCCTAGTGAATGGAGCTCTTGTTCTCATAACTCTAGGAGGGAACGACTTCGTCAATAACTACTACTTGGTCCCATACTCTGCTCGGTCTCGCCAGTTCTCTCTACCTGATTACGTTCGCTATGTCATCTCCGAGTATAAGAAGATTCTCGCGGTATGTTCTCAGACTGAGTTTACTAGGTTCCCTGTGTTGTACTAGTAGGGATACATTTTTTTTTTCCAAAAAAACAAAAACAAAAATAGTAGATCGAGGTGCATTTGATTGTTTCTTTTTTTTTAAAATGTTTTTTTTATTTAAAATGTTAAAATTGGATTTTAAATAAGAAGGGCATGCTTTGAGACGTGTGGGACCTTATAAGCGACTATAAGTCTATAAAGAATGCGCTTTCATCGAATATTTATTTTTACCATTCTCAAAGTCAAAGCCACGGAAGTAGGGAATTTTTTCACTATACTATCAATATGAAGGCTATTGTTGGAGCATTCAATGATGTTTTTTTGTTTGTCAATCAAGATAGATTCCAAATACTTGTGTTGGATTCACTTTCCACACTTGTAGTTTATACGTGCGATGCACGTCTTAATAAATATATACTTTTAAAAGTAAAATTTCGACGTAGTCTGATCTTGAACCTAAGACATCTTTTTATATTAGTTATGCATGAATAATGCACGTCTTAATTAAAAAAAATTAAATAAAAACTTTGGTGTAGTGAGGTTTCGAACCTGAAACCTCCTTCATATTAGTTATGTACGTACATCACATGCATTGATAGATTGACAAATGACACTAAATTTTTCTCCTATTATAATATTAGAGATCAAAGATTGGGATAGGTCCTCTTCACACAATTTCTATTTGGGTGGATTAGAGATGTGGAAAGTATACAATCATTCCACCTTTGATTGGAATCAATAGGTTGAGGGGATCATTGGTTTTAGACAGGGCTGGCCCCCACCTTGAGACCGGTGAGGTGGCCGGCCCCCAAATTTTTTTACAATTTCAGGAATCCAAAATTTGTATTTTTCTTGTAAATATAGGTGCATATTTTATCCGTAAAAAAATTACATTGTTATTAGGGATTCCCAAAAATAATTATTTGGGCATTTCGCCTCGGACCTCCGGGAACTCAGGCCGGCCCTGGTTTTAGAGTCCTGCATTTTTCCCAATTTTCCATTTTGTGTTGTCTGCAACATTTTTGGCAATTTGGCAATTTGCATGCACTGCCAGACTGCCTGTTGTTTTGAATCCACTGCAAACTATCAATTTTCTCGTGTACATCATTTATTGCATTTTAGATTCTTGAAGAGGCCAGATATTATCCTATTACTTTACAGCCCATGCCCAGTTCAATTATTCAACAACCTCGGATTTTATATGTTTGAGTCTGATTCTATCCACAATCCATTATTTATCTTAATTATGAATAGTCCCGAAGGATATCCGATAAAATTGTAAGATGTTAATTATGAATTAGCCATTTAACGTAGAATGCGATATCAGGTCAAATAGTTGATCGTAAAAAAATATTCTCAAATCTTTTAATAGAGTTAATGTTTCATAGTTTCACCCTAGCTCCCCCTTTTAGTTACGAACTCATTTTAAGTTTATCGAGCCGGACTCCAAATTCAATCTGAATATTGTACCACATCTGGTAGAAAAAGACAAAAGTGACCTTTTACGTAAATAGAAAATATGAACAACCAAGTTAGTAGTACTTGTAAGAGTAAATCAATAAACACAAAAATGTTTGGTACAGAAGATAAATTTTGTTTACCGGATGTGCTCAGAGACTGTACAATCTGGGAGCCCGACGAGTGCTTGTAACAGGGACAGGACCTCTGGGATGCGTGCCAGCAGAGTTGGCGTTGAGAAGTCGAACAGGAGAATGCGATCCAGAGCTGATGAGGGCAGCAGAGCTGTTCAACCCCCAATTGGTGGATGTCATAAATGAGCTGAATGGTGAGGCTGGCTCTGATGTGTTCATTGCTGCCAATGCTTACAGCTCCCACATGGACTATATCACCAACCCTCAAGCTCATGGTATATACACAAACAAAACACACTTCTATTTTGCTCAAACAAAAATAAGCTTATAATTTAGTTTTTTTTTTTGTTTTTTGACATTTTGGTTATACGTCCTCATAAATTAAAATTCAAAAATACTTTTAGACACGCAATCCAAAGAATTTCAGGTGTACAGGTTTCATCTTATCACATTGAATTAGTTTTCATTAGAGCGCATTATTATCTTTTATTGGGACTTATTTTCATCCAAAAAACGTGATTTAGTGAGATTTTTTCTTTCAGAAGAACATATATCGCATTCATTTGCTAAAAGAGAATATATATATATATATATATATATATATATATATATATAAAATAAAACACAACGAAAGCTATCAAGTGCTCACCGCGTGAACACTAGGCCTTCGGGCATTCATATCGAAAATCCGAACCGTTCACATTGATCTACACATCTAAATTAATCTAAATATGTAAAATCAAATCATTTGAAATTTATTTGCCCATTCATTGAAGTGTTACAAAATTGTATAGCTGAAAATCATTGTTTTTATAGTCACATGATGGATGGGCAAATGAATTTCAAATGGTTTGATTTTACATATTTAGACTAATTTAGATGTATAGATCAATGTGAACGGTTCGAATTTTCGATATGAACGCCCGAAGGCCTAGTGTTCATGCGGTGAGCACTAGAGTAGTGCTTAACCGATCCTTTCCCTATATATATTTCCCTATATAGGGTAAAAGGGATATGAGCAACTTGCTCATTTAATAAATGAGCAATTGATGAGGTGGTATGCATATGATACATTGAGTATCTAACCACATTTAGGATTTCCCAATCGCACTAAATGAGCAAATTGCTCATTTACTAAATGAGCAAGATACTTGCTCATTTAGTAAATAAGCAATTGATTATGTGGCATGCATGTGATACATTGGACAACTAACCCTTTTAAGGATTTTCTAATCATATGTATGCCACATTATCAATTGCTTATTTACCAAATGAGCAAGTTGCTCATACCCCTTTTTGCCATATATATATACATACTTATGGAAATGTGGACTTTTTTTTTACAACTAATTATTGTCATACTATTCAAACTTGAACTACATAATTGTTGATTTACTGTTTACAAGGCTTTTCATATGCTGCATCGTTCTGAAGACGTGCTGTAGGCACGTGCCCACGGGCAAATCTAGTATATATAATAAAACACAAAGAAAAGCTATCAAGTGGCTCCCTTTCAATTGAAACCAAATCAACAGCTCAGATTCACCATCCCAAAACATATTTTCCCTCCAAAAAGTTTCCCACCAAAACCAAAATTTTTCCCACAAAAACTAAAACAACTCATTAGTTTATTACTCTCTCTTCTCTCTTCACTTCATATTTATCTCTTTCTCTCTCCCTCCCCCCCTCTCTCTCCCTCTCATTCTCACTCTATTTATGTAGAAATTTAGATTTTCAGATTTCAAGTTTGTAAATTTTTAAATTTTTTATGTTTTTTTTATTGCATATGTTACATTGAAAATAGCAAATTTCTCATCAACAATCAAATTTCATCATTTTCCACCCTCAAAGTTCTAAGCAGTTGGTTTTCACACCCTATTTATAATTATTTTTCAACATATACTAATAGAAACATGGACATTTATTTACAACTAATTATTGTCATACTATTCAAACTTGAGCTACATAATTGTTGTTTTACTGTTTACAAGACTTTTCATAAGCTGTATCGTTCCGAAAACGTGCCATAGGCACGTGCCCACGGGCAAATCTAGTATATATATATATATATATATATATATATATATATATATATATATATATATATATATATTTCATTGCAAACGTTATTGTAGCGTTTGCAAACGTACAAATCACTTAATTCATCATTGACAATAACGGGGTAAGGTATATTAAAAATGAACCCGTTGTTTTCAAACAATTATTTATTATAACTTAATCCATCATTGCCAATGACAGGTTTGTGGGTTGTACGTTTGCAAACACTACCGACATTTGTAATAGAAGATTTCCGTTGTGCACTAGCCTCCGTGTGCACCTGGCCTTTTGACCTTCGTATCGACGATCCGGACCGTTCAAAATTATTTACACGTCTAATTTAGCTTAAATATATAAAAAATCAATTCATTTGAAATTCATTTATCCATTCGTTGAAGTATTACAAAATTGTATGGTTGGATATTTATTTTTAATAATGACATGATGGATGGACAAATGAATTTCAAATTACTTGATTTTACATATCATCGATTCAAAGACCAAAAGGCCTAGTGCACACGGAGGGTAGTGCACAGCGCGCGCGTGTGTGTGTATATATATATATATATATATAATATTATAATGGAAAAGGTCTTAGTGTCTTTTGTCAATCTACCAACCCATGTGACGCACGCACATAACTAATATGAAGGTGATTTCAAGTTCGAGTCCACACTACGTCAGAGTTTTTATATTTTAAAATTTTTTATTAAGATGTGCATTGTTCGTGCATAACTAATATCAAAGAGGTCTCAGGTTCGAGGCCAGACTACGTCAAAATTTTTACTTTAAAAAATATATATTTTATTAAGACGTGCATCGCAGGTGTAAATTACTGGTATATGTGTATTCCCATTTGAACAAAATCTATCAAATAGAAATATATATACTGTTCACATTTACTAATTTTCTAATTAAAACATTCTCAAAATATGTAATGATGTAATGCTTTTCAGTATATACTAATACCTGTTTTTTTCCGGACCGAAAAATACTAATACTGATTAATAGAGTACAGTCTAAATTAAGAGTACTTATGTCATCTTTTTCCTACTTAACCAGGATCATATTTCTCTTAAGCAACTAATCAAAGAGAGGTTACAAAAGATGTAGACAGTGAGAAATCTACAAAAAAAAACTGTAAGAAAGCAAACAGATTTACAACAAGAAAACTTGAAATCACACTAATATTGTAGCTATTGGAATTCCTTTTTTTTGATCACTTACATGAATAGTACGTGCTAAACAAATCTCACTTCTCTTTCAGGTTTTGTGACAGCAAAAATTGCTTGTTGTGGGCAAGGCCCATACAACGGCCTGGGCCTTTGCACAGTGGCATCAAACCTGTGTCCAAATCGTGATGTGTATGCATTTTGGGATGCCTTCCACCCTTCTGAGCGAGCAAACCGGATTATAGTCGACCACATTATAAATGGTGCATCAGACCTCATGCACCCAATGAACTTGAGCACGGCTTTAGCCATAGATAATGCAAGACTCTAGTTCATTCTATTAGAGAAAAGAGACAAAGGTCAATTACAACCTACTCGTTCAATTTGCATTTGATCAGATTCATCGAGTGGGAGTAAGTTTGCAGTTGGAGTCATATTTATTTTTATTATTTAAAAAAAAAATTATGTTATGCAATGGATGATGTATCAGTGAGTGTTTGTTTGAAGACAATGATCATTGTAAGTTGAAATTTGATATTTTCCGTTTGGTTTATGCGAAATTAATTCAAGCTTTTTCTTGTCTTGTATTTGCTATGTGGTTTTGTAATTGACTCAAGAATTGTTTTGAGCTAAAAACAGCTGGAAACCTCCATGTCCTACTGAAAAGATGTTAACGAGATAGAGATCGATGTCAAGGAAGGTGGCTTAGTGTGTGTGTGGGTGGTGGTGGTGGTGGTGGGGGGGAGGGGGGGGGACTCCTTTTTCGGTAGCGGGGGGCCCACACCTTGACAAAAGTGAAAATTGAAAATGGAGAAAAAGGGGCCCACACCATTTATAAAAAAGGAGAAAAGGGGAGTTGGCGATGCCCACTACATTTGACAAAGAGAGAAAAAAAGTAGCGGGTGCCAAATTCCTGCTTAAGCCACTTAACCCTCTCTTAATCGCTATTAGAGAGGCTTATAAATGACCTTCCTTTACCCTCAGTTCAATCATCCCTGAATCATTATTCATCCCATCACAGACAAAAAGGAGGATCAAGAGGTATCCCAAAAATAAGGAGAAATTCTTGTGTTTGGGTTATGAGTTTTTAAATATTGTAAACACTTTGCAAAGAGAATTTTGTGAAGCAAATTTCTTTGAATTTTGGATTGCGAGTATTTTTGAGTGTTGTACACACTTTGTATAATTTTCTCCCATTAAGTGAAGATCTGCAGCAACTCCAAAGACTTAGGGAAAAGTTGTGCCGAATCCTTATCAATTTGTGTGTGTTATTTTTTCGCTTATATTTCGCATTCTCGCTAATCTGGTTAAGGAAAAATTCTGTAACAATTTTTTTCCTAACAACTGCTATGAGAACTCTGGTTGTGATTTCTATTAGTTTCGAGGAATAGTTATAAACGATCCAGGGGAAGTCTGATTCGTGTGGGAGCGATGGCCGCAGACGAAAGGAAATGTGAAAATTGAAAAGTTCTATGGTGCAGACTTTGGCTTTTGAAAGATGCAGATTAAAGATGATAAATATCAGAGAAAGATGTAACAACATCTCCCAAGAAAAAACCAGAAAGCATGGAGGATGAAGATTGGGCTCTTATCGACTGACAAGCCCTTGGAGTTATCCAAATGAAATTATCCCGCAATGCTATTTTCAACATAGTGAAGGAAAAGAACACAACATGTAGTATGGCGGTTCTCTCTAGTATGTACGAGAAGCCATCTGCCCAAACAAAGTTCACTTGATGAGACAGTTATTCAATTTGCGTATAACAGAAGGCGCATCGGTGGCTTAACATCTGAATAAACTCAACACAATCACAACCCAGACGAGTTTAGTGGAAATCAAGTTTGATGATGAAGTTCGAGCTTTGAATCTCTTATCATCTATACCAAACAGTTGGAATGCTACTGTTACATCTGTCAATAGTTCATCGGAGAATGTTAAATTGAAGTTCGACGATGTTTAGAATCTGATATTGAGTGAAGAAAATCGGCGGAGAGAATCAGTTAAGCATCAACCTCCTCAACTTTGCACACGAAGTCAAGAGGGAGACCTTCAGAAAGAACCTCTAATCGCAGTAGATCAAAATATAGACGAGGTAAATCTAGATCAATAAAGAAAACTTTCAACTGCTACAATTGCAGTAAGAGGTGTTACTTTCAACGGGATTGCTGAGCACCGAAAAAAGATACCAGAGCACAAGAATCTGCCAACGTGATCAAGGAAGCAAGTGATGATATGATTCTAAGAGTCAACTGTAACGCCCCGAATTCCAAAATACACTGAATTCGAGATTCCACAGGATCTTTACACTTCTTTCGTACAATTTTACAATGAATTTAAAACTTTTAACTTTACATCGGAGTTACATAGAATCTTTACACTTTACATTTTACAGCGGAAGCAAATTTACAACATTTATATAAAAGTACATCAACATTTGAATAATCTCTAAGCGTCATTTCTCCTTTAATCTTTATCATGTCATTTACCCTGCATACAAAACTGTGGGTATGTCAGTTTATTCAACCGACGAACATTATACACGGCCATCCTCTCTATGCCGGAAACAGTATAACTGATTTTTCATATTTAACAAACACAAACTTGTCACATATCAAACTAAAGGGAATACCCTATTGATGTCGTGTTGTGATTGTGCACTTAGTCCTTAATGCAGTTATTTATATTACATGACACTAATGCACACTTGTTCGGATTCTATGCATCCCATACTACATAGGTCCGAGGGAAAGCCTCTTAATCGTTCTTCATCTTGTAGGGTTCAATCCCTCGTCATGACTTAATCTACTACTGTAACTATGGTAAGTATCCTAGATGTCCTATGAGTACGAGCTCATGTACAGAAAAACTGGAGGGAAATCCTACGTCATGTCACGACGCATCGTGAAGACTATCTATGGACAATTCAGCCTCCTTCATGGCACACGATCCTCGCGCAGTCACCAAACACCCCACAAGCGTCGCCAAGATCCCGATAATTCTGGAGTAGTGCCCATGTCATGTCACGACGCATCATGAAGACAAACTGTGAATCACACCCACATCGTAGACTCGAGGCCCCTATACTTGTGTTTTTCTCTCACTTTCATCACCTTTTCACTATGTAATAATTCTTAATGAAATCATGAACAAAATCAATCTCTTAGAGTTAGCTCTCTCATTACTACCGATCTTATTTCTTTCATTTTACAATGACCCAAACTTGATCTTTTCAATTTCAATAATCATATTTCATCACTTTTCACTTGCCGGTGTGAGTTTTGGCTACACCATAATTTTCAATTTCAATTCACAAAAATCATATTTCATCACTTTTCACTTGCCGGTGTGAGTTTTGGCTACACCCTAATTTTCAATTTCAATTCACAAATTCACATATTTGTGTTGTCATACTCTATAACATTTCTCTTTTTCAATCACATGATTTCTAATCTTTTCATGAGTCAATAATCATACATGTAGTTCAATCATACACCATGCATTTCATAGCTAACATGTTGATGTGGCTAAAAATGGGGGTTTAATCGAGACCGTCCAAATTGGACACGAATCTTGAAGCCCAGGGGTAAAACGGTAATTTCACCCACAAACGGGTCTGAAGCGGGTACTGGGTCTCCCCCCCAAAAGAGCCATTAACCCGCGAACGGATCCACCTCAACTGGGTGCCGGTTTCAACCCGCAACAAACCCGGTCCAGCAGGATAGAATTAGGGTTTCTGATTAATATTAATCAACGGCCCTGATTCATATCTATCTTTTCACTGGGGATTAGGGATTACATTCCTTATCTATACACAGGAATTACATGCCTAATCTGTTCCCTAAGACGCCTATAAATACCCCCCATCCATCTCCATTAAGAGGTAATCAATCTCTCTCCAGTTTTTGCGCTCTTTCATAATCTCTCTCTGATTACTGACTTGAGCGTCGGAGAGTGCGTCGTCGGGAACAACCCCGGTGTCTCGCATTTTTTGCAGGTCTACGGCGGGAGCGACGATCAAACCCCGACGGAACAAGTATACAGGTTTACTATTCAGTTTCCCCAAGAATCCACAAATACTATCTGTTTGCCCCCACACCGAATTTAGCGGCAACAGATTGGCACCGTCTGTGGGAAAACTAACGAATAGAGACCTCTCCTCTTCCCGGTGAACAGATCTTCTCCAGCCATGCCTCCTAGGAAAGTCAGATTAAGAGGGTCTAACAGAGGACCCAACCCCGATCAGCAGCAAGAAGTTCCCATCCAGCCTACCCAACAGCAGGGACAACTTCCTCCTCAAGAGGAGGACCCGCTCCAACAGGACCTACCTCCTCCAAATCAGCCACCTCCAAAGGGTCCTAACCCTAAAAAATAGCCTCTTCACCAGGACCACGTCTCCATCCACAACGCCTCTTCGGACTCTATGGCCTCCCATCATCCCCGAGCCTCTGGTCTCCACAAAACCGCCCTCAACCGCCAGAAAGATGATGTCCTTCGCCGTCATCTGGATGAGAAGCGGGCCCGAGAGAGAACCTCCCGCCAACACCGTCCGGATGAGCGGTCCCCTCGCCACCGGGAATATAGAAGGTCCCCTAACCGAAGGGGTCGGAAAGAATCCCCCGAGCACTACCGAAGACGGCCGCACTCCCCTGCAGGTCGGCAACAGCCCAGGAACAATGAGGCACCCATCACACGTGCCGAGTCCAGCAGTTCCAAGCGACCGTCCTACAAGCTCTCAATCTCCGTCCCAACACCAACGCACCCAAGATTCCATCTCCTCCCCCAGTCCGAAGCCCTCGCCGACGATCCCCATCTCCTCGTCCTGCTCCTAGCAACTCCCGGCGTACCCCAAGTCCTCGTCGCTCCCGAAGTTACCGTCGCCGTAGCCCTCGCTTTCCCTCGTACGAAGACGAGTCTTCAGGCTCGGCTGATTACCGTCGGAGGGACGACACCATGTACCGCCGTCTTCATGAGGTAGAGAGGCGCCTGGGCTAGATAGACCGAGAAGAAGAGCTTAGGGGGAGGACCCTACGTCCTAGCCGACCCCCTTTCTCCCGAACCATAGTGGATGCACCTGTGCCGTTCGGTTTCAAATCTCCCCAATTTGAGACTTACACCGGGGAGACCGACCCCGTTGATCACATCGAAAGCTTTAAGACCTTGATGCTCCTCCATCAAGCTTCCGATGCCCTCCTCTGCAAAACCTTCCCCGCAACTCTCAAGGGCCCAGCTCGAGAATGGTACTCTCGCCTTGCCCCCTCCTCAATATTCTCCTTCGAGCAGTTCGAGACCCTTTTCGTCACCCATTTCGTAAGCAGCCGTAGAGCTGAGAAGACCAGCATTTCACTATTGCACCTCCACCAGAAGAAGGGGGAGAAATTGAGATACTATGTGAAGAGGTTCACAGCTGAAGCCAGGTCCATAGCATCCCTTGACCAGTCGGTCGCTGCGGCAGCATTTCAATCTAATGTCCTCAATTCTAACCTCCGCTCCTCCCTCGCCAAGAAGCCTCCACAAAACTTTTCCGACCTCCTCCTTCGCAGTGAAAAGTACATCCGGGCCGAAGAGGCCGAGCATCGACCCAACTGGGAGGGGTCTTCCTCCGGGTTTAAGAGAAAGGGAACAGAAGAGGAAGGAGCCAAGAAGCTCCAGAAGGATAATGCCGGCTAGCGCCGACCTCCCCCCAGATTCGAGAAGTTTACTCCCCTCACCACTAACGTCTCAACCATTCTGATAGAAGTCGAAAAGGAAGGGATCTTACCTCCTGCTCCGAGGATGAACACCCCCGCCAAGAAAAGAGATAAAGAGAAATGGTGCCGTTATCATCGGGACCACGGGCATGACACCAACGATTGTCGTACCTTAAAGAACGAGATAGAAGCCCTTATCCAGAGGGGGTAGCTGACCAGGTTTGTAAGAAAGGACCGAGCCGAACTTCCTCCCCCACCTCGGGGGGCTAACAAGCGTCCGGAACGAGAAGAGACGCCTGACTTCGAGGAAGAGCGAGTCCTTCACCTCATTCATGGGGGCCCAATGGGGGGCTCCTCAAACTCCTCTCGAAAGGCATTTATAAGAGAAGTCAACTCGGTCCGAACCACCCCTCCTCCCAAAGGCCTCTGAGTGCCTGTCACATTCTCCGACGAAGATCTTGAAGGAGTTCGCACCCCACATTGTGACGCACTCGTCATTAGCCTTCACATGGCAAATTTCAAAGTGGAGAGGATCCTAGTGGATAATGGCAGCTCCGTAAACATCCTCTTCCTCGCCGCTTTCAAAGGCCTAAAGCTCTCCCGAGATAGACTCAAGCCCGCCGGCTACACGCTCCATGGGTTCACGGGAGTGCCAGTGACTATTGAGGGGGTGATTACCCTCGACGTAACTGCTGGCAAAACTCTTACTACCCAAACGGAGTCGATGGAATTCATGGTCGTAGATGTCCCAGCAGCCTACAATGTCATTCTGGGCCGGCCCGGCCTAGCCGCCCTTGAAGCCGTCCCTTCTGCCTACCATCTCAAAATGAAGTTTCCCACTCGGGCTGGAGTAGGGGAAGTAAGGGGCAATCAAGAAACGGCCAGAAAGTGCTACATGACCTCTACCCTCGGACCTGTCCTCTCCTTAGAAACTCTGGAAATCTCCCAAGACACTGCTCGGCCGACCTCCGAGCCGGTGGACGAATTGGAGGAAGTGCTCTTCTCTGAGCAGGACCTGACCCGCAAATTCTTTGTTAGCAAGACCCTCCCGTCCGCCCTATGCTCCGACATTGTACAATGCATCCGAAGGAACGAAGACCCCTTCGCCTGGTCAGCTGCAGATATGCCCGGGATCTTCGAAGAGCTCCTGGTCCACCACATGAGCATTGTTCTGGGGTCCAAACCGGTTCAGCAGAAGAGGCGCAAATTCACCCCCGAGCGCCAGCTCGCTATTAAAGAGGAGGTGGACAAGCTCTTGAAGGCCCCGTTCATACAGGAGGTGAACTATCCTGAGTGGTTGTCGAATGTAGTGATGGTAAAGAAGTCCAATGGGACTTGGAGGATTTGCATTGATTTTACCGATCTCAACAAGGCTTGCCCCAAGGACCTATTCCCTCTTCCGAGTTTTGACACCCTGATCGATGCAACCTCGGGACATGAGCTCTTTAGCTTCATGGATGCCTTTTCAGGCTACAATCAGATCCGGATGTTCCCTCCGGATATCCCGAAGACCTCGTTTGTGACCGACCAAGGCCTCTATTGCTACAGAGTCATGCCGTTCGGCCTCAAGAATGCAGGTGCAACATACCAACGCCTCGTCAACAAGGTTTTCCAGGCTCAGATCGGCCGGAACATGGAGGTGTATGTTGACGACATGCTTGTGAAAAGCATCCGGGGCGTTGATCATGTGACCGACCTCCAAGAAGCGTTTGACGTTTTGAGAAAGCACAATATGAGACTCAACCCGAACAAGTGTGCGTTCGGCGTCTCATCAGGGAAGTTCCTCGGCTTCATGGTTAGCCAACGAGGAATTGAAGCAAACCCGGAGGAAATCAAGGCCATATTAGACATGGCCCCTCACAAAAATATAAAAGAAGTTCAGAGATTAACAGGCCACTTAGCCGCCATCGGGCACTTTCTCTCAAAGTCCGGGGAGAAATGCCTCCCTTTCTTCAAGGCTCTCAGAGGGGCTAAAGGTTTCGAATGGGGGCAGCACCAACAGGAGTCCTTCAACCAGCTCAAGGCTTACCTCGTCAATCCCCCTCTCCTCAGCAAACCGATCCCTGGTGAACCCCTCTACCTCTACCTGGCAGCTTCCGAGCAGACCCTCAGTGCAGTCTTAGTGAGGGAAGAAGACCGTGCTCAGAAGCCCATCTACTATGTCAGCAAGGTGCTTCGAGATGCTGAGCTCTGATACCCGAAGATAGAAAAGATGACCTATGCCCTAGTGATGGCCGCGAGAAAGCTTCGCCCGTATTTTCAGTCCCATTCGGTGGTCGTTCTTACTGACCAGCCGCTGAAGCAGGTCCTCCACAAGCCCGAGACTTCGGGTCGCCTTATGAAATGGTCTATCGAGCTGAGCCAACACGATATAACTTATCAGCCTCGGACCGCGATCAAGGCGCAGGCGCTAGCCGAATTCATAGTTGAGAGCACTATCCCCGAGTCCAGCCAAACAGTGAAGGGACCACCCGTCTGGTGGGTTTATGTTGACGGATCCTCCTGCAATGAGAGAAGCGGGGCAGGGGTCATCCTGGCAGGCCCAGATGACTTCATCCTCCAATACTCCCTCCGTATAAACTTCAAAGCTTCGAACAACGAAGCTGAATACGAGGCGCTCATAGCCGGCCTTGGGATGGCCCGAAATGCAGGGGCGCAACGCCTCCGGATCTTTAGCGACTCCCAGCTAGTCGTCAATCAGGTCCTCGGCGAGTATGAAGCACGCGATGACAGGATGGTTAAATACTTAGCCAAAGTCAAGAGTCTCATGGCACTGTTTGAAGAGGCCCTCATCCAAAGAATCCCCCGAGAAGAAAATGCTCAGGCCGACGCCCTATCCAAATTAGCCTCCTCTTCCCTTCAAGGCCTCGAACAGACTGTTTTAATAGAAGTCCTCCTGAAGCCGAGCATAGAGGACGAAGCACTCGATTCCATAGAAACATTGCCTGTCCTCCTCGAAGACAATTGGATGAAACCCCTCGTCGAATTTTTAAGGGACGGACTCCTCCCTGGGGATCCCAAGGAAGCGCGAAGGGTTAGAACCCGAGCCGAGCGTTACACACTTTACACACTAATCGGAGGCATCCTATATAAACGCTTCTTCACCCAGGTGGACGGTCGGCCCTACCTGAGGTGCCTCTCCCTCAGGCAAGCCGACTACGCCCTGCAAGAACTTCACGAGGGCATCGGTGGGGCCCACTCTGGTTCCAGAGCCCTGGCACGCAAAGTGTTGAACTACGGGTATTTCTGGCCCACTCTCCTACGGGGCGCTGAACGACACGTTCGACAATGCAGCTCCTGTCAGAAATACTCCGACATCCGACGCCTTCCACAAGTACCACTCACTTCCCTATCAAGTCCGATCCCCTTCGCAATGTGGGGGATGGATTTACTAGGGCCGTTTCCGCCAGCCCCCGGACAGCTTAAGTTCCTAGTGGTGGCAGTCGACTATTTCTCGAAATGGATAGAGGCCGAGCCCCTGGCCACGATCACCGAAAACAAGGTCGTTCAATTCTTTTGGAAGAACGTGATCTGCCGATTCGGCGTCCCCAGGGTCCTGATTACGGACAACGGAACGCAATTCACTGGGACTGCCTTCCGAACTTTATGTGAAGACCTCGCCATACAACACCGGTTCTCCTCCGTATCTCATCCTCAGTCAAATGGCCAGGCCGAAAATGCCAACCGACAGATCCTCTCCGGCATTAAGAAGAGGTTAGACAAGTGTTCCAAAGGCTTGTGGGTCGATCAGCTTCCCAACGTGCTCTGGAACTACCGCACCACAAAGCGGACCCCAACGGGTGAGAGCCCATTCAATCTCACCTATGGGTCCGAGGCCATCATCCCCCTAGAAGTCGAAATACCCTCTCCTCGGTTAATAGCTTATGAAGAAGAGCAAAACGCTAGAGAACTCAGAGCAAGCCTAGACTTGATAGACGAAATTCGAGAAAGAGTTGCCATACGACAACAAAGCTACCGAAGAAGGATCGAGCTAGCATACAACAAAAGAGTCCGCCCAACGGACCTCAAAGAAGGGGACCTGGTCCTCCGAAAGTTGGCCATCTCATTTCCAGGTCAGAAAAGAAAATTGGCCCCGAATTGGGAGGGACCTTACAAGATCTCTAAAGTAATCCGCCCCGGCACCTACAGACTAGAAGATCTCGAAGGCAAGGAGATCCCCAGGACTTGGAATGCCGACCATCTCTTAAAATACCAAGAGAGAACAACAACGCCTCTCTAAGTAATTCGAGATGTCGAACCGTTCCTTTCCTGTTACTTGTAATGATTTTCTTTCATTTTTCCTTGTAATAACGGCTAGCAACTTTAGAAGCAGCCGATCATTGGTTACTAATGAATAAAGTCTTTCCATATTTTTGCTACTGTTTACATCTCACTGCTTTTTACTCTTCAATCTAACGATGGTTCGGAGTCCAACACTCGGCTCGACTTTACTTCCCCGGCTCGCCCATACGCGAGCCAGAAGTAGATCGTCATTCGGAACTGCTCCCACAACCGTTGAACCAATCTAACGATGGTTCGGAGTCCAACACTTGGCTCGTTTCTACTTCGCAAGTTCGCTTCTAAGCGAGCTAGAAGTAGTTCGCCATTCGGAATTGCTCCCACAGCCGTTGAACAAATCTAACAATGGTTCGGAGTCCAACACTTGGCTCGATTCTACTTTGCAAGTTCGCTTCTAAGCGAGCTAGAAGTAGCTCGCCATTCGGAATTGCTCCCACAGCCGTTGAACTAATCTAACGATGGTTCGAAGTCCAACACTTGGCTCGATTCTACTTCGCAAGTTCGCTTCTAAGCGAGCTAGAAGTAGCTCGCCATTCGGAATTGCTCCCACAGCCGTTGAACTAATCTGACGATGGTTCGGAGTCCAACACTTGGCTCGATTCTACTTCGCAAGTTCGTTTCTAAGCGAGCTAGAAGTAGTTCGCCATTCGGAATTGCTCCCACAGCCGTCGAACTAACCTAACGATGGATCGGAGTCCTATGGCTCGACTTTACTTCCCCAGCTCGCCCTCAGGCGAGCCGGAAGTAGATGGCCGTTCCGAACTGCCCCCACGACCATCGAGCCGAGCGGACGAGGTACCGACCCTCGTATATGGCGAAAAAACCTTCCGAGGCAAAACCACCGTCAGATCATCTCAAAATGCGTGCTAGGGTGTGATGAATGGGCCTGACTGTGCCACGTGTCCACAAAACGACAAGATAGCGTTTTCTTGGGAACTGGACCCGCCTCGAGATTCGTGCAACCATCCAATGGCTGTAATCACCTCACTTCGCTCGGCTCCAAATGCAGAGCGACAGGAAATCGGAACCAACCTTCGGCAAAAGTCACTCCGGCCACCAAGCTACGTGAGCACAGCCGATCCGCGCCGAGCGAGTGTCCAGCCTAGCCTCGAAAGAAAGTTTGGGTTGGGGTTTTAGGGAACCTTCCCCTCGGTCCCGGACTTTGGTCATCACCTCATCCACCATGATCTCCCTTGACCCTGACACCCAAATCGGAGCAGTCAGAGTCAGGAGAAGATCCTGGTGGAAGAACGACAACCTATCCTCCCGAAGAACCTTTCCCTCGGGTCCGGACTACGGTCGCCAGCTCTTCTGCCTTGTCCTCCCCCGACCCTGACACCAACATCGTGGCCGTCAGGAGCGGGAGAAGAACAAGGCAGAAGGGTGACCACCCCTCCGAACCTCTCGAGGTGAGAACTTTTCACAAGGCTGGCATCTGCCTAAGGGCAGACACCATCGATGCCACTAAAGTTCAAGACTGCAGTGACTAAAACAACAAGGGCGGTGTGGTACTTATAGCCTTCCCCCAAGAGACTGTCATTATGACCCTCGGGAGTCCAACAGTCACGCCTAGCAAGCTGAAGTGCCACGTATTTATTAAAGGGCACCACCCTCAACGCCCTCGGGAAGGTGGAACGCCCCCACGGATCCCAGAGCACCATTAATGCTGTTAGTGAACTGGTCCCATCTTTTCAGAACGACGCTCGAACAGCCAAGGGACAGCACCCCAAATCAGGCTGCGTGGCCGCAGCTTCGAAACAGCTATACCTTAGCCGCCGCACCAAGCCGCACCGGAAGGTGCCGAGCAAGATTCAGAACCCCGGCTAAAGCGTGAGTTTCGAGGCCAAGATGCTCGACGAAGCAAACACTCGCCTCGCGGTTCATTTCAAGCCTACCCTAGTTAGCACAATTACAGCACAACAAGAAGCCAGCCAACTCCAATATTATTAATATAACTTGGATAAATTTACAAAAAAGATTACAACAAAAGACAGTTCAGAAGCCCAAAGACACGACACGACCCGTTTACTGCCTCCGCGGAAGGGGGACACTCCGGTTCAGCGATACCTTGGGTCGGCGCTTCTTGACCTCCGAGCTCGTCTCTAGGCCAACGAATCGAGACGCCCCCGTCACCGCTGGCCCTGACGGTCGCTCCAACCGAAGCACCACTCGAGGACACCGCTACTCCACTTTGGGCGTCGGCTGCTGTCCGACCGACGATGGAGGTTCGGCTCGCCATTTGATAGAACGTAATCCCTCGCTCAATCTCTTCGCGAGTGCATGAAGTGCTCCGGACATTAGCCCTCACCGGCTGAGGTTTGAGCCGAGCAACCTCTTCCTCCAATTCGACGATCCGGTCCTTCAACGTGTCGTCCTTCACAATCACTTTGAATCGAGGAAGTTTCGCCGAACCAGGATACTCGGCGCTGTCAGATATAACGCGGCGCAAGTGGGTCACCTCGATGCTCTTGTCGACCGTCACCCTTTGCAACTGTTCTACCTTCCTTGCGAAGTCATCTCGTTCGGCCGAAACCCAGACTAACTCTTTCTCCTTCGCAGATATCTCGGCCTCGACTATCCGCAGATGGTGCAGCTCGACCAACAGCTCACTATACCTCCTCTCTAAATTATGGAGTATTCTCCTCGTCAGATGGACCTCGCCCTCGAGACGATCCTCCCGGGACTGCTAAAATAACTCTGCACGGCATCGAGCCGCCGCGGTGATCCGAGTTTGCTCGGCAATCTGAAAAGAAAGAGGGACAACATTGAAGAGCTACAAGGCCGAACCAAACACTTAGACAGACAAGTCCAAAATCAAAATGCTTTTTTCATTCATCAAAGCGGTGGCCAGTTCGCAAAAGGCATTACACTATTTATAAAAAACAAAACAAAAAACTACAAAAATTTGCGAGGGGATCAGGGGTCCACCTGCATCGCCACTTCGACCACGGGCGCGTCGCCAGATGGCCCCTCGATCCTCCCCTCGACCTGGGCATCCGTCACAGGAGGGTCGGCCTCCTCCACCTCGTCATCGCCTTCGACCTCATCACCTTCGACCTCGTCGCCTTCGGCTCCCTCCTCCTCACCGCCTGAAGGCGGCCCTGGCCACAGTCTGTAGCCGACCCGCTCGAAGCCAGGGGACACGTTCCTGAACATGGTCGAGTGCCCTCTGATAGGACATCTCCATGTTCTTGGCCATGTGCTTCTTCGCCTCAGCCTCTGCTTCGGCCTCTACCTCGGCCCTGATCTTCACGGCCAGCGCCTCCTTCTCCGCCTTCAGGTCGGCTAGGGACTTCGCCGACGCGGCCAGTTCCTCGGCGGCCTTCGTAGCCTTGGCAGACTCCGCATCAAGTCGCCCCTTGGTCCTTTCCAGGTCGGCTTCAAGATCAGCGACCCGGACTTCCAAGGCCTCGGCTCGCCTCTGCTCGGCCTCGAGTTCCTGGACCACCTTGACCTTCGCCGCCCTGTCTTTGTCGCTGGCGGCCTTCAGCTCCTTCTCCTGCTCGGTGAATGTCTCGAGGAGATGGCCGAAGTGGCAAGTAGCCTGTGAAGACAACGGTAAGCGTAATGTACAAGCCGAGCAGCAAACTTGAAGAAATTCGCAATGAGAAACTTACCGATACGAGTGACCGAGCCACTTCGTAAGTGTCGTCACCGACCGTCCCAGCCTTCAGCGCGGCTCTGTCCTTCGGGGTCGCCAAGTGCTTGACGACCTGCACCGACATCTGCGAGTTTCCGAGGAATCCGTGGTGATTCTTCACCCGCCAGTTCGGCACAAACAACTGCTTGTGCTACTCGGTCAGGAACTCCTCAGCCGCTTCCGTCAGCGGCGGAGCCTCGAGCGACAGCACCGCGTTAACATCAAAGGCCCCGTCAACAGGGGCCGCGGCCTCAGGCACCGAGGGCACCTCGGCAACAACCACCTCCAAAGGCACCTCAGTAGCCGGAGGAGGCGGGGTGGTAGTCGAGGCGACCTTGGGCTGCGGAGTCGACGAGACAGCCATGGTCGCCTTCTTCCTCTTCCTACCCCCGGCCAATTTGGACCTATAGGCCATCATAGCGTTGAAGTCGATCTTCATCGCTTCTGCTCCAAACAAAATAAAAACTGTTAGCAAGATGAGCTAAACACTTGGAAGAAAAACAAAAATAAATGAGATGTCAGGAGCATACTCGGGTCGATGGGGCTAAGGTCGGACCCGAACAGCACCTCCTCCGTCAACTCCCTCCAACTCAGCAAGGGGAGGGCCATGATCTTCCTCGCCACCTCCTCCTCGGCCGCAGACAGTACAGGGTCGGCTCTCGCAAATTTCGGCACCTCCGGTTTCCACCGGGTCGGAATTTGCAGTATTGGCTCCCCCCTTAATATAAAATACTTCTCTTTCCAGCTCTTAATTGAGTCCGGGTTTTCCATGATCCTAACACCCTTCCTCAGCCCCAAGTAGTACCGATGCTCTGTCTTGTGCATCCGGTTTATCCGATACAGGCCTAGGAAGACCGTTAGGTCCGGCCCGACTTCAGCTTTGCGGCACTGAAGCAGGAAAGCATTCACGTGATGCCATGTGTTCGGCATAAATTGGGTCGGCGCGAGGCAGAACCAGCCGAGGATCTGGAGAATGAAAGGATGCAACGGAAAATGCAATCGGCATTCAAGGAGTCGAAGTCGAACATGCACATGTCCGACGATGCCAGCTTGGAATTCGCTCGCATCCCGGGGCCGGGGATCATCAGCTTGTACTCCGGAGGGATGGCAAATCCCTTTCTGATCCGAAGAAGATCCCTCTCGGATAGTACCGAAGTAATCTCGTCCGCTTCGGTAGGAAGAGCCGGGTTGGGTTCCTCGAGGACTTTCGACTTCCCGAAGACTGCTTTCTCCAAGAGATCGCCCTCGTACTGCCTGACCCCCGAATGCCCGGACAGAACAGAAGGATATCGTCCCATCTCGAGGGCTTGCTTCGGGTGCTCTATAATCTCCTCGACCACGACAGATTGGGCTGCCTCCCTCCTCTTCTTCTTCTTCTCCTTCCTCGCCTCGGTCGCGGACGGCTCGACGACTTGTTTTCCCTTCCTTCGGATCTCCGCCCTTCTCCTCTCCTCGGCACCATCATCGCCCGAGGATGAGGCCCCACTCCCCGAGTTCACTCTTTACATCTCTAGAAAAAAAAAGCTAAGGCTAGTAGACTGACCTTTGAAGTGACGTTCACAGTTGGAATGTGCTCGCTGGAAATTGCCTGGCCCACGCGACAGCTAACGTCACCACCTTGAAGCAAAAGTCGCCGCTAGCAGAGAGCTCAGAGAGCAAAAGTGAAATCTTGGAGTGAAAAGTGAGAAATGAGCTTGGGGGTGGGAAAGTGAAAACTTATAACCCCAAGTGATAGTGGGCCTCCTTGGGAACCTCAAAGGCCCACTAAGAAGCCAAAGCGCCAAGCGGAAAGTTGCGACGTTTTGAAAAGCAAAAACCTCAAATCACTCGAGTCCACGACTCGGACACCGGTTTGCCAAGCCGAGCTATCGAACAGCCTGGCTAAGCAACCGAGCTACTGAGTCCCTTCAAAGTATCTAACTCCATACCTCGGCCGTCGTCACCGAGTCCCCGAGCCGAGATAACGAGGAACCGACCCTTGTATATGGAGAAAAATCCTTCCGAGGCGAAATCACCGTCGGATCTCTCCAAAATTCGCGTCAGAAATCGATGGATGGTTCAGATTGCGCCACGCCCACAAAACGACAAGATAACGTTTTCTCGTGATCTGAACCCCATCCTCGTGATTCGCACCATGATGGACGGACCAGATCCGACCACGTGTACCTTCCGAACTGCCTGCCATCGGCCTGCTCAACCGAGCTACCGAACAGCTTAGTCGAGCAGCCGAGCTGCTGGGCTCGGAAAAGTGGAACCAGTAAGAGACGCAACCTTCAAAGTAGCCAACTCAGTGCCTCGGCCAACGCCACTTAGACTCCGAGCCGAGATGACGAGGAACCGACCCTCGTATATGGAGAAAAATCCTTCCGAGGCGAAATCACCGTCGAGTCTCTCCAAAATTCGTGTCAGAAATCGATGGACGGTTCAGATGGCACCACACCCACAAAACGACAAGATAACGTTTTCTCGTGATCTGAACCCCATCCTCGTGATTCGCACCATGATGAACGGACCAGATCCAGCCACGTGTACCTTCCGAACTGCCTGCCATCGGCCTGCTCAACTGAGCTACCGAACAGCTTAGTCGAGCAGCCGAGCTACTGGGCTCGGAAAAGTGGAACCAATAAGAGACGCATCCTTCAAAATATCCAACTCAGCGCCTCGGCCAGCGGCACTGAGCCCCCGAGCCGAGGGGACGAGGAACCGACCCTCGTATATGGTGAAAAAACTCGCCGACCTACCTCAACCGTTGGATCTTATCAAAAAGCGCGCTCGTCATGATGGACGGTTCAGATCTTGCCACGTCCACTAAACGACAAGATAGTGTTTTTTAGGGATCCACGCTGAGATGGACGCTCAGGATCATACCACGTACTTTGGCTTATTCCGAACTAAATGTGCCAAGCCGAGAGGACGAGGAACCGATCCTGTCATGCCGCGGAAGAACCTGCCGAGCCGAGAGGACGAGGAACCGATCCTCTTATGCCGCGGAAGACTCCGCCGAGCCGAAAGGATGAGGAACCGATCCTCTTGTGCCGCGGAAGAGTCTGCCGAGCCGGGAGGACGAGGAGCCAACCCTCGTATATGGCAAAAAAACGCTCCGACCCATATCAGCCGTTGGATCTTGTCGAAAAGCGCGCTCGTCATGATGGACGGTTCAGATCTTGCCACGTCCACTACACGACAAGATAGTATTTTATGGGGATCCGTGCTGAGATGAACGGCCTAGATGATGCCACGTACTTCGGAGGGTTCCGAGCCGAGGAGCCAATCCACCGAGCCGAGGAGCCAATCCTCCGAGCCGAGGAACCGAGGAACCGACCCTCGTATATGGCAAAAAGGCCTGTCGAGGAACAAGGGACCGTCTAATCACTCGGAAATTCGCGCTCCGTACTGATCGAAGGTCCAGATTACGCCACGTCATAAATTGGAATTAAAAAATCGATTTTTATTTATTTAAATCGTTTTATTTATTCAAAAATTGAGAAAAATTGCTAAAAATTCGGGAAAATTAGCTAAAAATTCTAGAAAATAATTAAAAATTCGGGGGGATATTTTTGAGCCCCTGAACGAACAATTATTGCCTAGAATGTACTGTTAAGCCCCCCGAACGATTAGTTAACACATCGCAAAATTGAATAAATAGCCCGAAAAAAATAGATAAAAACTCGATACGGCTTCAGAACATCATATGGCTTCAAAAAGAAGAAGTTATCTTACTACCCACTTCAAGATTCAAAATCCCCCATTCGGACTCCGATACAACTCCACTAGCCACTAAAACAGTCAAACTACTCCTCAAAGACTGATCATCCTCAGCCTTTAGGAGTGGGGGGCTCGTGATGTGGCTAAAAATGGGGGTTTAATCGAGACCGTCCAAATTGGACACGAATCTTGAAGTCCAGGGGTAAAACGGTAATTTCACCTACAAACGGGTCTGAAGCGGGTACTGGGTCTCCCCCCCCCAAAAGAGCCATTAACCCGCGAACGGATCTGCCTTAACTGGGTGCGGGTTTCAACCCGCAACAAACCCGGTCCAGCAGGATAGAATTAGGGTTTCTGATTAATATTAATCAACGGCCCTGATTCATATCTATCTTTTCACTGGGGATTAGGGATTACATTCCTTATCTATACACAGGAATTACATGCCTAATCTGTTCCCTAAGATGCCTATAAATACCCCCCGTCCATCTCCATTAAAAGGTAATCAATCTCTCTCCAGTTTTTGCGCTCTTTCATAATCTCTCTCTGATTACTGACTTGAGCGTCGGAGGGTGCGTTGCCGGGAACAACCCCGGTGTCTCGCACTTTTTGCAGGTCTACGGCAGGAGCGACGATCAAACCCCGACGGAACAAGTATACAGGTTTACTATTCAGTTTCCCTAAGAATCCACAAATACTATCTGTTTGCCCCCACACCGAATTTAGCGGCAACACATGTATTTCCACATTAAAATCATATCATAAAATATCTAGTCAAAGTGAATATTCACAAACTCACCATTGTCACACTATTATTTAATAAGAATAACTCATACAAAACTTCACAACAAATACTTTCTTTCTTTCAAATTTTTCTTTCCTAACACTTATCTCAATTTCTTCGCAAAACGCATTTTTACGAAATATACGAGTGTAAAACTATAGTTCCATTTTCACTTTTACTCCCAAAATATACTTTATTTCATTCCAATAACTCCCAATTAATTTTCATAAGTCACACATGAATTTAGAATAACAATAGTATTTTTTTCGAATTTTTACACATCAAGAAACCCCCCAAATCACTTTTTTATAAAAAAAAATTATATTCTGTCCAAGCCAGGATTCGAACCAACGACCCAAGGGAACCCAACCGCACGCACTAGCCACTCGACTGCTTGTGCTCATCGATATAAATAGAGGTCAGGGAGTTAAATATTCTCGGACTGAAAACTGATTAAATTTCAAAACGCATATAAAAGAATGGTGTGCTCAAGTATCGAACCAGCAACCTCGACCACATACACCCGCACCACTGTAGAGCTAAAGAGCCCATCGACCACTTGAGCTATAGGCTCAAGTTGTCTTGACTACAACTCGTATTTTATTTCAATCAATTCTCTGTTCAATTAGAACATTTCGATGTTCAAAAGCTCTTATTTTAGTTTTGCTTTCACTAAAATTTCTGTAAATCTCCAGAATATCTATTTAAACAATATTTGATACTCCAGTAATTTAAAAATAATTTTTTCAGTAATTAAACACATATTTTTCATACAATTAATTTAAATTGTATACTACTACTACCATATCTCATTTGACATTTCTCATACGACTTAATATTAATACTTCCTATATTAATTCCCTGTTTATCTTCCTTTTATAAACCCAAAAGTATATTTTAATTTACTCATTCTAAACATTATCACGAAAGTCCATCTAAGCATATAAATCAACAATTTCATCTACTAGCATTTGTACTTAGTTTTGATACTAACCACAAATTTTAAATCACGCATTCCTTGGCAACAAACAATTCACATACAACTTAAGATTCATGACGGAATAACATGCAATCTATTTAGCATCAATTCAATCAACTAATAAGCCCTTTTTCCAATTAAGTGTACTCTTCTTAGTTTCTTTCATGCATTATCATTTCAATCAACCTTAGCATGATATCTAATTAGAAATATAGAAAATAACCCACCTTATTTGGAGAGAAAATATTTTGCAACACCTCCTAAACAAAAGAGTCCTTCGCGAGCTTGCCAAAAGAGTGTTCCTCCTCCTCCTTGATGTGCAAAACCGAGCCTTCAAAGGTGCAACCCCGAGCCCTCCTAGGTGATGCCGGCCTTCCTTGATTGCAAGCACACACTCACCCTCAAACTCTCAATATTTTATCTCACTTCCTTCTAATAATGTACTACTAACAAATGTATTTTCTACTATAGGTTTTTGGAGAATGAAGAGTGCAAGAATAACTAGGCTAGGGGGGGGGGGGTATTTATACTAAAATTTGGAGCAAATGAAGGGCTAGGATTAATGTAGGAGTTAAAGATAAAAGGCTAGGATTTAAGGGGAAGTTGTAGTAACCAACCATGATCCAAACAACTACCACCCACAACTCCACTTCTCTTTTTCCTTTTCCCTCCCATTCAAAACCGGCCCCAAAGTGTGCTTCATGCACGTGTACGTGCAATGCACGTGCATTCATTAGTTCTCCATATAAAAAGTTGTACATTTAATTATTTATTTTTTTTTATAAAAATAATCTTATAAAAGTAGTCTGCATTACAAGTTGTAATAAAAGGGAATAGCTCATGGGCTTTATTTAATGGGCCAAATAATGGTTTACAAAAATAAATTAGATTTGGGCTAAAAAGGACTTATGCTTATTTGAAGAAAATGGGCCTTTATAAAAACAGTTAAAGAACACATATACTTATATATATATATATATATATATATATAGACACACACATTATCCATAATGAAAACGATTATAAGATTTTGACTACAAAAATTGCACGTGCACAATACGTGCAAAAATAATTTTCATAAATGAAAATCGGGGTATTACAATAGTCTCTCCTTAGAATAGTTCCGTCCCCGGAACTACAGTCAAGAGCGAGAAACAAAACATTCACAACAAGCACAAGAAAATACAAAATACAAATCAAGCAAAAAGCTCAGGATAATCCCTCAACATCCTCTCCTCAGACTCCCATGTAGCCTCTTCAACCAGATGATTTCTCCGGACTACCTTGACCATCGGTATTGTCTTATTCCTCAAGACTTTCTCTCGACGATCAACAATCTCGACAGGAGACTCGATGTAATTGAGATCCAATTGCAAACCTTCCGGCACTTCAGGCAAATGATGACTCGGATCTGGAATGTAACCTCTTAGCATAGACACATGAAAGATATTGTGCACCTGAGATAACTCTTCCGGTAATTCAAGCCGGTAAGCAGTTTTTCCGATCATTTTCAATATCTTATACGGGCCTATAAACCTCGGGGCTAACTTCCAGCCCTTGCCAAATCGAATCACACCTTTTACTGGGTGATACTTTCAGAAAGACGAAGTCACCTTCCTCAAACTCAAGGTCCCTTCTCCGGTTGTCTGTATAGCTCTTCTGCCTGCTCTGAGCCTCTACCAACCTTTTCCTGATCAGATCAATCTTTTCAGAGGTTTGCTGCACAAGCTCAGGCCCAAACAATTGACGTTCCCCAACTTCAAACCAACAGATAGGTGTTCTGTACTTCCTGCCATACAAAGCTTCGTACGGTGTCATCCCAATGCTTGTAATGCCCCGATTTTCATTTATGAAAATTATTTATTTTGCACGTAGTGTGCACGTGCAATATTTTTTGTAGTATTTAATTTTATGATGATTTATATATGTGCTCTTTAATTATTTTTATATAAAGGCCTTTTTCAAATAAACTTAAGCCTTTCTTTTTTAAGCCCAAATTTAATTTATTTATCTTCTTTTTATAAACTACTATTTTGGGCCATAAACCAAAGCCTATGAGTTATTTTTATTTTAAATACAACTTGTAATGTAGAACATATTTTAAGGATTATTTTTATTGAAAATATAATGTACAACTTTTGTTAAATGGAGACAAATGCATGCACGTGCATTACACGTACACGTGCAAATGCACCATGCATGGCCGGTTTTGAGCATTGGAGGGAAAAAAAATTTTTGAGTGGAGTCATGGGTGGTGGTTACTTGATCATGGTTGGTTATTGTAACTCCTCCTTGAATCCTTGCCTTTTGTTTCTAACTCCTAGTTTAATCATAGCCTTCCATTTACCCAAAATTTTAGTATAAATACCCTCCCTAGCCTAGTTATTTTTGTACTAATTATTCCTCCAAGACCTATAGTATAGAATACATTATTAGTAGTATAGCTAGTGAGTAAAAGATTGAGAGTTGTGTGTGAGGAGTTTGTGTTTGCACCAAGGAAGGAGAGGTCGGCATCTTGGAGCTCGGGTTGGCATCTTGGAGCGCGTGTGCACATCGAGGAGGAGGAGGATCGCTCTCTTGGCAAGAACTTGTGTTTAGGAGGTGTTGCAAATTGTGTTTCTCTCCAATTAATGTGGGTTATTTTCCATATTTTTAATTAGGAAGCATGTTAGATTTGAATTGAAATGATGATGCATGAAAAAGATTAATAAGAGTACATTTTAATTTGGAAAATGGCTTATATTAGTTGATTGGAATGTTGATATAACTTGTATGTGGTTCCATCATCAAACTTAAGTTGTGGGTAAATAAGTATAGCCATGGATTGCTTAAAGAAAAAATTTATTGTTAGCATCAAAACCATATGCAATTATTAGTAGACGAAATGTTGTTTCATGCACTTGAATGTACCTTTTGTGATCATATGGTAATGAATGACTTGAAATTTGTGGGTTTGTGAAATGAATAAAAACAGAGAATTGATATAAAGATTATTAATATAGAGATTATTGATGTTAAAATTTGATAAGAAATGTCAAAAAAAGAAATGTGGTAGTAGTAGCATATAATTTGAGCTAATTGTATAAAAATATGTGTTTAATTATTGAAAAAATTATTTTTAATATACTGGAGTATAAATTATTATGGGAATAATTAATCTGAAAATTTACAGTAAGTTTAGTAAAAGTAAAACTCAAATGAGAGCTTTTTGAACATCGAAAGTGCTATTAGACAGAGGGTTGATTTAATTAAAATTCGAGTTGTATTCAAGACAACTTGAGCCTATAGCTCAAGTGGTCGGGGGACTCTTTAGCGCTACAGTATTGTGCGGTGTGTCCCTTGGATCGCTGGTTCGATACTTGAGAACACCACCTTTTTATGTGCGTTTTTAAAATTAATTCAGTTTCGAACCGAGAGTATATAACTCTCTGGCTCTCTTCTACACCGCTGAGCACAAGTGTCCACATGGCCAGAGCGTGCGGTTGGATTCCCTGTGGTTGCTGGTTCGAATCCTGGTCTCGGCCAGTATATAACTTTTTGAAAAAAATGTTTTTTGATGGGTTTTTGATGTTTAAAAAATTATGGAAAAATTATTATTATTATTATAAAATTATATGGGACTTATGAAAAATAAATTGGGATTTAGTAAAGTGAAATAGAGTACATTTTTTAGAACAAAAGTGTAGATAGAACTATGGTTCTACACTAATTTATTTGTGAAAAGTTGTATGGTTCTACACTAGTTTAGTTTACAAAAAAAATTGAAATAAAGTGCTAGAAAGGAAATATAAATAAGAAAGGAAATATATGAAGTGAAGTGGTATAGAACATCATAATGCATAAGTTGAAGGAACAACAGTATGAATTATAATTGTCTACAACCAGCTAAAAGGAAGCCTAACCCCTACAAGGTACCTAAGTGTATTTTCCTTCTATGTTTGGACTATAAATTGAAGTCGGCTCTGATACCACTCTCTAGCGCCCCGTTTTCCATATACTGGGAAACCGAGACACGAGCCAGGACCTTTTCATTCAATTAGTCACAATACACAGAAACAGGAAAATTTAAAACTTTTTATTAACATAATATCACAGGCCACGTGTTTCTACTAATACAATAAGTTACATCAGAGTGTACATGAATAAAAGATAAACATTGCTTTTTCACTTGTAGATCATGCATCGGCTAGAGTCCTTCTGGTTCGCGATCTTGTGTCCACAACCTATTGAAATGGGGACGTCAGTATTCACTGATACTTAAAGGCTGATCATATAGCAGCGGATCTCCAAACAATATATATACAACCATAGTAAAATATGTCGGTGTAGTTTAAGTGTTTGTGAGTGCAATGATTAGAACCTAACAAATGTCAATCAAACTGGAATACCAATGTACTGTCAACTAACTAGAACACTAATGCACTGTCGACTAAACTAGAATACTAATGCACTATCAACTAAGCTAGGATACTAATGCCATGTCCACTAAACTAGGATGCTCATGTTCTAATGTCAGCAAGTCTCGGAAAGCAACATGCAGCCCATACTACATGCGACTCCATCTCAAGCCGTTTCTCCATATATAGGGATTGAACCCGCGTTATGAATTCTAATTGCACACAACCTGTTCCTGACACCTACACGTGACTCGCGAGGCTGCAGATGTGGTCATGTGCCACTGTTGCATTTCGCCAGTGGTGTCTATGTTCGCCACCGCGACCCGGCTAACCGGACCTCACTCAAAATAGACGAACCCAATGTATCGGGCGTCATTCCAAAAACCAAACTATAGGGTTTCGCAAGCGCAGGGTAGCACGAAGCCTACCCTGTGGCACCCTCTGGGGTATCGCAAGCGCAGGACTGCACAATGCATCCTGTGGCATCCCTAGCCACGGTACTTTAGGAATTAACAGCGCGAGATACGCAACCCGTGTCCTCAACTTGTGAGACGGCACCGTACGTATCCCTTTGACGGGAAGGTACAACCCAATAACACCACCTAAGATCGGCCCTAAAGAAAGGTTTGGTCGTACGGTGCACCCTACTACCAACTCCCCTTCTTTCGGGCAAAAGGTTAAGGAATGATTTTATAAGTCACTATCCTAATGAGGTTATTATTCCTATGCAATCTTGCATAGTTTCCAATCATGGTCCAACTCGTGGTTCCTCGATCCAAGACTCTGGTAATAATATCTCTCTCACTCATTCCTACCCCTAACTCGGATTCTACCAACACTCTCGGCCCACGGTCAACCTACATTGGTTAAGATCCGGTGACGCCCGAGGTGAGATGGTAGGATGTGGTCTTGATGGTCGATGACCCTTAGGGTACTTGAAGACCCTAAACTAGCTTTTTCTCAAGCTACAACTATTAACACTTCTCAACCCTTATTGCTATAAATGAAGGGTGCTCATATGCTATGGTTCCATACTAACATTAACTACAACAAGGTAGTTACTCCTACAATTTCCACATGGCTCTTTCTTATTACTTAACCTATGGCAATTCGATCATGGTATGCAATTGCAAGCATCAACCTACCACCACTAAAACATGGTATATAGAACATAACCATCAACTTATAACACTCTTGATTGTGACTGTGATTTAGCATACACTTGTAGCGTTCCCAAGCATGGATACATATATAACTAGTATGAACATATAACATTCCTATGCATGCATACATATAACTAGTATGAACATACAACATTCTCAAGCATGCATATATACTTCTACATCATCCCTAAAATATGGTAAGTAATTTTACATCAATCCTACAACATTCTAAGCATATATATCATTCTTAACATGATAGATATTTTTAGAATAAATCCTACAACATTCTAAGCATAAATATCCTTCCTAAAACATGATAGGAATTTCAGAATGAATCCTTTAACATTCTAAGCATAAATAAATTAATCTAAGCATGGTAGGTATTTTTTGAATGCATCCTACAACATTCTAAACACAAATAAATTATTCTAAGCATGGTAGGTATTTTTAGAATGAATCCTACAACATTCTAAACATAAACAAAGTAATCTAAACATGGTAGGATTTTTATAATGGATCCTACAACATCCTAAGCATAAACAAAGTAGTCTAAACATGGTAGGATTTTTAGAATTAATCCTACAACATTCTAAGCATGTATAAGCTAATCTAAACATGGTAGGATTTTTAGAATGGATCCTACAACATCCTAAGCATAAACAAAGTAGTCTAAACATGGTAGGATTTTTAGAATTAATCCTACAACATTCTAAGCATGTATAAGCTAATCTAAACATGGTAGAATTTTTAGAATGGATCCTACAACATCCTAAACATAAACAAAGTAGTCTAAACATGGTAGGATTTTTAGAATTAATCCTACAACATTCTAAGCATGTATAAGCTAATCTAAACATGGTAGGATTTTTAGAATGGATCCTACAACATCCTAAGCATAAACAAAGTAGTCTAAACATGGTAGGATTTTTAGAATTAATCCTACAACATTCTAAGCATGTATAAGCTAATCTAAACATGGTAGGATTTTTAGAATGGATCCTACAACATTCTAAGCATAAACAAAGTAATCTAAATATGGTAGGATTTTTCAAAATGGATCCTACAACATTCTAAGCATGAATAAAACATGATAAGTAATTTTAGAAGGAATCCTACAACATTTGAAGCATGAATCTCATTCCTAAATATGATATACTAAATTCCACATCTACTGTTACCACTTTAATTGAAATATACACATCTACTATTTGCTATTTTAATTGAAGCATACACATTTACTACTACTACAACTTTATTTGAACATATATATCTACTACTACTACCATAAGCATCTACTAAAATTTAGCATAAATATCTACAACTAAATTACTACAAAAAAGATCTTTATTAGCATAGGTTTCTTAGTAGTGGACATAAAAGAGATCTTTTTGATCTTTTTACAACTAGTGTTTAGAAAAGAAAAGATCTTTTTATTTATTTATTCTACAACTAGTGATTTAGCTAGTTTCTTTTTCATACTTTAAGATTTAAAACTAAACAATAATACAACAAGTAAGAACACTTCATTTTTCAACATATGCTCTCTTTTAGTCCAAGGTTCAACATAGGTCCTACAACCAAAATGGTTGTAAACAAATTCATATGCCTTATGTATGGGTTCACATTCAAGTCCTACAACCGTACATGGTTGTATGTAAAAGTTTATGTATGTAAAAGTTTATGTGCATGTATCCTTTTAGTCCAAGTAGTTAATTCTTTATCATACAACAATATACAATACAAGAACTCTTTTTAGGTGGTTTAACATACAACATAAAAATTCACTTAATAACCACACCAAAAAGAAAAGTAAACAAGAGTGTAAGAAGAAGAAGAACATCAAAACCATCATTCAAATGAACAAATAAACAAACAATTAAACAAACACAAACCTAGAGAAACCCCCACCTTCTTTCTTTTCTTGATGGAAGACTAGACTACTCTCCTTCTTTCTCCTAGAACTCCTACCAACCTACAAATAAAAACTCTCAAGTTAGTTCACTCATTCTTTTCCTTTCTCTTTTTTTTTCTTTGATATTTCTAAAGTGAGACTATGGAGAAGGAAGGGGGTATTATAGGAGGAGAGAAGGGTGGATATTGCAAATGTGCACTCACATATTTGCACTTGAGCCCTTCCCCCTTTTGTGGCCGGTTTCACCTAGTGGAGGGGGTGGTGAGGTGGAGGTATGGTGAGGGTATGGTTCTTTTGGTGAGGTGGAGGGTGATGTGGAGGAGAGAGTGTTCTAGAAGGAATTCTTAATCCCTTATGTCTTTGTAACCCTAGGTTTAGCTACAACAATTCCTAATTATTCATTAGATTGTCATGGCTAAAAGATAACACAATAGTGAAAGAAAAATAAAATAATCAAGTAGTCGGACGCTAATAAAATAATATTATTAATCGTCGATCGGGATATTACAATACTCTCTCCTTAGAATAGTTCTGTCCTCGGAACTGTACTAAGTGTGGCGAGGAGAAACAACGATACTCAAAATAACTCGGGAAAAGAGAGCTTCATCTGGCTTTCCGTCTCCCAAGTGGCTTCTTCCACGAGTTTGTTCCTCCAAAGAACCTTGACCATTGGAATAGTCTTGTTTCTTAGTACTTTATCCCGACGGTCGAGGATTTTCACCGGCCGCTCCTTATATGTAAGATCCACTTGTAGGTCTTCAGGGACATCTGGCAGCTGGTGACTTGGATCTGGTACATATTTCTTCAGCATTGAAATGTGGAACACATCATGTACCTGGGACAATTCGGCTGGTAGCTCTAGTTTGTACGCTGTCTTTCCGATCCTTTTCAAAATTTGGTAGGGTCCAATATATCTTGGTGCTAGCTTGCCACCTTTTCCGAACCGGATCACTCCCCTTGTAGGTGAGACCTTTAGGAACACCGAATCACCTTCCTCGAATTCTAGGTCTCGCCGGCGGTTGTCAGCATAGCTCTTCTGTCTGGTTTGTGATGCTTGCATCCTTTTTCTGATTAGTTCAATCTTTTCGGATGTTTGTTGCACTATTTCAGGTCCGAACATTTGTCTTTCGCCTACTTCAAACCAGCACACAGGGGTCCTGCACCTCCTTCCATACAACGCTTCGTATGGAGCCATCCCAATACTTGATTGATAGCTGTTGTTATATGCAAACTCTACCAAAGCTAAATATTGTTCCCAGCTCCCTCCGAAGTCCATTATGCATGCTCTCAGCATGTCCTCGAGAATTCTGTTAACTCTTTCTGTCTGCCCATCTGTTTGCGGGTGGAAAGCTGTGCTAAAATCTGGTCTCGTTCCCAAAGCCTCTTGCAGACTCTGCCAAAATCGGGATGTAAACCTGGCATCCCGGTCGGAAACGATCGACACTTGCACCCCATGTAGCTTCACAATGCTTTCTATGTAGACTTCTGCTAGCTTTTCTACCAACCAAGTCGTCTTTACGGGGAGAAAATGTGCAGACTTTGTCAAGCGATCCACTATTACCCAAATCGAGTCGTTCCCTTTTGAACTTCTGGGCAGTCCTGTGATGAAATCCATGCTGATGTTCTCCCATTTCCACTCCGAAATGGGTAGTGGCTGTAGTAGACCTCCTGGTCTCTGGTTCTCCGCCTTAACTTTCTGATAAGTAAGGCATTTGGCCACAAATTCTGCCACATCTCGCTTCATTCCAGCCCACCAAAAATGTTGTTTTATGTCCTTATACATCTTTGTGCTTCGTGGGTGAACTGTGAGTAAGGTGGAGTGTGCTTCCTTCATGATATCTCCCCGCAACTCGTTGATTTTTGGCACACACAACCTGCTCCCAAGCCAAAGCGACCCTTCCTTTATACTGAACTCTGAGGTTTTTCCTTCGTTGACTAGCCGCTTTTGTGCTTCGATCTCTGCATCACCCCTATTGAGCCTTCTTGACTTGGTCATTCAGACTCGGACGTAGCTCTAGATTTGCCAAAATGGTGCTTAAATCTTGGACCACTAGTTCAATATCGGCTTGTCTGATCTCGTCTTCTACCTCTCGTCTTATCACAGTGAGCATGGCTACAATTCGTTTTCTGCTGAGCGCATCGGCCACGACATTGGCTTTTCCCGGGTGATATAAAATTTCTGGTCTTATGTCTTCCAGAACCTCCAACCATCGCCTTTGCCTGAGATTCAAGTCCTTTTGCTGGTAGATATACTTCAGGCTTTTATGGTCGGTAAACATTTCCACCTTCGATCCATAGACATAGTGCCGCCATAATTTCAGAGCAAAGATTATTGCAGCCAATTCCAAGTCATGTGTCGGGTAATTCTTCTCGTGTGGTCGAAGTTGCCTTGATCCGTATGCTATGACTCTTCCCTCTTGCATCAGAACACAGCCGAACCCCAAAAAGCGAAGCATCACTGAAGATTACGTATCCCTTGTCTGGTTGAGGCAGAACCAAAACTGGTGCAGTAATCAGTCTATTCTTCAGCTCTTGGAAACTATCTTCACACTTCTCAGTCCAATCAAAACTTACGTTCTTCTTGGTCAGGGCAGTAAGTGGTACGGTAATTCTGGCATAGTTCTGGATGAACTTCCTGTAGTACCCGGTCATGCCTAGGAAGCTCCTGACCTCCTTCACAGTTCTCGGCTGAGGCCAATCTTTTACTGCCTCTATCTTCTGCGGGTCCGTAGCCACTCCCTCCTTAGAAAGGACGTGACCCAAGAATGCCACTTCTGACTTCCAAAATTCACATTTTGTCAGTTTGGCATATAACTGGTGCTCTCGTAGCTTGACCAATACTGCAGTTAGATGCTCAGCATGATCCTCTTCTGTTTTGGAATATACCAAGATGTCGTCTAGGAAGACAACTACGAAGGAATCGATGAATGGTTGTAAGATGCGGTTCATCATGTCCATGAAGATTGCTGGAGCGTTTGTCACCCCGAATGGCATTACTAAAAACTCGTAGTGACCGTGCCGAGTCCAGAACGCAGTCTTGGGTATATCTTCTTCTCTGACCCGAACTTGATGGTAGCCTGAACGCAGGTCAATCTTTGAGAATACAGCCGCTCCCTGAAGCTGATCGAACAGGTCATCGATCCTGGGAATGGGGTACTTATCCGAATCGTCACTTTGTTCAACTCCCGATAATCGATGCACATTCTCGAGGTTCCATCCTTCTTCTTTACGAGTAGCACGGGTGCTCCCCAGGGTGAAGCACTTGGCCTGATGAATCCTCTTTGTAGCAGTTCTTCAATTTGCTTCTTTACTTCCTTCTGCTCTACTGGTGCCATCCGATAGGGTGTTTTTGACACTGGTGCACTGCCCGGCTGGATAGTAATGCTGAACTCGACATCCCTACGTGGTGGGAGTCCAGGTAATTCTTCTAAAAATACAGCGTGGAAATTTTCGTACGATTGGTATTGTCTTGACTTCACTTGGCACTAGTACCTTGGTCGCTGCTGTAAGAATTTCCACGTTCTGTTTCTTCCTTCCTTGGAACACAAGCTCTGGTCCTCCGGATGGGGTAATGGTTATCCTCTTCTCCTTGCAATCAATGCTAGCATTATGCCTGGACATCCAGTCCATCCCGATAATTACGTCTGTCCCTACAAAGCCCAACTCTAGTAAGTCTATACTCAGGGTCTCCTTGTCGATCCGGAGATTGCATCCCTTGTAGCATGAATTTGCAGGGAGAGTTGCTCCAGACGAGGTACCTACTAGCAAAACTGATTCCGGAGTTGCCTCCTGGGTGCATTTCAACTTCTTAGAGAATGCTCCAGACACAAAGGTATGGGATTACCCACTATCAAATAAAACAGTTTCCTGGATTTCATTTATATTAATCCAACCTGTTTACAAAAGTGGTTACATCAATACTATCTTATGCCAAAATATTCAAAATACTACAAAAGCTTAGCCATACT